>OY998251.1:67722453-68394953 GCA_963922045.1 Persicaria maculosa | reverse complement strand
TATTATTTGAGGATTTAAAATAGAAAATACAATTTTGGAGATTTTCTAAACGGTTGGTTTTATTAAATAGCAATGGTTGGAATTTTAAAGGATTTAGAATATATTTTATGAAAAGTGGTTAATAAAGGGTATTTAATATATCATATAATATTATTTGGACTTGGAGATTTAAAATAAATTTGGAAAAGAATTTCAAGGATGGAGGGTGTTTTAATAAATAAATTGAAAAAAGAATTTAGCGAGTATTTTCAAGGGTCGAAATCTTTAACTGTTTGATTCGGATTTCAAAACGGTTTTGGAACTAACTTGGGACTTATACTTGTTCGATGACTAACTAGTATGATAATATGAATGTTTGACTAACGACATGATATGTGTGACTAATAACATGAATTGTGGTGATTTATTATAAGAGATTAAATATTGGTTACCGATGATGAGGATGATATATATTCATACGCTATGTGAGAGTATGAAATGGTAATATGTGAATTCGACTAAGTATGATATGGAGATTGTCTAAACTAATGAGTTGGCAAGTTACGATGAAAACGATATGGGATGATGAAACGAGATAAGAAATTGAATTGAGACATTAATGTTGTTGATGATGGGATGGTTTACTTATATATGTTTTATGTGAATCTTGTGTGTGTTATTTGATATGCTTTGTGTAAGTTAGACTTACACTTATTATGTTACTTATCTTCTAGGTGAGCTCTACTATGCCTGGATTTGCTTGATTGCTATATTGCTTGGATTCTGCGCTTCTCCGGGTAAGTTCTTTGAACTTACTCATGATGGGCGCTCTATGCACTGGGTGTTATATAGTAGACTAGTGTTCATGCACCATACGACTTAGAATCACGTTTAGGATCTAAAATGGAAACCATATGACTTGCTATATGTCTTTGCTAAAAAACGGCCGTTATAGATGTTTATTGAATGTGACCTTTTTCTCTATTCTTGTCA
The DNA here is from genome assembly GCA_963922045.1 of Persicaria maculosa. Taxonomy (NCBI): domain Eukaryota; kingdom Viridiplantae; phylum Streptophyta; class Magnoliopsida; order Caryophyllales; family Polygonaceae; genus Persicaria; species Persicaria maculosa. The sequence goes on along the minus strand of OY998251.1, from coordinate 68,393,981 downwards.
TCTTAGTGGGGCTTATTATAGAAAGATGCTTGCACTTGATGGGTGAGGTAGGCTTTTTGGTAATAAGTCGCCATAGGACTCTTAGAGCCTTAGGCCTTGTATGGGTGTCGTTGTTTGCCTTCCCTTCATAGTTAGTAGGCTCCTTACGTAGGGATGGCCTGCACCGTGGGTGAGGTAGTTCCCTTCTAAGGGAGTTGTTAGAGGATTCCTTAGGAACCTAGAGGGACATGCTATTTGGCATTTCTTGTAATTGCACGCCTCTTTATTTATGTCCGCACTTAATTGTCTGTATGCTTGTCTGTTTAAGTTCCGCTTTGCATTATTCATTTCATCTTAGGAATAGGATGCTTATTATATGGCTCTCAGAGTGTGTTTACACACGCGCATGAGTGGCCTGATGATTGACCCAGATCCCCCTCTTTTTTTTTTAGATTCAGGTACCCATTCCATTGTTTGAATTCGTGTTGTTATTGCGGGATCCATTCGTATGGCGGAGAGCGAGTGCTTGAAACTTTGACTTCACCAGATTTACACTTTTGGGATTTCATACTACTTATGCTCTGTTTTGATCCAACTCTGCCGTGGCACTCGATGTATCGCTTTAAGAACTTATACTGGTTGCATGCCTAAATGGATTTTACGAGTTAATGACTTAGGACAGGTACATGCGTTTATCTCGGGGTCTCAAACACACCATACGGATTTGGGTGCGAAATCCCACTTTTAATTACTAACCTTTGATTTCAACCTTCAACCTGTACTCGGAGCGCAAGATCCTACCGAGGGGTTTCATCCCTCGAAACGTAACTCGAGAATCATAATCCCGGGCCGTTACAAACTCACAAATTCAACTACAACTGATAAACGCAAATGACCTAGACCTTGTCAGAATGCTTGTTGGTGATGTGACTCTTCAAATGGTCGTACTGCAGGTTGTTCGTTGATGTCCACTAAAGTGACCATGTCTTTATATACATTTTAGCTCCTTATTTAATGTATTTTGGATATTTCAGGTTGTGAATATGTCAAATTTATGTAGTATATGTTTATTTGCAAGAAATAGAGGTCTACATAAGTTTTGGTTTAATGTTACAAAATTTAGAGCTATTCCGGGACAAAACCAAGAGGGCTGAGATTTACTCGATTTCGAGTAGGGTTACTCGAAATCGGCTACCATTGAGAGCAGAACCAAGTCGAAAACAAAAGAAGAAGAGAACTCGAGCAGGACTTTACTCGATGTCGACTTATTTCCTTGACATCGACCAACCAGAAAGGTTGTCCGAGTTCGAGAACAGAAGAGGCTACTCGAGAAAGAGAAGAGAAGGCGAGATTGACGAACTTTCCTCGACATCGACCAATTTTGTCGTAGTCGACCAAAAACATCCTGGGCCATAAGACTGTTGGATCAATCCGAGTACGAGGTGAAGACTTGGGCACGAAGCAAGGCCGAATCTATCCTATTTTATCAAGACCTATCCATGGAAGAGGGATTTACCTACCACATGAAGACATGAAGATATTTAGATATTTAATTATTTTCTTTAAGATAAATGTTCCTTTTATTAAAGTTTTATCTTTAGATGTTAGATAGATATTTCCTTCCTTGATTAGCAAGGATTGGAAGCCTATAAATAAAGCCCATGGGGCTAGTTTTTATTCATTCAATTTCAGAAGGAGAGAAGTAAGTAGAGAGTAAAGAGAGAGCGAGAGAGGTCGAGTGGAGCAAGGGAGCGAAAGTGATCTGGCTTTGTTCGGTTTGTACTTTCTTCAGTTTGGTTTAATGCAAGTTGTTTCTTTTCAATCAATGATGTCTGCGATTGCGATGAACAGCGAGTAGTCCACCTACTTCTAGGGTCGGGGCGAGCCCGACGATGGCCAAGCGTGTTTGAGGTAAAGATTCGATCTTTGTCGTGTTTTGAGCATCTACTACCTTTTATGTGTTTATTACCTATTTGATAGTGATCCATGTTAACAACTTGGATTATAAACATAAAATCGGTAGATACAATTAGGGTTTCTTGAAAGAGTTGTCTAATTGTTGGAAAAGGCGAAAGCTTGATCCTTCGATGCGATTTGCATGATTATCGTTATTTATCTTGCCTTATGCATGTTTGGTTGTTGTTGTTGCAAACCCCGATCTTGGAAGTCTTTTTCATACATAGTTTATTTCGAATTCCGAAAGATTTGTTCTTTATTTTATTTTACTGTGTTTCTGTTTGATTTCGACCACCCCTTGGTCGACGTCGACTACTGATTTTCGATCGAGCAAAGATCGATGTTGCTTGTGTCTCTGCAGCCAACTCGACAACGACCAGACTCCTCGACTATGACCAGTTCCTCGACATCGAGTTGGTTACTCGAGATCGTCCAAAACCTCAGTGATTGCTGCTTGCTCGGATTTGACTGTGCACGACCCCTGTCGACTAAACCTTAGTCGAGGTCGAGTACCCTGAAGTCGACAACCCTTCGTGAGATTTCTCCGCTGCTTTAGATCTGTTGACACGCTTCCTCGAGGATCGATCCTGACTTCCCGCTGCTACATCAAGAGGGGGTCTTGTAATAATTTGCAAGACCCCCTCTTGTAATTATTTGCCAAGCACAAGAGGGCCCCACATTGAAGGTTCTTGAGTGCTAACGGAGAAGTTGGCCTAGCGACTCTAAAATCTAGAGCATGTACATAAAACTTTTGAATTTTGGGACTTTGAAACTTTTGGTTTTAGGTTTTGGTTTTTGTTTTTAGTTTTAAATACTTCATGTGAAAGGTCTTGTCTTCGTGTGAAAACTAACATTTTTAGGTCGAGAAGCATAAAAAGGATCGCAAGGAGTGGAAAAAGAAGTCCCTGAAAGTTAGTCGAAATTGACTAGGCCAGTCGAAATCGACTAAGAGGAGCAGCCCAGAACTACTCGACATCGACTTAGCTACTCGACGTCGACCAAGCCAGAAGCTTCATCGACTTCAGACTTCCACTCGACGCCAGTTTACTCGACATCGACCAAGTTCCTTGACGTCGACTAACCTAGTAACTCGACATCCCCTGTTTTGCTTCCTCGGCGCGTTATTCGGTGAGTTCCTTCCTTTACCTTTGTTTTATATTATTTTATACAGTGGGGACACTGTATATTTAAGTATGGGGTGGGGGAAGGGCTCATTATCATTATTTTATATTTTATTCTTGCTTTTCGTTTTACATGGTGAATTTTGAGTAAAATTTTAAAATTTTGTGCTTAATTGCTAAACTTAAAGTTAGTTTTATGAGACATCTCCCAAGCTTGTAAATTGTTTAAAGATTAGTGTCATGGAAGCTTTAATAGAACTCAATGATGCAAAATTGGATTCATTAGAGATATAGCATGAAATTTCCTATTAAAGGGAAGTCACAATGAAATGTATTATTTTATGAAAACCTTGAAAGGAGGTAAAATTTGATGTTGCTTTTGACATGTTGCATAATAAGATGATGGAGGACTTTATATTTCCATATATGCTCATTGTTGTTATATCCTAGCCTTACCTATGCTTATGCATCACAAAAGCCATATTATGCCTTATCTCATACATTGCTCCACATGTTCTAAATATTGCCATTCTTTACCTTATTACCTTATCCGGGGATTATGTTGAGAATGATGTTACATTATGGAGATTATTATATGGTGCTTGTGTTGTTGTTATCATATTTGGAGTTTGGAAGGAATGTTTGAAATATATGGAAAATTTAATGAGTGAGAAAAAATCCGGTCACCTCAGGAGATAAAGGTAGATCGACCCTGCTCGCTGAGATAATAGTTTGGCGAGATGGGACACAAGGTGAGGAGTCCAAAGCACTAAGTATCCGGGGCCATTCATGACACCCATGTTTGCGACTCACGAGAAGGCAGTGCTGAGGTCAGAGAGGTAAAAGCATTATTATTGATAAAAGCATTATGAAAGGTGAGAAATCTTATGAAGAAGGGATGTGGTTAAGAAAGTTTGGAAATAATGCATTTCCCCGGATCATTAGCACCACATTGCCAAAAATTGCCCACCTTTAAACCTTTTACCAATCTACTCCTTATTGAGCTTAAATTAAAGTCCTCTTGATTATTGTTGCTTTGTCACATGAATTGTTTTTGCATAACCCTCATTTTGTGAGTAGATGTTACTTTTGATTGCACATGCATGGATTTGTGGCACAAGTACCTTTTCGATGATGGTAATTGATTGCAGGGTTATATAAAAAATGAATCTATGATGTTGAGAGTTTTGAATTCTTCCTCTGAATGACCATCCAAGTTATTGCTTGGGGACAAGCAAGCTTAAGTATGGGGTGATTTGATGTCCACTAAAGTGACCATGTCTTTATATACATTTTAGCTCCTTATTTTATATATTTTGCATATTTCGGGCTGGGAATATGTCGAATTTATGTAGTATATGTTTATTTGCAAGAAATAAAGGTCTACATAAGTTTTGGTTTAATGTTACAGAATTTGGAGCTATTCCAGGACAAAACCAAGAGGGCTGAGATTTACTCGATTTCGAGTAGGCTTACTCGACATCGGCTACCACTGAGAGCAGAACCAAGTCGAAAATCGAAAAAGAAGAGAACTCGAGCAGGACTTTATTCGGTGTCGACTTGTTTCCTCGACATCGACCAACCAGAAAGCTTGTCCGAGTTCGAGAACAGAAGAGGCTACTCGAGAAAGAGAAGAGAAGGCGAGATCGACGAACTTTCCTCTACATCGACCAATTTGGTCGTAGTCGACCAAAAACTTCCTGGGCCGCGAGACTGTTGGATCAATCCGAGTACGAGGTGAAGACTTAGGCACAAAGCAAGGCCGAATCTATCCTATTTTATCAAGATCTATCCATGGAAGAGGGATTTACCTACCACATGAAGACATGAAGATATTTAGATATTTAATTATTTTCTTTAAGATAAAAGTTCCTTTTATTAAAGTTTTATCTTTAGATATTAGATAGATATTTCCTTCCTTGATTAGCAAGGATTGGAAGCCTATAAATAAAGTCCATGGGGCTAGTTTTTATTCATTCAATTTCAGAAGGAGAGAAGTAAGTAGAGAGTAGAGAGAGAGAGGTCGAGTGGAGCAAGGGAGCGAAAGTGATCTGGCTTTGTTTGGTTTGTACTTTCTTCAGTTTGGTTTAATGCAAGTTGTTTCTTTTCAATCAATGATGTCTGCGATTGCGATGAAGAGCGAGTAGTCCACCTACTTCTAGGGTCGGGGCGAGCCCGACGATGGCCAAGCATGTTTGAGGTAAAGATTCAATCTTTGTCGTGTTTTGAGCATCTACTACCTTTTATGTGTTTATTACCTATTTGATAGAGATCCATGTTAACAACTTGGATTATAAACATAAAATCGGTAGATACAATTAGGGTTTCTTGAAAGAGTTGTCTAATTGTTAGAAAAGGCGAAAGCTTGATCCTTCTATGCGATTTGCATGATTATCGTTATTTATCTTGCCTTATGCATGTTTGGTTGTCATTGTTGCAAACCCCGATCTTGGAAGTCTTTTTCATACATAGTTTATTTCGAATTCCAAAAGATTTGTTCTTTATTTTATTTTACTGTGTTTCTGCTCAATTTCGACCACCCCTTGGTCGACGTCGACTACTGATTTTTGATCGAGCAAAGATCGTTGTTGCTTGTGTCTCTGCAGCCAACTCGACAACGACAAGAATCCTCGACTACGGCCAGTTCCTCGACATCGAGTTGGTTACTCGAGATCGACCAAAACCTCAATGATTGCTGCTTGCTCGGATTTGACTGTGCACGACCCCTGTCGACTAAACCCTAGTCGAGGTCGAGTCCCCTGAAGTCGACAACCCTTCGTGAGATTTCTCCGCTTCTTGAGAACCGCTGACACGGTTCCTCGAGGATTGATCCTGACTTCCCGCTGCTACACCAGGAGGGGGTCTTGTAATTATCTGTGTGGACACACCGGCTGGTTACCACACTTCAACATGTCCGACGACAGCGGCGACAACTCCTGCAACGACATAATACGCCAGGACACAATGGAAGAATTCGAGGCGGTTCTGTACACGGGAAGCCCACGATCACAAACGGTAGAATCGATAATAAAGAGACTACAGGAGGAAAATCGGTCGTTGCTTGTCGAAAAACAACAACACCGCTGACAGATAGATATTCTAGAGAGTCGTGTGGCAGTTCTCGAAGAGGAAAAAAAGGCTTTGATGACAAAGCTAGAGCAGTCGAGTGTACTGAAGTCCTAAGTATATCAGGCTTGTATGTGGTGTGATGTAATTTCTAATGTTCATTTGGAATCATTAAATTGAATCGATAAATTAAGGGTCCTAAACAGAATCAATATATAGGTATAATAGACAAATTCGAAATCGATCCAAAAAACTAACAACAAAAAAATCCAAAATCCCAACACTAACAGCAGGCAAATCAATCACAAACACTAACAACAAGCAAATCAATCCAAAAGACTACGAACAAGCAAATTCATCCAAAATACTACCAACAAGCAAATCCGAAATCCCAAGGCGAACCGTCATGGCGGGGGGTCAGGCCGAAAGCGCTCATAAATGCGCTGCAGATGCGCATATGTCATCTCTAATCCAAGGGACAGAAGTCATTGAATCTCCACCCCAGTAGCGCGGTGTCACATCTCCTCAATCGTTGGTGCTGACCGCGGCGGCGAGGGTGGCGGCGGCGGGATGATGGGCTGGTGTCGGGGAGTGTCAGGAACTAGGTATGGATGACTACAACGGTGGAACCACTCCACATAGTCATCGACCACGCCATATGGGTAGTCAGCAGAGCTCCGTGGCAACTCCGCCATGGGGAACAGATGATTGAACCTATGCGTTCAGTGGTTGTCGATCGCGTGGAACTGAGCCTCCTTCTTGACCTTGACGAACTTCAGCATGTGCACTTTGTTGGGTCTGATCGGATCACTGGGAATGTGTTGAACCCGGCCGAACTGTCGTAGCACACGGTCGGGCATATATGGCTCCTCCTCGAACATCCAACGGATGGTGCCCCTATAACGAGGCAGACTCAGATGTCCATCAAAATCCAAGTCCTTACCAAAGGACATGCAATTGATCTGCAACGTAATAGAAATTGTTATTACGACTCAAATTTTGAAAGTCGATTTTATATTATCACAAATGTACGTGCGGAAGTAAAATGTTTCCGTACCTCGTCGACAGTCATCTCATCCAGCTTCTGCCGCATAACATCCAGTCTCTCAATGCGAGGACTATTATCCCGGGACACCGTAGAGGCCCAAGGCATCGCCGCCTGGACGTATCTCACCTTGTGCCACGGATCCCGAGAAAGCCTCCGATCGAGCGTCATACCAACCTTGAACACCAGGAAATACATCCATATCCACACCTAAAATCGAACAATACTATCAGCGACATATTCATTGTAACTTAATTATAAAACTGGAAATATTATATCATCAGAGAATGAATGAATTACCGGCAACAGGCGCGTACAACCGTCCATATCTTTGGCCAACTCCCTGGTCACCTCGCTCAATCCACGGTACAAGCACTCCAAGACCCCTGCCGCTATAGACAGCTGCGGAACCTGCGTTGCATCCATAAGGCGGAGAAGCACCTCCGGACGCACTCTTCCGCCCGACTTGTCGATGAACAGCGTCGCATACCCAACAATCCCCATCACAAAAGCCACGATGCACTCCATATCATGCTCAAGTGGGACGCCATCCCGCACCCTCTGTCGCATCGGTTCTATCTTCTGAAGGAGGGTCGCAACAGTCGGGCCTCCATGGCCAAAGGCGCTCTCCCGCTCCGCCTCGGTCAAGCCGTACAAATCCCCAACCCGCTCCCTCCCGGCGATCACGTTATCCAGATGCATACACTCCTCCCCGTCCAACCCATACCCAAGTATGAAAAAGACATCGCGCAGTGTGATAGTGATCTCTCCCCATGCAAAGTGGAAGTTGTTCGTCTCCGGATGCCAGTGCTCAATGAATGCACTGATGAGACTGTGATCCACATGATCCCACTCGAAATCTCACAGCTCCCACAGTCCACTGTCACGCATTGTAGGAAACCATGACTCCCGTCCATCTACCTTCAACATCGCCTCAACCCGGCCCATCCACTGTCCCCGTCTCTGCACACGCCAACCCTCTGCAAGGCATCCTCCTCCCGTCTCCATACGGCCTGTGCATCGTGTCCATGGTAATCTCTCAGGAGTGACACGGTATGAGGCCCCCTGGTAATTCGGGCTCAGCTACCCCAGAGCCGCTCGTCTCGCCATCCCGCCTAGCACCCCGTGCCCTACTACCCTCGCCACGCCGTCGCATCCTCCGCTGCACACCATGAACGCGGGCATGTGCCGTCTCATCTCCTCCTATGTCCTGGCCACGATCATCACGTGGCCCATAACGCGGATCGTGGAAGTCACCACGTATCGCCACATGACCTGTAGGCTCAACTCGCTGCACCTCTGCCGCATGCATCGAAACATCTGCAGGTCCTAAAACCTCAGTATGCGGCGCCGACTCGCTTGTCTGTCCTCGTACATCCCCCTCCTGACTCCCAGCAATCGACGCCGGCTGGGAGCTCCCTAGCGTCGGCGTTGGCGCCACATGCTGACTCACAAGCGTCAGCGCCCCACTCGTAGATACTAACAGTGTGAACGACGTAAAATCTATCTGCCCCACGACCCATGGATCCTGATCTCCCTCTCGAGCATGACTCGTCTCAACACCATGGCTCGTCCCAACACCCACATCTCCGACCAAAGGTGTCGTGTCGTCATAGGTCGTCCCAAAACCCACATCTCCGACCAGAGGTTCCGTGTCGTCATACGAGTTCAGCTGGTCGCTCTGAAAAGCAGTCACAAAGTACGCCTGATACTCACTGCGCTGAGTCTGCGACTGGTAATGCACTCCCTCTGCACCAGGCTACAATGCTGGGTCCTCCCGTAGATACTCATGCATCATCTCCAAAGCCACCACTCGACTAGACTCATCCGCCAACTGCACCACTGGGACATCGGTGCTGTAAGTCATCATATCCAGCTCTATCTGCACCAAACTCTGATATGTCTCTATAGGCGACTGTGACGTCTGGCCCAATCCGTCACTATGGTCAACACCTGACCGACTCGATGACTCAACCCCAATATCCGCACCTACCGGCTCACTATCCACATCCTGCAACGTCTCTCTCTCCCTGTCGGCAGCCATCCTAGCAGATTGCAGAACCACCCTATCTACTAACCTCCTCGATAATGTGGTCTGTGTGCCATAAAAAATGTTTGTCGAAATCCTATCGCTCATATATGCTACTTTCTACTTGTTACACACACTACTATATCGTATTACTTCTCAAATGTTGAACGATTTCCCTACACGTAATTAATGATTTCAACCTAATACTATCGTTTACTAACAAAACAGAAAACCATATTTAATCGATTTCAATTTCCCTACACCTAATGAATGATTTCAACCTAATACTATCGTTTACTAAAAAAATAGAAAATCATATTTAAGCGATTTCAACATACCTCAGGTTGTGGCGAGGCGGCTGACCTCCTCCTCCTAAGGGTCTCCAGACGACTAGTCTCACGTCTCTGAATAGTCGGATCCGGCTACACTATATATAACAATAATGCGTTAACACTATCTCCTCCTGCTTAAAAATGATTTGATTCGATTTTAATATAGTTTCATTGTTACCTGTAAAGGATGTCCCTGAAAATGACAGGCACCATGAGACGCATCTCTTCTATGACCGCTATCTCTCACCATCTCAACACTCCGGTTGAAAGTGGGAATAGAAAGAAACACACTCGGAAAATCACGGGGGATTGAAAGAGGGGAGGAGGTTCAAAATACGGGGGATTGAAAGAGGGGAGGAGAGAAACGACGGAACAAAAGGTCGGGCTCGAAAGGCAAGAGAAGGATTGGAATCGGAGAAGAGTCGGAAATTGTGTCGGAGAATGGGGCTCGAAAGACAAGAGTAGGATTGGAATCGGAGAAGAGTCGGAAATTGTGTTGGAGAATGGTGCCCGCACGGCTATTTATAATGGGTCCTCTCAACGGTAACAAACCCACCGCATACATATGTGGTGGGTTTTTTAAATTCAAAATTTTATATTTAAACCACCCACTGCATATGTATGCGGTGGGTTTTTTAAATTAAAAAACCCACCGCATAGGTATGCGGTGGGTTTCGGATATCTTCCACCAATTCGGTTTTTGGCATAACGGACCCTGTTATATCCTAACCCACCGCATATACATGCGGTGGGGCGGCATACGGTCAACGCACCCACCGCATATCTATGCGGTGGGTTAGCGAAAAATCGGATTAAGTCACCGCATACCTATGCAGTGGCTTTGCGGTGTAAATAGTAAAAATAACCGGTGAAAATATCTACCCCGATAAAAAACGCATTGTTAATGACCTGACCCAAAATAAACAAGCGCATATATGCTCTCTCTCTCTCCCTCCCTCTCCATTCAATCTGGTGCCCTTGCTTTCGATAACCATCTCCGATAAATTTCCAAGCTTCTTCTCCATTGACCTCCTATTCAAGAACGAGGTGTCTCAATTAACGAGATGTTGGATTCTACTGTAAAATTAAACTAACAAGAGGGGCGAAGGTTCAGTTTTCTAGTTAGCTAGAAACAGATCCGGATATAAAATTCCGACCCAACCTCAGGAACACGAATTTACCAAAACTCGATACAACCGGAAAGCGATATAAAATTTAACTAGTTAAATATTCGCACAAAAGTGCGATTTTTATAATACGGAGTATTAATTAGTTTGATATTAGAAATGTATAAAGTAATTTCTAATTAAACATTGACTCTAACTACGACTATACTATATATATTATTTAATTTTTAAAAAGTTTAAATAAATTGTATTCAAAACCCGTTTACTTAAGTGTAATATGTCCATATATAGGGAAAATAGGTAAATTTTTCAAGAACAATTACTAAATGTCTTAAAAGCTTTTCTTTGCTAGTAAAAGGTCAAAATTTTTTCATAATACCACTTTTACCCTCCTTTTAATTTTGCCCTTTCGCTTTTTCCAGATGTGCTTCTCTCTGTCGGTTGCCGCTGGGGGCTCTCTGCACGCCCGAGCTCGTCATCCACCGCCGGCTCTCTGCAGGGTAGGGGATGGGGCCACCGCGAGGAGCCCTTCCGGCAGATCCGTCGACATCGAGGAAGAAGAGGTAGAACAGAGGGTAGCCATGAGCGGTCGTTCATTCCCCTTGTTGTGTAGATCCGTCGAGGGAGGAGGGAAAGCGAACAGAGGGAAGCAACATCCGCTTCCATGGCTGCTCAGATCTGAAATTAATACGGAGTATTAATTAGTTTGATGTCGAGCTGAACAGGGAAGATGGATGGATCTGCAATGGCGGTGCCATAACAATCGTTTGCCCGTGATTTCCTCCGCCAACGCTTAGGAAGGAGCCATCTGAGCTGATTGAATTAAAATTGAAGGAGGATTCTCTGGGCTGTGCACATTCAATTGTGGAAGGGGACGTTCCACTAATTAATAATTTAATACTACGTAGTTTGTAGAAGGGAATTAATGTGAGGGGTGGGTTCGGGTTGAGTGCTCTGGGTCTCCGGCAGTATGGAAGTGTGTGGTAGGTGGTGCTGTTCGACGGTTTCGGTGATCATGGGTTCATCTTCCGTCGGTGGAGAGTTCCGGCTCTAATTTTTTAGAGGAAGCGCTGAATGCGAGCTGTTCTCTCCGGTTGGTGGAAGGGCGTGTGATTACCGTTCTCGTCCTGGCGCGTGTGCGATGTGTGGTCAATGTGCTTGGCTTCAGAAGGTTGCGTGTGAGCAGTCTTCCTTTGCTTTCATAAAGCTACAGATTGGACTTCACTTTTGTCTTATTTGTCTCTTTATTTTAGCTTTGGAGATGTTGTCCGTGAATTCAAATTTAGTGGGGTAGTTTCACTTTTGTGTGGTACAACATTTGGTGATGGAAATTTGAGGGTAATGTGGGTAATTTAGCGGGTAGTCTTATGTGGTAGGAAATTTGTGGGAAGGCTCATCATGTGGTAGGTTTTTGCGGGTAGCATCCTTCTTACGTAGTACCCTTGGTATGGTCCTACTTATTGTTATCTCTCGGCATTATGTCACCATCTATATATTTACCAGTTCAGGTGGGTTGGGAACTTGGGGATAGTGCTACAGGGGATTAAAATTCATCTTTTTTTTTAGTGCTAATTAAATTCATCTTCTTATTTCTAATCCCGAATTGAGTGATTACAGTGTCTATGACTCTGTTTTTATAGTGGTGACAGTGTCTATAACCATGTTTTTATTTTGGTTACAGTGTATATGACCCTCTTACCCGTTCATATATTAGAGGCGAACTATCACCACATGTATTTTGGCTTCTCATTAGCCTCTATAGGGTTTGTGTCTCCCTTTTCGTAGGATTTTCCTTTGATTACAGTGTATTTGAGCCTTTTTTCATAGTAGTGACAGTATCTATAACCCTATTTTTATTTTGGTTACAACGTCTATAAGGTTTTCCTTTGATTACAGTGTCTACGACCATGTTTTTATAGTGGTGACAGTATCTATGACTTTGTTTTTATCATGGTGACAATAATAGTTACATTTTTATTTTTTTAACGGAGATTATGCGAGTTAGAACAACTTCTATAATTGCGGGATAATTTCTGAAATTTTAGAAATTAACACAGGGGCATATTTTATATAAACAGAAATTCTGGGAGGTTTTGCGTAATTAGTCTTCTTCTTCCCCCATCTCGAGCAGCTTCAACAGTGGTTTTCGCTGATCTTCCGACGGCTCGTTCTCCTTACACAGAGCTCCGTTTGACGCGTATGACCTATCAAACTGACGAGTGCAATCTCTACTTCAGTCTCGTTGTTTTTATTTTGTCGACGGATGATCTTACAAAACACGACGAATGCTTGAACAGGGCTGCTAAGCGGGTGTTTCACGAAGCTCCAAGGTGTCCAACAATGGCGGTTAGCGATTTTGTATAAATTTGAGAGGGGTTTTTGCATGAAAACCATCCTTTAGAGATGTAGAACGTGATTGAGCGGGTAGAAGGCTTCGATTTAGGGTCGAACGGACAGGAGGTCAAGCGACGGCGGCGGATGCCGGAGGAGGAACATCGGCGATTGGTCGGAGCACTGGTTGGGGCCGACGGAGTGGGAGTGGTGGAGCCTCGAGCGACGACCAAGGACCAACCGACAGCCACCGGAGACGAAGATGGTGAATCTGTCGAGCGTGAAATCTGTCGAGCGTGCAATTTGGGGGAACCTGTGGAGCGTGAAATTTGGGGGAAAAAAGGGGCAGGGGTATAATTGGAAATTGTGGACATTTACCTAATATTGCCACCCTTGTGTCCTATGTCTTAAAAATTGGACCCAAAATGGTCACTTAGCAAAAAACCCCATTTTTCAATTGATATAATATTATTTAAAATTGGTTAATATATATCCTCTAAAAATATATCTATATCTAATGAAATTGGGTCGATTTTTATCTTATAAATATATAGCTATATTGATTAAATAGAGTTAGAATAAAATTTTATTTTATGCATATATTGATAATTTCAAAATTTTGTGATTGGTTCATACCACTCAAATCCATATCTAATGAAATTGGGTAAAATTTGATCTTATATTTGCATATATAGATATATAGTTTAAATAGAGTTGGAATAAATTTTTATCTTATGTATATATTGATTATTTCAAAAAAAAATTATTTTTATCTTATGCATGTAGGTGGCACCCGATAAAAAAATGCTTTTCTTTTAATATTTAGATATAAAAAGATAGATAGATAGAGATAGATAGATAGATAGATAGATTGTAGAGTCTATAAGGTGATAAACAATACTCTAGAGGGGGGAGGGGGATGAATAGAGTATGCTAGGTTTTTTTCAAATAAAAAACTCTTAATACATTTTTCAAATCAACTTGTCAAGACCTTGATATTACTATCAAATCTCGACAAAGTAAAAATAAATAAGATAAAGTAAATGCAGAATGTAAAAGAAGAACACACCAATTGTTAAAAAGGTTCGGCACGAACTTGGCCTACGTCCCCGCCTAGGGTTATCCAACCCGTAGGATTCAAACACTTCTTATTTCACTTTCCTTGAGCCTAGAACTTCCTAGGAGAACTTCATGTCTCCTATACAAAGCCTCACCACTTCTATTCTAGCTCTCAATCTTACAAGTGTAATAAAAGCTCTCACTACACACAAAAGTGTGTCTTGACGAGTATGAAACTCTTAGATAGCCGTTTGTTATCAAGGTAAAGAGGGAGGACCGTTGTTATCAATGATCTTCGTCTTCTACATACAATTATTTAAATAGCCGTTTGTTATCAAGGTAAAGAGGGAGGACCGTTGAATTTTGAAATCCTTCCAAAATGATTCTTTCCATTTCCAAGATGCGCTCCCCATGATCATGATGGAATCGGCAATCATTGATTCTACATGGTTGATTGACCCACTTTCCTAAAAACAAATATAGCAGAGATGACAAGGGTATATAAAAAATATCTCACAAGGAATGTGAGCCCAATACTTTTAGATTCACAAGCCCATGCAAATTCGGCCCATCTCTTTATAAGGAGTCCTGCAAGTTAGCTTAGACATACATAATATAGTCAACCCAATATGATATGAGCAAGTTAAAGCATTCAAGAGCACACAAACGTAGTCTCGGTTTCAAGACCTTGAAACCAAGACATTGTTTTGTCTTTCATCATCCTTTGGTATGACCTGCAAGTTAGATATCAAGGTCTTACAATCAAGGTGGAGTCTTCAATCTCCTCCTTGATGGAAGACAACACATGATTAAAAATATGCATCATAAAGATATAATATTAATATGCATCATAATATTAGGTAGTACATAAAATGTTTAGACCAAAGTTTCAACCGTCCAAAACCCGCAAAACCAGTCAACCAAATCATTCTCCCCCTTTTTGTCTTCCAACAAAACGGGTAGAGACCAAAAGTTTTGAAACTACAGAGCACAGTTTAACCAGAAGAAGGTTTTGAAAACAGATAGAGAGATATAAAGGGCAGAGTTGTATCAAGGCCTTGAAGAGGAGGCACCACAAGTGGAATTCTTCTTCTTTTTGCTGTAGGTCTTGGTGGCCATTGCTGAAGGAGAGGGATCTGTAGAAGTGGGATCCGCGGATGTAGAGGGTTCAGTTGAAGATGGCTCAACTTTCTCAGATGGTATTTTAGCATGTTCTTACTCCTGCCAATCCCCAAAGGTAGGGTACTGCATGTTTGGCCCAATGTACTTTCTTCTCACCTTGTCCCTGCATTTCTTCCTCCATCTGTCCATGGCATCCTTTGTGATTTTTTCCTGCTCCATTCTTGCCAGCTGCTTTTTCCTTTCGACGTCTCTGTACTTCTTCACAACTCCATACTCTTCAACTGTCAAAATGTTGGGTTCAAGATAAGTTGGTTGCAAGATTGGCTTGTTTCTCACTAGCCTTTCACAATTAAGGATGACATTCCCCGCTTTTTCCTTGACGGGATCAACAGTCTCTTCATCCAGGGGCATGATGGAGCCAGTTGCAGTGAAAGTAAGGGCGTTTAACAACATCATTTGATCGATTTTGCAGTTGACAATAGAAAGCGGCTCATGGGTGTTATCTTGTCTAGACACAATATCTGTCCACATTCTCCCCATGCCCATCCTAAGGTCTTGAACATCGGTCTCTAGAGCAGCAATCTTGTCTTCTGAAATGCTCTGAGCAGGTGCAGTTACCTCCTTGCCTTCCTTCTTCAGCACCCACTGACCCCTTAGATTTTTGGCAATTCTAAGGCGTTCTAGGCAAGCCTCGTCGATTATGCCACTATATGTCTGTTTCTCCTCTGTAGAAGTGTCGACATAAAATGCTTTGAAAATTTTGGGAAGGATGTTGGCATATGGTAGGGGCATAGGTTGGGAAGAAGAGGCACCATGGAGCATATAATTGATCATGAGATCGGGAAGGTTGGGCTCATAACCGCTCATGACAAGATAAAGAATTTCCAGGAGATTTTCTGTGATCAGTTCTCTGGAATTAACTCGAGGAAAAATGCAGCGAGCGAGAATGGAATAGATCAATTTCGGCTGCATCTTGAGGATTGTGTACGCTTGTGGGTAGAGGAGGATTCAGGAGGGGCATGAAGAAAGAACTCCTTTCGAGCAAGATTGATGGATTCAATTTTATCTGGGAATGCTTCAATGGGTATTTCTCTGGGGAGGTCAAGGATTAAAGCTAAGAAGTCAGCAGAGAGACGGATTCGGTGATTCTTGACCTTGGTCACGAGGGTCAGGGTTCCTTTGATTCGATGAGCGGTCATGTTGGCATAAAATAGCCGAGTGAGACGGGGGTAAGTCAAGTCTCTAGGATGGAGAATGGACCAAAGACAAGTGGATTTCAAGAGGGAGATACAGGCCAAAGGCATGGATTCAAGCAATTTGATGTCAACCGCATCGCAAAAATACAGTCGATGGTGTCCAAAACCTTCTTCCCAGGATTTGGCCATGTCGGAGGAGACAAACCAGTTGGCAGAAATGTCAGAGGTTACATGTCGAGGGCGAGTTGGTGCCGGATAAGCCACCGGTGTTGTCTTAGATTTCCTGATCAGCGGAGTTGGTGAGGATGAGCTTGAATCATATGAGCTTTCGGTCGGAGGAGAGCATGCCCGTTTCCCTTTGTTGGCAGGCATCTTGTAGCGCTTGGATAGTGGAGTAGCCGTTCTCTTGGAAGCCATTGATACAGAGAATTGGAAAGATGAGAGAAAGTCTTGAAAGAGGAGAGGAAATCAGAGAATGGAGTGGAGAGAGATGGATGAAGTGACAGAGAGGGAGAGGGTTTTAATAGCCATACTCAGAAACCCAAATGCCACACTCCCCTTTTTTCAAAGCAAGTACACTTCATTTACCCCAAACCGGATAATCATTAAATAGGAAAAGGGATATTTTTTTTAAAAAAAGTTCAAATATCTTTTGGAAAGAGAAGGTGTAGCATTTTAAAAAAAATGAACTTAGGAAATAATACACAAGGTTTTAGGACAGAATTTAAAAAGAAATATTTTGAAAACAGGCAAGAATTTCCTCAAAAAGGAAATTCTGTCAATATCCAAAAAGATATTAACAAAATTTTTTGTGTAAATATTGATATAATTCAGATTTTGGTTTTCTCAAGACCATAGGATATCAAGGTCTTGAGATATCCAATCGAATATGCATTTCATAAGGGAGTATTGCTCACCCTAAGAAAATGCTTCCCTGTTGAGCATACTAAGTTCCAATCTAATGAAGTTGAAGCGATCTTCAGGCAATGGCTTGGTGAAAATATATGCCAATTGAAACTCAGTAGATATGAAGGAGATAGATACATCACCTTTCTCCCCATGATCTCTAATAAAGTGATGTCTCACATCAATATGCTTTGTTCTCGAGTGCTGGACAAGATTCTTAGTGATAGAGATTGCACTAGTATTATCACATTTGATAGGAATACCTTTTAGATCAATGACAATGTCTCGAAGTTGTTGAGTTATGCATAGAATCTGTGAGCAACAACCTTCTGCAACTATGTATTCAGCCTCAACAGTAGATAATGCAACTGAGTTTTGTTTCTTTGAATGCCAGCTGATCAAGGATGAGCCAAAGAGTTGACAACATCCAGATGTGCTTTTCCTATCCACCTTATATCCTGCAAAGTTTGCATCTTAATAGCCTGTTAAATGAAATGTGCTCTGCTTGGGATACCAAAGACCAAGGTCTTGAGACCCATTTAAGTATCTGAAGATTCTCTTAACAACAATGAGATGAGATTCTTTAGGGTCCGCTTGGAACCGAGCACACATACATACACTGAACATAATGTCCGTTCTACTAGCAGTAAGGTAGAGGAGTGAACCAATCATACCTTTGTACTCCTTTTGGTTCACATTCTTACCATTCTTGTCTTGGTCAAGGGAGAGCGTTGAACTCATAGAAGTTTTTGCTACTTTGGATTGATCCATCTTGTATTTCTTGAGCAAGTCCTTGGTATACTTCCCTTGATTTAGAAAGATTCCCTTCTTTGTCTGATGAACTTGTAGACTGAGGAAGAAGTTCAGTTCTCCCATGAGGCTCATTTGAAATTCCCTGCACATTATCTCAGAGAACTCCTTGCAAATTAAGGGAATCGTTAGTAGCACCAAATAGTATATCATCAACATATATTTGAACAACCAAAAGATCATTTCCATGGGTCTTGATGAAGAGTGTTTTGTCGATCAAACCTCTCTGAAAACCATTTTCAAGAAGAAACTTGGACAATCTCTCATACCAAGCTCTAGGGGCTTCCTTGAGACCATAGAGAGCTTTGTCCATTTTATAAACATGATTAGGAAATTCTTCATTTTCAAAACCAGGAGGTTGAGTGATGAACGATTTTTTGTCGCGTAAACTGTATCAAAATAAACTCAAACTTACAAACTAGTATAACAAGTAAGTAAGAGGTCGATCCCACATAGAATCAAGTATTTGTCAGCAATATGTATCTATCAATTTGTGAAAGGGGGGTTTTGATTGATGTAAATAGAAAAAAAGCAAAATAGACTATAAACAAGTTGATGTAAAACAATTTAGAGAAGATCGCCCTACCTACAACTATCCACTTTATTTGGTTGAATTGATATTGTAACTTCCTCTTGTCCTTTTAGTCTTCCTATGAATGCCCTTGTCTCGGCCTAATATAGTTACTAGTCCAATCAGTCCTAGAAACCCTTATCAATCGAACAGTCCCTAAAGAAGGATTTAACCCAATTGATAGCTGTAAGTTCAGAGATTAACCAAGGTATTTGCAGTCCCTAAAGAGGGATTTAACAACACATCCAACTTCCTACTCATCTAATTAGTTCAATCAGTCCTAAAGGGATAAGTTTGCTACTTGGGTTAAGGTTTGCAATCAGGAATCTACAGAACCCTAGCAATTGAATTGATCTAACAAGTTGGCCAGACAAGAAAGAACAAATCAATCAATCAATAAGCACAAAGAAGTTGAAGCATTCAATATAGGAAATAAGAAACAAGAATTCAAAACTCACAATCAATCCAAATAAAGCTTCAAATTGCAAGTAGAACGAAGAGAGTTTAGCCGCTGATGGCGAACATCGCTCTCAATCTCCAATTAAAATCGTCTTGAATCCTAATCTAATGAATCAATGGAAATCTAGTGCTAAGCCCCTCTAATCTCTTAAATTTCCTCCCCTTCGTGCCCAAGTCGGCCTCCAGAAGACAAAGATAGAATAAATGGGGTTTAGATAGATAAAACCGTCGCCGAACGCAAAACGTGTTGCTCTGGGCAAATGCGGTGGCCGCGGCATGGAAGCTGCGGCTGCTTCTTCATTGATGTGCGGCGGCCGCGGCATATGTGCTGCGCCCGCTGCAATGGTCTTTTACGAAAAATATACTTTGAATCATCTCTAGACGTCAACAGGACAGTTGTAGCTCTCTGAAAGAGCTTTCCAACGCATGGTCATAATAGTCGATCGAACAACCGAGGCCTCCAGAAAGTGCAAAACAAGTTCAGCGTGTTTGACGACAACTTCTGCATACTTGTTATTCGTTTAGGCTAGCTTATTCTTCTCAGGACCTCTTTAGATCTTCATTTAAGCTTCTTCGATCAACTAGACTTCCTCATCTAATGCATCATCAACCCATGTCTCATCCTCGGATCCGCAGTTACCTGAAATAATCAATAAAAGTGTGTAGATTCCGACTCCACCAACATAGAGAGCAAATATGTAAATTGTACTTAAACCATGCATAATATGCATCATAACTAAACTAAATGAAACATATTATGACCATCTAAATGTATGCTAAAAAACTCCCCCACACTTCAGCTTTTGCTTGTTCTCAAGCAATGAAAAACAAATATATAATTAATCATCCAACAAATAAGATTTTCATGCTATAGTTTTAGAAAAGCAATATTAAGCAATAGGAGCCATGAATAAGGGAACAATTATCCTAGCAAATATATGAGCGATCCAATAGTAAAGGCAAATTTAATCCAACCTCACCGGGATAATGTGTTTCACTCAAGCTCTCATGTGTTTAGGCTTTAAAGTCCAACTCTCAACTCAATCCAAAATGCTCTTACACCGTGAATGTTATCACTTGCAAATAACATCATGAGGACTTTTATAGGGTTTTAATGTGGCTTTGGTAGGAACATAAGACATGGGAAATATCTAGGCTTGTGGTGCTAAAAATCCAGGAAAAAGGAACAACAACCAACCAGAACAACACCAAAACTTCCATACTTCGCAAACCATTCCAATAACATAAACTCCTTTACATAGCAATAAACTCTTCGATTTCAATAGCCATACAACTCATCCATTTTTTTTTTCATTATGATGACTTTTTTTCTTTTCTTTTATGCTTACTTTTGCCCCTAGGTGAGTTTTATCCTCTCTAGGTCCAAGCTTACTAGACTTTTACTCCTAAGTGAATTTATCCTCCTTAGGCCCCTAGTAATAAGTCATCTCTATTATGCAAAAAGGGTTACCTTATTTCGGCTATGCCTCTCGCAATGCACAATCATAGATACATCATCTCCACTCAAAGCAACTCCAACATAAAGATTTTTCACCAATTCTCCTCCTAATTCCCGGATAGGGTCAGGCTAATAATTGGCTATGATATATTTTTGTGGAGCTATAAAAAAAAAGAATAGGCTTTAAGGCTCAGTTGGGCTTCAAGCAAAGGATAATGCAAAGAATAGATAAGGTATAATATGACTAAAGAAAACATGCCTCAATCATTTGAAATTCACAAGCAACAAACATGTGCAATACGGTCATGAAAAACAAGCATATGAAGAGTATAATCACACAATAAAAGCAAAAGGGAAATAATTATGTAAAGTCCCTATAAGGCCAAAACAAACTTACAGGGGTTATATTTTTGTAGATTTCAATTTAACCTCAACTATGAATCATACTTGCTCAATTATATTCTCAAATCATGCTCCAAAAATCATTTTCAAGCAATTCAATCAAATCACATGATTTATGGAATGAGATCATAAAAATAAATTAGAGGACAAACTAAACCAAGATGGGTATCGTTAATAACACCTAAATGCAATGCATGATATTTTTGTGATTTTTTTTTCAAATGTGATATATGAGTAAAAATAAATATGAAAACATAAATAAACATGATATGCAAAATCTATCTATATGAAATGCAATCCCTCCCCCACACTTAAACCTTTCATTGTCCTCAATCAAACACCAAAGACAACAAAAAATAATAATAAAAATATAGAGGGAGAGATAAATGAAATACTCACAATATGGTGGATGAGTCTCTATAGGTCGGATCTGAGGATTTCGGCGGCCTTTCATGAAAGCTTAGTCTATCCCAAACCAAAAACAACTATCTAATGCCTAAAGAAAATTAGCTAACTATGAATTGAAATAACTAAATTAGAAAACTTACCTCGGGTTGCCTCCCAAGAAGCGCCTTTCTTTAATGTCATTGGCTTGACTTATTCTCAATCTCAAGATCTTAGCTATCAGACATCGTCAAGGCCCTCAGTAGCCTATCATATTCTTGTGCACACATCTTACAAAAGACATCATAGCACAATAAATTGAAAGCATAAAATGTGGAACTCAAGAACCCTTTCAATCTATCAAAGAGTCTAGCACGACTCTCTGCAGAAAGAATATGATACCACCAACACAGTTCCGCTGGTGGCTTCTCAAAGTAATGCTCCCAAGGGTCTGTATATACACCAAAATTCACAAAAGTGTAAGAAATATCAATACCTTCTTCGGGAGCCACATAAATCGGCTCGGTAAATGATTCCTTGATAGGCAAGTCAGGGATGATTTCTTCCGATGAAATAGGAGCCAAAACACATGGATCCTCATGTTTGCACTCATGAGACTCCATGTCAGGGAGTATCGGGCTCTTATCGATCAAACCATCATTGTTTGTGTCTTGGCTTTCATCAACTTGAGGAATAAAGCATTGCTCTACTACCAACTCACTCACCGGTTGATTAAGTTGGTTCAATTGTTCCTCAAATCGCTCCATCCTTTTAAGCACCTCCTCCAATATAACCTGGCGTGTGAAAGCTTATTCTTGTTCCACCTGGTGACCCATGTAGCAGAAAAAATCCCACATCTCTGATAAATTAAAACTCGCAAAACCTTCGTTACTCATAGACTCGGCAAGTTCTTTGGTCTCAGAAGTCATGCCCTCAAGTACACAAACAACCATATCTTGCAAACTATCTTGGTAACCCCTTGCATAACGGGCGTCCAATAAATTATGCACTCTTGTGAAATAATGGTGAAAATTTTCCCCTTGACGCTGCATTAATCTCATCTTAATATGTTAGTAGTAAGGTTGTCGTAAACCGTAAGATAGGTTCACAACAAAGTTAAGTTATATACAATAATTGGCAAACACACAAAACAAAGAAATAAACTTTGATTCCCCGGCAACGGCGCCAATTTGATTGACGATTTTTAGTCGCGTAAACCGTATCAAAATAAACTCAAACTTACAAACTAGTATAGCAAGTAAGTAAGAGGTCAATCCCACAAAGAATCAAGTATTTCTCAGCAATGTGTATCTATCAATTTGTGAAAGGGGAGTTTTGATTGTTGGAAATAGAAAGAAAGCAAAATAAACTATAAACAAGTTGATGTAAAACAATTTAGAGAAGATCGCCCTACCTCCAACTATCCACTTTATTTGGTTGAATTGATATTGTAACTTCCTCTTGTCCTTTTAGTCTTCCTATGAATGCCCTTGTCCCGGCCTAATATAGTTACTAGTCCAATCAGTCCTAGAAACCCTTATCAATCGAAAAGTCCCTAAAGAAAGATTTAACCTAATTGATAGCTTTAAGTTCAGAGATTAACCAAGGTATTTGCAGTCCCTAAATAGGGATTTAACAACACATCCAACTTCCTACCCATCCAATTAGTTCAATCAGCCCTAAAGGGATAAGTTTGCTACTTGGGTTAAGGTTCGGAATCATGAATCTACAGAACCCTAGCAATTGAATCGATCTAACAAGTTGGCCAGACAAGAAAGAACAAAACAATCAATCAATAAGCACAAAGAAGTAGAAGCGTTCAATATAGGAAATAAGAAACAAGAATTAGAAACTCACAATCAATCCAAATAAAGCTTCAAATTGCTAGTAGAACGAAGAGAGTTTAGCCGCTGATGGCGAACATCGCTCTCAATCTCCAACTAAAATCGTCTTGCATCCCAATCTAATGAATCAATGGAAATCTAGGGCTAAGCCCCTCTAATCTCCTTAATTTCGTCCCCTTCGTAGACATGAGCAGGGGTCAAGGGTCGACCCGGACCCAACAGGTTTTGACCCGGCGGGAACCCGAAGGGTCGACGATCCGACGGGTTAGGGTCAACAAGAGTCAGGTTCGAGGCGGGTCAAGGGTTAGGGTTAGGGTTATGCTGATTTTGACCCGCGGACCCGGCGGGTCGTACCCGAAGGGTTGACCCTTAGGGTCAACCCACCGGGTCATCTATTTTTTTTCCAAAAAATCGAGGTGAAAAGGAAGAGGAATTCAACATTATAGAATGACGGAACCATCTAGAGAGATCCCAATTTCCTACTATGTAGGCAATCACTCGTCAAATATTAGCCGCCCCTTGCTCAACTCTAGCGGTGGAGCAACATTTTAGCCAATGTGGTCAAATATTAAGCGAGAAGAGATCAAGACTCTTGCCCGAGACTCTGGAAGGTCAAGTTTGCCTAAACGATTGAAAGAGGGTGGAGATGCGAATTCAAAATAATGACAACTTAATCGAGTCAGACTCGGATGAAGAATTCAACGATGACGCAATGGCCAGGAGGTCAGATGCAAAGCAAGGAGAAGAGTCTTAGCATGAGATAAGGTAAGTAGGGGTTAAAACGAATGTAAAGAACTACGTGAGCTTTCATTCCTCTTCCCCGAAAGATATGTACACAACTAGAAAATCGGTCCATACCCTCCTTCCTTTTTATTTTTATTTTTTTAAACTTAAAAAACTTTTAAAAAAATGACATGTAATGACCCGACGGGTCAAAGGGTCGACCCTTGACCCGGCGGGTCACCACAACCCGTTGACCCGTGGCTTGGAAGGGTCAGGGTTAGGGTCAGAGATATCCCGAACCTTGACCTGGTGGGTCGGACCCTTGACCCGGCGGGTCTGACCCGTGCTCATGTCTACCCCTTCGTGCCCAAGTCGGCCTCCAAAAGACAAAGATAGAATAAATAGGGTTTAGATAGATAAAACCGTCGCCAAATGCAAAACGTGTTGCTCTGGGCAAATGCGGCGGCCGCGGTATGGAAGCTGCGACCACTACTTCATTGATGTGCGGCGGCCACGGCATATGTGCTGCGCCCGCTGCAATGGTCTTTTACGAAAAATATACTTCGAATCATCTCTCGACATCAACAAGACAGTTGTAGCTCTCTGAAAAAGCTTTCCAACACATGGTCATAATAGTCGATCGGACAATCGAGGCCTCCACAAAGTGCAAAACAAGTTCGGCGTGTCTGGCGACAATTCTGCAGACTTGTTCTTCGTTTAGGCTCGCTTCTTTTTCTCAGGACCTCTTTAGATCTTCATTTAAGCTTCTTCGATCAACTAGACTTCCTCATCTAATGCATCATCAACCCATGTCTCATCCTCGGATCCACAGTTACCTGAAATAGTCAATAAAAGTGTGTAGATTCCGACTCCATCAACATAGAGAGCAAATATATAAATTGTACTTAAACCATGCACGATATGCATCATAACTAAAATAAATGCAACATATTATGACCATCTAAATGCATGCTATCATTGAGCAACATAAACTTCTTCTTCCAAGACCCCATTTAGAAATGCACATTTAACGTCCATTTGAAATAACTTAATCCCCATAAATGATGCAAAAGCAAGTAATATACGTATAGCTTCTAACCTTGCTACGGGAGAAAAAGTCTCCTTGTAGTTTATACCATCTTCCTGATTGTAGCCTTGAGCAACAAGCCTTGCTTTGTTTCGAATGATCTGGCCTGATTCATCTAATTTATTCCTGGGCACCCATCGAGTCCTAATGACTGATTGATGCTTTGGTATGGGTTGCAGAGTCCACAACTTATTTCTTTCAAACTCATTTATCTCACTTTGCATAGCCGTGATCCCGTCCGAGTCCTTAAGAGCCCCCTCAGGCGTCTTTGGTTCTACAAGAGAGACAAATGCATAGTGTTGTAGGAGTAAATCGAGTTCAAAATATAGAAATATAAATCGAACCAGATCTTGCCCACGCAAATAATTACAAGACTCCCTTCTGATATAGCAACAGGAAGTCAGGATCGGTCCTCGAGGAAGCGTGTCAGCGGATCTCAGGTAGCGGAAAAATCTCACGTCGATTTCGACTTCGGGGGACCACTCGATATCGACCAAGAGTAGTCGATATTGACCAATTTAGTCGATTTCTGGGCACTTCTGCAGAAGTCAGGCAATATCGACCAGAGGCACTCGATATCGACCTCGGGCCTCGATATCGACCGGTATGCTCAAAATCGACCTGTATCTGCAGAAACACAAACAAGCAGCGATCTTTCTGGATCAAAAATTAGTAGTCGATATCGACCAGTGTTTATCAATATCGAGTGGGAGCAGTACGAAAGAAAGGACAAAGCTTCGCAGATTTCGGAACAAACTATGTAAAAGAAAACTTCCAAGATTTGGGTTTGCAACAACGATAACCAAACATGCATAAGGAAAGAATAAGAGAAATAATCGTGCAATCACATCAAAGGAACAAGCTTTCACCTTTTCCAACAATTAGATAACTCTCTCAAGAAACCCTAATTGTATCTACCAATTTTATGTTTATAATCCAAGTGGTTAACCTGAATCTCTATTGAATAGGTAATAAACATGTAAAAGGCAGTGGATGATCAAAGCACAATAAAGGTCGAATCTTTACCTCAAGCACGCATGGCTATCATTGGGCTCACTCCGACCCTAGAGGTGGTTGGGCTACTCGCTCTTCATCACAAGGAAAGACATTAATAATAAAATTAAGGAAACTAAATTGCATTAATAAACTAAATAGAGCTTACAACTGAACAAAGCCAATTCCGCTCTCGCTTCACAACTCCACTTGGCATCCACTCTCTCTCTCTCTACTCGCTACCTCTCTTCCTAGAACTGAAATTGAATGAATAAAAACTAGCCACATGGGCTTTATTTATAGGCCAGGCCTTAATCCTTGCTAATCAAGGTAAGGAATATCTATCTTCTATCTAAGGATATAATTCTACTAGGAAATAAATAAATCTAATTTAGGTAAAGAAGATAAATCATATAGGGTAATTAATTGTTCCGCCCTTAGGATAAATAAAAAGATAAAAAGATAAAATATCTAAAATCTTCATGTGGAAGGAATCTTCTCTTAAGAATATCTCCATTGGACTTTGGATAGAACTTTGAATAGAGCTCGGAACCGAGTTGGACTCGACACTGGCATTGGGTCAATATCGACCACGTCTGGTTGATATTGATCGAGTCATCTTCTCGGATTCCCTTCAGCTCACTCGATCTCGGCTTTGGTGGAAATATCGAGTACTTATTGGTCGATATCGACCAAAACTGATCGATATCGAGTTGTCCTCTTCTATGCTGGTCAATTCGAGTCGATCTGGAGATTTTCGACCACAATCTGGTCGATATCGAATAGATCTGGTCGATATCGATCACTTTCTCAACATCCTGCTCTGTTCTTGAAACGCACTTTCCCGGGTTCTTGTTCGTCCGATTGACGCATATGAGTATGCGTTGGAAAGGTCTTTTCGAGGAATACAACTTTCATGAAGACATCAGAACTCGACTCAGAATGATGAATGCCGAAAAACGGCCTTTTCTCCAGCTGCACCATTCTTAGCTTCTTCATGACTTTCCTCTAAGCTCCAAAGTGCGTCCGATTTCTGTGAAATTAAACAGAAACTAGTGTAGACTCCATAATTTGGAAAATAAGCATAAACTACATAGATTCTGTATTATTCTAACCCAAATGCATGAAATGCATACAGAAATCGATATAAAAGTCAATATAAAACATGACACAAAACATGGACATCAAATCACCCCATACTTAAGCTTGCTTGTCTCCAAACAATAACTTGGATGGTCATTTAGGGGAAGAATTCAAAACTCTCAACATCATAGATTCATTCTCATATGTCCTTGCAATTAATTACCATTATCGAAAAGGTACTTATGCCACAAATCCATACATGTGCAATAAAAGCAACATCTGCTCACAAAAGGAGGGTTATGCCAAAAACGATTCATGTGACAAAGCATTAATAATCAAGAGGACTTCAATTTAAGCTCAATAAGGAGTAGATTGGTAAAAGGCTAAAGGTGGGCAATTTTTGGCAATGTGGTGCTAATGATCCGGGGAAATGGAGTACTTTTCAAATTGAATTTCCACATTCCTTCTTCATTTGATTTCTCACCTTTCTCTCATCGCTCGATGCTTTTTTTTCAATATTATGCTTTTAGTTCTCTAACCTCGGCACTGCCTTCTCGCGAGTCGCAAACATGGGTGTCATGAATGGCCCCGGATACTTAGGGCTTTGAACTCCTCACTTGTGTATCCTATCTCGCCAAACTATTATCTCAACGAGCAGGGTCGATCTACCTTTATCTCCTGAGGTGACCGGATTTTTTCTCACTCATTAAATTTTCCATATATTTTTTCAATTTCCTGCCAAACTCCAATAATAATAATAAAACACAACAACCATATAATAATCTCCATAATGTAACATCATTCTCAACATAATCCTCGGATAGGAAATAAGGTAAATAATGGGCAATATTTAGAACATGTGGAACAATATATAAAATAAGGCTTAATACGGCTTTTGTGATGCATAAGCATAGGTAAGGCTAGGAATATACAATCTGAGCATTATATGGAAATATATAGTCCTCAATCCTCTTATCATACAACATGTCAAAAGCAATATCAAATTTTACCTCCTTTCATGGTTTTCAAGAAAATAATGCACTTCATTGTAGCTTCCCTTTATTAGGCAATTTCATGTTATATCTCTAATGAATCCAATTTTGCATCATCGAGTTCAAATTAAAGCTTCCATGACTCTTTTCTTTGAATAATTTACAAGCTTTGGGAGATGTCTCATAAAACAAACTTTAGGTTTAACCATTATGCACAAAAAAAAAATTCACCCAAAATTCACCATGTCAAAATTAAAAACAAGAATAAAATATATAATAATGATAATGAGTTCTTCCCCCACCCCATACTTCGAATATACAGTGTCCCCACTGTATAAATAAAATATAAAACAAAGGTATAGGAAGGAACTCACCGAATAACGCGCTGTAGGGTCAAAATTAGGCTACAATAGATTGTCAGAAGTCGATATCGACTAGGTGGTGCTCGATATCGGCTGTAATTCGTCAGATTCCAAGTGTGAACAACTTATCAAAATCGGGGGTTTTGGTCGATATCGACTAACCCACTCGATATTGAGTAAGGTTGGTTGAAATCGACCTGCTTCGTCTCCTCTGCTCCTGGTCGAAATCGCGTCAGAGGTCGATATCGACTAGTATTGGTCGATATCGACCAGGTTGTTCCGACAGTTCATGCTCGATTCTTGTGTTTTCGACCTGTAAAATAGTCAGTTTTCGCACGTAGACAAGATTTCCCACATGAAGTATTCAAGAAAAAAATAAAAACCAAAACCAAAATCAAAAGTTTTAAAGTCCTAAAGAAATTTCAAAAGTTTTATGTACATGCAAATAATTACAAGACTTCCTCCCGATGCAGAAGTGGGAAGTCAGGATCGATCCACGAGGAAGCGTGTCAGCAGATCCTAGGCAGCGGAGAAATCTCACGAAAGTCGACTGCAGGGGTCCTAGATCTCGAGTACAGCAACTCGACAGAAGATCAGACAGTCGAACACAGCACAGTAGCAAGCACAGGCTCTCGGCAAAAGCTACTCGATCTCGACAAAGGGCTACTCGAGATCGAGTACAGTCCTCGTCGACGTCGGCTTGGTTTGGTCGAGTACCTGCACACAGAAGCTACAGCGACTTGGGTCGAAGATTATTAGTCGAGATCGAGGAGTGCTATTCGATCTCGAGGAAGGCAGAAAAGAAAACCAAAGAAAATAAATGCAAAGACTTTGGGATTTCGAAATAAACTGTATAAAAAGGGCTTCCAAGTTTGGGGTTTGCAACAACGATAACCAAGCATGCATAAAGCAAGAATAAAACAGATAATCATGTGAATTGCATCAAAGGACTAAGCTTTCGCCTTTTCCAACAATTAGACAACTCTTTCAAGAAACCCTAATTGTCTCTACTGATTTTATGTTTACAATCCAAGTTGTTATCATGGACCTCCATTAGATGGGTAATAAACACATAAACAAGTAGTAGATGCTTAAAATGTGATAAAAGTCAGATTTTTACCTCAATTATGCATGGCTATCGTCGGGCTCGCCCCAACCCTAGAAGTGGGTTGACTACTCGCGCTTCATCATAATTAAAGACATCAATAATAAAAGGGAATAAACTTGCATTAATGAAATAAAATAGAGCTTACAACCAAAGGAAGCCAATTCCGCTCTCGCTTCACAAACTCCTCTTGGCCACTCACTCTCTCTCTCTTTCTACTACTCCTACTTCTCCTACTAATTGCTTGTGTGATTGAATGATTAAAACTCAGCCCCATGGGCTTTATTTATAGCCTTCTAATCCTTGCTATTCAAGGATAGAATATCTATATCTCTATCTAAAAAGCTTAAAAGATAAATAAATGTAATTTAGGAATTAAATCTATAAAGGGGAAATTAAATCTAAATAGGTAAGTCTTCTCATGTTGATAGATCTTGTCTTCCATAGATAGAACTTGATGTATCTCGACAATCTTGGATTCCTTCGGCTCCAAGGACTCCCAACTCGACACGGACAGCTCACCGCATAACGCGGTTTCGGACACGGCTCTCCTCGATCTCGACTAAGGCTCCTCAAGATCGAGTAAGGTGGTCGTCGAGTATGGCTGGCTGGCTTGGTCGGGTAGCTCTGCTCGACATGGCTCCTAGGCTTGGTCGACCTCGAGGACCTTACTCGATCTCGAGTAAAGGTGGCTCGTCGACTAGGTCTTCTGGTGTTGTCGAACAACCTCTCTTCGACATGGCTCGGGTGCCGGCTTCCGGGTTCCTCGATCTCGAGTAGGTTTACTCGATCTCGAGTAGAGTGTAACCCGGCATGTCTTCGTCTTCGGCTTCTCGATCAGCTCCTCCTCGACCAGGCACTCCTTGGACATTTTTGGTCGATCTCGAGTAAAGGTACTCGATATCGAGTAAATCTCTCAGCTTTCTGCTCTGTTCTTAAAACGCACTTTCCCGCGTCCTCGTTCGTCGGATTGACGCATATGACCATGCGTTGGAAAGTTCTTTCCGAGGGCTACAACTCTCATGAAGACATCAAAGCTTGATTCAGAACGAGGAATGGTGAAAAATGGCCTTTTCTCCAGCTGCACCATTCTTAGCTTCTCCATGAGTTTCCTTTAAGCTCCAAAGTGCGTCCGATTTCTGCGAAATATAACCAAAACTTGTGTAGACCTCCATATATTGCAAATAAGTGTAAACTACACAAATTCTGTATTATTGTAACCCAAATGCATGCAATGCATGCAGAAATCGATATAAAAGTAAGTGTAAAACATGGCAAATTAGGCTCACAACAGCCCTTCTCCTGGATCATCTAGGTCCTGGTTATAGTATGCAAGCTCCGCTGATAGGTGGTTGTTTGCATAGAGTCCTTTAGCTTCCTTCTTCCTCTTTCCAATCCTAGTCCTGCGCAGGTTAGCTCTCCACGGGGCCTTGTCTCATCTAAAAATCTTATTTTTATTAATGGACGGAGGAGAAGTAGGGATTATACCTGAACTTACCTTTTCGTGCCCAAAACAGAAATCTTTGGGCTTAGGGTCAGTCGATGTCGAGTCGAAATGGCCGACGTTGAGTACAGCTCACCCCCGTGGTCGCCTATTCTCTTCACCTCCAACCATGGAATTTCCTCCTTTGTAGGACCAAAAGAGAAATCTAAGACCTCATCGCCTATCGTGAAGGTGAGCAATCATTTCCTGACGCTGATCTTGGCATCTGCAGTAGCTAGAAAAGGTTTACCAAGAATAATAGGGCAAGTAGAATCTTACGCACAATCTATAACAAGGAAATCAGCGGGAATATAGAACTTACCAACCTGGACAGGGACATTATCAACCATACCTATAGGGATGACCACTGTATTATTTGCCATGTATAGTTTGGCATCCACAGGCTCTATTGATCCTATCTTAACCTTTTGCCAGATGGATAGGGGCATGATGCTCACGCTTCCACCTAGATCACATAATGCCTAATATTTAAATTGTCCAAATCCCACAGTAATAGAAAACTTACTAGGGTCAGGTCTCTTCTCAGGGAAGTCCATCCTTTTACAGTCGCCGGCGATTTCAGTGATTGATCGCTTGTTGCTAAGGATTTCCTTGAGGAACTTGACATAAGCAGGCATCTCTTGAAGAGCTTCTGTAAAAGGAATTGAAACATTTAGTTCTTGAAGCATCTTAACAAAGCGTTTAAACCTACCTGCAGTGGGATCTTTCAGCGCCTTGGAAGGGAAAGGAAGTATCTTCTTTGGTTTTGGAGCGGAATCATCTGTCGGAGGTGCTGCAGAAGAGGCAATATCAACTGGAGGCTGCTCGATATCGACCATATGTTGGTCGATATCGACCTGATGTTGGTCAATTTCGACTTCTAGAGCCGGGTTCGAGTTTGTTGGTGCAGTTGGCCCAATATCGACCTGATGCTGGTCGATATCGACCAGTACTTGGTCGATTTCGACCTGTTGTCCAGATCCGTTGTTTGCTTCTCTGACCTCTGGTTCGTGCAGTTTGTGACCGCTCTTGAGCTTTACAGCAGAGACGTGTCCGGATTGCCCCTTAGGATTGGGATCTGTGTGCCCAGGGAGCTTTCCGGCTGGTCTTGGGATCTGTTGCGCGAGTTGACCCATTTGGGTCTCCATGTTTTTCTTCCAGATATCCATTTCCCCAAGTCGTGTATTGAGGCCATGGAGTTGAGTCTGGATGGCGCTTGTAGATTGTTGTTGTTGTGTCTGATTTCTCCTCATCTCATCGAGGATCATCTGTGGATCATCCTTTCGCTGGTCCTTTTCTGGTTGTCCTGGAGTTCTGTATGGTGGGGGTTCCTAGGGGCACCTTGGTTCCACTATGCTAGATGGAACCGCTGGTCCCCCATATAGCGATTGAGACCCCCTGCGTAAGCTACCTTCTCGTGAGTTTCTGACATCCTGACTTGCTCTGTATGTGGGCACTCTAGGGTGGTGTGCCGTTGTCAGCCACATTCAATGCAGGGTTGGTTGACAGAAAGAAACTTGACTTGCTTGAGAAACTTGCGATTCTGATCTTTGTAGTACTGCTCCTTGACATCTGGATTAATCTCCTTAGAAGGCTCATAGAGGGGCATGGATGGGGTTGGCCTGGCATAATTGTTGCTGTCTTCATCGTAATTCGCAGGAGCCCCATAAGTATTGTCGAAGTTTGTTAGCCCTTCAATTGTAGCCCATATGCCTCTACTGGTGTCTGTGTGAGGTACCCATATTGAGTGAAATGATTGATCCTTTCCTTGGCGGCCAGATCAATAGAATTGTAGAAGATCTCTTGAATGACGTATGGTGGCTGCCCATGAGTGGGGCAGGATGGCAGCAGATCCTTGTATCGGCCCCATGCTCGTGCTAGTGGTTCCCTAGGCTTTTGTTTGAAAGCTGTAATCTTTTGTCTGAGAAGCGCTGTCTTGGATGGAGGAAAGAACTTGTTGAGGACCGCATTCCTAACCTCTGCACATGTTGTGAGGGATCGCGCAGGGAGACCTTCAAGCCACTTCAATGCTGGACCTGCAAGAGACCAACGAAAAGCTTTCATTTTCACATATTCAAGAGTATTACCTTCAGCAAGAGTTTGACATATATCAGAAAAATTAGTAATATGTTCGAGAGGGCTTTCATTAAATCTTCCTTGAAAAGCATTATTTTTAATTTCAATAAGGAAGGCAGTGCGAATTTCAAAGTTATTAGGAGGGATTAGAATAGCCGATTCAGGCACGACAAGAGTCGGGTGCATATAATCCTCAGCAGTGGTAGGGTATTGGGCAAGTTCAGCCTCTGCCTCCCTCCTAAGTTCAGCTTCCTGCTCAACGCGTGTTATCTCAGCGGCGAGAGCAGCAATGTTGGCTTCTAGTTCCCTTTGAAGCCTCTCAATCATCTGAGCTTGTGTTTCTGCAGTCGCCATGATCCTTTTCAGTCTAGAGTGGATGTGTGTAAGACGTTCCGGATCGTCTAAGGTGTCAAACTCAGGTGGTTGACCAGAACGGCACATACACCTGCAAAACAAAATTTAAAGGAAAACGTGAGATCTAACTACCTAAGGCACGAATGATTGCTTCCCCGGCAACGGCGCCAATTTGTTGTAGGAGGAAATCGAGTTCAAAATATAGAAATATAAATCAAACCAGATCTTGCCCACACAAATAATTACAAGACTCCCTCCCGATATAGCAACAGGAAGTCAGGATCGATCCTCGAGGAAGCGTGTCAGCGGATCTCAGGTAGCGGAAAAATCTCATGTCGATTTCGACTTCAGGGGACCACTCGATATCGACCAAGAGTAGTCGATATCGACCAGTTCAGTTGATTTCTGGGCACTTCTGCAGAAGTCAGGCAATATCGACCAGAGGCACTCGATATCGACCTCGGGCCTCGATATCGACCGGTATGCTCAAAATCGACCTGTACCTGCAGAAACACAAACAAGCAGCGATCTTTCTGGATCAAAAATTAGAAGTCGATATCGACCAGTGTTGGTCAATATCGAGTGGGAGCAGTACGAAATAAAGGACAAAGCTTTGCAGATTTCGGAATAAACTATGTAAAAGAAAACTTCCAAGATCGGGGTTTGCAACAACGATAACCAAACATGCATAAGGAAAGAATAAGAGAAATAATCGTGCAATCACATCAAAGGAACAAACTTTCTCCTTTTTCAACAATTAGATAACTCTCTCAAGAAACCCTAATTGTATCTACCAATTTTATGTTTATAATCCAAGTGGTTAACCTGAATCTCTATTGAATAGGTAATAAACATGTAAAAGGCAGTGGATGATCAAAGCACAATAAAGGTCGAATTACCTCAAGCACGCATGGCTATTGTTGGGCTCACCCCGACCCTAGAAGTGGTTGGGCTACTCGCTCTTCATCGCAAGGAAAGACATTAATAATAAAATTAAGGAAACTAAATTGCATTAATAAACTACATAGACACTACTACATATGTAGTCATTTATGACTTTTAGAAGATGACGTTTTTAATAAAATGCCATTAAAAGTATCTTTATTGACGTTTAAATAGAAAAACGTCATGAAATTGTAGAATACGACTTTTTTTATGGAGTTTGTAAAACGCCATAAAATTTATAGCGTTTATAAAATGCCATGTTATTAGTTTACAAATTATAAGCTAGATTTTACGGCGTTTCTGAAATGCCATAAAATTCATGGCGTTTTAAAAACGCCATGAAAAAGGCGGATCTCTTTCCGCCTAAATTTTGGGCAAATTTTAAAGAGCCTAAAAAAGATACTCCAATACTTATCTCTTCAGTCTCTCCATCCTCTCTCGCCTCTTAGGCCCTGTTTTCCTCCCCCTCTTTTTAAGAGGTGGAAGAGGTGGAGGAGGTGGAAGGGGGTGGAGATAGGCCCTTTTTTTCTACCTTGGGGGGGTAGGTAGAGGAGGTGGAGGGGGTGGAGATCTCCTCCACCTCTTAAATGAGTTTTGGGGGAAAACACACCCTTAATATCCCTCTCAAGGACCAATCCCTAGATCCAATTCAACTCTGCTTCTCTCTCACCTCACCTCAACAAAAATCAGATTAAGGGTGTGTTTGGCAAAATGGTAGCTGTTGGAGGAGCTGAAGCTGTTGGGTAGCTGAAGCTATTGGATTATTTGAGTTAAATATATGTTAATAAGCTAGTACAGTGTTTGGTAAACCTAGCTGTTAGGGTAGCTGTTAAAAACTTGTGAATAAAAAACCAAAAGCTCCGAAAAGCTTGGGCGAATAGCTGTTGAAAAGCTTAGATTTCAAAAGCTAATTAAACTAAAATCTTATATTTATTTCATTTAAGACTATAGAATATCAAAACCAAAAGCTCCGAAAAGCTACTTGCTTTTGCCAAACATACCCTAAGTCTAAATCTCTATTCTCTTCCGCCCTCTATGACAACTTGTGTTTCTCCTCATCTTTTCTAACCTTCCCCCGTCTGCTGCCCAAGTTGTATCAACTCGTCTCACATATGGTTCAAAGGCCGAGCCCCAACTCAGCAGTAATGGTGCGGCCAAATCGTCCTCTCTTCGTTGCTTGAGGTTGGTTACTCTTTATCTTTTTTAGATGTCAATCGTTCACCGGTCATTGTTCTTTGATCTATCAAGGTTTTCGCCTCCATTGTTGCCCAGTAAGTCGATTTTTTCCTAGATTAGGGCATATGTTGTTTGTGCTTTATCAACTTAATGATTAAGGTTTGATGATTGCAATTGCTGGTTAAGATTTAGGGGGAATTGTTTTCTTACACAGGTTTAGGGTTTCTAAGGTTAATTTGGGTAGATGTTTTGGGTTTCTGATTGAGTTTTCATCGATTTATTTCAATTGGGGACCTTGAAGGATTTCATTTGTGGGTTTTTCACTCGTTAGTGTGAGAATTTTTCAGATCTTGAAAGGTGTCTTGTGTTTGATTATTTCACAGTAAATCTGACAGGGATTAAAAATAGGCTTGGTCTCCTATTCATGACTTGTTAGTATGAGAATTGGATGGATCCTTTTTAAGTAAGTTTTCAAGCCCTTAGTGATTGTTAAGTATCAGTTTTGTGTTATTTTAGATCATATCCTTTTGTTAAACCTATAAGAGCAAGGTGAGTGCACTTGAGAGATAAATGAAAGGTTAGAGTGTTACTTACAAAATGTGGGTATAGTTTTATATACAATGCAGGTGTTGCATACAAGCGGTGAATGCATCTTCCGAGGAGAAAAATGTTTCTAAAGCAGTGACATTGTTTATCTGTAGACTCAAGGAATGAGAATGGCGATGAAGCCATGTAAGGACACACTCTCTGCTCTACAAAAAATAGATCATGAAGCGGGTATTCGTGGATTATATAGGTATTTGTTTTCAGATATTTCTTGTTGATTTGTTGTTGTTTCTGTTTAGTTTAAGGTTGTGAGATCTGGATTTCAAGTTTCGGTTTGAAGGCAGATTTCTAAATTCTAAGGTTTTCTCCTTAATTAGGGAGGAGTGTAGACAAGCATTCAAGGTAAAGCATCCTAAACATAAATTAGTTGATTTATGCAGATTTCTTGTTGTGTTTGATAGTTTCATGGCTTCTTTTACTTCTTGAATCTGGGCTGGAAAAGAATACTCACGGTATCACGACCTGTTTGTTTAGAATAAATCAGTTGAGTGTGACCTTTTCCCCATTTTTTCTTCATACTATTTGTCTTCTGTTCAATGTTTGTGTATGGGAGATGTCTCTTAGAGTATTAGGGTTCTAGAAGATGGGAGGTGTCATGGGATGCTACATGTATGTTGTTTCTTTTGGTCTTGTTTTTTTAAGTAGGTGTTTGATTCAAGTCATTCAACTCATTAAGTGTTTTGATTTGTGTGTTTCCCTTTTTTTCTTGATCGAATTTTGTTTGTTCTGGCAACAATTTGCTTCAGTTTTGGGCGTGGATTTCAAATTTTGTTCTAGTGTAATGTGATCTTTTGTGGGTTTGTGGTTTTGTGCTGATCTATAGGGTTGTTTCTTAAATAATTCAATTACCTTATATATTTTATTTGGTTAATTGCAGGAAGACTCAACGGATGGATCAAGGTTCCACACTCGATTATGTTATTCATGGAAATGGATAAAGTTGAGTAGAACTAAATGTTTGTTTATCTCTTTCTTCTTCTTTATAGGTAGATCACTATATAGGCTCACTTCTTCTATCTATCTCCTCTAGTGTTTTTTTTAAACTTCTTTTAATCTTTTGAATTTTACGTTGTATGTATAACTTATGTTACATATCTTTTATGTATGAGATTATCCTGTAAAGAAAAGGCTAGTTGAAGAATACTGCATGTACGGAACTAAGGAAGTGTAGTGTTGCTACTTAGACATATGTGATAAAATGAGGGTAACCCGAGTGGCTTTTATTTGTTGAGTAGGAAAGGGTTGTCGATTGAGCTTGATAAGAACCAGTAGTGCAATTAATACTGCAATCTATCTATCTGCTTGTTTGAAACTTCCCTTTAAAATAATATTTGAATATCTTCATGTCAACTTTCTGATGTAATATTGTCATTCATATTCTAAAATGCTAATTTAAGCTTCAACTTAGGTTCTCTTATCTTTCTGTAATATCTTTGCTCTTGCATTTTTGTTGTTTATAAATTTATTTTGTAAGCCATTAGATTAATTACTACATCATTATGAGGTATTCACTCTTTTATTTTTTAGTTTTCCAACCAATCTCTCTTTCTTAACCACATTTGGATGGTTCATTCACATGTGCAGAACTAGCTTTTAAGCACAATAGAGGAACTTGAGGTCATCCAGTGATCGTACCTTGGTAATGATACAGTCTTTTACTACTTTATTTCTCTTCTTTTACCTCTGCAACAATCATATCTTGGCCACAGTAGTTAAGATGAATTTTGAGTCACAACCATAGCTTAATGTCTTATGTACAGGTGTGCATCCTCTTCCGTGTGCTATGCAGTATGCTTGATAATTCAATCACAATTTAATAAATGTGCAAATTTAGGAAAACATGCTTCTATAGTTTGTTATAGATGCTATGCAAGTAATCTTTCCTCACTTCATTTCTTTTGATAATAATTTTTTGTTTTAAATACTGGTAATATACCCAGGTGGCCACTTCCCTCAATTTTTGGTCGAGCTACTAGTCCCATCTTCTGGAAATGTTACGATGTAAAAACTCGAGTGTAATGTTAAGAGTTATATTGATTGTAAGAACCTTATAGAATCGAAGTATGTATTTTCTTTTAAGAGTTTCAGTTACATAGCAAGGCTAGCAAAGTAATTGTTGTAATTTTTGCATTTTTTTTAAATAAATAAAAATCCATGGCGTTTTTTAAATGCCATGGATTGTACTGTTCATTTTTTTTATTTTTTTAAAAGCTTTCCATGGCGTTTTAAAAACGCCATGAATTGTTTTTCTATGGCGTTTTTCAAAACGCCATAAAAAGGTTTCAACGGCGTTTGAGTATGGCGTTGAAAAACGCCATGTTTAGGATTTTATGGTGTTTTTCAAACGTAATAGAAGGGTATATCTGTACTAGTGAGAGCTTACAACCGAACAAAGCCAATTCCGCTCTCGCTTCACAACTCCACTCGACCTCCACTCTCTCTCTCTCTACTCGCTACCTCTCTTCCTAGAACTAGGGGTGGGCACGGGACGGGATTGAGCCGGGACGGGACTCGTCCCGCGAAATTTTTACGGGACGGGATTGACACTTTTTTTTCGGGACGGGATGATGTCTGGACGAGACGGGACGGGCCTTGTCCCGCAAATAAAAATAATAAAATATTATATAAATTTGTAAAGTGAAAAATGCTTTCATAATTCATTAATTTGTATAATATGTTGAATACGGTATTCTTTTCAACTATATTATTCAATAATAATAATAATAATAATATTATAATGCTATTAATAATTCATACAATGATTGTATAATTAATTATAATGTTCAACATATTTGGCTACATTATCTTACTAGATCGGGACGGAAAAGAATTGAGACGAGATTCACCAGATACTGTCTAATTATCGATTGATAGTTGGGAAGAATACCGTATTTAGCTATTTGCCTCTTGTAGCTCTAAATAGGTATAATAATAATAATAATAATAATGCCACGTTAAAATTAAATAATAATAATAATAATAATAATAATAATATTACTTATTTTTATTGTTATTATTATAAAATAATTATACTTTACCAGAAAAAAAAAATATGATATAATAATAATATAATAATATTAATTTTATTATAAAGTAATCTTATTATTAAATTATATTATAATATTATATAATAATAATATTATTATTATAATCAATTATTATTATAAATTGAAAATTATTATTATAATTATAAATAATATTTGGTCAAATAATAATATTATTATTATTATAAACAAATATTATTATTATTATAAATGGAAGATTATGATTATAATTATAATTATAATTATAATATTTGCTCAAAATAATAATACTAATAATATATTATTATTATTCTATAATATTATAATATTATTATTATTATTATAAAAATTATTATTATTATAATATGCGGGACGGGACGGGATTTGCGGGATCCCACCGGGATCGTCCCGCATTTTGTCCCGCATTATTTTTGCGGGACGGGATCGGGACGGGATTCGCTATTTTGTCCTAAATCCCACCGGGATCGGGACGGGATCGGGACGGGATCGGGATTTGCGGGATTTGTGCCCACCCCTACCTAGAATTGAAATTGAATGAATAAAAACTAGCCCAATTGGCTTTATTTATAGGCCTTAATCCTTGTTAATCAAGGTAAGGAATATCTATCTTCTATCTAAGGATATAACTCTACTAGGAAATAAATAAATCTAATTTAGGTAAACAAGATAAATCCTATAGGGTAATTAATTGTTCCACCCTTGGGATAAATAAAAAGATAAAAAGATAAAATATCTAAAATCTTCATGTGCAAGGAATCTTCTCTTAGGAATATCTCCATTGGACTTTGGATAGAACTTTGAATAGAGCTCGGAATCGAGTTGGACTCGACACTGGCATTAGGACGATATCGACCCGTCTGGTCGATATTTAGTCATGTTCTTGGATTCTCTTCAGCTCACTCGATCTCGGCTCTGGTGGAAATATCGAGTACTTGTTGGTTGATATCGACCCGTCTGGTCGATATTTAGTCATGATGAATGCCGAAAAATGGCCTTTTCTCCAGCTGCACCATTCTTAGCTTCTTCATGACTTTTCTTTAAGCTCCAAAGTGCGTCCGATTTCTGTGAAATTAAACAGAAACTAGTGTAGACTTCATAATTTGACAAATAAGCATAAAATACATAGATTCTGTATTATTCTAACCAAAATGCATGAAATGCATACAGAAATCGATATAAAAGTCAATATAAAACATGGCACAAAACATGGACATCACATAGAAAGTACATAGATTTTTTAATCTAGATCGAGTTTGTATACCAGAGGATGGATCTGATATGATGTCTTGAGCTAAATGCGAAGAGGCATGTTTGAACTTTCGTAGATTTGGACCTTGATCATTCGTGACAACAACAGGTCTTTCTTCAAGGTCTTGAGATACTGTATTGCAGTTGGATTCCTCATTGCTTGTGTTGGTCACATCCAGGTTCTATAGTTGCTTCCCAAGGTCTTGAGACAACTGGTTTGTGTCTGGAATTTGTTCTTGCATGTTGCGTTCTTGGTCCATCTTATTTTCAGATTTATCCTCTTCTTCTCTATCAAAATCATGGTGATTTAGATTGAGAACTGCAAAACATTCACTTAACACACCATTATTGCTTTCGTCGAATACCACAAGGATACTCTCCTTAACACACCAGTATTTACCCTCTATGGAGATCGATCGATCAATGATCAATGATCAATGATCAATGAAATGGATGACATATTCCTAAACCCTAGAAATTTTGTCTCTCAAGAATGGTACGTACATATATGATAACAACATATAGATTCGCAACAAAGTCTTGACAGCCGTGGAAATTAAAAATATATTGATTTGGTTTACTTTGATAAAAACACGGATTAAGAACTAGTGCAATCTATATATGAAGAATGATCGAATCATCTCCACAATACAGGCCGGTAAGCAGCTTCGGGTAGGATTATAGTTAGCACGAATAACCCAAGGCACCTATAGCCGTCTATCTAATATACATGATTAGATCATTATTTAGCGATAAAATGATATTTGGTGGAAGAAAAAACGAATTGAAGGATTCAAAGCAAGCGCGCATGCTTAATTATATAATTAGTTAGATAGATATGGTTAGCGCTTGCAAACGACGCCGGTGCCGCCAGTGGCACAGTCGAGATCGGGGTGATCGTAGCTGCCTCCGTTAGACTTGCCGGAGAAGGCTGCTACGGCGCAGTCAGTAGCGAAGAGGGAGGAAGAGGCGAACTCGCGGTCACCGCCAAGGACGGGCATGGCGGCGGACACCTTAACCCGGGAGACGTAGGATGGGGAGTAGGTCTGACCGAGGACTCCGTTGACGCCGTCTGAGATGGAGTAGAACTTGAACCCGAGGTCGAGATGGGCAAGACAGTCGTCGGAGGTGACACCATAGTTGTGGATGAAGGAGTCCTTCTGGGTGATGGGGACCACCGAGGCCTTGATCTTGAAGTTACCCTCCACCTCCATCACAACTCCGTTGGCGCTCTGGGTCCTTGTGATGGTGAGGCCGGCATTAGGGGAGCTCCATGATGCCCCCTGGCGTTCGGGGAGGGCCACTGGCTCGCCGTCGAACACGAGCTCGAGCCTGTCAACGGCATCATTCCAGGTGGCAGTCTTGCGGGCACCAACGTAGAGCTTGTGGGAGTCGAAGAGGATGCCGAGGGACTGGACCCAGGTGAAGTCCCTCTTCATCTGATCGTTGCGTTTGCCGATGAAGTGGCCGTTGATATGGAGGTTGGAGTCGGTGACGAGGCAGAAGTCGTGCTCCTTCTTCCCATGGAAGTAGAACGTTAACCCATCAGCGCCTATGAACTTGGGGTCCTGGCAAACAGCCCCTGGCTTGTCACAACCTACACCCACATTCATTTGATATATATATAAATAAGTGAAACCAAGAATACATACATACACACACCCACATTAATTGAATCTCGTGTGAGCAATCCTTACTATATAATTTGTAAGCAGTGGAATTATTTGTAGGTACCAAGTGATTATTTGTGGATATTAATGTAATTATTCGTATGTATAAATAAATGTAATTATTCCATATTTAACAAATGATTATTCATACATATCTACATACAAATAATCACTTGATACCTACGAATAATGTACCTACGAATAATGTCACTGTTCACAAGTTATTACTTAATTTTAAACTTAATTGTTTTATCTTCTTAATCTAGCACTCCAGCTTTGCTAACAAAATTACACTAAAAGGCTTGCTTACACATGATATATCTTCCAAATATATATAAGGAGTATATTAAAATGAAATAGATAAATATTAATGTGAATATGAATATATAGAAACTTACTGCAAACAGGGCTACAGGTGACACAATCAACTTCGCAGCCGGTAGAACAAGCGGCAGGACAAGTATGGTCCTTGAAGTAGCAGGAAGGGAATTTCTTGTTCATACACCGAACCTTCTTAGGCACAGAGGGTAGGGTGGCCGGGGTGGGTGTGGAGACAACGTCGCAAACAGGCTGACAAGTTTTACAGTCGAGATGGCAGCCGGCGGGCCCACAATTGGCGGGGCAGAGGGGCTCACCGTTGAAACAGGGAGATCTTCTGTTAGTGCACTTCTTTGCACGCTGAGGCCTGCCGTTCTTCGGAGGAGGAGGCGGGGGCGCGGGGCCGCAACTTGTTTGACAATTGGTGCAGTCGACGTGGCATTGTTTAGGGCATGTGACGGGGCATAACGGCTGGAAATTGAAACATGGAGATTTCCTTAGCGTGCACGGCTCTGCACGGGCTGGCCTTCCTGGCCCGTGTGGAAATGCCTCGCCCACGACGGCCAGCCCCAGAAATAGAGCGACGATGACGACGAATCTGCCCACCTGCCCCATCTCACTAAATTAACTTTTTTTTTTGTTTTTTGTGGGGTGAAGTTTATATGTTTTGTGTATATAAGCTTTTCAGATGTATGTTGTGAGGATATGGGGGCGGGGTTTAATTATATATAGGAGGGTAAGTAAGAAATGTGGAAGGGCTCTTTCAAGTTTGATGAGTTTAGTAATAATAATTGGGTAATTGGGTAATTGGTACGTGCATGCACATCCATCGAAGTCTTCTTTTTCAGACTCTATGGATGGATCATTGATGGAACGAGGCTCGATCCAATAAGATGGAACGACTCTACGAAGCTTAACAACCAAACACCAAATAACTAAACACCGGCTCGTTTGTTGTTGAAACTTGAAAGTGCAATCCAACCAATCCCGGCCTCACGTCTCACGTTATAATAGGGTTCGTTATTTAACCATTTCAAACTCCTAATCGGGTCATTCGTATAGGTGGAATTATTTCAAATTTTGAGTAAAACAAGTTTCGAGTAGATCCCACTCAATTTGAAGGGATTCAGTTTCAGTTCAAATCGGGTCAATTTCAAATTTATCCATTTTTTTTAATTAATAAAAAAATTATATTTTAATTTCTTGGCGATAACTTCAAAAAATTATATTTTAATTTCGAGTAGATCCCAGTCAATTTGAAAGGATTCAATTTCAGGAATGGTTCATTCCGATAGCATACCAAACAACCAGCTCAAGTAATATGAGTGATTACCACTTTCTGATTCCATTCCGATTCCGATTACCATTCCGATTCCAGCACTCATACCAAAAGGGGCCTTTATTTAATCAAATTGGGTTGGTTTTTGATCTCTCGCCACACCCACTACCGTAGTACGGTAGCACGTACATATAAGGTGGCATGTCTTGTATATGTATTGAAAAAGTCAACCGGTCTAAAATATTACGTTGACTTGATGTTTCCAAAAATATTGCGTTGACTTGTGCAATTTTACACTTTATTAATGGGTAAATTACGCCATTAGTCCCCAACGTTTCATACTTTTTTCTTGTTAGTCCCTAACCTTTCATTCATTCTATTCAAGTCCCTAACCTTTTATACCTATTTCATATTAGTCCTTAAACTTCTATTCATTCCATTCAAGTCCCTAACCTATTGAATTTGTTGCACTATTAGTCTAAATTATTTTAAAAATTTTTAAAAAAATTATTTTAAAAATAATATATACTAAATTGTAATTTTTAGTTGAATATTTAAGATTGGTTAAGAAAAATATTAAATTT
Organism: Persicaria maculosa; assembly: GCA_963922045.1. Lineage (NCBI taxonomy): Eukaryota > Viridiplantae > Streptophyta > Magnoliopsida > Caryophyllales > Polygonaceae > Persicaria > Persicaria maculosa. The sequence goes on along the minus strand of OY998251.1, from coordinate 68,349,655 downwards.
TAATTAAATAATACGGAGTATTTCATAAACTTCGAAATATAATAATAATAAATAAATAAAATAAGTTCACTTTATAGTGTGGTTAATTTTATTTAATAAAAATATATATATATAAATTAACTTTATAAATTTTTAGTGTATGAAATCTACTTCATTTCCACTTTCTAAAATTAAAAACCTCTTGTTTGTGCGATATTTTTTTGTGTGTGTGTGTAGGATTACTATTTCTAATTTAATAAATTAGAATAAATTGGAAATTTTTAGGGGAATGCCTAAGATTTGTAGATTTTAAATAATGAACATTTCTAATGTTAATTGATCGAAATTATTGTATTAAATAAATTGAACCACAATATTTTGGAAAAAATTGTGTTTCTTTTTGGACAAAGGGGTGTATTTTTACTAAAAATTATAAATTATAGGCATTAAAAATAAATTAACAATGAGATTATTTAATTAAAATTTTTCTATTTTTCTTAACCAATCTTAAAGATTCACCTACGAATTACAATTTAGTCTAAATTATTTAAAATAAAATAAAATATCTGATTTTATTTTTCAATTTTAAAAATAATATAGACTTATAGTGCAACAAATTCAATAGGTTAGGGACTTGAATGGAATGAATAGAAGGTTAAGGGCCAATATGAAATAGGTATAAAAGGTTAGGGACTTGAATAGAATGAATGAAAGGTTAGGGACTTGAATAGAATGAATGAAAGGTTAGGGACTAACAAGAAAAAAGTATGAAACGTTGGGGACTAGTGGCGTAATTTACCCCTTTATTAATCTCACCGCCTCTGTATATATAAAAGGAGTGATTATTAGGATGTCCAAATTTTGTACTCTATTACAAAATGTCTCTCAAGTGCTCCAAATTAGTAAAATGTCCATCGCCCCCTGTGCCCCCCACGTGTGCCACCTTTGTTTCAGTTTTGTTTTTGTTTTTTTTTCTAGTTTTTTTACCGCGTTGCTGAAACAGGGGTTTCAGTACATTCGGTTTCAACAACCCTTGTTTTAACTTTTTTTTTTCTTTTTTCCGCGTCACCACTTAGACACCGGATTTGCTGAAATCGGAGTCGCTGAAACCGTGTTGTTGAAACCGGAGTTTCTTTTTTTTTTCTTTTTTTCTTTTTTCCGCGTCACCACTTTGACATCGGAGTTTGCAGAAATCGTATTGCTGAAACTGTTTTTTTTTTCGCGTTAGGACTTCGACATTGGAGATGATGAAACTGTATTGCTGAAACCGCAAGAGATTATCACTTTAGTCTATCAGATCAAATGGAGCTAATCCTCGACAACTATCCTTTTTTTCTAATAGATTATCCCTAAATATCAATTTGCAAGCAAAAATTTTTCATTCCCATCAACCCAAACGATAATAATCAATCCAAACAAAATTAAACAATAAATTGAAATTATTCAAGGTGAAACATCAGTGCTGAAATTGAATTTATCCAATCAAAGTTGAAATCAATCCGAACAATATAAAATTTCAGTATTTCAGTATTTCAGCATATACATACAAGTCTAAAAACAACAAACACAAAATCCAACTGGTTCAGTACCGCGTTGTGGCTTTCTGTCGAGACGAAAGCCATTGTAAATCGATCGATCAGGACTCGTCGTACGTCAAGTTTTTTTTTTTATCGTTGCTGAAACGGAGTTGCTGAAACTTCTGTTTCAGCACATTCGGTTTCAGCAACCCCTGTTTCAGTGGTTCTTTTATTTATTTATTTATTTATTACCACGTTGCTGAAACAAGGGTTTCAGCACATTCGGTTTTAGCAACCCTTGTTTTAACTTTTTTTTTCTTTTTTCCGGGTCACTACTTCGACACCGGATTTGTTGAAACCGGAGTTGCTTTTTTTTTCTTTTTTTCTTTTTTTCCGCGTGACCACTTTTGACACCGAAGTTTGCTGAAATCGTGTTGCTGAAATTGTTTGTTTTCGCGTCAGAACTTCGACATTGAAGATGATGAAACTGTATTGCTGAAACCGGATTTCAGCAAATTAAGAGATTTCAGCAAGAGATTATCACGTTAGTCTATCAGATTAAATGCAGCTAATGCTCAACAACTATCTTTTTTTTTCTAATAGATTATCCCTAAATATCAATTCATCGTCAAAATTCAGAGGAGATTTCAGCAAGAGATTATCACGTTAGTCTATTAGATTAGATGATCAGCAAAATTCATTGTGAGTTTGTTTATAGAGTTGAGTAGCACCATGAGTGTTATCTTCTCATTGTGCCTTTTCTTTTGTGTGCCATTGTGTTTTGGGGTTTGCACATTGATTTTGGTTTGATTACAGGCAAGAGGGCACCGGAAGAGGCAATTGAGAAAGTTCTGAGTGCTAAGAAGCAGAAGGTGGAAGTCAAAACTCTTAAGAAGATGAGAATAGCAGCTCTGATGATTCGTTTGAGTCAAAGGATGAGCTGCCCAAGGTTTGCTTCTTTTTATGTTCTGATGATTTGTTGCTTCTTTTGCTGCCTTTCAACCACATACCTTTTCGTGTTTTTCTCTATTATCAATTGGGACATAACCATACTTTCCTATTTAGTGTCTACCTACTTAAAGGTTTAGGGTCTTAAAAAGGCAATGCCGTATGTGTAAAACCTAGATCCAAACTAGAAATCGGTTTTGATAGCGGAAGCGAATAAGATCTACAACGATATTCGAAAGATCAAAGAGAATCACATGCAACAGGACGAAAAAAGCAATTTTACGTGGTTCGGTATAAATACCTACATCCACGGGGCCTCAAGAGTTGGCCGAATCCACAATAGAGAGTTCGTACAAGGGATGATACAAGCAATGAAAGCAAACAACCCTAAACTAACATGCATGTGAATCAGAAGTATAAGGAAGAAGAGAAAATCCCCCTGTATGGGATAAACCGGAAGATCGAAGAAGGATTCGATCTTCAAGAACCCTAGATCTCAGAAGGTGAGGAGAGCGGCCACCCAGGAGGACGCCGGAGCTCGATCCACCTTCCAGAGAAGCCACCAGCAACCTTTCTTCTCTGAGCGCTCATAAACCGACGGCAAGAGCAGGAGAATCTCCACAACCAATAAACCCTAGCGGAGCATTTGTGACGAGAGAGAAAGACGAAGACTGAAGTGAGGAGCTCCAGCAACTGGAAGAGCGATTTTATAGCTAGGTCAAAACCCGACACTACAAAAAATTTAAATTTGCTTCAGCAAAAAGCCGTGGCAAAAGCCCATCCAGGAGTGGCAAAAGGTAGCTAGCTTCGGCTCTGCGACGGCTAATGGGGACGTGGCGAATTCGACGGCGGCAAAATTTGGTAGCATCGGCTACTAGCCGTGGCAAAAAAATTAGCCACGGCAAGTAGCCGTAGCTAGAGTCTGGGTGAAATTAAAAAAAAAAACCTGCCTTTTAGCCCGGATTATTCCAACCCGGGCTAAAAGGTACAATATTTTTTCAAAAAAAAATAATACACAATTTAACTATATAATAAAATTTCATTCATTATACAAACTTTACATATATATAATAAAATGTCAAAACTACATAATTTATATACAATAAATATACATAATTATAAAATTTACAATATACAGTAAAATGTCAAAAACTACAACTAATTGTCTAATTACAAGATGACTTTCCTTTTGATCTGCTAAGTTCAGCATCAAATATGGCAAATTATCTTTGCTGCATGAAATTCAGCTGGAAAGAATACCTATGTAGTGTGTACAGATTTCGAACACTTCTATCAGCACCTGGCCGGAGACAAGTATTTGTCATTTTCACGATCAAGATCAAGTTGAAGAGGGAACCCATAGCGATCATTTATCTAACCAACGACAAGAAGCAATATCACATTTCCATATTTACCCATCATTAAAACTAGTTATTTCTGAGCAAAAGGAGTATTTGAGCATAGATGCAGTAAAAAGCACTACATGCCTTATGCATGTTTCATGAAAACTTTTGAGGCATTTAGCCATTGTGATACATCATTCTATTTCAGTTAAACAAAGAGGGCAATATGGATGAAAAAAAAGCTCACTTGCTTAATAGACTAAACAGATTAGTGTCAAAGAAGGAAAAAGTGTGTAAAGTTTGACAACAAGTCCATCAGCTTTTCTAGCCAAAAACTCATTAAGAAGTTTACTGAGCTATGTATGTGTTTGCATTAACATAAAATTTTAAAAGAAAAAATATTGGAAAATATTCTAGTGTTATGTTTCGCTGGCAATTTTAGATAAGAATATGGATTGCACCTAATGAAAAATTGGTATCAACAGAAGAAATTAGGCAGGCAGGGCCTAACCAGATTGCAAGAACAAATAAATAGCTAACAATGATAAAAAGAATTATCATCATCAGAAGATAAACCATCAAACTCTTATTATAGAAAAGACTAGCAAATCATAAACCGGTTTCAAGGACATTAATATGGTACAGAAATAAAAGCTTGGATGGTTAATGTTCACTGACCATAACCGTGGTATCACGCAGAAAATCATATTCAAATTGTTTCAGCTGGAGTTGAATAGATGGAGGGAAATCGATGAACAAGACACCCTTTCTGGCATCGTGAGATTATCACAGTTCACATTACAAATCATCACAAACATCCAGCAAAACTTGAAATAGGTTCCTTACAAGGTCAGCAGTAATCAAGATCAATATTTTTTTAAAAAAAAAGTTAATCTGCAAACTGGGCTGATGAGTTCTTGTTTTAAAAGTTACAACTTACCACTTAATCAACACCCTCCCTTGCAAGGCCGTCCTTTTCCAGTTGATGTTTGGCCCTACACCGCATTGCACTTAATCGACGATAATGTGAGGCTGCAAGATTAAACTAACCGTTGTAATAAGAAGCTGGGGACAACAACTTGACAAGACGAAAGAAGATATTGCACCCATTTGTAACTAATAATGCACGCATCAGAAACAAGCAAAAAAGTAGCACTTAACGTACAATGAGCAGGCTGCCCATTGAATCACTTGGTAATATAAGAAGCAACCTCACTAGCCACTAGTAAATTCATTGGCAGAGTATATTACAAGAGGCTTTATTCAATTAATCCAACCATGAACATATGACAGCAACAACCACTTTCCTTTAAAATAAATAAATGGACATGGTCAAAATTTAACCCTAGAAACCCCTAAGCCTCTCTCCTATAATCAAATCCCCTGGAAATCCCTAAGTTAATTTCATAAAATAGATACTTATTTGCCAATTCTAAATTTTCTAATCTCTACGCAACTCAATGCTAATTCAAAACCATATTTCAGAATTTCACTTAGCAATAACATATTCATAAGACTAAGTAGCTCAAATTCTAATATCAACTAACTTATTAATTAATAAGGCAATAATCTAAAGTTTTGAGGGAAAAAACTAAAAGATAAGGGTAAACTGCTACTACCTTATGCATTATTGATAAAGCAATATTTTTCTGCTTGAAAAAAACTTCAAAACCCACAACAGTCGCCAAGAATTATATTAAATGTTTTAGATGCCTTAATCTACCTAATTAAAATTTGAAACTTTTTTGTCCCTTGACAAAGATCAACCACATAGATTCAATTTCGGCCAAACCACATTTCATGTAAGTTTTGTTAAATAGTGCGAATTCTCAATCACCTAAAATGAATATATCAAAATACAGAAATGCATAAGAAGTTGACGTCCAAAAAAACAGTGTAACGGAGAATTGTTTAAGAAGTTTGTGTATTGCATCCAAGAAGTCAAACTCATTCTAATAGTAGGAATATATTGTGCAATATATTTCTAAAATGTCTGATAGAGAAGGTTATAAAATGAAGCAAGGCAACAATGTTTTAACAGGAAAAAAGACAACATGACAATTTCTAAGGCAATGGGCAAACTAGTTGAGTGTTGAGTAAAGGACATATCTTGAATGACAAAAAAAAAATGAAGACATGATAATGAGCATGAAATCAAAAATCACACTCATTACATGATCCTTTTTAAGCCATTTTTTTTGGTAACCTTTAAGCCATAATTTGTAACAACGAAGTAGAAGAGATCACTCTAACCTTGTCTTTGCCCCCACCATCCCACACAACGAAGCTGATATTCTTGTACTCAATTGTCTCCACGTTGAATCCTGCCAAAACCAACAATCAAGTAACATATTTAAATTGATTAGGGTCCCTTAGATTGGTTGATAAGTATCAGAATTCAAAACATGCAATAAGTTCATATCCACAGAATCATAAACCAATCAGTTACTGCTCTAAACATGTATGAAACTGAAGACAAGAATAGCATCAATTATTTATCTCTAACAATGTTGTGATCAAGTTCACATACCAATAGTTGGGATGGTAGTCACAATTTCTCCTAGCTGCAGCTTGTACAATATTGTGGTTTTACCGGCAGCATCAGGACCAACCATCAGGATACGCGTCTCCCTCTTGGCAAATACTCCGTAGCCTACTAAACAATTTGGTAACAGACAGCCCCATCTTTCACCTGGCGAAATCAACAGGTGAACTTCATGTATAAAATCTCAATTTTTGAGCATCCACTTGTAAAAAAACCTTGACTACCAAAATCACAAACAGTGAAGTCAACCATGTAATCAATAATGGAGATCTTCAATCATATGAACTGTCAGTATGCTGAATCTTGCTACCCGCCTCTTGGTCTAGAGAGGCGGGTAGCAAGATTCAGCTTGGAGAAAAGAGTGATTCAAGAACGCCTGTGTCAAGTGCCAAGGGATTATCTCCTGCAAATTCAGAAACCAGTACGGGTCGCTCTACAGGACCAAGAAAGGGATTGTGTTATAAGTGTGGTGATAAGTTTTTTCATGGCCACGAATGCAAAACTCAGTCGCTTTTCAGCTTAATTGCACAGGAAGTTCAGGATCAACACCAAGATGCAGACAATTAGCTTATAGATATGAGCCAAGAGGAGGAACAAGAGGACACAGATGTCTACGTTCATGCTCTCATTGGTGGGGAATCTGGTAGCACTATTAGAGTAAGAGGATCAGTGAAAGGGAGGCCCATCACCATACCGATTGACAGTGGCGCGACGCACAGTTTTCTGGACTCAAGAGTTGCTAGAGAGGCCGGGTTTGAAATCAGCAAAGCAAATGTAATGCAGGTCAACACTATAAATGGGATGATGCTCAGTGGTAAAGTCTGCAAAGGATTCGTTTGGGAGATGCAAGGATCAGATTATGAACATGAAATCCGATTGCTTAAAATGGAAGGAAGTGACATGATTTTGGGTACTGACTGGTTAGTTGGCTTTAACCCAGTTCTTTTTGACTTTGTGCAAGTGCAAATTTCTTTTCAAAAACTAGGGAAGCAGGTGATCATCAAAGGCTTCAAAGATGACACAGATGGAGCCCAGGCTTGTGTCAAAATGATCACTGGCAAGCAGTTGCAGAAGCTTTGTGGTGTACCTGAAACTGTGATGGTTTTTCAGATTGCACAAATTTGCAGCTTGAGGGTATCTGAAAAGGAGCTACCACCTGTCATAACCACAGTTCTCAGTGAATTTGGGGATGTTTTTCAGGAACCCAACGAGTTACCACCTGTAAGGAACCATGAACACTCAATCAATTTGAAAATGGGAGCAGTGCCAGTGGCTTCACGACCCTACAGATATCCATACTTCCAAAAGGCTGAGATTTAGAAGCAAGTGTCTGAGATGCTGAGCAATGGGATCATTAGACCTAGCCATAGTCCTTTTGCAAGTTAAACCTTACTAGTCAAAAAGAAGGATGGATCATGGAGGTTTTGTGTGGACTATAGACGATTGAATGAACTTACTGTCAAAGATAAGTTCCCAATACCCCATATTGAAGATCTTTTGGATGAACTTGATGGTGTTAGCATTTTTTCTAAACTGGATTTGAGGGCAGGATATCATCAAGTGAGAATGGTAGAATATGACATTGCTAAGACAACCTTTCGAACTCATCATGGTCACTATGAGTTCAAGGTAATGACCTTTGGCCTAACTAATGCACCAACCACTTTTCAATGCCTAATGAATGATGTTTTTGGGAGTTTCTTAAGGAAATTTGTGTTGGTTTTTTTTTGATGGCATATTGGTGTATAGCAAGTCAATAGGGCAGCATGTTGTTCACCTTCAGGAAGTTCTAGCTGTCATGAGAAAGCACAGATTATTTGCAAAAAGATCCAAGTGTGAGTTTGCACAGCTTGAGGTAGAATACTTGGGACATATTATATCTGGAAAAGGGGTATCCACTGATCCTAAGAAGATTGAAGCAATGATCAATTGGCCTGTGCCCAAGAATGTCAAAGCTTTAAGAGGTTTTCTTGGCCTCACAAGGTATTACAGGTGGTTTATCAAGAGCTATGGGTGTATTGCCAAGCCTTTGACTGATCTCTTGAAGAAAGACAGCTTTGTGTGGTCCCCTAGTGCTGAGAAGGCCTTCACTGAATTAAAGCATGCCTATAGCTTACATCAGCCAAGCTCTCCATGGAAGACACTTACTATTGGCTGCCTATGAAAAGGAGCTCTTTCAAGTTTGATGAGTTTAGTAATAATAATTGGGTAATTGGGTAATTGGTACGTGCATGCACATCCATCGAAGTCTTCTTTTTCAGACTCTATGGATGGATCATTGATGGAACGAGGCTCGATCCAATAAGATGGAACGACTCTACGAAGCTTAACAACCAAACACCAAATAACTAAACACTGGCTCGTTTGTTGTTGAAACTTGAAAGTGCAATCCAACCAATCCCGGCCTCACGTCTCACGTTATAATAGGGTTCGTTATTTAACCATTTCAAACTCCTAATCGGGTCATTCATATAGGTGGAATTATTTCAAATTTTGAGTAAAACAAGTTTCGAGTAAATCCCTGTCAATTTGAAGGGATTGAGTTTCAGTTCAAATCAAGTCAATTTCAAATTTATCCTTTTTTTTTTTGGTTTTAATTTATCCATTTTTTTTAATTAATAAAAAAATTATATTTTAATTTCTTGGCGATAACTTCATAATGCTAAAGTTAAACGTAGTTTTTAAATTGTTCCTTCTGGACTCTATACTTATTAAAAGATGTCATCCTAAGTTCAAGTGAATGTAATCAAATCGGGTTGGTTTTTGATGTCTCGCCACACCTACAGACCCACTACCGTAGTACGTTAGCACGTACATATAAAAGGTGGCATGTCTTAATTGTATATGTATTGAAAAAGCCAACCAGTCTTAAATATTGCGTGGACTTGATGTTTCGAAAAATATTGCGTTGACTTGTGCAATTTTACACTTTATTAATCTCACCGCCCCTTATAAATTAAAGGGGTGATTAATAAGATGTTTAAAATTTTGGACTTTATTAGGAAAATGTCTCTTAAGTGCTCCAAATTAGCAAAATGTCCATTGCCCCTTGTGTACCTGTGCTCCCCATGTGTGCCCTTGTGCCCCCTCAGGTTTCATTTTTTTTTCCGCGTTGCTGAAATGGAATTGTTAAAACAGGAGTTTCAGCACATCCGGTTTCAGCAACCCCTGTTTCAGTTTTTTTTTGTTTTTTTTTTCCAGTTTTTTTTACCGCGTTGCTGAAACAAGGGTTTCAGCACATTCGATTTCAACAACCCTTGTTTTAACTTTTTTTTCTTCTTTTTTCCGCGTCACCACTTCGACACCGGATTTGCTGAAATCGGAGTCGCTGAAACCGTGTTGTTGAAACCAGAGTTTCTTTTTTTTTCATTTTTCTTTTTTCCGCGTCACCACTTTGACACCGGAATTTGCTGAAATCATATTGCTGAAATTGTTTTTTTTTTTTTCGCGTCAAGACTTCGACATTAGAGATGATGAAACCGTATTGCTGAAACCGTAAGAGATTATCACTTTAGTCTATCAGATTAAACGGAGCTAATCCTAGAAAACTATCCTTTTTTTCTAATAGATTATCCCTAAATATCAATTTGCAAGCAAAATTTTTTCACTCCCATCAACCAAACGATAATAATCAATCCAAACAAAATTAAACAATAAATTGAAATTATTCAATCGAAGTTGAAATTAATCCGAACAATATAAAATTTCAGTATTTTTTGTATTTCAGCATATACATACAAGTCTAAAAACAGCAAACACAAAATCCAACTGGTTCTAGTACCGGGTTCTGGCTTTCTGTCGAGACGAAAGCCATTGTAAATCGATCGATCAGGACTCGTCGTACGTCAAGTTTTTTTTTTGCGTTGCTGAAACTCCTGTTTCAGCACATTCGGTTTCAGCAACCCCTGTTTCAATGGTTCTTTAATTTATTTATTTATTTATTTATTACCGCGTTGCTGAAACCCTTGTTTCAGCACATTCGGTTTTGGACGAGGACTCCGTTGACACCATCTGAGAGGGAGTAGAACTTGAATCCGAGGTTGAGATGGGCGAGGCAGCCGTTGGAGGCGACTCCGTAGTTTTGGATGAGGGAGTCATTCTGGGTGATGGGGACCACCGAGGCCTTGATCTTGAAGTTTCCCTCCACCTCTATCACAACTCCGTTGGCGCTCTGGGTCCTTGTGATGGTGAGGCCGACAACAGGGGAGCTCCAGGAAGCGCCCTGGCGTTCGGGGAGGGCAATTGATTCGCCATCAAACACAAGCTCGAGCCTTTCAACAACATCATTCCAGGTGACAGTCTTGCGGGCACCAACGTAGAGGTTGTGGGAGTCGAAGAGGATGCCAAGGGACTAGACGCCCAGGTGAAGTCCCTCTTCATCTTAAGATTGCGTTTGTGAATGAATTGGCCGTGGATGTGGAGGTTGGAGTCGGTGATGAAGTACAGAATAGGCAGAAAAATAATAGACAAATACTCTAGAAGGGGGGGGGGGGGGGGGGGGATGAATAGAGTATGGCAACTTTTCGCAATATCAGAAACTGTATGACCTTACCAACAGAGATAAGATCTTATCTGAAAAACATAAACAGATTAATACGAAGTAGTGAACAAGAAGTAAGGAAAAGACAAACACGAATGTAAAGAACAGAAAGAAAAGGACACGAGAAACTTTACAGTAGGCATCAATTATTTCTCTATCTTTGTGTCCAGCTTTAGTAGTGCCTTTACTGAATATAATGATGTCGTCATCAAAGGAAATGAATGGAACCCGAGGACCATCCCTGCCAAAGGAAAAGCCAATTTGATTTTTTTTGCCAAGTTCGATTCTGCTGATAGACTGCGTGCGAGGATCTCCGCACCAAGGATAAATAAAAATGAGGAGAGGGGATCCCCTTGATGAATGCCCCGATAGGGGGAGAACAATTCTGTTGGGCCATTGTTAACGAGCACCGGGAAGGAAACACTCGTAACACATTCCATAATCCATGATATGAAGATAGGGTGAAAACCAAATTTTTAGAGGACATTTTTGGTGAAATTCCAATCCACTCTATCATATGCTTTTTCCTTGTCCAGTTTGATTGCCAACCACCCAACACGACCCTTGCGGGATCTGAACGAGTGGAAGATTTTGTGAGCAATTAGTACATTATCTTGAATAACTCTATCTAACACAAACGCACCCTGAAGTGGGTAACCTTAATCCTTTCAGTGAGGATTTTTTAAAATTGTCTTATAAATTGTGGAACATAAGCTAATTGGGTGATAATGGTTGGTAGCAGTTGGATTATCTATTTTTGGTAGAAGCGAAATGAACGTATGGTTGATTTGCTTAAGGATTTTACCAGAGAGGAAAAAACCCTTAACAGCCTTAGTGACAGATGTGCCCACGATATCCCAATATTTTTTTGTGGAATTCTGGCGTAAATCCATTGGGCCCAGGGGACTTATTTTTCCCAAGGTTAAACACTGCAGTTTTTATCTCAACCACATATACAAAATTGTTACGTTGATTTTGACCACAATAAACGTTCAAATTTCCTTTTTCATTTGATTTTCCAAATATCATATTGATAACTGTTTAACAGTCAATATGAATTTGAATTGATCTTCAAATCTTTGATTTTTTTTAAGGGATATACAAACAGAACATAATCATACAAACTAGATATCGATGACAAGAACAAATATATCACTAATTAACATGTGAAATTTGATATCCCTAACCATGGTAGACAACAAGGGTTTAAATTTCAAAGGTAAAGGTGAAATTCCGTGTCTTTTTATAAGGCTCTGATGTGATTTTGAAGGGAGTCAACACCTGATTTGATGCAGTGGCATCTGAGCCACCAACTCTACCAACCAGACTAGTGACCCGGATTCAAGCAAGGCAGATCGTCAACAACCTAGTTAGCCTTATTTTCCATTTGGGGCACATGTCAGGTTCAAGTCATCAAGAAGAGTCGGGAACGAGTTCTAAGACAGACATATGCCTAGGCCTAGCATTCGAGAGAAAGAGTGCCGACAAGATGGAAGAAGTGCCTGAGGCAAACTTAAGCCCTAGCTCAGTGTCGATGGGAACACTGGACCGTGCGGTAGCCAGATTCTAGTGCAAGGGAGGCAAAGTCGGACTAGGGAAAGTGCTATCGTGCCTTGGTGCCCAAGGAGAAGGCCGGACATACTAAGTAGGAAGCATCCAAGAAACCTAGTGTGAAAGTGGAGGCTTTAATTTTGAAAAGTAAGTCCTTGAACATTGTTAGATTAAATCCATATTTTATTTATTTTATTAATTAGTAGGATTTTCTATTTGATTCAAGTAGTACTAGTAACCCTATATGTCATAGAAACACACGTTACATATTTCAATCAAGAACAAAGGCTTTGGACGAAATCTCTTATCTTCTTCTTCTGCCAATTGATTGTTCAACCAACAACTCTGCAGGTGCCGATTTGTCAATTTGTCATATCTGTTCTTGCAGGAATAGATCGCCTAGGGAAAATCACACATCGTTTTTATTCGAACACGGGCTTCGATCAAGTTGTAGGGGAAGGTCTCTTGTTCAGGATCCAATATTGCAGATAATCTCTGAGGTGTTGATCATTCGGCCAATTGGTTGTCCTCAAGCCCCAAATCGTTACTTTGCTATTTCCTTTAATTGTTTTCGTTTCCGCCAATTGAGTCAATTTCTTATCAATTCTGAATTGTGTTGCGAGTATTTGTTAGAACGATCGAACTTTGTGGATCACCCCGCGTCATGATTAGAAGTATTAAGTGGTGAAAAGGAGTTTCTGTAGATGCTCCATCTCATCAACTTTTTTTGCTTCCGCTTCTAATTCTTTAGCTCCTCGGACATTTTTTTTAAACATCCTATAGACTCTTGAACGCATCAAATCTTCTCCTAATTAGTGGCAACAACCTACAAAACATAAATCCAGGATTGATAGGCATCGAAGTGCTCCTACTCAGTGAGTATCGCCGCTCCTTCTGAGGGTGTTCAGAATCGACGGGCGCTGATAGTTTCACAACCATAAATCTGTACTTTCACCACGGAAACTCATGAAATCTTTGTCATGTCATAGAGCTCGTCTAGAGCTTTCCAACACATGGTCATAATAGTCGATCGGACATCCAAAGCCACATGAAATTATGCTTTAAGTTCAGCTCACCTCGCGGATAGCTTTTGCGGCTAGGGACCCGATCCCCGTGGGGAATTCCCGATACGATGACGGGGAAAAAATGATTCCCCACATGGGGATGGGGATGGGGATGAGAATACCCCACCCCGCCCCGCCCCCCAATGGGGAACCCCACGGGGATCCCCGATGGGAACCCCATTAAGCACCTTGAAGGCTTATAAAAGTATTATTTTAACATTGTTAATTGTTATTTTATTATTAATTAACCTATCTATATTATATTTTTTTATTTTTAAAGTTTAATATGTTTTTTTGTATCCATAAATTTATATATTAAACTAAGGTGGAGCTTATATCATGGATTTTGATGAGAAAACCCACGGAGAAACTAAATTAGGGGGGGGGGGGACATTAAACGGGGATGGGGATTCCCCTACAGGGAAAGGGACGGAGACGATTTTCAATCCGCGAACGCGGACGGGGGGAGTTTTTATAAATTGGGATGGGGATGGGGATGATAATCCCCGCCCCGAACCCATCCCATTGCCATCTCTATTCATGACTCGCTGTCGTTTTAGCTCTTAGGCCCTAATTTCTTGCCCCATTGTTCCTTGACTTATCTTGGCTCTTTCATGACTTGTCCTAGATCTTCTTTGCTCCATTTGATCCATAATCCCTCCACCATTCGAAGCTCGGATCCAAGTCCTACAAATAAACATTAAAAACGCGTAGATTTTGAATTCTTCCGCTTAAAGTACAATGAATGCAGTTTATGCTAAAACCATGTCTAAATGCAACATAAACGAATTAAGGACTACCTAAAATACATATACAACTCATGCATTATCACTTGTCTTAATCCGAAGAGGTCAAAGCCCAGGTGGCTCTAATTTCCTCATCCAATTCAGCTCTTGCATGGCACTTCTTCATTCAATGTCCATTTACCTTGAAGATGGCTCTACCTTTGTCCGCTAAGTCCACCGCTCTATGGGGATATATGTGGTTAACCTTGAATGGCCAATTTCATCGCGATCTCAACTTCGTGGGGAATAAGTGGAGTCTAGAATTAAAGAGAAGTACATTGTCACCTACCTCATATGTCTTTGACACAAGTTTCTTGTCATACCACTTCTTGGTTTGCCTATTTGTAGATATCGGCGTTCTCATATACCCTTATCCTCAACTCCTCTAGCTCTTGTAGCTCCATGAATCTTTTTTCTCCAATCTCGTCAAGTTTTGAGCTCTCTAAGAGCCCACAATGCTTTGTGCTCATGCTCAACAAGTAAGTGACAAGACCTAACATAAACTAGGTTGTAGGGAGTAGTGTGCAGGGGTATCTTATATGTCGTTCTATAAGCCCATAGATCGTCATCTAGCTTAGATGAACAATCATTCCTTTAGCATGAGACCATCTTCTCCAAGATGCTCTTGATTTTCCTATTTGATACCTTCACTTGACCGCTTGTTTGGGGTGATAGGGTATTGCCACCCTATGACACCCCCCCATACTTAGCCAAAACAGCTTCAAAGCCCCTTTAGATGAAATGTGATCCTCCATCAATAATAAGCACGCATGGGACTCCAAACCTAGGATCTTGGTCAGCGGTTGAAGGGAAGAGTCCCATAAAGTCTATTCCCAAAATGTCGAAAAACTCGACATTTAGGATCCCCGTTAGCGGATTCTAATGCCTTCAAGTGATATTCCCCGCTCTTTAGCAGATGTCACAAGCTACCACGTATTCTTGCACATCCTTGAAGATGGTTGGCCAACAAAAGCCACTAAGAAAGATTTTCATGGTCTTGAAACCCTTTGTATGGCCACCCGTCGAGAGAGTGTGACAATGACGAATCACACTCTCTATCTCATCATCTTTCACAAAACATCTATATATATGGTCACTTCCCTTCTTGAACAAGTATGCATTATCCCAATAATAGTGCTTGATGTCATGGAGGAACTTCTTCTTGGCTTGCGAATACAAGCCCGCGAGAATCTCATCTTCTACAATATAGTTAGAAAAATCCACAAACCAAGGGGTCGTCAACCCTCTAATAACATTCATAACAAGTGTTGAAGGGAGGCCAGTTGTCCCATAGTTAGCACTGATTGTCCCTTCCGGTCTGGTTGTTTGCTTCTTGTCAGTTTCTACCCGATTGGTCCCTTGTCGGCTTGTCGCTCGCCCATGTAGGTCCTGATCAAACTCCCAAAGGGGTTATTGAAAATCCCAAAAAGGCCTAAATCCCCAAGAGCTTGATGAAGACCTTGAAAGGGTTTGACTAAACATCTTTGTTGAAATGATTTATCTTGAAAGGGTTTGAACAAATTTTCCACAAGCGTTTAAATAAAATCATTAAAAAGTTAAACCTCATTAAGGTTGTGTATACAATAGTAGTGTAATAATATTTTTTATTTTAGTATTAATAATTACTGGGTGCGGTCTGCTCGGGCTTTGTGTGGCTTCGCTCGGATGTGTCTTAGCATTCTGCATCCTTGACGGGGTTATGACAGTCAGAGTCGGGATAGGTTGGGATCGTGGCAGTGTGTACAGGGCGACTCCAGATGCGGAAATTTTCCTTAGAGTTTCGTTTTCAATGCCCACAGGGACTCCTAATGTATCGTTGGGCTGCGGTAATGTCTTGCAATGGTGCTTGGCTTCATCCGTAGTCTACGTCCCCATTTTTCTGGTCGTGGGTTTGCTTGTATTTGTTTGTGTTGGTGGCATCTTGCTCGCTTGTTTTGCACCTTTTTCTTGATCAATTGTATTCTGACGGTGTTCCGTTTGCCGATTCGTTAGCCTCTCGAGTTTCAGATCTGTCTAAACTCGAATCTTTTCCTTATATAATAAAAATGAAAAGTTTAATTGCTTTTATGACAATAGAGTGGTTGATAAGATTGCACACATGTATCGCTCTTATAGGGGTACCGACATTTATAATAATACATGTCTTTAAGACCTCATTCGTAAAGATGCTATCGGGTAGGGTCATACTACCCGAATTCGTACCTGATAAAAAAAGTACAATTTATTTTTTTGAAAAAACATATACAGAGAGTTATAACGGGGAAGAAAAGTAATTGAAGTCTTTTGTCTTTTTTTGAAACAATTTCCATGGGATACAAATAGACGTATCTTCATGTTCATCCCTAAATAGAGAAGACTGGAGGCGACTATTGTGGGAGGCGATCGGTGGCACGACAAAGTCCAGTGCGGGGGACGTGTGGATTTGGGAAGTTTAATTTTGGGTTTGGGAAGTTCAATTTTGGGTTGAAATTGTGGTGAAAATATCATCTATTCCAAAATTTTGATTAATTAGGTCAAAATATCTCATATTATTGTTAGAGTTCGATAACTTTGCTTCATATTTTGTGGCTTGAAATGAAATGTGTCAATTTTAAAATTTTTATGTATAATATTCATTATGGGAGATTAAAAAAAACGTTTCGAGAATGCGTTACAAATGTGTGGAGTGTTTGAATGTTGAAGTGGATAATCCCAACAAATGTGTGGAGTATTTGAATGTTGAAGTGGATATTTATATCGAGTTGGTACAGTGGGCTGCGAAGGAGTTGTGTCTCCCGGAACATCCGAGTTTATTTTTGGTATATGCATGACTTGAAAAGTCATAAGTTGGAGAGGGGTAATTAGTTACTGGAGTTGTTGAGTTTACTCCCTGAAAAAGAATAATTAATATTGTCATTGTTTATGTGAAGACTCTGTGTGAAAATTTGTTGTCGACAAAGGGCTTGATTGACTCAAAGATGTGTTCGGGTGATACAAACTTTCCATCCTCCTATACTATCCCATCCATAGGATACATGGATGAAACATATCCCATGCCAGCTCCATTAAAATCTCAAATAGTGTCATATGAACCGAAAACAACTCCACAAATATAAGCACAACCACAACCTAGGAGTGAGCAACAACACCCCCTTTGTAACCATGGGACAACTCGCCCCCCTTTGCAACCTAGGAGTATGTCTTTTAGTTTGCAAGAAAAAAACATTCCTACCACCTATGTGAAAAGAAAAAGAGTTTCTGTTCCAAAAGGAACAAATAATCTATCTAGTAATCAACCAGATTTCAATAGTGGTAGACATGGTAGAACAAGAGGGAGGGTTTGCAAAAGTGAATTAATGGAAGATGTTGATGATGCAGATAGTGAGAATAACATATATTACCCATCAAAGAGTTCAAGCGATGGCAATAAAAATGTGATAGATGAATTAATTGATGAAGATGAAACTTTGTTGCCTAGATTTGATGATGGATATGATCCTAATAAATCCAAGTAATGAAAAGAAAATGAAGATGCATATTTTGATAGTTTGTATGCAAATAGGGAGTTGTATGTTGATAAAGAATTTGACAATATCATTCTTCGACAATGCATTATTTTCTTCGATAAGGAGCACTTGTCACACGTCTGGAGGAATTATTGTATTCAGGAAGGGTTTTGCATCATCACATTGAAATTTGATTTGAGAAGGTTTACCGTTGCTTGTGGTTCTGCAAGGTGCAATTGGAGAATTCATGCATCTACATTGTCATAGGGATACACTTAGACTATTAAATCATTGGTGAACACTCATACTTGCACAAGGTTATCGTCACGTACATAATCTAATGCCATCTACATGGTGGGCTGTAGAGAATCTGCTGGATGATGTCAAAGTAAATCTATCTATCAAAGGGAAAGCTATGAATGAGCTCTTATTGAAGAGATATGACATTGAGTTGAAGAAAACAACGACTTATGACACATGGAGCTTGGAATTAGCTACTCTTGAAGGAAGCCACCACATTTCTTATGCAAAAATGCATGCATATTATGAGGTTCTTAAAAGTATAAATCTTGGTTCTAATCTCCATGCCACGTTGTTTGGAAGGTTTCTGAAAAACATCAGGAGAAGCCTATTCATTTCAAGAACATATTTATCTCTTTACGACCAATGATCGAGGGATTTAGAGGGTGTGAAGGACAAATTGCTCTAGATGGATGTCACTTAAAAGGGAAATTTGGTTGAGTTTTGATAGTTACTACAACCGTGGATGAAAACACTTAGATTTTCCCATTGGCTTATGGTGTGTATGAAAATGAAAGAAAAAATACATATATATGGTCTTCATTCATCAAACACTTAAAATATGCTTTGAAGCTAGGACGATATGAGAGACAATTTGACTATTACATCAGAAGTTCCGGTGGAAGAATATGCATCAAGATGGTTTTCTATACAAGCTAATAGGATGGCTTACATGATTGATTTTCACATGTTACTCGATGAAGAACAATGGTCGAAATTCAATTTTCCAAACATAGAACAATGACATTTTTGGATGATGTTTTCGTTCAAGTTATAGATTAAATTTCAGATTCAAACCAAAAGAAGATGACATTAAATGAACTGGACAATTCCAACAACCCAACCCTAAATCAGTGAGGGAGATGCTACAGACCTAGAACAAACCTAGATCTAAAAGGGAAAAGAGAGGGAAGAAGAAGAAGTGAAGAACGCAACGCTTACTGGCCAGCGACATGAGCGAACACTTGAACAGAGCGGTTTTGGGACAGAGAGCCCAGAGGGAAGAAGAAGAAAGGTGGGGGGAGGACCGACTGAGAGCGGAGCGTCTTCAGAACGGAGGGAGGAGGGACGACTAGAACAACCACGAGCGAAGAAGAAGATAGAGTAGGACTGAGAGAGAGAGAGAGAGAGAGAGAGAGAGAGAGAGAGAGTTTTTCAGATCTGAACGCGAGCGAGCACGTGTGTCGGCATGTTTCTTCTTTCTTTCTTTAAAAAAATCAAGTTCCGATCCAATTCCGGTCTGGTCACGGGTTAGAATCGGAACCTAAAATACAGAATTTTTTGGACCGTGAACCAGACCGTAATTTTCCGGTCCGATCCAAAGACCATAATTTCCAGTCCGATCCAACTTTCGCCTAGCCCTAGTTAACGCTGGTAGTTCCTAATTTTTCCATGACATAAATTCTAACTATTTTCATTTATATATGTTATAAGACATTTGTACATAATGTTAAGACTTATAAAGGTGGCTCAACCGTTGGAGAGCTTAAAGAACAAAGTGTTTGAGTTGAACAAAGGCAAACTAAAAGGTGTAAAAAGAAGGTGCAAGTTGAAGGTTCACAACAATGTGCTATTGAAGATGATGTATTGGGATCAACACCATGGGTTGATGGAAGTCAACAAGATTAGGAGGATTGGACTTGTTCTTTAACCCTTTGTTTTACATGTTCTTTTTGTTGCACTATCTAGCAGGTTATAACTTCGTATAATCCTATGGAAATTGATAGTTTGGACAAAACAAAGTGTAACACAGTGAGGAAAGATAGAAATCAAAGGGAGAAACTGAAATCCATTGAAGAGCTGAGCTCAAGAGTACAAAACAACTTTCAACTGCAAAACTTAACAAACTCTCCCGCTCACACCAGATCTATCTATAAGGGTCTTAAACTGTCCGAATGTTAAAAGACCAAAATGCCTTTACAGACTTTGGCTTATTACAATATAATGTTGCAGCTATATGAAATGTAAAATGTATATAAACTAACTACATATACTCATATACCCCCCTCAAGCTTGACCCACACAAGCTAGGCACAACAAGGCCAAGCTTGGACTGAAGAAAACAGTGTTGTTTGGCACCCAATGCCTTGGTCATAATGTCTGTTACTTGAAGAGCAGAAGACACATGTGCAGTTTGAATGAATCCCTATTGCACCATCTCTCGGATGAAGTGAGCATCAATTCTCACATGTTTGGTACGCTCATGAAACACTGGGTTAACTGCAATCTGCTGAGCAGACTTATTATCACAATACAGAGTGAGAGGAAGTTGTACCTGAATGCCCAGATCACTTAAAACTCCTTCAAGCCATACCAACTCACTAGTTGTAGCAGACATACTCCTATACTCACTTTCTGTGGAGGATTTGGAGACAACTTTCTGCTTTTTTGTCTTCTAAGACACTAATGAAGTCCCAAGGAATACACAATAACCCAAAAGAGATCGACCGGCCCGTGTCTAGACATTTACCCCAGTCTGCATCAGTGTAAGTCTTAACAATGAAGGTGGATGAAGCTGAATAAGATAGAGCAAAATTGTAGCTTCCTTTGAGGTATCTCAACAAATACAAAGCAACATCCCAGTGAGATTTCAAAGGGTTTTGCAAAAATTGGCTTAACCGTTGAACTAAATATGAAATGTCAGGGCGAGTTAAGGTAAGATATAGAAGCCTACCAACAAGTCTTCTATAATCTTCAGGGTTGGATATAAGATCACCAATAGTAGAAGACAATCTAATTCCATGTTGCATAGGAAATTCAGTGGATTTGCATCCCTCCATATGTGCAACTTTAAGGATGTCTAAGACATACTTTCTTTGATTAAGAAGAATACCTTGAGAGGATCTGGCAATTTCCATCCCTAAAAAGTATCTAGCCACCCCTAAATCTTTAATGGTGAACAACTGATGAAGGGCATCTTTGGTTGCCTTGATCTCAGAGTCTGAATTTCCTAGAAGAAGCATATCATCAACATACACCAATGCTACTGTCATGGCTCCTTTAGAATATTTAACAAATAATGAGTAGTCATGAACTGACTGGACATACCCTAACCTGATCATGAACTTGGTAAGTTCATGGTTCCACTGCCTACTAGCTTGTTTAAGCCCATATAGAGATCTTTGTAGCTTGCAGACATGATCCTTAGGAACCTCAAAACCAGGGGGAGGTAGCATATAGACCTCCTCTTCTAAATAACCATGCAGAAAAGCGTTGTTAACATCTAATTGATGCAAAACCCAACCTTTGCTAGCAGCTAAAGCTAAAATAACTCGAATTGTAGACAACTTAGCAACATGAGAGAAAGTTTGTTTGTAGTCTTTATCTTTGATCTGGTTAAATCCATTAGCCACTAGGCGAGCCTTGAAACTTTCCACTGTGCCATCAGGTTTATACTTGATCTTATAAACCCATTTGCAACCGATGGCTTTCTTGCCATCAGGGAGTGGAGTGAGTGACCAAGTGTGATTACTTGTGAGAGCCTGAAACTCAACTGCCATGGCATGTTCCCACTCTGTGATACCTTTAGCATGGGCATAAGAATGAGGCTCAAATATGGAACACATGTGGACAAAGGAATGAATGTATTCTGTTGACAGATGTGCCAGATTGCATGAAGAGAATACCACAAATGATTCTGAAGAGGATGATTCTACCACAGAATGACCCCTTCCAGGAGCATTTGAAATGACATAATCTTGTAGTCTAGCAGGGATTCTAGTTTATGAAGAACTCTAGGTTGAATAACCTGCTCATGATTCAGAGTCTGACTCTCAATATTGTGATTATGGACTGGAGATGATGCACTACTGCCCACAGAGTCAGGAACTACATCAACAGGTGACCCATTCTTCTAGAATGGCCAGTATCAATAGGGGAGTGTCCATTGATTGGATTATCAGGTTGACTAATCACAGGGTGAAACATATCACTGTCATCTGACCAGTGAACAACACAAGGAAGAGATGAAGAGGGTGGAGAGGTGAGTGCTTGCTGCTTAAAAGGAAAGATGGTTTCCTCAAATTTCACATGTCTACTTACAATGATAGTCTTTCTTTCTAGATCAAACAATTTGTAGGCCTTCATGCCCGGAGGATATCCCAAGAAAATACATCTCCTAGCCAATGTTCCCAACTTATCTCTGTGATCATTTGGTTGAAAGGCATAACACAAACACCCTACCACTTTGAGCAAATCATAGGAAGGTGCAGTTCTGTATAAAATTTCAAATGGTGATTTCCAATTCAAAATAGAAGAAGGCATCTTATTAATAAGATGTGTAGCACTCAATACACAATCTCCCCAAAACTTAATAGGAAGACCAGCATGTAGTCTGATGGCCCTTGCAGTTTCTAGTAAATGCATGTGCTTTCGTTCTACCCTACCATTCTGCTCATGGACCCCAGGAGCTGATCTTTGATGCAAAATGCCTTTCCTAGCACACAAATCCACACAACCCGTTTGAGTGAACTCAGTTCCATTGTCTGTTCTAACAATCTTGACAGACACTTGGAATTGATTCTCAACCATGTTCAGAAAGCTATCAATCAATCTAAGAACCTGTAACTTATCTTGCATCAGATAAGTCCAAGTGGATCTAGAAAAATCATCCAATATGTTAAAAAAAAATTTGGCACCACAAATAGAAGAAACCTTATATGGTCCCCAAACATCCATATGAATCAACTAAAAAAGAGAATCAGCAATGCTGCCACTTCTGCCAAACTTCAACTTGTGTATCTTAGTCATATTACAAGCATCACAACTCAGATCTTGAATATCTGGCTTACAATCCAAAATATGATGTATTTTGGAAAAAGTCATATGACCCAATCTAGCATGCAAAATCTGCAGCTTATTACAACTCAACTTAACATTATTTAAAGATCTAATACTTGGCACACCCAATCTCTCAACACCAGTGGTCTTCAAGACATACATGCCCTTTGCTTCAACCCAGTAGCAACAACTTGATTAGTTGTAAGGTAATGTAACCAACAGGACATGGCATCAAAATGAAACCTTGATTTATGATCATGCACTATCTTAGACACACAAAACAAGTTGTACCGAAATTAAGGCACTAACAACACATTATGCAAGATCAAATTATCACTCAATCTGACACTACCACTGTGACATACTCTGAGATTATTCCCATCAGGCAAACCAAGCAAAACAATAGCTGACAGATCATTGATATCAGAAAATATAGCTTTGTTAAAAGCAATGTGATCAGTGGCTCTAGAGTCCACAATCCAAGCATCATTCTTAGCCTTATCAGTACCAATAAGAAAAGAAACATTTAGAGTACCTGAAAAGTGGACCATGACTTGGGTTGCAAAACTATCAATGCTCTCCATCGGGGATTTGCCATTCATCATCTTCAACACCTCTTGAAATACTGCATTAACCATAGCCTGATCAGGTTTTGACTCCATACCCATATTATCAAAAGGACTGTCTAGATGGTTACTCTTCATCTATGCAGCAAACTTCTTAGGAGGCTTAGGCTTATCATCATCTTAACCCCCTATAAACCAATAAGGATAACCAATTAACTTAAAGCAATAATCCTTTGTGTGTCCTCTTTCTCCACAATGATCACATAACCTGTCAAATTTAGCCTTTTTGTAGTCTCTCCTAAACTGATCATTTTGCTTAGAATTGTCACTTCCATGAAACTTGTTAACAACATTAGCCTCTACATCAACTTGCCCAAACTGTCCAAATTGTCCAAACTTAGCAGTTGCAAGAGCATTATTATCTCCTTGAGGAGTGCTTGTGACTCCTTTAGATCTCTCTATCTGTGTAGCCATTTGAAAGGCTTTGTTAATACCCGACATGGGATCCTTAGATAACACATTGCTCCTAAGGTTCTCATAAACATCCTTCAAACCCATAAGGAACTGCATCAACTTAGCTTTCTCCTCTATTTCTAATATCTTCTTCATCATCCCACAATTGCACTTGTTACATCCTCCACAGTTGCAACTTGGAATAGCATCAAGAAACTTAAGCTCATCCCATATCTTTTTCAGTTTTCCAAAATAGGCACCTACAGACAAGTTCTCTTGTCAAATAGTGGCCAGATCTCTCCTCAATTGATAAATTAAAGGATCATTCGACTCATGAAACCTCTCTCTAATTTCATTCCACAGTTCCCTTGCAGTTTCAACATACATAAAATCCTCTGCTACCTCATGATTCATCGAATTAAGCATCCGGCATCTAACCATGGAATATGATCGCATCCATTTTTCATAGTATTCACTCTCCTCTGGTGGTTTCACACAGCTACCAGTTATGAAACCTAGCTTGGCTTTGGCGCCAAGCGCCATCTTAATCCCACGACCCCAGCTTGTAAAATTAAGTCCAGTAAACGGATTCGACACCAGAACCATCCCAAGATGATCTGAATTTGAAAGAAAATATGGATTCACATGTGCTCCACCCATACCTTGAGCGATGTCGCCGAACTGAAATCCATTTGGGGGGAAATTCCATCCCCAAGCACCTGCACCTAGTGCTGGTGGTGTGACAGCTACAAAATTGCCGCGACCAGCACCACCTTCTCTAAAATTACCTACACCTTGTCCATTGTGACCTCCAGATCCTCGACCAGCCATGAAAAACAACAAATTAAGGATCTACGAAAAACGTGAGAACGCACACACACAGATCTAAACAACGACAACCAGCAACAGAGACAAAGCGAGGATCAATCCTTGCGCTCTAATACCATTTGGAAAAAACAAAGTGTAACACAGTGAGGAAAGATTGAAATCAAAAGGAAAAACTGAACTCCATTGAAGAGTTGAGCTCAAGAGTACAAAACAACTTTCAACTGCAAAACGTAACAAACTCTCCCGCTCACACCAGATCTATCTATAAGGGTCCTAAACTGCCCGAATGTTAAAAGACCAAAATGCCCTTACAAACTTTGGCTTATTACAATATAATGTTGCAGCTATATGAAATGTAAAATGTATATAAACTAACTACATATACTCATAGATAGCATTTTGCCTGTTTTTGTTGCAATAGCTAGAAGGGCTTAGAAGTAACTAGAAAGTTGGAACTTATGTTAATAGTTTGAAAATTGACAAATTTTAATGTTCTTATAAATCTAAAATTTCTTGTTGAATTTAAATCTATAATTTCAAGTTTGTTACCTTAAATTTGCTCTTAGTATTTTCAAAAAGTCATTTATATAATATAGACATATGATCACAATTAATTTGGGAGTGAACATGCTTGAAATCGTCCATATTTAACGAAGTTTATATATCAACTAGTGTAGGTCCCGTCCGTGTACGGAGATACCAATAAATAATAAAATAATAATCTAAATATCAATTATTTTCTACCAAAAAATAATGTAGATATGAATAAAATAGCACTTTTCAAATACGGAGTACTACATATTTATCTATTAATATTTTTGGTTAGTATGAATATGAAATATTTTTTTATTTATATTTATGTCAATTAACTAAAATTTAAATATATATATATAGATAGATTCTGACTTATATATAATTTTTTATAAACTATGATAACTTATTAATTTAATAACTTTTTTTTCTTAAAATCAAACACAATGTGTCACATACGATGCTATCGGTTTCAAAAAATTTTCCATAATTTTATCTCTCCAGCCGTATATGTTAGGCATATCATTTTACATATACCTACTAAATATCTACGATCTGTAATCATCAAATTCTTCATTCGTTATATATTTACAATATTACATTAAACAAATTAGAAATTTTGTGCTTTATCAAATTTGTATATATGTTATTATAATTTGTATATACATAAATTGTGTATGACAAAAAAAATTGGTGGGAGATATATTATTATTATTATTATTATTATTATTATTATTATTATTATTATTATTATTATTTCTTTATATTGATTATCACGTTTAATTTTATTGATTGTGTTATATTGATATAGTTTTTTCCTTATATAATATTTACCCTTTTATAAGATATTCCATCTATCTAATTATATGAGTTAATGGTAAAATAAAACAATTATTTTTATTAGATTTTCTTTTTGACGGGAGAAAGCTTTACAAGACGCGCGCACGTGCCGCCACGTAGGCAGATGCACTCATATGCTGCCACGTAGGCAGCAATGCATTGGTTTTAGTATATGTATATAGATTGTATAAAGAGCACGGAGCAAACTTTTACAAAAGTTAAGGGGCGCCAAATGGGGGGGAAAATCATGGGAAGATTAATGAAATGAAAACTGCACAAGTCAACGTCATGTTTTTTGGAACATCAAGTCAAAGGAATATTTTAGACCGGTTGGGTTAGCATTTACAATACATGTACACAACACATACCACGTTATATGTATTATTTAGTCGTAAAAATTAACTTCAAGTTGGAGTAATACGGTAGTGGCCTAGTGGGTGTGTCCTAATCTAATCTAGTGTTTGAAACGGTTAAATTAATTAAGAAGGCTACGTATGTAATGGCTGTTCTATCAATCAATCTTTCAAATGGAATAAGAAAAATATCGGTTTATAAAACTAGATAAGAAAATACTCCGTAATTAAGAAGATGTGCATTCACGTACATAATAATATAATATTAATGCTCGATCAAAGCGTACATTTTAATGTAGTTACCCCTATATAAAGCCCTTGCTCCAACCCCAATCCTTGAATTGGTAAATAAAGAGCAGTCATTCCGGAGTTCGAACCGGGGACCTATTACTATTATCCACAAGTCCTTTCCGGTGAGCCATTCCGGAATGGTTAAATACACATTCCCAAAAATAAATAGAAAAAATAAAAACGCCTCATCAATCGATAAATCATATATACTTTTGAAAGTTGTAAGGCCGGGTAGAGATGGGACACGTAGCCACATTCGTCGTCGTTCTCTTTCTTGGGCTAGTTGTAGCCAATGCGGGCCGTCAACACGAGTCATCCAAACCCTAAATGAGTGATGGAGATGCTACAGACCTATAACAAATCTAGATCTAAAAGGGAAAATAGAAGAAAGAAGAAGAAGTGAAGAACGTAGTGTTTACTGGCCAGCGATGTGATCGAACACTTGAAGGGAGGCTTTAGAACAGAGAGCCGAGAGGGAAGAAAAAGAAATGTGGGGGAAGGACCGACCGAGAGCAGAGCGTCTTCAGAACGGGGGGAGGAGGGACGACTAGAGCGGCCACGAGCGAAGAAGAAGATATATATATATATATATATATATATATATATATATATATAATATATATATATATATATAATATATATATATATATATATATATATATATATATATATATATATAGAGAGAGAGAGAGAGAGAGAGAGAGAGAGATTGTCAGATCTGAACGCGAGCGAGCACGTGTGTCAGCATGTTTCTTCTTTCTTTCTTTAAAAAAATCAGGTTCCGGTCCAATTTTGGTCTAGTCACGGGTCAGAATCGTAACCCAAAATACAGAATTTCTTGGACCGTGGAACAGATCGTAATTTTCCGATCCGATCCAAAGACCGTAATTTCCGGTCCGGTCCGATCCAACTTTCGCCTAGCCCTAGTTAACACTTGTAGTTCCTAATTTTTCCATCACATAAATTCTAACTATTTTCATTTATATATGTTACAAGGCATTTGGACATAATGTTAAGACTTATAAAGTGTTTGAGTTGAACTAAGGCAAACTAAAAGGTGTAAAAAGAAAGTGCAAGTTGAAGATTCACATCAATGTGCTATTGAAGATGATGTATTGGGATCGGCACCATGAGTTGATGGAAGTCAACAAGATTAGGAGGATTGGACTTGTTCTTTAACCCTCTGTTTTACATGTTCTTTTTGTTGCACTATCTAGCAGGTTAGAACTTCGTATAATCCTATGAAAATTGATAGCATTTTGCCTCTTTTTGTTGCAATAGCTAGAAGGGTTTAGAACTAACGTACTAGAAGGTTGGAACTTATGTTAATAGTTTGGAAATTGACAAATTTTAATGTTCTTATGAATCTAAAATTTTTTGTTGAATTTAAATCTACAATTTCAAGTTTGTTGCCTTAAATTTGATCTTAGTATTTTTAAAAAGTTATTTATATAATATAGACATAGGATCACAATTAATTTGGGAGTGAACATGCTTCAAATCGTCCATATTTAACTAAGTTTATATATCAATTGTGTAAAGAGCACGGAGCAAACTTTTACAAAAGTTAAGGGGCGCCAAATGGGGGGAAAAAAACATGGGAAGATTAACAAAATGAAAATTGCACAAGTCAACGTAATGTTTTTTGGAACATCAAGTCAAAGGAATATTTTAGACCGGTTGGCTTGGCATTTACAATACATGTACACAACCCATACCACGTTATATGCAGACCCGTGCATTAGCCAGTTCAGGTAGTTCAACGGAACAGGACCCCTAAAATTTTAGAGCCCAATATTAGTTATATTTGGTATATAGTAAAAGTTTTTCAAAATGTTTCAATTCTACGTTACGGCTCACTGGTGGTACGCATTGCAGGGGAAGTTGAGGCCCCACGCTTGTTCGAATCACATTTCATTCAAAATATCTTTTTTTTCCTTTACAAGATCTTTAAAGCAAAAAAATTTCCAACCCAGAGCTTCTTCTTTTTTTTTAAGGAAAAAAATATATAAATTATTGTTAGTTATTCATTTGAATTTCCAACCCTTCCCGTTTTCTTTTAAGGAAACCTCACAAAAAAAAATCATCATTATATAAATTAGTTTACTATTACTAATTTTTTTAATTATGATAGGAAATTACAAAATATAGACGTTTTTGCAAGAATCATTTATAATATTTTTATACAAAAACTTTAATAAAAAAATAAAAAGTTATCATTTTATTCTTATGATTTATAACAAATTTTATCTAACACATTCAAATAACAACATCCCAGCATATTAAATTAATTTATTAATAATATAAATAGAGCTTAAATTTTTAGCACATGACCCCCGAAAAGATTGGCACGACCCTGTGGTTATATGTATTATTTAGTCGTAAAAATTAACTTCAAGTTGGAGTAATACGGTAGTGGCCTAGTGGGTGTGTCCTAATCTAAAAATGTAGTGTTTGATACGGTTAAATTAAGAAGGCTACGTATGTAATGGCTGTTCTATCAATCAATCTTTCAAATGGCATAACAAAAATATCGGTTTATAAAACTAATTAAATAAGAAAATAATTAAGAAGATAATAATTAAGATCATGTGCATTCACGTACATAATAATATAATATTAATGCTCGATGAAAGCGTACATTAATTTAATGTAGTTACCTTACCCCTATATAAAGCCGTTGCTCCAACCCCAATCCATATCCTCACAAAATACACATTCCCAAAAATAAATAGAAAAAATAAAAAGCCCTCATCAATCGATCAATCATATATACTTTTGAAAGTTGTAAGGCCGGGTAGAGATGGGACACGTAGCCACATTCGTCGTCGTCGTTCTCTTTCTTGGGCTAGTTGTAGCCAATGCGGGTAAACACGAGTCATCCCCCACGCCTAGCAATGTCCCTACACCCTCCACGCCCAGTACACCTAGCCATCCGGCTCATAAGCCTAAAAAGGTTAAATGTAAGAACAACAAATTCCATTCGTGCTACTTAATGGAGCATACTTGTCCGGAGGCTTGTTCTGACACCTGCGAGGTTGATTGTGTCACTTGCAGTCCTGTTTGTAGTAAGTTTCATTCATCTCTATCTATATCCATTTTTGCCAGACCCATCCGATCTCGAATTAATTTTTATCAATGTATGTTTTTCATATATACTTCAATTATTTTATCATGTTTGTATACTCTATAATATGTATACCTAAAATGATGATGCAGGTTGTGACAAGCCAGGAACTGTTTGCCAGGATCCCAAGTTCATAGGAGCCGACGGGTTAACTTTCTACTTCCATGGGAAGAAGGAGCACGAATTTTGCCTCGTCACCGACTCCAACCTCCACATCAACGGCCACTTCATCGGCAAACGCAATGATCAGATGAAGAGGGACTTCACCTGGGTCCAGTCCCTTGGCATCCTCTTCGACTCTCACAAGCTCTACGTTGGTGCCCGCAAGACTGCCACCTGGAATGATGCCGTTGACAGGCTCGAGCTCGTGTTCGATGGCGAGCCAATTGCCCTCCCCGAACGCCAGGGTGCTTCCTGGAGCTCCCCTGCTGCCGGCCTCACCATCACAAGGACCCAGAGCGCCAACGGAGTTGTGATGGAGGTGGAGGGTAACTTCAAGATCAAGGCCTCGGTGGTCCCCATCACCCAGAAGGACTCCCTCATCCACAACTACGGAGTCACCTCCGACAACTGTCTTGCCCATCTCGACCTCGGATTCAAGTTCTACTCCCTCTCAGACGGTGTCAACGGAGTCCTCGGCCAAACGTACTCCCCATCCTACGTCTCCCGGGTTAAGGTGTCCGCCGCCATGCCCGTCCTTGGTGGCGACCGCGAGTTCGCCTCTTCCTCGCTCTTCGCTACTGACTGCGCCGTTGCCACCTTCTCTGGCATGCCTACCGGCGGCAGCTACGATCACCCTGACCTCGACTGCGCCACTGGCTTTGCCGGCGCCGGAGTCGTTTGCAAGCGCTAATCATATCTATATCTAACTAATTATTATCTCCAATCGGCCGTACTAATCAAGTGCATGCTTTGAATCTTTCATTTGTTTTTCTTATTCCACCAAATTTCATTTTATATCATCTCTTTAATTAATATTGTTGTGAATTTCCCCGAGTGAATACCGTTAAAGAGAAGGAGAATGAACAATAGGACACAAAGGATTTCCGTGTTCTGGCAAGAACCGCGCAGAACACCCTGCAGAGAAAAACCTCTCTGCAGCTAGGGTTTCTTATTATTGTGATGCTTTGATGGATACACGGGTACACCATAATTCAACCCTACACCCTCTATTTATAATAGAGTCCCTATAGGTAAAACCTCCTATAGATAAACCTAGATATAGATAAAACCTACCTTATCTAGAACCTATTATAGATAAAACCATCTATAATAAACCACCTATATATAAAACCATATATAGATAAAACTTGTTATAGATAAATTGACTTGGGCCCCAATCCAATTTATCTATCTAACTAGGATGGTTAATTGTCTCATAC
This sequence comes from Persicaria maculosa, assembly GCA_963922045.1. Classification (NCBI taxonomy): domain Eukaryota; kingdom Viridiplantae; phylum Streptophyta; class Magnoliopsida; order Caryophyllales; family Polygonaceae; genus Persicaria; species Persicaria maculosa. The sequence goes on along the minus strand of OY998251.1, from coordinate 68,318,448 downwards.
AACAATCTCCACCTAGACAAATAATCTATCTATAACAATGAACAGAGACAACTCTAGGAACTTGTCTGCTCCAGGTCCTCCTGTGCTCTGCTCCTTGGGGCTCCTCACTTGATTATCATTAAGTGATGTTGATCAAGTCCAAGTGGCGCTTCTTGAACTTCCTACTGGTGCCATGCTTCACCAGTCCGGTACCCTGCACCATCTTCCATCTTGACAACCTTTGCAGTAGATACAACTTGTTGGACAAAGACTTTGACATATACCTTTTCTCCAATTTCACCCAAATCTCCTGCGAGGATTTGAGATCAATTACATGGTATATCACCTCGTCTGCCAGACAGAGTCGAATGATCGACGCCGCCTTTTCCTGCATCTCTTCCCAATCTTCAGCTTTCACTGCCTCAGGCTTTACCTCCTTCAGCGCCTTTAACATTCCCTGCTGAGTCAGCAGATCCTTCACTCGTCGTTGCCAAAGACCGAAATTTCCAGTGCCATCGAAACGCGGAACCTCGAATTTCGCACCGGATGTCATCGTCTAACCTTGCTCTGATACCAATTGTTGTGAATTTCCCCGAGTGAATACCGTTAAAGAGAAGGAGAATGAACAATAGGACACAAAGGATTTCCGTGTTCTGGCAAGAACCGCGCAGAACACCCTGCAGAGAAAAACCTCTCTGCAGCTAGGGTTTCTTATTATTGTGATGCTTTGATGGATACACGGGTACACCATAATTCAACCCTACACCCTCTATTTATAATAGAGTCCCTATAGGTAAAACCTCCTATAGATAAACCTAGATATAGATAAAACCTACCTTATCTAGAACCTATTATAGATAAAACCATCTATAATAAACCACCTATATATAAAACCATATATAGATAAAACTTGTTATAGATAAATTGACTTGGGCCCCAATCCAATTTATCTATCTAACTAGGATGGTTAATTGTCTCATACAACAATTGGACTTGTTGGGCCCGACCAGAAAGCCCAACATATAAGCCGGACCGGGGCACCATCCCAAAACCAATTGGCATTAGGTGGAGTAGCCCATCCACTTATATGTTGGGTTCAGAATCACCCCACTTCCGATATGGGATTCACAAGTGTCCCAACAAATCCCCCTCTCACTTGTGAGATCCATCACAAGTCTAGCCCGGTTGGAATTGAGACCTCCACGCAACGGGTTCGACTAACCCGTCATCGATTCAGATGTGGAGTCCATCTCAATATTCGGTGCAACCGGCCCACCCGCCGAACCCGGCTCTGATACCAGTTTGTTAGGGGGAAGTCTTGTTGGGCCCGACCAGAAAGCCCAACATATAAGCCGGACCGGGGCACCATCCCAAAACCAATTGGCATTAGGTGGAGTAGCCCATCCACTTATATGTTGGGTTCAGAATCACCCCACTTCCGATATGGGATTCACAAGTGTCCCAACAAATATGCATTGTATTAATTCGATCATCACTGTAATGATCGAATCATATATGCACCTATAGTAGATCGACAGCTATATATAGGTGCCTTGGGTTATTCATGCTATCCTATCCGAAGCTGCTTACCTATGTTGTGGAGATAATTCAATAATTCTTCATATATTGTAGGGATCCTGAAATTGTTGATTGAGGGGTCAAAAAATTACGATAAAAAATATTGTATGTAAAATTAAACTTTAATTTTTCTTTTATGAAAAATCATCAAATATAATGTATCATGAACTTGCATTATTTATTTCATGGTTTTCAAATATTTCAATATAACCTCTTAATTTAAATTTTTCGGATATAATTATATGAATAAGATATGAAATTAATAAATGATAATTACAATAAAAATATATCGGTTTGATAAATGATGTAGCAAATATTGTAATTCAGTGCTGAAATTTGAAACGTTTATAACTTTTTGCTCAGATATCGGATTTGAGCTTATAATATATCAAATCGAAGCTATCGACGAGAGGAATATGTATGTCAAATTTCATTTTCAATTGGGGGAGAGACTGCCCCCACTGGCCCTAAAGAGGATCCGCCTCTTATTGTACTAGTTCTTAATCTGTACGTGTTTTTATCAAAGTAAACCAAATTATTATGTTAGTTTAACAATGGTGGATCAACACATGCACCCTCAACAAGAGTGATCAGCTGACAGTTAGAGGAAAAGACCTTGCTTCATGAGCAACACAGACCACGCACACAGAACAAAGAAATTGAATAACTGTCACACCGCTAATTTTTACTATATCCACTGTGAAGAGTCTAATAGGTAATGAATAATATTCTATAAGGGGGATGAATATAGTATGCACGATTTTCGCAAACCAAAAACCTTTTCACAATTTTTCCAAAACAGTTTATCAAGACCTTGATATGACTATCAAAACTTAATAAAGTGAAAATCGAGATAACTAAAGTAAACATAGTAAATGCGAAATAAGTAAATGAACAAGTGAATTGTTAACGAGGTTCGGCACGAACTTGACCTACGACCCCGCCTAGGGTTATCGAACTCGTATTATTCAAATGCTTCTTATTTCACTTTTCTTAGAGCCCTAGAATATCCTAGAAGAACAAATGCTTCTTCTATACTAAGCTTCACCGCTTCTATTCTAGCAACCCAACCTTACAAGTGAAATAAAAGCCCTTACCACACCGAAGTGTTTTTTGTTTGAGTATGGAATACTCTTAGTGTAAGACAAATGAATTGTACGATACGCTCGAGTGTTCCCCTCAACTCTCAAAATGTAAACAAGCTAAGAACAATGAGAACATTAATGAGAAACAATGATGATGAATGCTATGGAGAACTTTGATCACTTTGAACTTGTGTTGCAATGTTGTGTATGGATCTTCTCTTGCATTCATCTATTTATAGCCGTTTCCATCGTCATGGATGATAGGAAGCCGTTTGAATTGGAACTTCTCCAAATCTTTTCTTTTCAAAACTTGAACACAATCTTCCACATATGCTCACATATGCTTCTAGAGGATTAGATGGAACTAAAATATTCAAGAATCCTTATATAGCCTTTGAGCACAAATCTGAAAAAATATCTCAATATCCAAAACTTTCTACAAAAGACAGTTTAGGATATACACTTAACATATTTTCGAATAATCCAACTCAATGAATATTAAGGCTCAATATTGAGACTCATATGCTTAAACTCATGTGGCCTAAAATATTTTGATCTCACAATATTCCATGCAATATAAAATGTAATTATAAAGTATATCGTCCAGAATGTATTTGAACAAACATTTTGGCCTTGGTTTCAAGACCAAGTCCTGTTTTGTCTTTCATCATCCTTTAACCGTCCAGAAATTGATGTTGTTGTTTTGTTAAGGCCTCGGGCATAATATCTGCAAGTTGCAAGGTTTTAAGCACATGATATTTTTGAAAGAAACCTTGTTTTTGTTGTTTTTCTCGAACAAAATGATCGAAAACCAATGTGCAAGTTCTTAGTCCTTTTGTGGAAAACTAGATTAGCAGCAAGTTCTGCTACTGTATGTTGGGACACTTGTGAATCCCACATCGAAAATAGAAGGATTTTGAACCTAACATATAAGTGGATGGGCTATTCCATCTAATGTCAATTGGGTTTGGGAATGTGCCCCGGTCTAACTTATATGTTGGAACACCCTTTTTTATTAACAGCTACTCCCTCCATCTCAAACCACGTTTTTTAAGAAGCTAAAAATTATATAAAATATTAACTTTTTTATTTTAAATAATAATATTATACTTATTATTAATATGTATAATATTATTTTTAAAAAATTAATAAAAAGTTAATATTTTATATACTACATACCTCCGTTCAGAAATAGACGTCCTTTCACTTTTGGCACGCTTTTTAAGAAGCTAAAAACTATATAAAATATCAATTTTTTTGTAATTTTTTAATATAGTATAAATACTTATTCATAATAAGTGTCATATTATTAAAAAAAATTGTTTAAAAAGTTAATATTTTATATAGTTCTTAGCTCATTAAAAAATGTGTCAAAAAGTCAAACAATATCTATTTTTGAACGGAGGTAGTAGTTTTTAGCTTCTTAAAAAACGTGGAAAAAAAATCAAACGACGTGTATTTTCGGAGGGAGTATTATATAACCGTAATAATTGATATTGGGCCAAAAAGTTATGAGGCCCTGTTCTTTTGCGCCACATAAACAGCCCAATGCAAGGGCCCATTGATACTCACTTCTATTTGCGAGCGAGAGACCATGTATATAGATTGCTTCTTTGACAACGATGATATCAAATTCGCTCCATGATAGATTCAACAGGCAATGACGTAGACTTTCTTCGGTGAAGAACGGAGTAGGTAATATAAATAACAAGAATGTAAATATTTTAGAAGGAGGTTGAATGGAGTATGGGTAATTTTCACAAACTTTCTACAGCAGCTACTTCAAGGGTCTTGAAACTGATCTCAAGGTCTTGAACCGAATTTCAAGGGTCTTTAGATTGAGCAGATGCCTGTTTGAGCTACGAAAATTAAACACAAAAATAAGTGTGGAAATGAAATATAAATGACACGTGAATTATTAACGATGTTCAGCTCTTAACCAACACACGTCTCCGCCTAGAGTTATCCAACCCGTAGAATTCAACTAACTTTTATTCCTCTCTTTCTTATAAGCAGTGTTCTAAAAATCGCGCCTAGGCGCTAGGCAACAGGGCACCTGGGAATTTTTAAGCCTAGGCGGGCCTCTAGGCGGTAATCCGCCTAGACATCACCTAATCCTGCCTAGGCGCCGCCTAGACCCTGCCTACTCCTGCCTAGGGGACGCCTAGTCTCGCCTAGCCCGATGATTATTCAATTTTAGCTTTTAGGCATGTGATTAGTTAAATTAGGGTTTTTTATCCCCCATGTCTAGATAAATTTGTTCTTGAATCGAACTTATGGTTTTGGATTTTAGAAGGTTTAGAGTCGCTAATCGGACGCCTACTTTTGCGTTTATTTACTTTAATGATAGTTTAACACGGCAAGTTTGGGTTTATGAGTGATATTATGGATTATTATTACATTCTATGAATTATTTACATGTGTTATGCGTTAAAATATAAGGAAATAATTAAGGTTGTTCCAAGTCCGCCTAGGCACCGCCTGGAAACTCGTCTAACCGCCTAGGCGCTAGGCGGCTACCCACCGCCTAGCAGCCGCCTAGCGCCTTTTAGAACATTGCTTATGAGTCATTGATACAACATAGACGACCTTTCTTTCTTCTATCTCTCGAAGCCTAACCTTCTATCTAGTCAACCCAAATTTCAAAGAAATAAAAGTCTCGTTATTCACACCGAGGTGTTATACGTTTGAGTATATGATACTCTTAGTATAACAGGGATTAACTTATACTATGACGCTCGAATTTTTTCCTAACTCTCAAAACATAAAACCTTTACAACAAGAGTAAGAAAAATAGTAGATCAGTCAATGACGATTGAGAGAAGAGGTCGGAGCTTTGTGTTCACAATGAGAGCTTAGAAAGATGTGTATCGATGGGAGAACTTCTCTTCTGAATTTATGGCGCAGCTCCACCTCATTTGATGCTGGTCTGTCTCCATCAATCTTTCACCTGTTCAAACAACTTTACAAATTTGAATTATGCCACTCCTGTACCGTTTGAATTGTGTTGAGAGATTGCGTTGTAACAATTTAGATCTTGCTGCTAGATTTTCGGAGCTGCTGAGTTTAATTGCCATTTAAATTTCGAATCCTGCATAAGTTAGTTCTAGAAACAACCAATGATTTTTCCCATGGAATTAAATTATAGATAGACTTAACTTAATCATTTAGCCGAATATCGTAGATTTAAACTAAGCTTTAAATCTAATAATAACTAAGAACATATCCTGCAAAACATATCCAATTTGTATAAACCGAAATACCTTTTGTCTTTCATCATCCTACAAAAACATAGAGTATAAATCTGAATTTCATCAAGGGAGTTATCATTCGGTCATGCCAGCCGATCACTCCCCCAATCCGCATCAAAGAAGGCTAAGAGACCTAGCGGTGTTGTTGAGTAGAGGAGGAGATATAAGAAAAATAGGGTTCAATACTATCAAATATTACGAGTACGAAAGATGGTGCCGGTTTCCCTTTTCATAAGCTCAACTTCTTCATTAATGAATAGATCAAACTAATGACATTAACACTTAAGAACAATTACAAAAGGGTATTGATCATACAATGAGACGATCACAACTGCATCTACACCAGTTGTGCGCTGCGCAACAAACCAACAACATCAATAACAAAAAGAAGAAGGAAAAAATATTGTGAAGGGAGCGAGTGTTTGCACAGAAGTGGAAGCACACATACTATTGATATGATAACCAAGTAACATGCCTAATTATCCTCCGGTCCCAGACCATCTCTATCAACAATCCCAACATGAGTGAGCAAAGCCCAGAGATGAGTTATGAACTCGCCACCGGCGACAAGGTGCTTTGCGTGCTCATTTGGATCATCGGATGGAGCCAAGAACAGGATCAACTCCGCCCAAAAATCCGCCAACACCTTCCACCTTACGTTTTCATCTCCTAATCCCTTCACTTGCTCCGCTAAACATAAACCCATCTTCATTAAGTTTTTACCTTCCTCCAAAGACGGAATATTGCCCTCCTCCAAACCCGCGGCCACAACCTCAACCTTCTCTGAACTACTGTCTTCACTACTCGTCTTGATCAAGTTAAACATGCTGCAGCAGGGCGTTTCGAGCTCCTCCCTAGCTTCAGATACTGCTTGCTCGAAAATCCACTGTGTCATGTACACATGATCTGGCAAGAGTTTTGGGACGAATGCCACCAATTAGGCACAATACTTCGATAGGGATGTTGCGACCTCAAAGTTGGGATCATTCGGTCTTGAACAACAATATGATAGGGGAGTGCAAGAAGATGTCTTTGTTCGGTCTCTCTCACACATGCTGGTTGCTATGTGCCATACAAGAATCACACGCGTGATCTCGTTGCTTTTGCAAGCCCATGAGAGCTTATCATCTACTTTATTTCTACACAACGACTCCAATCCATTTGACAGCTTCGGACCATCTTCCCTATCGGCTCTGCGTATAGATACGAGGACCGCCTCCATAACGTGGGTTGATAAACTGGTGAGTGGGCTCTCTTTCTGGCCAATCATGGGAAGATCCATGTATCCGCTTAAGATCCACCTGAAACGCAACTTAAAAGGGGTGTTTTTGTATGAATCGAGCAACGAATACCGGCGAAGCATTCTATGCCATGGTCTAGAGAAAGGTCTGAAGAATAATTGATGGCATAATTGACACAATAACCACTCTTTAACCTTTCCTAGCCGTTGCCACTTCAAGTCCCACCATTTGTTCTGGACATAGCTACAAACCCACTTCATTTTGTTCCATCTCGAGGTGATCATGTTCACTATATGAAACAACTCTACAACACTGAGTGAGTAGATAATGATTTTGCATTGGGTATTGTGTATTGAAGATTGTTGATATCATACCAATTTGTGGCCCCTGTTCCTTCCTTCAACTTGCTGACATCCTTGAGAGTGATGAAGGATACGAGTAAATAGCAAGTCAATGCGACTACTCGAACAAACAGGAACCCAACCCCACTGTAATAGATTGCAAAGTAGTTGGTGTAGAAATAGTCGCGGATGAATTGAAGCTCCAGCTCCACCACTCTAAACACCCGATCATAGCCGGCCTCCTTCTTATCCTTGGTCAACAATATGTCCCTGACGAACTTCCATGGCTTGTCACCTGATGCCTCCGGCAATTTGTAATCCGCGAACATAGGGAGGAGGCGCCAAAACAATGCAAAGGAAAGACAAGTGTCTTTCAAATGCCCATTTGTATCTTCACTGCCCAACAACTTCCCCTCACAACTCCATATCTTATCGATGGTCGCGAGGTCTTTAGGAAGTAGCTTCTCCTTGTGATTAGGAGGGTACACGGAAGGGCCCACCCGTTTAAGCGCCTGCTTGACTCCAACCAAATATATGTAGTCCTGAATGGTAGTAGTAGTAGCAGTAGTAGTACGGGTGAGGCCCTCCTCCCCATCTCTTGATTTCGAGTAACTAGGGGTGCATTCACCTCTCATGTACTCGATAATAATCGTGGTGACCCGATCAAGGCCAAGACGCGACCTGCAAGCGTAAATGAGGGCGAACTTCTTCTCCCTGAGCTTCAAAAGGAACAAAGCCCAGAGCAGGAGGATGGGAATCCAGAAAATATTAAGGGGGTAGGTGAAGAAGATGACCAAGAAAAGCCAAAGAGAAGGCAGCATTTTGTCCCAAAGGAAGCGCTTGCGAGTGGCCCGTTGTCCTCTAGGCTTTGGGAGGCAGTGTTGTCCACAACTCCGTCTAGGACCACCAAGAACACGGCCCATAGGATGGTGACCCTGCTGATTACGTCGGTGTCATTTAGAAGACCGAGGACGTAGTTGATAGCGGGGTTGGAGAGGTAGCCAGCCGCCAAGAGGAGGAAGCTGACGAACCCCCATGCCCTCCTGTGGCGAATCGCACGTAGGAGAAGTACCTTCCCTACGAGCAGTGCCGTGAGGAGGAAGAGAGCGTCAGTTTTATAATTATAATGCTTTACTTCCGGATTCCTCCAAAATTTGGACGTCGTTGGATCGATGGTAGAGTTGTCACTCATTTTTGTGGATTCGTATTAGAAGACGTACTTTGGATTTGGAATTCAAGCGGAGTGATTCTACATGTGTTTGAGTAGAGCTGGCTTTATCCCTTGTTTGGGTACGTTATGAGGTTTCGACGAGGATAAAAAGGTGATTTTTTAATTGGTTAATATCTAGTACGTTGGGGCTGAGATGGATGTGGGGGACGAAGGAGATCACTAGGGAAATTTAGAGAAAACCACCCTTTAAATATCATAAGGGTTTTAGGCAAGATGTCGGAATGACTATTGACAAGATAATTTCACCTAAATTATCACAGGTCCTTTTCATTTTTTCCGAACACATTGCAAAAAGGGACAAAACTCTCTTTTCCCGAATCGAAACCTAAATCTGTCGAACGAATTGTTTTGATTGAAAACAGCTTAAAATCGATGAAATTAATCAAAAGATCAATCAATTAACACACGAATTGGTATATCGCTCGCTTTACGTGATTATCGAATGGCGATTTTTGGTCTTTGTCCGAAAAAACTGTCGAAGGAAGAGCTCGGCAGATCGATACGAGGTGAATGAATAAGCTCGGCAGGTTTAGGTGAGGTGAATACGTAACCTCGGTGCATAAAAACGAGGTTATGAAGGAGCCTCGTCTACTTTTCATGAGGTATATAATGACCCCTTTGAAGATCTTATCTAAATCCTCGTTTACATAAGCCGAGCTAAATCAATAACCTCGGCTTCTGTTGTTGAGGTGAAGGAGGGGGCTCGGCTTCTGTTGTTGAGGTTAAGGAGGGAGCTCGGCTTCTGTTGTTGAGATTAGTATGTAAGCTCGGCCAATGTTGTTGAGGCTATAAAATAGCCTCCTTGACATTGCATAAATTCATTAAATTGTGTATATGTGTGATGGATATTGTTTTAATGCAAACTCATATGCTTCTAAGAATGAGACACACTATAAGAATGAGACAGACTAAATGACTAAATTAGTTTAGAAAATGTTGTTTTCCCCACTTTTGATTGTAACTCTCAATGACTAAATCAATATCATAACTTTATCTAAATAGCAAATTAGTTGTTCTTAATCAGACATGAAACAGATTAATGCATATTTTAATGTTTTATCTTCTAATAATTGTTTCAAGTGGCCACTTTCCACCTATCCTCAAAATTAGATTTGACATGCTAAGCTAATTAATTAATGAAGTAAAAAAATAACAGAATTACAAAAATAGAGAGAGAAGAATGGAGAACAAAATCACACTATTAAGCAATGATCTGCGAAGAACTCAAGGATAAGTTGAGAATCTTCACATTGGTCATGAAGAATTCGTTCCCTTGTATGTAAATTATTTCCAATGTAGCTTTAAACTCATTTTTCAATACAGGTTGCAGTTACACAAAATACCTTATATGTAAATAAGAAAAATGTAATTACTTGGAGCTACATTACCTGTACTAATCTAAATAACAAGCCATTGGTAGTGACTGTTGTTATGCTATGGAAATCTAATGTATTAGCAATAGAAAAACAACTAGGAATTACATCCACGTTGCATTCACGATGGTTTCATGAACAAAAAATTTTGATATATGTCAGTTCGACAAGTAATATTGAAATCTTAAATTACCTCTATTGATGTTACATTCATGACGAATACATCTATTCACTAGTGTTTTGGCCCGTGCTACGCACGAGTCTAAATTTTTTTTTATATAAATTATATATAAAATAATATTTTATGTTATAATTATTAATGAATTATCGCTAGGGAAAAATATTTTTGTATAAATATAGTTATGTTATTTATGATGAACTTTAACCGCTAAATTGTTATCAAATGTATAGTTTTTCGTGCTTCATACTAACATTTATATTTAAGACCACAAACATTATACAACTAACCTTTTTCTTGCTTCTATTTATTCAAATTAATATGATATATTATGATTTCTAATATTAATTTTAAAATGATGAAATTAAATAAATGAGTAATGTTAATCTAAAAAGGATATTTCTCACTGATGAGATAATATATTGATTTTTAATTAAAAAATGATGTTTATGCCAATTTATATGATTATTATGATTTAAAATATTAATTGTAAAATGGTTAATCTAAATAGATATATTGTTATTATTTTTAATCTAAAATTTTTCCTAATTGTTAAGGATATATTTCGTTAATGCATTTAATTTACTGGGCAAAACGAAATCCTCTTTTATAAGTTATATGCATTTAATGTACCTTTGAATCGAATAGTCCAAGTTGGGCGAGTTTACGACGATGTTGACGGCCCAAGTCGTGAAGGCCGCCAACCGAACCGGGTACGGTGCAAGGTTGTCGGCGACGGTGGTGGAGGCGGGTGGTGGAGAGCGGAGAGCGGGACGACGAGAGGAGGGCCTGGGTCGCTCGCGGTTCCCTTTTCTCCTGCCTGCTGAGCTTGAAAAAAAAAATTCGAACAGAAGAAGACGGGGCGGGGGGAAAAAGAGTTGTAAATGGGAAAATAAAATAGAAATGGGTTTCGAACCTGTGACTTCTACCAAACCAGTTCAGCATTCAGCATGCCTCTGGGTCGCTCGCGGTTCCCTTTTCTCCTGCCTGCTGAGCTTGAAAAAAAAATTCGAACAGAAGAAGACGGGGCGGGGGAAAAAGAGTTGTAAATGGGAAAATAAAATAGAAATGGGTTTTGAACCTGTGACTTCTACCAAACCAGTTCAGCATTCACCACGACTCTGGCCCTTTACCACCCAAGCTACCCATTCAACCTTGTTTCATTCTACAAGGTATTTAAATTAGTATTCTTGAATACTTTGTATGTAGGTGTAACCCAAAATTATTTAGAGTACTTTTAATTAATACAAAAAATTTAAAAATTATATTTATATTGTGCATGTCCAATAATATATATTTGCATATTTTTTCTTACAAGACGATATTTGTAATAAATATTATGATTATTATTCTAAAATAATGATTCTTTTAATATTTTTAAAAATTTCATTTATATTAAAAAAAAAAGTATAGATATATATGTTATTTGATATTTACAATGTAAAAAAAATATGCAAATATATTTTTGATATTTACAAGATGATATTTGATATTTTCAACTGTCATATACAAGTTGTACCAAGGATATAACCATATAAGCATTAAAAGGATAAGGAAAAAATTACTGAAGATCATCACTTTTAAAGCTCATGTTTGATTGGACATATGCCAGTTTAACATCAGGCAGACCTATGACACTCGTTATTAACCGCTTGGCTCGACAGACTCGCCATTAATCCTTAGGTTGAGGATAAGTGGGAAGTGGGCACTTGAAGCAATTACTGTAAGATAAAACATTAAAATATGCATTTATTTGTTTCATGTCTGCTCAAGAAGAACTAATTTACTGTTTAATTTGGATAAAGTTATGATATTTATTTAGTCATTTAGAGTCGCAATCAAAAGTGGAGAAAACAACATTTTCTAAACTGATTTAGTCATTTAGTCTGTCTCATTATTAGAAGCATATGAGTTTGCATTATAACAATATCCATCACACATATACACAATTTAATGAATTTATGCAATGTCAAGGAGGCTATTTTATAGCCTCAACAACATTGGCCGAGCTTACATACTAACCTCAACAACAGAAGCCGAGCTCCCTCCTTAACCTCAACAACAGAAGCCGAGCCCCCTCCTTCACCTCAACAACAGAAGCCGAGGTTATTGATTTAGCTCGGCTTATGTAAACGAGGATTTAGATAAGATCTTCAAAGGGGTCATTATATACCTCATAAAAAGTAGATGAGGCTCCTTCATAACCTCGTTTTTATGCACCGAGGTTACGTATTCACCTCACCTAAACCTGCCGAGCTTATTCATTCACCTCGTATCGATCTGCCGAGCTCTTCCTTCGACAGTTTTTTCGGACGAAGACCAAAAATCGCCATTTGATAATCACGTAAAGCGAGCGATATACCAATTCGTGTGTTGGTTGATTGATCTTTTGATTAATTTCATCGATTTTAGGCTGTTTTCAATCAAAACAATTCGTTCGACAGATTTAGGTTTCGATTCGGAAAAGAGAGTTTTGAGCCTTTTTGCAATGTGTTCGGAAAAAATGAAAGGGACTTGTGGTAATTTGGGTGAAATTATCTTGTCAATAGCCATTCCGACATCTTGACTCTAGCCTCGAGAAGTTTTTCCTTAATCGTACTTTAAATTTAAAATTATATAAAATCACCCTTTAAATATAGAAGTCTTTACTTAATCGCCCTTTAAATTCAAAATTATTGAAAACTACCCTTTAAATAGATTTTATTTACAACTCACCGCCCATTTATCTATGTTCGGTAATTTATCATAAAACATACTATATTTTTAATATTTTTAAACTCAAATGTGATTATCAATATATTCAAATTTTGAATTTAAGGGTTTGATTATATTTTAGAGATTATTTTATTTATTTTAAAAAATAATAATAAATATTTCCTATAATTATTATCTTAATTGATTTTTTAAAATATTTATTAATTTTTAAAATATTATGTAACTTATTCTTAATTATTTATATTTTAAATATTTTAAAATCATTATTATTTATTTGTATATATTTTAAATATATTTTTTTCAATAATTATCTTTGATAAAAAAATTCAAAAAGGTCTATTGTTATATTTAAATTATATGATAAATCGATAAAATATTTTTCAAAATATTTAAGGTAAAAGGCAGGTGAATTCGTCCTTATATAAAGTTTTTTTATATGAAAAAGAAAGTTATCTATTAAAAAATTTAAATATTTTTCAACTTAAAATATGAGGTTAATCCATTTTATTTGTTATAGATAGATTTTTCTTTAAATTTCCCTAATCATATTGTATAACTTTATTAGGTTATCGATTAATGGTATAACTTAATTAAACATAATATAGACCTTTTTGAATATTTAACAAAGTTTAATTATTGAACGAAAATTTTAAACTATAAATAAATAATAATTTTAAGGTCATTATATCTTTATAAATAGAAATTATGATTTCTAATCATATTATAAAGAAAATAGAAATTTACATAATATTTTGAAAAATTATGAACATTTTCAAACATAAATTAAGATAATAATTCTAGGCTATATATCCGATCTAAAATGTTTGATGTTTAAGACTCGGGCATAAAAATTAAGAAATATTTCATTTACATGTAAATATCCTACAAAATAATTTTCTCTTTCCAATCATATTTGTTATGCACAAATTTGATTGGTTAAAATAAAAATAAAAGTACAATTTAGGTTGAAAATAATGAAAAAATAAATAAAGTGTAATTATTACTTTTAAAACATAAAGCATTATTGATATAAAAAAAATCATCCAAAACATCAAATATTTTAGATTACAGTGAATATTATTTTTTTAAAATAAATAAAATAATCCTTAAAATATAGTCAAGCTCTTAAATTCAAAATAGAAGAATGGGTGGTGCCGTGGTGAGTTGTAAATAAAGACTATTTAAAAAATAATTTTTTGTAATTTTGAATTTAAATGGTGGTTAAGTAAAAACTCTCCCGTTTAAAGGGTGGTTTTTTTGTGAATTTATTCCCCTATATATAATTGAGCCCGATCAAATTTTTTTTTTTGATTAGGTAAAAATTCGAAGGTCAGACATGCCTGACTCATCGAGAGGCCGACCGAAGTCAGCAGACGGCGAACCGTCTAACAAAGTAACCTAAAAACAGAAATACAAATAACAGGCGTAATGAACCAAACAGAAATAAACTCTACATTAAACGTTTCAAGAAGACCAAACACCGAAAAGCTAGGGAAGCCACCGAAGAACGTAGCCAAGCACCACCGAACAGTAGTACCGCGGGTCAGTAGTACAGCAGGACACTAACTCCTGTGGGTAGTGCAGACGAGCTCCAAGGAAAACTCTATCCCGAAAACGGAGTCGCCTTTGAACGCACCACCTCGACCCCAGCCAGACCCGACTACAAACTCCACGCCCCCCAACCAAGCTGAAGATCTCCTAGAAACATCGAAAGCAGAGCCGCAAACTGCTCGAACAAAACGCCATCAATCTTTCACCAATAAGCAACTCAGTCTTATGTCAGGTAGTAAGGATCCAATCCGGATTTTTTCTCCTTTTTTTTTTTTTTTGCTTCTTGGCTTGGGACCAAGCAAAGAAACTTGGGCCCAAAGGTCTTCCCATCGAGCTCATAGATTGAGCTCGATCAAATGATCAAACTGGCTGTACGTTGACCAAAACAAAAGACAGAAAAGGAAAAAGAAAATAATCAAATGGGCTTATATAATACGGATTATATTGTGTTTTGAAAGTATTTTAGATGAGATGACAACTTAGAATGACGTTCATGAATAATTAGGGAGAATATAATTAGTTGAAACTACATGTAGTAAACACTTCACCAGTTGTTGCTAGCTAGTACTCCATATATTATAGAGAAAGACCAGATTTATTTATATTAATTGAATCCGACCAAGGTTACGCTGTGCCCGGATTTATTTTTTAATAAACATTTTTGTTAGGAAAACAAATCTGAGGCTCAATTGTCTTCTCCAATTAATTCATTGTTCAACGGACACTCCAAATTAGTCAATTCTCCTATCGGGCAGATTTATTCTGCATCTTCTCTCTTTTCCTCTCTTCTCTCTCTGTTTATCGTTTCTCTTTCGCTCTTTTTCTCTGGTTCGAATTGATCATCGTCTCCTCGGCCTCTTACTGTTGATCGTTGTTTTATACTTACAATGGCTAAATCAAGGAATGCATGCCGAGATTAGTGTTATGGTTTCGTTGTTATGGTTTCATGAACTAGGTTAATCCTTTGTATTGTCTTCTATCATGTGTAGAATCTTCCTTTTCTGATTTAGAATCGTATAAAAGACAATTAAATGTGAGTATCATGCTTTTGATTTTTCCAGTTTTTAGTTTTGTCCGTTGTGTCTTTTTCAGTTCTTGGTGTTTATATGTGGGTCATGTGTGTTCAAGTTTATGGTTTGTAGGAAATAAGCTACTGGTTATCTGTTGAAGAGAGGTTTTGTTCATGTAGTAATATTTACTCTCACCCTAATGTATGTGAAATCATCAAGCGATGGTTGTCAGATTTTGATAATCGGCACCTTAAGAATAGTTGTTCAGTTTTAGTCTTTCTTCAAGGATCAAAATTAACTACTAAATTAAGAGGCTATAGTGGCGCAATAAACCGCCATATAAATCAGCCTCTTAAAGTCTAAGGTGGCGGTTTTTTTATCGCTACATCAGCTCGCGCTGCCTTAGCTCAAATGTGGGGTTTTTTTAAAGCAAATGTAGCGGATGCTAGAGCATATGAAAAACCGCTACATTAGAGTTAAAAAACCGCTAGCTTATGATGTAATGTAGCGGTTTTATCCAAGTTGTTTAATTGTTTTAGGTGGCGGTTTTTGATGCCTTTGGTGGCGGTTTTGAGAAATGGTTTTGAGAAATGGTTGTGGCCTTTCGTGGCGGTTTTAAGGGAAAAGGTGGCGGTTTTGAGAATAATGAATGTGCTTATTGTAGCATTTTTCAAAGGCATAGGTGACGGTTTTAAGAATATCAAGTGAACTAATTGTGGCATTTTTTTTTGCTTTAGCTGGCGGTTTATTTATTCGTTTTGTTCTGTCAATATGAATAATAAATATTATATATATTATAATTGACATTACATACACATTCATACATACAGTAGCACATAAACTGGTATTTTACCATTCACGGTTAATTATATGCAAAATAGCATTCATCCTTACAAACTTTACCATCAATCTTGGATATTTCATACAAAAATTATAGTGTACTAGCAATTGCTGCAAGTATATGAAGCTAGGAGAAATTGTGCTAATTCTACCTAAAGCACAAACCAACCATTTGGCTAGCTGCACGTACTTGAAGCTAGGAGAAGCTATGTCAATTTCACCTAAAGCACAAAACCGACCACCAAGCGTTTATCTATGAAATTTACCTTAACAAAATGAAGCCAAGTGCTTATAGCACAAACTTGCTATCTAGCTAACTACCCATGCCATATATGTGCAGCCATCGTCTAACAAAAAAGGCCATAATCTTCAAAAGGGATCAAATGCACACTTGTCCTTGATTAGTCGATCAAAATGCATTGTCGATCTTGATTCATGCTAAGGAAAATAAAAGGATATATATATATATATATATATATATATATATATATATATATATATATATATATATATATATATATATATATATATAGGGGCTCTTTCCAGTGAAACATGCCTTACCATGTAACGTGAGGACAAATATAGAGCGTTAGATGTAAAGGAATTAACAGTTAAGAATGAGGGTGTATATAACTAAATTAGGGTGACATGTACAGGAAAAAAAAGAAACCACGTTTATTGGAAATTAATATTGGAAAAAAAAAAAAGATAAATAACCGTATCTTTTCAGTGGATTTGGAAAACAACCCGTTGGAAGGTTAGAGTTGTAGAAGGAAGAAGCTACAGAAGAGAAAAAAGAGAAGACTACGGTCATGGCAAGGACGAAGAATGCGAACAAATTTAAAATAGTGCGCCCAGGTATTACAAATTATATATATATTTGCAGTTCCATTGATGCTATATATTGTTTGGCCGATAGATATATTGCAAAGTGCGCATTTTATTTATGTGAATGTTGAGGGATGAGTTTTAGGGGTTTATTAGCTTAAATTTGAACTTTTGGTAGTTTGCTTATAATATTGGCAGAAAGATGGCCGGAATAGGTAGGGCGGCAACGCCATCAAGAATATTGCAAAACAACAGTACTTGTGAGATTAGGGCTTAAATTTACAATTAGTAAAATTGAATATTTAAGTAATAAAATTTGAACCTTTTTGCCGTAAAATAGGAAGATTTGGTTTGAAGTAAAAAAAAATTGGGGCGGCAAGAATATTGCAAAAACAGCAGTGGTTGTGAGATTAGGGCTTCAATTTACAATTAGTAAAAATGAATATTTAAGTACTAAAAATTGAACCTTTTTGCCGTAAAATAGGAAGATTTGGTTTGAAGTAAAAAAAAAAATTGTTCGATAGTTGAGAACTGTGAAGAATTAGGTATATGCCAATTAAATACGGAACATTTAATATCAAATCATAGGTTTGAATAAAAGATTGTGGGGTAAAAGTTGTTTTTAGTATTATTGAAAATAAGTATATGAAAACAAGTTTCCACCAAATAAAAAAAGTATATGAAAACAAGTATATGAATATAGGATTTTCTAAAATCGTATTTATCATTAACCATGTTAATATGAAATTGTAGTTTGATAAATGTGAATATTTGACTGGAAACCTATTGTACATTGCACATTATGCTTGACTCACGTACAACACCAAGTTATAAAAAGAAAAAGAAGAACAATGAGGTGGAAGGAGGAAGTCAATCTCATCCAGTTATTGGGCCACCAAGGTCATTGGGCACATTGCCACCGACCAGAAAAGCACTGACTGAGCCAAGAAGGATGGAGGTAACATCAAGTAGTGAGGACAGTGACAATGAAACTAGAGACAAGTGGAATTCTGACAATTCAAATGATTCTATGAGAGTGAAAGAAAAAAGTGGGACAATCTGGAAGGGAAATAACAAAGAGTCTCCCACTAGAGAGAGTTCTGATGATTTTGAAGTGTCTATAAGGAAAAAGAAGACAACAGTGGGATCATGTGGTGAACGTCAAATTGTGTCAAAAGGGAAAGAAAAGGTCAAAACTGTTGAGAAAAAAAAAATCAGTTCTAAAAAGGGTAAATCAAAGGATATCAACCCAACAAAGTCGGGGAAAAAAAGAAAAAGGTTGAATGCAAACGAAAAGCAGAGCAGGAAGACGAGAGGGAAAGTTGGAGGCTATCCAAAGTTGAAGTCAAGGACATCTCCTTGTGAATTTGTTCGAGTAATGAAACAACTTAAAGGTGATCAAGTGAAAACAATAAAGGCAATTGGTTTTGGACATTTGTTAGGACTTAGAATAACCGAATTGCCTTTGTATCTTTGCTATTGGCTCGTCCACCATTTTGATGCAAAAAAATGTAAGTTGCAAATGGAAGAAGGTGAAGTAATAAATGTTACAGAGAAGGATGTTTACATTTGTCTTGGTATACCTTGGGGGGATATGAAGGTTGAAAAGAAAGGAAAGTCTGAAGACAATACAAGTTTAATAAAATGGAGAGAACAATTTGTCGGTGTATCCGAGCAGCTCATCAGGCCTAAGGATGTAGCAGATAAGATGCTATCTTGCACGGATGGGGGGAAGTTGTTCATTCAGAACTTCATTGTACTATTCCACTCAACCATTGTCGAAAGCCAGCAGAGTGGAGTAGCGAATCAGTCATTGGTGAAGACGTTTGCAGATGTAGACAACGTGAAGGAATTTAATTGGTGTGGGTTCTTGATCGATTGTCTTATAAATGCAAAGAAGACCTTGGAAAGGCACCCAAATAGCATATTCAAAGGACCACTATTGTTTCTAGTAGTAAGTGGTGTTTTTATTCATAATTAATAAATCATGTTATAATTTTGAATATGTTGTATTTACCTAAGTTAACACAAAAATGTTATAGTTATTGTATGTGGACAGAGTTGTTATGTACAACAAGCGTGATGTTCCAAGGAAATTTCCATCTTTCGTCGGATGGGAAACTTCTCATGTAAGGGGATTGGAGTTCAGAGAGATGGAAGATGGTGGCTTTGGACATGGAAATGTTGAAGATCAACAAATGATTAGTGTCCCCAACAACTTTGGTGAAATTGGAGAAACAAATCAGTTGGATTTGTTAGAGAAAAGTAGTACGGTCACGACTCTTCAGGTAAGTTTTGGTGAACCTTTCTAATACGTGATAAATATGAGAAAGTGTTATAGGGTGTTATTCTGATTAATGGAACTATAAATGAGCTCGTTTATTTTATGGTTGTGTATTTATATATAAGAATGTGATTTCGTATCAATATTTCAGGATTGGAAAGAGATGTATGATCGTGGGACCAAAAATTTGGTTAAAGCCATACTTGAAATGGCTGAAATTGTGAATAAAACACCAGCTGAAATCATGAAGGAAGTGTCAATTAACCCTTGTCAAGGGTTTGCAATTACAATGGTGGGTCTAAATGTCAAGGGTTTGCAATGACAATTAACCCTTGTCAAGGGTTTGCAATGACAAGGAAAAGAAAAGTGCATCACAAAAGATTTTTCAGGGGATGAAACTTCGTGCGACGATCCGTTTTGGAATGATGAAAACGTATTGTCACGCATTGAAGAGATAGCGAAAGCTGTTATGAAGGCTGACGATTCAAAAAACAAACAGACGGAGTGGCCGAGCTTTCGTATATTACCATCTGAACTAGAAGATGAAAGAAATTGGAGTCCAGAGATGGGAGCTTTAACCAATTATAGTGAAGGACAAGTCGAGGAACAACAATCAAAGAGTCATCACCATATCGATTTTGCTCCTATGGGGACAATTGAAAGAGTACCTACTGATATGGCAGTGGTAGAGGATATCGAGATTCGTCGTACACTTTTCCCACCATCGAAGGTAATTATATACTCATTTATGAATTAATAATGTGTAGGATGAGAATTATGAGAGAAAAATTTGTGTTTATCGAAATTGTATAAGACAAAAAATTTGCATTTTCTTTTATTTGTATAGAGAATAATAACGAGTTTATGTATTACGTAACAGGAGAAAGGACTAGATGATACAGATGCAGGTTGCAAGGAACCAGTAGATAATGTTACTCCCAACAAATTGCAAGATGGTCAGAAAAGGGAGAAAAAACTGGGAGAATATGCTAAAAGCCCATTTGAAGATAGGGAGATAAATCCAGTAGCAAGGAATACAACTGAGTCCATGAATTTGATGGACTATGTCAAGAGTGTGGGAACCGATGACAAGTAAGTTGAAATTCTTTTATAGATAACTATTATTATATAATTACCAGGTAAAACTATATACTAGGATCTAAACTCAACGCGAACGGGAATTGCAGCAAGGTTTTGTTCATGCATCACGGAAAAGTTGTGATTAGAAATGATTTTCTATCATTGCATTGCAAAACACACGTCTCCGTCAACATAATTGATGCATGGGCATATATTTTGAATGACAAAGAACGATATAGAAGCAATGAATCACCACATCGGTTCTTCTCAACAACAGAACCAACGGTTAGTACTATACGTAATATATGTTTCGGAAAAAATATTTATGAATATTTGAATACTAAGGATAACATATGATTTTTGTTATTATGAATTATGCAGCTGCACCCTGTGGTTCAACGTGTTTGGCCAACATATGGCAAAAGATATGAAGTATTTGAGGAGAGGATGGATAGATTGACAAGAATGGCTCCACATACTCCATTAGGGGACATTGATTATGTGAATATCTATGCCCTTACGTGTTAATTTATATACGTCACTTGTATCTATGATATTAACACACTTGTCTATATTCACAGGCTATGTTCCCAATATTGGATGCTGCACATTATTATTTAATATGCTTCAATATGAAGAAGTATACAATAGAGATCATTGACAACATGATATCAGATGATAATGTGAATGAGAAATATGGAAGCATACTTGGGGAACTGGTAAACTAATTAGTTATAACAATTGTGTATTAGGTATTTTATGCATAAATATTATTGTATAATTATTGGAATAACTGCTTATTTTGCTTGTTTGTTTCACTCTTAAAACAGAAAAGGTTTTTCATGAATTACCTATCAAAGCATGGACATGATGACAAGGCCATGAAATTAGATGAGAAGGAGGGGTTCAAATTGCTACGGATGCATTGGAGGGACGACAAGAATAAAGATGATTGTGGAATTTATGCAATGAGGCATATGGAGACATACAGGGGACAAAGTGAGAAGGAATGGGATTGTGGGTTCAAGAAATCTACCAGAAAGAGCATCAGTTCGCTTCGAATTAAGTATCACCATGCTATATTAAGTTCAGAGTTGAATGAAGTGCGATCAATTGTGCTCAAAGCTGCAAAGGGCACAAATAAACATAAATAAAACTTGGTTAATTAGGATGCAGAGTTGTTTAGAATAGATGTTTTTTTAATTTATATATTTAGGATGACATTTCGTTTATGGTTTCCAGAAACTTATGACTATGACTAAATAATTTATATATTTAGGATGACACTTATGACTAAATATAATGGAATGTTTTGGATTTTATTCATTTTGTCATGGTCTTCTAGCAACTCAGCAGCTGTTATATTCATATATATGGAAGATAGTATTCAAATTTAATAGTAATGATATTCATATTTATTACCGCACACAAGAGAGTATAACCCATGATAAGGAGCTTATCTTGCCGTCATTCGATAAGATCCTCAGTGGGTGCACCGCAAAGTGGCTTCTACAGCTAGCTACACAAATGGTGGAGTCAGGCAAATTGAAACGCATCGGAACTGGTAGTCTCAAAGCGTCGAAAGCAAGAAACTAAAAGAGTTAACATATATAAATCTTGGACATGAAACAACTACTTGTTTACTTGTGATACAACTTAACACCTTGAGTCTGCACTCATTTACAGGAAACAACACCATGAGACCTACTTGGAAAGATAGAACCTATATCATATAATATTCTTGCAGGTTCTGCTATTGTGGCCATACTTGTGACATGTGTGGCACTGCCTTTTGCGCCTCTGCGACTCTTCAATGGATTTTTCTTTTCCACCTTTGAAACGTTTACCACTCCCTTTATTCTTTGCTTCAGCCGGCGGATAAACATTGATGTCATTTGGTACAGCAACCCCGGCAAAGGACTCGACCATACGCACCTTCTTTGATACATCACTAGTATCCGCATCACCCGAGCTCATGTAACATTCCTTTTTTTCTCTTAGAGTGTGAAGTAAATCTGTTAATAGAGCTTTATCATCTTCCACAAGACCAACACAAGAATGTATAGATGACCACAATTCTGACATCATGGCTTTCTTCTCGTCGACCTCGGCAGATTGTTGCAAAATGCCATCATCAATTCCAACCAATTTATAAGCATCCTTTCTCCACCTATGTAGCACCATGCATTCTGGAATTCTATCCAAGCTCATAAAATTGAACACGGTCCAAATGTGACGGCATGGAATACCAATCCTCTCAAACATCTTACAATTGCATTTCGTATATCCATCTACCAAGTTATGTTGGAGGTGAAGCATATCAGATCCATCTTTGACAGTGAAAGTCACAAGCAAGTCCCCCTCATCTGTAGTTATGACATGACACAGAAGGCTATCAACAATCTCTTTCTGAGTATCTAAAAACAAATTATTAGTATATAGTTCTGCAGCATGTGCTTCCACCTTCAGAGGAGTCTTCAGTTTGAGGGCCATCGTTTGAGATTCCACATTAAGCTTATGTTGCTCGTGGCATTGTTTATCCAATGCACTGTCAATATGCATCAGGAGCTCCACCAAAGTAAATTTGCGGTTGGAAAATGTCTTGAAAAAACTATTCTGGGACTCAGCTATAGACGTACAACGTACACAACCAGCCAGCAGGTGATCCCTAAAATAAGCAGGAATCCAATAAGTGCGATCCCTATACATTTTTCCCAACCAATCATTGTCCTGTAAATCATGATCATGAATAAAATCTTCCCACTTCTTCTCAAACTCATTGGGCTCTATGCCTTCATTCCAAACCAACCTTTGAAGTGTCGACAGTAATTGGGGAAAATCAGTCTTGCTATTTGGAATCCTTTCTGTAAATTTATTGGTAATATGCCACAAGCAAAACCGATGACGAGTATTCGGGAACTTTGCCTTAATCGCAACTTTCATAGCAGGGTCTTGATCTGTGACAATAATAGTGGGATCCTTATTCATTGCTCGTTTGAAACAATCAAACAACCAATCATAAGATTGAATATCCTCATTCATCAGTAACCCGGCTGCAAATGTAACACACTTTTTATGGTTGTCCATCCCAGTAAAAGGCGCAAATACTAAGCTGTACCTGTAAAAACAATACATACGTCAATGGTTGTCCACAACTATAAATTGATACCTTCATATTCATATTCAAAATGGTAACTATTCATATATATTCGGGTACATATTCACTTTTAATTAGGAATAAAAAAGATAGTACATGAACCTTAACTTGTATAGTATATCAGTAACATTAGATGAAATATTATTGAAATGAAAAGCTAGGAATTCATATGCAGTATATACCTGTTTGTTTTGTAAGTAGAATCAAAAGCTACAACATCACCAAAGGCGGCGAAATTCTTTCTCGATATGGGATCAGCCCAAAATAACCTTGTCAGCTGTTGTGTGTTATCAGTAGCATACTCAAAGAAAAAAGCACTACACATGTCTTTCTTGTGGTGTAATTTATCAAGAATCATTTGAGCATCTGCATTCGAAATATAAGCCATCAAACCTCTCTTGAAATTGTTAAAATCAGATGCCAAAGGCCCAACATTTCCATACCCACCAACACAATCTTTATATACACGGTGTGCAGAACTGGCTCCTAAATTGGATTTGGCACAACTCATGATGAACTTTTGGTGTCCAAAATCAAGCTTCCTTTTGGACTTCAAAAACTGTCTTGCTGCATCAGTCAACAAAGTATGTGTATGTCGTTCCTCAAAATAAGAAACAACATATCCAACAGCACCCATGAATTTGAATGCAACTTTTGCACCACACCCAACTCTACTTGTTAACCTTGTGCGCTGCCCAGTAGTAGTACTTTCAGCTTTAAACCCTTGTCTGTTGCATAGCATGTACTTCAGACGCACTGTTCCATCCACTGCAGAGTGTTTTGTACTGTGGCGCACATTAAACCCAACCAAAGATGCATAATCCTGGTAACATTTAATGCCTTCATCTAGAGTAGGAAATGTTCTCCCAACATAGGGCTTCTTTGCATCTTTACACTCAGGAATCCAATAGTTTGTTTTACCAGGAGATACAATTGTTGTATCTACGATGGGGTCATGGCCATCTGCATTTAAATCATCATTCATATTTAATTGTTTATATATTCACATTTAGTTGACTAAATATTCATATATATATGTAGCTTAAAAAATAGATGCAAATAAATGCTAATTAATGGCGACAGTTTAAGGAAAATTGCATTCATATGGTGAAATACTTACATAGCAATCTAGAAGGATGTACGTTCTTTGACAATACCTAATAAAAACAAACAATTGTATATACAGGAGAAAACTTTAACCTGTATTCATAATGGATGTCGTTCAGATCGAATGAAACCCTACTGAGAACTGAATGAAATATACGAACAAGGAACCTGCAAAGAAATATCAATGGTCGCCTGCAAACTGAATGCGTAAATCGCCTATTGTCTGCATCTATAGCAGAAATCAAATAGAAGAAGTGAATGCGTGAATCGTCTGCAAACTGACGTTAAACTGCTTGATTTGGAAATTAAAGAAACCACATTTATTTATTTTTTAATTCTGCAACCACGTTTTTACAGTTTTTTTTACCTGTGACTCTCCCCAATTATTCCCATACACCCTCATCTAGAACCGTAGATCAAATTACATTGAACACTCTAGATTTGTCCCCACGTTACATGGTAAGGGGTGTACTCACCGGAAAGCTATTCTATATATATATATATATATATATATATATATATATTATTGAAACACACTTTACCAAAGAGAAGATTACTTACTAATACACATACGTACATATCATTTTGGATAAAAACAGCCACTTATATGGATTATATCATATATGTTATATATATAATTCCTCATTTGTTAGCCACTCTAGGATAGGACAAGTCAACCGACATGTTGCTGCTACCAAGACCTTAATCTAGATGAATGCAAGGGTCATTTGTAATTTAATTTGTTATAAAACTGAACTTATTTTCTGGTAAATTGGTTTTAACAAAATTGTAATGTATTACAAAGTAGGATAAGTACAATATAAATACGAATAAAGATGTATATTTTGCTAGAAACAGATTTCACAACAAGGATCGCCACCAACAACAGCAACTACGATAACAATGCAAAAACAAAGTAGAAAGAAAAAGAAAATGAGGAGAAAGCAGAAGAAACTATAGCATTTTTTGAGGATCAATTAAATTAAAGGAGGCCGAGAGTGTACATACCAGCTGGACTCTTTCCAAATCTAGGGAGGGTGAGAACAAATTTAGCAAAATGACCAGTTTTAGCAACCTAAAAACCAACATGAAATTGATCAGACACTACAAATTGGCCAATCCATAATTCATAATCCAACTTTAGGTACCACTTACATAACTCTTAATAAACAAAACTAGATTCCTGATTTAGATTAATCAACCTCAAACCTCCCCCAATTTGCCTTCACTTATAGGATTTCATGACTTTCTTTGCCATTAGATGCTCCATTTACTTTGAGTAATATAGAGAAGTTAAAAAAGCATTAACTTGACTCTTTCAAGAGTGCATACCTTAGGGCAAACTAGAATGACCAGATGAGTCATCATCGACTGAATTGTCATGGGAGATAGATACATTTTCTTCATTTTCTTGAAAATTTGGAAGAACAAGATTCATTCCGGGGTTGGCCTCCTTTACCATTGATAACATTTGAGCTAACTTTTCTTCCAAACGTGCTTCTATTGTTTCTTCAAAGTGTGCTGCAACTTCTTCTCGTACTTTCCCCTCCAGCTGTTCTATGATGCTCTCTAAGAAAACTGAGGGGACTATAAACGGTGTCTTTCCATCCTTAGTCTTCACCTTTGACTCTGTGGAACCTCTCCCATACAAACGCAAGCGACCACTGTGCTCCTTCTTAGTGATAACATCAAAATAGGGATCACCTTTGTCACTTCCACCCTCTGATGTTTTTAAAGAGTTCATTTTCTCCTATGTAAGCCAAAAAAGGAATATATAATAGGCTAAATACAGAAGGGCCTGTTATAAAAAAAAAAAGAATGATAATCTACGAGTCTCTCCTTATGTAGTGATGAGAAACATGGCATATTCAACATATGCAGCTGCTTTTTTTTTCCAGAATTGAAACTCAAATTTCCATTTCTGGAAATGGTAGATTACATAAAAAAAAGGTCAAAGATTATGCTCACAATGTTTTCCAGCGTCTCTTCCTTTTCTGTAAGGTAGGTACGTCCAGCGGTCCGCTTTCTCGATTCCATGTACACTTCGACTTGTGATGGCAACTTCTTGTTTGGTTCATCTTTTTGCTTTAGAAATATGTACAATAGAATAAGATAAATCGTAAATAGAAATCTATAGCCTAAAGAACTTAACTTTTCCAAAAAAAAGGAAGTATAGTTAATCGAGGAAAACCAACATTACCAACTTATGACGTAACATAGCTAGCGATTTTGGGCCCATGGTATGCATGTCACTTTCCATTTCTCTGTTCCTTTTGTTAGTTGCACTTACTTTCCTACGTATTACCATTTAAAACACGAGGTAACATTTACTGCATAAGAATGAGTCATGCTATAATAACTTAACACATGTTAGTTGTTGAAATTATATAAAAGATGCATACCTTAGCCGCACTTGTTTCCCAATATTCTACAAGGTCCGTCCACTGATCTATAGGAACAGGATCAGGGCGATCAGCCAACCTTTCCTCTGAGGTTTTATGTGGATAGTAATGTATATCCTTCAACCTTTCTTTGTAAGATCGCCATAAAGCATTAACAGTCTGTAGAACATACTTCTTACCTTCATTTGGGACAATGTATCTCTTCTAACAAATGATAAATTGTAAGATTAATTAATAAACGTCTATATATGTAAGGATATTGAATTCGTATGAGGAAAAAGCATTCACAAGTACATTACCGTGACATAATCCCAAATTTTCTCCTTTGTCGGCACATAAATCCAGCTTATGAAATTCAAAGGAGTGAGGATGGGATCTTTAGCCACGGTTCCTAAAAATCGACTGAACTTCTCAACAATTTCTTTGGTTGGCCCGATTGGTTGATACATGCTATTTAAAATTATAGCATCACGCTTGTCCATAGTGCGAGCATGCACCTCTAGTAAAGTAGTTCTCCCTCGACGCTTCTTATCTTTAGGCTCTAGTTATAATTACATGTAAAATGTGAACAAAATAATGCATCAACCGACAATCATAAGTATAAAAATAACATGTAAATTGCCTGATGACATTAACGAAGGAATCAAAAGACTTATAAACATGAAAAAAACTTCCTGTATTCTCGTTTTCAGCATTATTATTTCCAGCATTTTCATTTTCAGCAATAATATCGTTTCCAACAGCAGGTACTGTATTCTGATTTTCCACTTCATTTCTGTTATTTTCAATACCTTCTTGACACGCAATCTCATCTGTATCTTCTGAAGCTAGTGGTGAAATGTGCTCATGATTGTGAAGATGCACATGATTATTTTGCACACTTGAATCTTGTCTTCTCATGTTCACATATGCTGATAGAGATCCAGGGGCACAGTAAGATTTCTGATTTTGTGGCTTAATTACCCTTTTAGAAGATTGTGCATCATCTCCTCCCAAATTCTTTAGTTGTTGTGGTTGACTTGTTACAAGAGTTGAATCTTGGAGTTGGCGATGGTTTTGTTGGTCTTTAGACTTCTGCTGATCTTTGGCCTTTTGTTGCTTGCTCTCTTGAGATTTAAACTTCACAAATTCAGCCATTGGCAAAGTTATGGTAACTATTTTCTTTTCTTTTTTACCCCTTACACATTTCATGTTCATTGGCACCTACAAAATATGTCATTATAGTCATCAAATGAAAAGTGAAACTATATAATTAAATAAAAGAGAAAATAAATACTCGAGATTCACTCAAGGGTTGCGACTGAGGATCATGCACTTGGTTATCAACCTTTTGATAGTTTAAGAAAATACCATCAAAATTAAATGTATCCACACACTTAAAATTGAAATAGCTATTTAATCTTAGCATTATACCTCCAACTGTTGATCCATATCTGATCCTTCTATTGACAAGCAGCCTATACTCTGCAGATTTTGTGAGACTTGTTCCACCTTTTTTCGCAGTGCTTCTTTCGCTATTAACTGCTTAGCATCACAACCAGCAGCTTTCATTTTTTTCAGCATTAGCTAATACTCGTTTCAACCTTTGTTTAACAGATTCAGGCATACTTTCGTTTTGTTGCGAAGGCTTGTCCCTTTTTCCCATCTATTCCAAACAATATAATAGTGCAAATTTCATAATTCTCTTACTTATAAATTCAAATGCGAAAAAGACATGTAATTCATAAGGAAAATAACATATTATATAAGAGAATGTTATAATACATACATAAACAAAACACTTCCTTTTAGTGATCCTCTTCACCAACTTCTTAGTTCACCTTATCAATTACCATTGTTGCTACATCTAATCTTACACACGATACTTCAGTGTCACCATCATCACAATCAAAGCTATTTGGACTAGGAAAAAACGGTTCTTTCCAGTACATGTCGGCGAATGCATCACTTGCTTCCTCCATAGAATCAAAGTTCTCTCAAGGAAGCCCTTGAACAGCAAAATACCAATCGCTTGAGGATGGATCTTCCACATAAAACGTTTGATGTGCTTGAGATGCTAGAAGGAATGGTTCATTTTGACAAATAGGTTTATTGCGATTAATCCAAACTAGTCCAGAACTATCTTTCTCAGAATGAAACCATACACAGTCAAACAATACCAAACTGAAATGGTCTTCATAAAATATCTCAATAATGTCTTGGATGGAACCATAGTAAGTGACATCTCCAATTACAGGATGTTGATCCTTAGTACTCGCAAAGCTTGGGGTTAATGCCGTTAGAGTCACTCCACTGTTTTCGGTGTCACAATTTGCATCCCGCTTCATAGTATGAAACTTATAACCATTGATAAAAATAACCACTATATCTTCTCACAAAGAAAGAAGGTCTAACAGATAACCATCTAACACAATCAGAGACATGAATCCCTTGACAAATCTCATAATCAACTCTCTCTTTGAACCAATCAATGAAATCCTTACTATGGCTTTGGGTAGCATCCCACTTCCTTTTCTTTTTGTTGCTAACAAGTGACTCTTGCTCACTATATTCACAAAAACAAAAAAAATGTAAGTAACAACACGAAAGTTATTAAATGCAAAACCAAAGGGAATAAAAGAATAAGATTTGCGCACCATATGTATCTTTCAACATCCTCCTTATTACAATTGAAGAGAACATATTGATGTGCTTGCCCCCACTTTATAAGATCAATCTTATAAAGTTTCCTCTTCTTCTTTCCCCGCCCCATTAGCGGATGGCCTATCTTTGGAAAAATAGGAGACGATACTTCATTGTTAATATGCTCAGCCCTTATGGTGGAAGTGCGACGCAAATATCTAGCACAAAAGGTGACACACTCATCAGCTAAATACGCCTCTGCTATTGAGCCTTCTAGACGATTTTTATTCCGTACGAAAGCCTTCAATTTTCTAAGATATCTTTCAATCGGATACATCCATCGTGTGCAAACTGGTCCCCCAAACCTTATCTCTTCAACTAAGTGAATAGGCAAATGAACCATTACATCAAAGAAGGCAGAAGGAAAGATCCTTTCAAATTGACAAAGAATTTCAGAAATCTCGGACTGTAGAAAATCAAGATCTATAGGGCCAATAACTTTTCCACAAATAGCCTTGAAAAAAGCACTCGATATCATCAGAGGACTCGCAACATCCTTATGAATATTTAACTTCACGGCAATTGGAAGTAAATAATTCATCAAGAAGTGCGCAGCATGACTCTTGTAGCCTGTAATTTTCCTTTCCTGAACTTGCACACACCGTGCAATGTTAGAACTACAAGTTTGTGGTATCTTGGCATTCTTAATTACTTGACAAAACTTGCGCTTCTCATCCGTTGTCATCCAAAAATGAGCCTTCGCAATTTCAATCCGTTGACCATCTGCAGATTCTTTAGGTTGTAGCTCATGCATTATGTTAAGCTCTTTCAAGTCTTTTCGTGTATTCATGTGATCTTTAGTCTTCCCAAGTATATCTAACAACGTCCCGACCACACTATCACAAACATTCCTTTCTATATGCATCACATCAAGATAATGGCGACAAACAATGTTTTTCCAGTAAGGCGATTTAAAAAAAATTGACCTTTTCTTCCATGGGCACACACCATCTGTGTCTTCATTTTCTTTCTTCTTCGCTGCATGGCCTCTCTTCTTCTGTTTTCTGATATTATGTCCTTTCTTCTTCATCTTCTTCTGCTTTTGTTCTTGTTGATGTACTTTCTTCTTCCCAAATTTATTTTGAAAGTCCATCAACAAGTTAAAAGTTTCAACCCCCAACAACCGAACCGGTGCACTCCGATTCTCAGGATTCCCATCAAACTGTCAGCAAGGACATGCGATGGTCCATGTAGCAAATCTTTTTACTGTGCTTCAAATATTTTGAGTGAGTCTCATAATGACATCAAGGACATGCGAACCGCCATTTTGTACTCCATCCGAATAACATCGCATATGCCGGGAAATCACTTATGGTGTAACACAAGGATGCATGCATATTAAACATCTGGTTTCCAGAAGCATCGTATGTATCGATCCCAAACTCCCATAATTCTTTCGAATCCTTCACTAAAGGTTGCAAGTACACATCTATGTCATGTCCCGGTGATGAAGGGCCTGGAATTAGTAGGGCTAGCATCAAATTCTCTGGCTTCATTGACATCCATGGTGGTAGGTTACAATTGGTCAATATAACTGGCCATGTACTATGCACAATGCTCATTGTGTTAAATGGGTTAAATCCATCACTAGCTAACCCCAATCTAACATTACGCGCATCTCCCGCAAACATCAGGTACATCATATCAAAGTTCTTCCAATCTTCCCCATCTGCTGGGTGTCTTAGTAGTCCATCTTTTGGACGTCCATTTGCATGTCATGTCATGTGATGCGCAGTCTCTGGGCACATAAACAACTTGTAAGTTTCAAAACTGAAATCGATGAACTTTGTTTGTCGCCATTATCTCCTTTGTAACCTCTTCTATTTACCTCCTTTGTAACCTTTTCTTGATAGGAAAGTACCGAAGTACCTTTGCTGGAATTCGATGAACTTTCCCTGTCACCTCATCTTTGTCATCTGATTTCCACCTTGATGTCTTACAAATATCACAACTTGTAGCATTTGCACGATTCTCCCAATACAACATGCAATCATTTGGACATGCATCTATCTTGGTGTAATTGAGGCCCAATACCTTCACAACAACTTTGGCTTCATTGAAAGAACTAGGCGATTTTGCATCCGGTTGCATAGCTTTTAAAATTTTCAACAATTCAGTGAAGGTTGTGTTGCTCGGATTATTGTCACGCTTGAAAAGAAATAAATGAATAGTGAAAGATAGTTTTGAGAAGTTTTTGCAGCGTGGATACAACTCTTGTTGTCCCTCTTCCACTAACTTGTAAAAATTCTTCATCTCTTCATCTGGACCATTTCTGAATGTGTCATTTAGTAGATCGTCTATCTTATCATCATAGTTGTTGACCCCACCAATAAAATCAAAGCTATTGATAACATCATTATCACCAACTATGTTGTTTTCTACGACGGACTGCATGTGTTCCTCCAGTAGCCAAGTAAAGCCTTTTGATATCATGTGATCTTTGACAACATTCGGAAGAAGCCAATTTCGAAAGCGACATACTTTACACGGACAACGAATTTCATCTCTATGTGCTTCACGTTCACATGCCTTTTCTATATATCTATCCACACCCTTGACATATTCCTTACTCCATCTAGGAAACGTCCACCACATGTTATTTTTATCCATACCTAACGTTTATTAATAGCATAAACACATTTATCACCAACACATTTTGAAATTACATTACAATGCATCAGAATTTTTAATATACGAACTTCAAGTATGCTTTAGAAAACATAATACCAAATGATTGCATACAGACTTCAAGTATAAATAGAGACACCATATTCAATTAAATAAGCTATAATGAAATCAAATATTGTGAAAGAAAAGTGAGTTTTCCAGATATTCAATTAAATAAGCTATAATGAAATCAAATATTGTGAAAGAAAAGTGAGTTTTCCAGAAAACTAACCTTTGTAATCAGGGGAAATTTAGCTGTGGGTCTTAGAGAGTTGAATTGTCCATGGTATATTCACTCATCACAACCAACCTACAATGAAAATCATACATCATGTAAAGGAAAGGATTATTATAATAACTAAGTACATTATCAACACAATAAATCCTCATGTAATTATCAAAAGAAAAGGAGGTAAGTTTCTTAATCCTTATTCCTTATAGGAATTTTTATCAAAATGGACTTTTTAAACAAAAAGGGAGGTATGAGTGGTGTGTTTTTAAATAGGAGGAGGAGGAATAACAACCGGAGTCAACTTTGTTCTTTTTCTTTCTACACACAGCTACATCCATAAGAAAGTCACTAAAGAACATAGCACTAGAAATTTCTCAACTTTCAATCCGTCTTGTTGCACAGAACATTAAACACAAGACTAGTAAGTCAACGAATAGAACAGAGCATTTTATGATACACTTGATTTGGTCATGGATAAAGATCAAGAACGTTCTGTTTGGATTTTTTTATATAGAATAATGTTAAAATCTTTCAAGAATTATCCAGATAAGCTTATTTGTGTTACATAATTAAGTGCTTTTCTTTCTACACTTGAAGATTGGGGCCATGCACTCATGCATAGGGACTAAAAGCCTTTTTTTATATAGATTTTGTTTTAGAATTGTGGTGCACCTCTCAAGGATGACTAAAGGTGTATTATAGAGTTTAGGGGCATAGTCTTTTTGGTAACTAAGTAATGGACACATGTGCAACAGGACAAAACTTGAAGAATATGATAAACAAAAAAGTTCCAAACCATAAGATGTTCTGAAGCAAAGTTTCTCGTAAAAATTTTAAATAATTGGAAGTGAGATTAGGCAAGCATAGCATCAATAACCTGTTACATATACAAGAATGCCAAGAAAAGTGTGAATTCCAAAACTAATACCAAGAAAAAATTTGTACTAGGAGATTGATTGATCACAAAATGGGAAATTGAATGACACTACTGATTTGGGAACCAAAGCGAAATGAAGGTCGAATTGATCGGGGGAAATAGAAATTTGAGGCCCTTAGCTTGTTGAAATCGAAGGCCGAATCGCAATGGAAGCCTGGATCAAGGGGAGTAGGGGACTGACATTTGTTATTAGCACCCAGAAATGACCACCTGTCTTCAAGTTTAAAACTAAAACTACTCATTTTATACCCAAAATTAAAATGCAAACAAGCCTAAACATATCATCCTTCATCTATCAGTGTAAGGGTGATCTCATGATTTGGGCTCTTAAGCCATTGAATGCATTATAAATGGGAATACATGCAGGAACCTTTCCCTCTTTAATCTTCCTCTTCTCTTCTATTTCCCAATTCTAAGCTCCATAGCCCGATTCTGTGCTCCATAAAAACCCTAACCCCTCGCTCAACAACTTGGAAGCAGACAATATATAATACACCATTTAAAAAAAGAGCAGAAGATAGAGAGAAAGAAACGAACCAGAACTATCTCCAAGCACTAGAAGAAATTGCTCGCACCGAAGGACAACATCAATAGAAGCTCGAGGACTGATTTTCTCACTGAAGACATACACCGGAAGGGAATCAGACAGGCCCCATGAGTGATTTAGGCACCGATTAAGTGAATTTGAAGGTCGATTAGAGAGGGACGAAACTGAAATCGGGGCTCACTGGGTGAAATCAAAGGTTGAATCGAAAAGGGCAAACCAGGAGATCGTTCGGGATGGGGGGATGATTTTGGTGAAGCCAAACTGATAGCCTCGATGAAGCGGTGGAGTACTAGAGTGGAGAAAGTACTTTTTGATAATATTAAAATATAATTAAAAATATCCCAAAAATTCAGGGAGCGCGGAAATCTCCCGCGCGAATAACCGCTACCTATTCTATATTAAAGCCGCCACATTTTTTTATTTTTCAGATTTTATTAAACCACTACATTAGACTCAAT
Organism: Persicaria maculosa; assembly: GCA_963922045.1. Classification (NCBI taxonomy): domain Eukaryota; kingdom Viridiplantae; phylum Streptophyta; class Magnoliopsida; order Caryophyllales; family Polygonaceae; genus Persicaria; species Persicaria maculosa. The sequence continues at coordinate 68,283,694 of OY998251.1, read as the reverse complement.
AAACCGCCACCTTAGCTTTCAAAACGGAAAATGGATTTACAAGTGAATATGCATCCTGAAAACCGCTGCATAAACCGCCACCTAAACCTAACCGCCAAATTCACCCGCTACATTAGTTCGTTAATGTAGTAGATATTGCATTTTAATTTCCAATTAGTATATTAGATGGTAATACATGAAATTGTAACAAATATATAAAGAGAAAGAAATGTGGTTTCAAGTTGATGGACTGGTTACTCGTTTTTCTTTACATGAGTTTCAATCATGTCATAACTGGTCTTTCAATTATTGAATATGATCCTTCTCCTTTCAAGGCTATTACATTTAAAGAGTTTTTTGGCAACGACATGGTCTCTTATGCAGATATATTTAGGATTTTTAAGGCTGGACCTAAAAAATTTCCCAAAAAGATAGTGATGGCTAACCTTTTTAATATTTGGGAAGGTGTTGTTATTTAAACGTTCTGAGGTTGTGAGCTTGGATCATCTAGCACTTGCATGGGATGCTGAAAAATTTGAAAGATTTCATTAGGTCGGCAAAAGTTATCGTGTCTTGTTTAAATGTCCGAGAAAGGCTATTTCTGTTAAGAAGGGTGTCAAAGCTAGGGGATACATGAGTCGTTTGAATATCCTCTAGCATTTCAGGTGAATTATTTTACTTCCTTTTGGGTTCTACTAATTAATTTTATTTGTCAGCTTTGCTGAAAATCAGTTGGTGTGTGTATTAAACGGGTTTCGATTTTGAAAGTTTACCCTTCTATTGCTGGAAAATTGGGGTGTATTTTTAAATATGTTCCCAATGACCCAATCTCTTTACATTGGGTGTGTAATGTCAAAAGTAGTCATGAACAAGTAATCTCACTATTCAACGAGGAAGTGGTCGGTGAGCTTGTTATTTGTACATTTCATTCACTGTCTGCATTATTTTGTTTAATGATCATTTGTCATCATTTTCTTCCTTTCATTTAATTATCAAGATTTTTTTGTATTTTGCGAACATGCCCCTATTCATTCAAAGTATGGAGAATTTTCAAAGAAGTTTGGAATGGATTTTGTAAAACAAGTTGCCGGTGAAGTTTTATACTGTTTGGGCGAGCTTGCTGTTAGGAGGGAGACTTGATTAAACAATCATAAAATAAAAGCAAACCAATCCCTGAACCACGCAAATAAAATTACAAGACTTCCTCCCATTGTAGTGGAAGAGAATCAGGATCGAATCCATGAGGAAGCATGTCAGCGCTCGCCTTTCAAGTTCCAATTCGCTCTCGAAATCGACCAGAAGAGTTACTCGATGTCTAGTAAAGTACTCGATATCGACCAACACTGTCGACTTTCCTACAGGCTGCACAACAGAAGACAACAGAGCCGATGTCGAGTAGAAGTCTACTCGATATCGACTAGATTACTCGACGTCGACTAGATTTTTAGTCGATGTCAAGTTCGTAAATGCAAAAAAAACCGTAACTTTAATGAAATAAAACGACAAAAGTAAACACAAAATTGGTGGATGTAATTCAATAATATAAAAGCTCCTAAGGTCGGAGTATCAATGCCACAACGATAACCATATAAGAATCATGTCAAAGGTATAAAAGATCATGCCTTTTCATCAAACAACTTTCGTCATTAACAAATAGGAAGATAGAGGCTTTCGCATAAACCCTAATTGTTACTACCCTTTTCAAATAATTAATCCAAGTTTGTATTAAGATCATGTTTGCTTCATTAACAGAAATAAGGATCACCTACTACTGTCGTCGAAGAATCATACAATTCAGGGATAGAAGATGAAATCGCAATAAAAGTTGTACCTTTGATGCATTACCTTACATGGCTACCGTCGGGCTCATCCCGACCCTAGAAGTTGGATGACTACTCGGTCTTCATCATAACAAACATCAATATCATAAAAAAACTAACTTGCATTAAATCAAAAGAAAACTTATAACCGAACAAAGCCAGATCACTTCTGCTCTCAAACTCTACTCGGCCAAAGCTCTCCAAAAACCTCTCTAAAGTGCTTAACTAGTGTTTGCTCAATTTCGTGAGAATAGAATGATCCTAAAACTCAGCCCCTAGAACTTTATTCATAGTGTTCAACCCTAGCTAATCTTGAAAGAACAATCTATCTTTATCTAAATCTATCTATCTAAAACCTTAATGATAAATGTTTAACAATTAAGTAAAAATAAAATAATTATAATTCCCCTATGTAAATATGGGAATTACTAATATGGATAAGTCATCTCATGTTGATAGATCTTGTGCCTTCATGCCCAAGTAAGCTCACATCCGGAATCCCACTCGACTTCGACTCGAATTCGGCTTCTGGGATCTACTCGGCATTGAGTAAAGTACTTGATGTCGACTACAATTTGTCTCCTCCTCGGATTCGTCCTCGATCTCAACTCGGACTGCTCTCGACATGCACTCGACATCGAGTAGGTTACTCGACGTCGACTAGGTCTTGTGCTCTCGACTTCATCAGTGCTCGATCTCGGCTCCAAGAGGTGGAAGTCGACCAGATGTGTACTCTACATCGAGTAGGGTACTCGACGTCGACTAGTCCTGTCGAGTGGATTTCTTATCTTCTTCTCCTCGATGCTTTCTAGCTCAGCTTCTGCTCGACCTTGAGTTGTTGTAGTCGACCTCGAGCATTCTGACAGTTTCCTTCCCTTCTCCGAATTGCTTGTAAAGTATCTCGATTTCTATGAAATTAAACAATAACTAATGTAGACCTCCATAATTGGCAAATAAGCATAAACTATGCAAATTATGTATAAATCTAACCCAAAGATATGAAGTGCATATAGAAATCGATATGGATGTAAGCGAAAAACATGGTTATTTGAGCACACATCAACACCCCATACTTAAGCTTGCTTGTCCTCAAGCAATACTTTTAATGGTCATACAGGGGAAGAAATTAAACTCTCAGTATCATAGATTCATTCCTATATGTCCCTGCAATCAATTACTATCATCGCAAAGGTACTAATGTCACCAAATCCATACTTGTGAATAAAAGAAACATCTACACACAAAAGGAGGGTTATGTAAAAACATTTCATATGTGACAAAACAACAAGAATCAAGAGGACTTTATTTAAGCTCAATAAGGAGTAGATTGGTAAAAGACTTAAGTTGGGATAAAGACATTACATGTCTTTATCCATACTTGTGAATAAAAGAAACCACATTTCTTCTTCCTTTGATTTCTCACCATTCTCTCATCGCTCATTGCTTTTTTCACTATAATGCTTTTACCTCTCTAACCTCAGCACTGCCTTCTCCCGAGTCGCAAACATGGGTGTCATAAATGGCCCCGGATACTTAGTGCTTCGGACTCCTCACCTTGGTGTCCCATCCTGCGGAACTAACATCTCAACGCACGCATGGTCGATCTACCTTTATCTCCTGAGGTGACCGGATTTTCTTTCACTCATTAAATTTTCCATAACTTTTCAATTTCCTGCCAAACTCCAATAATGATAATAATAACACAAACAACATATAATATCTCCATAAGTAACTTCCATTCTCAACATAATCCCCAGATAAGGACATAAGGTAAAGAATGAGCAATATTTAGATCATGTGGAGCATAGTATAAAATAAGGCATAATATGGCTTTTGTGATGCATAAGCATAGGTATGGCTAGGAATATAAACAATGAGCATTATATGGAAAATATAAAGTCCTTCATCCTCTTATTGTGTAACATGTCAAAAGCAACTTCAAATTTTACCTCCTTTCATGGTTTCAATAAAAATATGCACTTCATTGTGACTTCCCTTGACTAGGCAATTTCACGCTATATCTCTAATAAATCCAATTTTGCATCGTCGAGTTCTATTTAACTTTCATGACACTAATTCAAAATTTTTGATGGGGGTGATAAAAATAAACTTTGGATAACAACATGTACGCACATAAATAAATAATGAATCCAAAGTAACCATGTATGAGCAATTCGAGACATATGAATATATATGCACAAATATGCACACAAAGTAAGCCTTTCCTCCACCCCATACTTAAAAATTGCAGTTTCCTCACTGTATAAAAACAAGGGTAAAGAAAGAAACTTACTAGAAAGTAGTGCAGGTCCTCGATACACATGCTGAAAAATGTTGTAGAGTGGTCAATCTCGAGTAATCTGGTCGACGTCGACCAGACTTACTCGATATCGAGTATGTTGGATCCTCAGAGTGGGCTCTCCTCGACCACAAGCTCCTCTTTGCTTGACGTATGTAGTCGACGTCGAGTAGTTTACTCGACGTCGAGTACTTCTACAGCTTCTTGCACCTACAAATTCTGTTAGAACGACAAAATCCACAAAAGTAAATCCCAAATAATGTTTAAAACCAAAACCAAAAGTGTCTAAAAATCCTAAAAACTGATTGTTTTGTTACAAGTTCTAGATTTTATAGTCGCTAGGCCGACTTCTTCTTTCTCCGCTCAAGGTGGCATCTGCAGCGCTCATGTGGCTTGGGCCTCAAAGAAGACTCCATTCTTGTCCATCAGTCATAGTCCTACGGAATGGATCTTATGCATCGTGAAAGGTCCCATCTTTTTGTTGTTGAACTTGTTGGGAAACCAATGATTCTTTGATTTGGAGACATACACCTTGTCTTCTACTTCGTATTCCTTCGGATCATCATTGGAAACCCTACATAATCGCACATACCAAGGCAAACCTCTTCCATTTATAGATAGATCTTTAATTGAAATTGGGGAAGAGATGTCCTTAACTCGGCTTACCTTTGCATAATCGTCATTCGGGACCTCTAGATCTGGTCGACATCGAGTAGATGTACTCGACACCGAGTACTCCTCTGCTACTAGTGGGTTGCTCGACACTGGAGGAGCAGTCGACTCGATGTGGGTTACTCGACATCGAGTAAATCTAGTCGACGTCGAGCAACTTTCCGCTTCTCTTGGTTTCTCAATCGATGGAGAAGTCGATGGGGGCTTCAGAGTTTGGTCGATATCGACTACAGTACTCGATGTCGAGTACGTGTGGTCGATGTCAACCCCATACTTAGAACATGACAAAAAATCTGAAATAAAGTTAGTCGACGTCGACTTATCTGGGGCAATGTCGTGTAGATCCTCGGTCTCCTCGTTCAGAATTGCAATGATTTCCTCCACCTGAGCTTCCATAGCCCTCTTCTCCAGCTCTTCGGGGGTCATATTTCTTACCTTAGGCTCCCCACAGGTGATTTACCGTTCTGAAATTGACTTGACCTCCATTGGACCTGTATGCCTTTCAGTTTTATTGAAAGAATACTCAATTATCTCATCGCTGATGTTGGCATCCACATTTGCTAAGAAAGACCTTCCTAAAATAATACGGCAAGCAGAGTCCTCTGCCATATCAATAACTAAGAAATCAGCAGGGACAAAGAACTTACCTACTTGCACTGGTACATCGTCCACCATGCATGTTGGGATGACTACAGTGTTGTTTGTCATGTATAATCGGGCATCCACAAGCTCTAAAGCTCCTATCTTGACTTTGGACTAGATTGATAGTTTCATGATGCTGACGCTAGCTCCTAAGTCGCATAAAGCATTGAATTTATTTGACCAAATCCAATCATTATAGAAAACTTACCTGGATCTGGCCTTTTCTCTGGAAGGTCCATCTTATTGCATTCCTCTGTGATCTCAGCCATTGACCGCTTTTGCTGAGGATGTCTTTGAGGAACTTGACGTATGAGGGCATCTCGTGAAGGGCTTCTGTGAAAGGGATGTTGATGTTGAGCCTTTGAAGCATCTTCACGAACCGCTGGAACTTTTTCTCCGATTGGTCCTTCAAAGATTTCATCGGGAATGTCAGCTTTTTCTTTTTCGGTGGTGCTGGAATGTGGTCGACGTCGAGTGGTGTCTGGTCGACGTCGATTGGAGGAGTCGACTTCTAGGCAGGTTCTGCATTCTGGTCGACGTCGAGTGGTTTGGTCGACATCGAGTACTCGCCAGTAGCTTCTTCCTCCGTTTTCTGCTCGGGCATTTGCAGCTGACGCCCACTCTTTAGATTCATGACGGCCGCCTATCCTATAGATTTTGATTTAGGATTTGGTTCAGAAGATCCAGGGTGCGTACCTAATTGTTTAGGGATTGATGAGGCCAATTGATCCATTCGGGTCTCCATAATCTTTCACCAAATGTCGATCTCCCCAAGTCTGGAGTTGATGTCGTGCAGTTGAGTGTGGATGAAATTGATGGATTACTTGCTTTCAGTGTGATTCCTTCGCATCTCATCAAGAATAACCTGCAGGTCATCTTTCTTACCTTCCCTGTCACGATGACATGGAGCTCTGTAGGGCGGGGGATCTCTTTGGTGCTGGGGCTAGCGATAATAGCTCCAGTTCTGTTGCTGATGTTTCCCTGAGTAGTTTCCCCCCGCATAGCACGCCTCTTCATGGGTCTCTCCAAGCTGGTCGTTGTGAAACTGGTCCTTGGTGTCCGGATCAACTTCCTTTGGTGGCTTATAGAGTAGCATAGATGGGGTAGGCCTTTCATACCTTTTATCAGAGGCCGTAGCAGTCCCATAGTGTTGTTGTAGTTAGCCAATGTCTCAAATGTTTCCCAAGCACGTCGTGGTGTGTACTCGAGATACCTGTTAGACGTATAGTTGTTGATCCGCTCCTTTGTTGGCGCATCCAGGAAATTGAAGATGATCTCCTGGATCACCTATAGTGGTTTTCCATGCGTAGGTGATAATGCATATTTTATATGGTCATTTATAGGTAGTCTTAGGTGCATTAGGTATTCTTATTGTGTGTTTAATAAGCTTATTCATATTCTAGATCATTTGTTATTCGAAGTGAGGAATCTACGGTTTCTAGTGTTTATTTGTAGGTTATAAGATCCAACCTCGAATGGTACAAAAAGAATGGAGAAAATGAACAAAGAAGAGTTAAGAAACAAGAGCGGAAATGGAGAAGATGGAGAAATCCTATCTTTAAGGTTCTGAGAAGTTGGAATTAGCTTATGAGGTCTTCATGAGAATCGTAGCGCTTGAAAATATCTTTCCAACACATATTCATATGCATCAATCGGACAAAGGATGACTCCATAAAGTGCATTACAAGTTCAGTCTACCGAAGCTATCAACACTGTATAGGTGGCGCCCGCCGCCAAATCCATGGCGCCCGCCGTCCTTGTCAGATCCAGATTTGCAATACGCGGCCCAAGTCTATCTTTATGGAAACTCTTATCTATCTTTCATACGGTTTTTGGCCGAAGAAAGGAGGCCTATATTAGACATATTTCAGTATGTTTTATTCAGTTCTATTCATTCATAAAACTCATTACAATGAGAGGATTTAAGTTTAGGGATTCAAGGTACATGCTTGCCTAGAATTCTTGTGGTTTTGTTATGATTCAAGACATGGTTGATTGATTGTGAAACTTGATTTCTATATTATTCATGAGTTTATTTATCATCTTGTTCTTCATGTTATATTTGTGTTCTTTTCCATGACTGGTCATCTAGTTAGGAATTGCATCTATGCTATGAATCCCCTGTTGGTTTCTCGATAGCAAACGAAGTCATTGATTTAGTGATATTTCTATGCCTTTGTAGTGGATGATAACAATTGATCTATATCGTTAGATGTTGATTATGCCGATTAGGGTTGTTCCAATTGTGTCTTAATTGCATTGAATCGATATTCCAATTGGTCTAAGCACTTGAGTTCTTAGTGTTATTGAATAAGGTGATTGTATCTTTGCGGATCCTTCAACTTTAGTCAAGTCGACATAGGCTTAGGAATAATATTGTAATCATGTCAAGGATCAAGTAAATCAACTAATGTTGTGAATTGTAGGCAAACCACACTCTTATCTTTTGTCTTCTCTTTGTTTCCATTCACATCTTTATCATAGTTTATTTGCGTTGTCTATCTTCATTCGTATTCCTATTCTATTGTTAGTGTCATAATTGGTAAATACATATTGCATTGAAGTACTTGTTTCTCTGTGGGTTCGACCCCTTACTTATCCGCTATAATAGGTTGCTAGTTTAGTTTGTTAGTTTGGGTTATTTCTTTGGCAAGGTGAAACCCACGACATTTCATCCCACCAGTAGGACAGGATTTCAATAGTCGTTCGTAGCGCTCCTAGACGTGTGCGAGTGTTTCCCCTGGCTTCTGCTTGAAAGTCGTGATCTGTTGTCTGAGCTGCGCTGTTTTGGCGGGAGGAAAGAACTTGTTAAGAAACAAATCCCTTAGTCCGTTCCACGTGTGAATAGATTGTGGAGCCAAACCCTTGAGCCAATGTTGAGCTTTCCCTGCAAGAGACCAACGAAAAGACTTTAGTTTTAGATATTATAGATTGGCATCATCTGCAATTGCTTCACACAAATCTGGAATAACAGTTATATGCTCTAAAGGGCATTCATTGGGCTTCCCTTGAAATTGATTCCTCCTAATTTCAGAAATAAAAGAAGGACGAATTTCAAAGTTAACACGAGGGAGAACGATCGGTGATTCTGGAACTTCCAGAGTAGGGTGCAGATACTCATTTGCGCTTGCAGGGACGTGCTGAAGCTGCTCCTCGAGCTCTCTTCTGGCATAGACTTCGCGATCCACCCTTGCCTCCCACCTTTGCTGATTTTGTGCATGTTCCGCCTCTCGTTGGGCATACTCTTGCTGCCTAGTGGTGAGCTCCTCTATCTGTCTGCGGAGTTGCTCAAGCTCTCGTGCTGGTGTGAGTTGTACCTTGTTCTCGTTGTCGGTAGACATGAGTCTCCTCCTTAGCCTTTCCTGAAGATGGAAAAAGCGTTCAAGCTCGAGAATAGGATTGATGGGTGTGCGATCAGTTCTTCGCATGCACCTGTAAAACAAAAATAAAAAGAAAAGAGTAAAAAGGAACTAAAAAGGGCGCGATTGATTGCTTTCCCGACAACGGCACAAAAATTTGTTATGGGGGGAGACTTGATTAAACAATTATAAAATAAAAGCAAACAAATTCCTGAACTACGCAAATTAAATTACAAGACTTCCTCCCGTTGTAGTGGAAGGGAATCGGGATCGAATCCACGAGGAAGCGTGTTAGCGCTCACCTTTCAAGTTCCAAATCGCTTTCAAAATCGATCAGAAGAGTTACTCGATGTCAAGTAAAGTACTCGATATAGACCAACAATGTCGACTTTCCTGCAGGCTGCACAACAGGAGACAACAGAGCCAATGTCGAGTAGTAGTCTACTCGATATCAACCAGATTACTCGATGTCCACTAGATTTGTAGTCGATGTCGAGTTCATCAGTGCAGAAAAAACCGTAACTTTAATGAAATAAAACGACAAAAGTAAACATGAAATTGGTGGATGTAATTCAATAATATAAAATCTCCTAAGGTCGGGGTATCAATGCCACAACGATAAACATATAAGAATCATGCCAAAGGTATAAAAGATCATGTCTTTTCATCAAACAACTTTCGTCATTAACAAATAGGAAGATAGAGGCTTTCGCATAAACCCTAATTGTTACTACCCTTTTCACATAATTAATCCAAGTTTGTATTAAGATCACTTTTGCTTCAATAACACAAATAAGGATCACCTACTACTGTCGTAGAAGAATCATGCAATTCAGGGATAGAAGATGAAATCGCAATAAAAGTTGTACCTTTCATGTATTACTTTACATGGCTACCGTCGGGCTCACCCCGACCCTAGAAGTTGGGTGACTACTCGCTCTTTATCATAACAAACATCAATAATATCATAAAAGAACTAACTTGCATTAAATCAAAAGAAAACTTATAACTGAACAAAGCCAGATCACTTCCGCTCTCAAACCCTACTCAGCCAAAGCTCTCCGAAAACCTCTCTAAATTGCCTAACTAGTGTTTGCTCAATTACTTGAGAATAGAATGATCCTAAAACTCAGCCCCTATGGCTTTATTTATAGTGTTCAACCCAAGCTAATCTAGGAAAGAACAATCTATCTTTATCTAAATCTATCTATCTAAAACCTTAATGATAAATGTTTAACAATTAAGTAAAAATAAAATAATTATAATTCCCCTAAGTAAATATGGGAATTACTAATGTGGATAACTCTTCTCATGTTGATAGATCTCGTGCCTTCTTGCCCAAGTAAGCTCACATCCGGATTCCCACTCGACTTCGACTCGAATTCGGCTTCTAGGATCTACTCGACATCGAGTAAAGTACTCGACGTCGACTAGAATTCGTCTCCTCCTCGGATTCATCCTCGATCTCGACTCGGACTGCTCTCGACATCAAGTAGATTACTCGACGTCGACTACGTCTTGTGCTGTCGACTTCATCAGTGCTTGATCTCGGCTCCAGGAGGTGGAAGTCGACCATATGTTTACTCGACATCAAGTAGAGTACTCGACGTCGACTAGTCTTGTCGAGTGGATTTCTTATCTTCTTCTCCTCGATGCTTTCTGGCTCAGCTTCTGCTCGACCTTGAGTTGATGTAGTCGACCTCGAGCATTCTGACGGTTTCCTTCCCTTCTCCGAATTGCTTGTAAAGTGTCTCAATTTCTATGAAATTAAACGAGAACTACTGTAGACCTCCATAATTGGAAAATAAGCATAGAGTACGCAAATTATGTATAAATCTAACCCAAAGATATGAAATGCATATAGAAATTGATATGGATGTAAGCGAAAAACATGGTTATTTGAGCGCACATCGCCTGCTTTTTCCCAACCCCGGGAAGGCCCTCATTATAATGTGAAGCATGCTAGGAAGGATTTTCACATCCAGAGGGGTGGAGCGGCTGCTAGTGTGGATTTTGCATGTGTTTCTACTTCCTCTCTCCCTGATTATACTGATTTTAGAGTCCCTTTGATAGTTCCTTTGGCGTGCTCTAGTTTGAAATGAAAGACTTCTTATTTGATAGTTTCTAAGGAGGATAAAAAGAGGCAGAAGAGTACGCCACTCCCAGGTGCCATTCTGAGGAGGGGTCTCCATTGGATATTGATCAACAATGCTTAAGGGGATGCTGACAGTGTGAATGAAGGTGCTGAAATTCATGAGGGGGACTATGCACTGGATGCTGACACTCTATCAAGGATGCTGACAATGTGAATGAAGCGAACAATGCTAATCCATTTAATTATCATGTTAACATACTTTGTGAAATTGAATTACTAAAGCGTTCTCGCCTTATTCCAGTATCTAGTAGTCAATCTTTGAGCCCCTGTGAGAATTTGAAGAAGAGGAAAGTCCCAAAAATACAATCGCTCAAAGTCCCTAGTATCTGAAGATGATGATGTGTTTTTGTACTCTTACATCAATGGGAACAGGTTCTCATTTTGAATTCTTAAGTTTTTTCTATTATGATTCATATTTTCTGTTATCCTGACTTTCTCTATGTGTTTGTCCCCCAGGGATTTCTCCGTAAAAGGTTATGGAGGCATGTTGAGAAATAAGAAGTTTTTTGAAGTTGTATTTGGGGAAATCAAATGGTTTGAAGGCATAGTAAGTATATACTATGATTTATGTGTAGTATATTTTAAATTTTAAACAAAATAGTTTTGATTATAATCTACTAAAACATGTACAATATGCACTATTAGCATATTGAGGAAGCTCTTTGTCATATGAGGAAGAGAATATTAGATGAGGCTTCCAAATTTAAGCATGTTGTTATTTTGGACTGGTTGCTTTACCTGTGGTATTTACCACAACCAGATGCTTCCTTACATGTTGGAGCTTCGGTTTTCCATACTATATTTAAGCATTTTATTGGGTTATACCCTAAAGAGAATGACAAAGATTGGATGACTGCAGCCAGGATTTATACTCCATTCAATATCAAAAATTTTCATTGGGTCGCTTTACAAATTCAAATCCCAGAAAGAAAAGTTATAATTTATGATTATAACAAGTATGTTGCTGATGATTATAAATTGGGGATGTTTGCGAGGATTAATTATGTGGATCTCTGTTCATTTGCGCACACTAGGGATGTTTGTCGGCCCAAAACCGAGCCGAAATGGGCCAAACCGAACCGAATCGAAAACCGAAATTCCCAAAAAAAAAAACGAAAACCGAACAGAAATTAATAGGTTTGGTATGGTTTTCAACCGAATCGGCTTCGATTCGGTTCGGTTCTAAACTGAAGAATCATTACTCTGATAGATGAGTTATATGATAATCATTGTCGCCTAATTTTCTTTGTTACTTGTTCCGTTGAGGATCTTTTCAAGAAAACTGAAGAATGAACATTGTTTTATTTGGAAAGGTTTGATGTGTCATACTTGTTTCAAACTATCTTTTTGTCATCAAGACTCATATTCAGAATGGAATCTCTCAATTATTTGATTTCCTACATCATTCATGCAATCATACATCAACTTTTTTTTTTTGGTAGACTCATACATCAAGTTTATGAACTGTCACATATTTGCCCAAAAATTATCTGGTTTTAATTTATTGTGTACTACAGTAAATGTTCTTGTTAAACACCATACAGATGGTTAAAATTCGGTTTTTTTCGATTTAATCGAACCAAGTACAAACCAAACTGAAAACCGAAAAATAAAATTCTTTGAACCAAAAACCTAAACCGAAACACCTAGGTTCGGTTTAGGTCCGCTTTTTTGCCTGGTTTGGTTCAAAAATTCAATTTGAACTGATTTTTGCACAACCCTATTTGGCATATATAAGGATTTTGGAGCAACTCCTGCATTTACTATAGAGAGGGCACCGGATATCATGCATGATGAAACTAGGTATGTATATTATAACAAATCTGTATTTTTGTTCACTTTTTTATTCAGGATTGACATCAAGTATATGCACTTACCTATTTTTATTCATGTGGTGTGTAGTACTTGTTGTGTGATTTTTACTGTCAAAGCTATCGAAGCTCTAGTGTTTGGGGGAGATGTTAGATCATTTAATAAAGACAAGTTGTTTCAGTATCGGGGACTTATGTGTTCTGATCTATTGAAAGGTAAATTGAAGCTTCCAATTTTAGTATTTGTTTAAAAATATCTGTCAAATATGTTGATATCTGGGTGTATTTTTGTAAACGTCGTTGGTGGCTATGTATTTTGGAACATACTCAGTGGGTTTCTTGTGTTATATATGATGTAATATAGTGTTTGGTTGGTTTTTAATTTTCATTTTATATGCTAATTAATTTCCGTTAAATGTTCAGTAAGGAATATGTTGATATTGTTATCCCTTGTAAGATTATGTTTCATCGTTTGTCAGTTATTTATCATTTTGAAAAGCAGCTATCTGTCATGGTTAGTCAGTTTATCTTTCATGGGTCTGTGATTTGTCAGCATATCTTTTCAATCTTTATTAGTGTATAAATACATGTGTTGATAAATACATATAAACGCCGACAAATGAATTTTTCAGCAAATGTATGCAATTGTCAGCTTCCCTTTTTTAGCTTCTCTTTTTCAGCTTTTTGGCTTGTAAGCAAATCTTTTCAATATGGTTTGTCACCTATTTGTCAGCTTCTCTTTTTCTGGCAAATACGCATATAAGCTGAAATTTGTTTTCATATACATTCAAAGAAATATGATGACACAAGGGAATATATATATATATATATATATATATATATATATATATATATATATATATATATATATATATATATATATATATATATATATAGGGAGTGGTTCCAGAGTGCACGCCCCTTATAGTGTATCTTGTGCACATATATTAGCCTTTGATCTAACGAAACGATCGGTCATGATTAAAGTGGGGGCTTCTTTTATTTTTGCTTTAAAACTAGTGGGACCCGCCTCCAATTCCCACTTCTTTCTTCAACCGGGCGCGTGTGGCCAATTTCAGTGGGGGCCACAAGACAACTCCAACACAAGTGTACAGTTAAAAAAAATGTCCGCCCTTTTATTTTAATGCTCCAACACATGTATGGACATATTTTTTTTTAAAGGTTAGTGGGATCCACTAAATTGGGCCTTTTGCAAATCAATTTTTTTTAAAAAAAAATCTTAGTGGGGATTATCCAAATCATTCTCTTGCCACGTTTTTTATTTCGTTCTATTTAAAAATTCGGCCAATTCCCCTGAATAATGTTTCACATACTACCGAATAATGTTATGTTATCTTTCTTCATCGAGTTTACATCAAAATATACCAATTTCACTTGATAATTTGTCATATGCTACCGAATAATGTTTTAGTTTTTTTTGTTCATCAATTTCAGATAAAAGAAACTTCGACTCCCTAAACAATACTTACGATTTATACGAATAATACTTCAAATTTCAACGAATAATGTTTCACATTTCACCGAATAATGTCTAGTTTTGTATAAATAATGTTTCAAATTGTATAGAGAACATTATTTGCGAATAATCATTAGAGATTCACCGAATAATGCTTGTATTCTACCAAATAATGTTTCATGTCTACACGAATAAAATGTTTCATGTCTACACAAAACAAAGTAATCATCTTAGATTTCCCTACATAATTTGCGATATTCTACAGAATAATAAATAGATTTAACAACTAATAAAGAAATTCGACTACATGAACAAAAATTGACAATTGTCATGAATAATATTTAGAGATTCGCCGAATAATACTTTTATTCCACCGAATAATCAGTAGAGATTCACTGATGCTTGTATTCCCTATCGAATGAGGCTCGACCTTTATCTTCGCTTTCACCATCGAAACTCATGATGAACCATTTTGTATAGGGAATCAAAAGTTGTTAAAATTCACCGATGCTTGTCTATTTACTTTGTGTGTAACCACTTCAATTTAGCACTAACATCTAATTTACTTCAATGAATTAAACGAGACTGAGAGACATTAAATTATTGATGCAGCATGACTATTGGCACATGACTACAAGTAAATTGGATGCTAGTGCTAAGTTGAAGTGATTTGACATAAAGTAAATAGACACTACACAAGTTCAAAGAAATTTAGCAGATGGGTCAACCAATTCATCAAAAACCACCATTAAAGACCAATTAGTTCAAAGAAAGAGATTTGTTCCAAACAACTTCATCCTCCCCTACGCATCAAAAACCAACATTAATCACCAGCAATAGGGGGAGAACTACTAAAAAACAGATTAGTAAAGAGCAAAACTCTACCGGTGGCGACACTGCGAACCCATCGAAGATGATGGATGCGAACCCGTCGAAGATGATGGCTGCGAACCCCTCGAAGAAGATGGCTTATTTCGATTCGTCTCCACTTCGCCTCCGCCTCGCCCTTCAATTCGCCTCCGCCTGGTGTGCGAGATCTTCGCCCTCGCCCTCCGATTTGCCTCCGTCGAAGAAGATGGCTTGCTCTCTGCGGCTCCTCGGTTCAATAGAAGAAGAAAGCAATTTGCAATTTATGGTATCATTTAACACGCGCCTACGCTCCCTTATTTGAGATTGGAATTAGTTTTCAACATTTTCTTTTTTAAATCACAGGACACGTGGCAAGATATCAACCCTTCATTCTATTTAAATCAAGGGTCCATAATTGTGTACAAGATACACCCTAAGGGGTGTGCACAATTTATCCATACTCTATATATATATATATGCTGACAAACAAATATGTGATGATATTATGATGACAGAAATGATATACAATCGAAATTGTTGTGCAAAATTGAAAGATAATTGAGCGAAATTGTGAAGCGGATATTCGCGAGAGAAATTTGAGCTCGCTGGATTAGAAAACTTGCGAAGATCTTAATTGAGAAAAGCGGGCAGCAAGTAGGGGGTGACCGGTGAACATTTAACTAATAAATCTTGAATGGTTGATATTTAATTAATTAGGCTTATTATATGGACATTTACTCCCTTTTTTTGGAGGGGTAAATCTTATAGATAGGTAATATATAATTACAAAAGTGATAAGTCAACAATGACTTGTCACAAAATTGGCCTAAGGCCAAATCACACCCTTCGCTAAACCGGTGTGTATACCCACTAACCTCTCAAAAGTATGTATCCACTAGCATCATTTTCGCCTATTCCACAAAACCTCTAAGAATACCTACCACCCCTATGTCTCTCCGTTAGACCATAAAAGTCTTCGGAGCCATCTAATCTCCTTGTGAGACTTGCCTTTGCACCTCAAGGAGATCCTATACTTACAAGACTCGATTACACGACTAGCCAATTGTCTAGGCGCACAACGTTCATTCTTAAATACAACTGCATTCTTATTAAGCCAAGTATAATAGATAAAAGCTAGGAAGACCGGCAGTTTGGCTTTGAACATTGTCTTCTTCCGCCCCGATGCACTCTTCGACACGAACCATTGGAGCCACTCAACCACCCCTTCTCCTCTTCGTGGTAGCTGTATGACTGTATCCATGTCCAGACAATGTCACGAGCAGCTCTAATTTGCTCACACTCAAACCATAGGTGGATTTCTGACTCTTCGTCTTTCTTGTATAATTGACATATTGCAGCGTCTGCGCCCATCCAATGTTTGACAATCCTCCCAGTTTTCAGCCTATTTCTCATTGCAACCCAAGTAACGAATGCCCATTTATTCGACTTAAAACACCTAATATACAGATTTTAGTATACTTTGCAAATAAGAGTATAGAATATTATTTGTGATATTTTTAGTATTTATATGCTTTCTTACACTTTTTTATTTCATCGATCTATATTATAAATAAGAATTCAGCCAAAAAAAATTCATTTTTTTGTATGTTACTATATATGTCAGTGACACCTGAGCGGTTTATGATAAACTAAACCAAGTAGTATGATTGATTAAAACATCTTTCATATTTTAATTCAGACGAGAAAATTAAATAAGCAAAGAAAACAATTTTTTCCCATTAAAATAAATGTTATTGGGAATTATTATTTTGACTGATTACCCTCTGATCGAGACAATTAAATCAAAACATAGGATCCAAATTGTGGTTATCACCAAAAAAAAAAAGACAAAAACATGTGAGACAAAAACAAAAATCACAGTTTTAGGGTTATTTTCATTATAACAGAAGAATACTAGTTTAGTACCCGCACTATTGTGCGGTATATTATTTTAAATTAATATATTTAATATTAAAAAAATGTATAAAAAATTTCTGTAAGTAAACTTTAAACTCTAAATACTCCTCACATCTAAACATTGTTAATTATTATATAGTTAACGGTAAAAAATGAAATCTATGGGAGCCGAGTCTTACCTTTATATCTTTGAATTTGTAATTAATTACTATCGGCATATATGAAAATCAAATCATAACCACTTGATCGGCAAATCTTATTGGTATATATGATTAGTTGTATTTATCCTATCGATATATATGATTATTTCTATTTATTAATTATTAAATACTCTATCGATACATTAATTTGATTTAAAATTAATTAATTAAGAAATCCTATACCGCCTGATCGGCAAATCCTATCGCATATATTAATTATCACTTTAGGCTCCCACATGTGTTAACGGCATATATTAATTAGAGTAATTAAATAAATTAATTAGAGTAATTAATTAACAAATTCAAAAAAATCCTACTTCAACTATCAATTATTCGGCATATCTTAAAACTAATTGGATAAGTGGGATAACAATCAATTAATATTTTAATTTTTAAATCTAATTCTTTTTTATTATTAATGTAATTAATTAAGTAACAAATCCTAAAAAAAGCTACTTTAAAAGGAGAAGTCGTCGACTTCTCCTTTAATATGAGATTGCAACTCGATGAGATCAAATCACAAGCCGGAGAACTTCAATTTCTAAATTCTAACTAACAAATCTTAACAATTAATAATAAATCTAGCTTACCAATTAACAAATCCTATAATAATAAAAAATTTCCTACATTAAGATTTGGTTATATCCTATGAGATGAGATTTTCTAACTAACGAATCTTAACAATTAATAACAAATCCTATAATAATAAAAAAGAATCCTACAACAATAGCCATGGAGGGCACTGGTGTGGTGGCGCCGCCGTCGATCTTTGCCGATGGGAAAGACGAAGCCGATGGGAACAGTCGTGCTCGCCTTCTAGTCGTGCTCACTCTCTCAAATAATAATGGTGATCTGAAGTACATATGTTTCAATAGTGTATATATATGAGCCTGCTGCATTAAGCAAATTCAAAATAATGTACGGTACTATACCAGTAACAACTGTAGGATGTCAATAAGCTGAAGTTGTCCACTGTTACGATGGATGACATTGAGCAAAGCATCGAGAGCATCATTATCATCCGAGAGAACTAACCCAGCTTCTCTCTCGGCCACCCGCTTACTAATGACCGAGTTGAGATCGATAACGGATCGGCGGCTCGACCAAGGTGTCACCGCGAGCTCGTCCTAGATGTCGGCGATGACGACTTAGGCACCGTACTCAGCGAAAAGCCGAACCGTGATGGCTCTTATGCCGCTTGCACCACCTATCACTATTGCTACCTCATCTTGTAGCCTGGCTTGGATCAACAACCAAAATTGAAAACAACAAATTAACCTCACATCAATTACAGATCTTAGATCTCTATATATGTATCGAGAGATATATCCATCCTTCCTAATTAATAACAAATCCTACTATTAACAAATCCTATAATAATAAAAAATCCTATTTAAAATTCGATTATATCCTACTAAGATTTTCTAACTAATAAATATTAAGAATTAATAACAAAAAATCCTATAATAAAAAAAATCTTATCTAAGATTCGATTATATTCTACTAAGATTTTCTAACTAATAAATATTAACAATTAATAACAAATCCCACTAAATCCTACTAATTAACAAATCCTATAATTAAAAAAAGGATTTGGTTAAAAAAAAGATTTAGCTACGCCAGATGAGGGATTTAGGGGATCCAAATCAATCATGTATATTAAGATTAGGCAGGTAGACTACGATACTAACCAAATATTTGATTAGATAAGTTTAGATCAAAATTAATAGTATATATTTAAATCGTTAATTTTTAAGATTTGATTAGGATCTAAACTTATCTAATTAAAAATTAAAATAACAAACAATTAAAATAAATCAATTAAAATTAACAAACCATTAAAATAAATCGATTAATCTAAAAAATAAAAAAAATGCTACATTAAAGGAGAAGCCGCCACATGTCGTAGGCGACTTCTTCTTTAGTATTATAATATAGATTTTGTTGCAAGCTAAAATTTCTTGTTTTAATAATAATTATATTTAGGATATCTTTTATTTCTTTTGGTCTAGAGATAACATTTTAAAGAACACGCGATCATCATGTGCACACTTTTTCAATCCAATTAACATATACTCCCTCTGCCTCATAAAACGTGTTATTTGACTTTTTAACCAGCTTTTAAGAAGTTAAAAACTTTATAAAATATCAATTTTTTGAATTGTTTTTAAAAAGAATAATTTCATAGATAATTGTATTAAGTATGAAATTATTTTTATAAATTAATAAAATTATTGATAATTTATAGATTTTTTTGTTTTTTAAAAAACGTATCAAAACTAAAACAACAACTATTTTAAGACGGATGATGTAAGAAAATTCCATACTATATATATAAACACCTCATACATTCATAGAAATTGTTCCTTTTTCGTGCACCTACTCTAAAGTTGACTTATAATTAGAAACGGAAACAAAATTGAAGAAACAGAGATTTGTCATATAAAATTTTAGTTATGGATGGACAACACCGATACATGCATGCAAGTCGAGGAACGAAGTATATATATATATTGTCAACACTATGCCATTTATACACTCTTGGCGACGGACATAAACCGTCGTCTGAGCTTAGTTTGGGTCGCTGGAGAATTCAAGAGACGGACATCCGTCGCTTAAATAATTGTCCCACCAATTCTCTCCCCCATGTCTGAGGAGACGGAATAGCAAAGTCCGTCTCTTGAAGTGAGTTGAAGCAACGAATTTGATCCCGTCTGAAGTGCGGAATAGGCAGATAAAAGGCTAACAAATACTCTAGCAAGGGAGGAAGAAAGAGTATGCAAACTTTTCGCAAATGCTGAAACTGGTAAGATCTTACTGCCTGAGGTAAGACCTTATCTGAAAATCAGAAACAAGTTAATAAGCAAATGCTGAAACTGGTAAGACCTTACCAGAGGAGATAAGACCTTATCTGCAAAACAGTAACTAGTTAAGCAAGAAGGACGAATAGGAAGCAAAGCAATCACAAGCACGAATTAAAAGAACGGAAATTAAAGCACGCGATACTTGTTAACGAGGTTCGGCACAACCGCCTACGTTGCCGCCTAGGGTTATCCAACCCGTAGGATTCAACAACTTTATTTCACTTTATCTTATGAGCCCTAGATACAACCTCTAGAAGACTTACCCACTTCTAGACTACCTTACTATCTAGCAACCCAAGCACACCAGTGAAACAAAGTCCTACCGATACCGAAGTATCTATACGTTTGGGTAGAGATGTACCCTTAGTATAACCTACAATGAATTGTACGATAAAGCTCAATGTAAACCTCACAAACTCTCAAAGCAATAAAACAATTAAACCAATGGAGAGATGCGAGATCGAATGATTGTAGGAGACGAGATTGCAGAAGCCTTTGAGCGCTGTGTCTTGGTGTATGTATCTCTGCAATTTTCTTCTTCTCCTTAAATAGGCCAGCACGTCCAACCTTGAAAGAATTCGAACGTTTGAATGTTTGTTGAACGGCGTTGCAAAAGATCCGCTGAGATACGCTTTAAGTTCCTTCCAAAAACTTCGTCTGAGATATGCCTGGGATATGTTGAATTGGAACGTTGAAAGAGGCTGAATAAATGGTCAACCAAATCCCTACAAAATCTCAACAATTAAAGCTAACAAAACAATACGTATCTTTGGTTAGTTGAATCCATTAGAATTTAAACACTAACAAATTGGCCCATTCAAAATTAGGCCCAATAACCTATTGAACCTTAGATATGGAATTGTAGACCTAGTAAAAATAGGCCTATTAAAAATAGACCCAATAAATTGAGTCCGTGTCATTCAATTCCAATCTCGTGTAATTCTTGAGCCACTGTCGATAAGGTCTTACCAGAGTCGGTAAGGCCTTACCAAAACCTGGAAACCAAGGTTTTGGCTTTGGTTTGTTTTAAAACATTGAATGCAATCAAAGATTGGTTTAACCAAATCTCTTGAAGATCTCAACAAACCAACAACTTCTTGAACTTGAAGATTGCTCCACAAAATCCTCAAAGAGGCTTTTAGAAAGTCAACCCCAAATCTTCAATAACCAAATAAAATCCTGCACAAAATCTCCAACAAATGATTAAATATAAATCCCAATAAATAATTAAATGAATATATTCGCATATATAAATAAATACTAATTGATATTATTTGTCTTCCATCATATAAAAATATATCACAAATATATGCACATCATCAAGGTGGAATCAACAATCTCCCCCTTGATGGAAGACAAAATCAATATCAATTATATATAAATAAATAGCATCATATAACAAGCATGTGGTAAAACATCATATAGCATATATAAGCAACCTAATTTCTCCCCCTTTTTGTCTTCCAACAAGGAAGGGAAGAAATCGGATTTTCACCATTTCAGCAGCTTGTCAAGACCTTGAAACTGCTCTCAAGACCTTGAGATGTTAGTAGACAGCATTACTCCCCCTACGATAATGCTTCCCTGTTCAACATACCAATTAAGCTCCAAAAACAATATTAAACAGAGTGAATCATTAGTAGCACAAAAACATTTAAATATATAAAAAAATTATCCTTTATCACCAAGAGCGATTGATCCAATCCATTTAAGCTCTTTGATCTTGGTGATATCTTGCAAAACGAACAAACATCAACCTTTCCGGCTAGATCAATGTACAAGTTTAGATTCATAGTTAGGATAGACCATGTTTGGTGGTCTTGTCCCTTTAGGAACCCAAATTTGTCTTATCCGTTCATTTAAACGTACAGGAAAGGTATTTCTAATGATGTAAGGGTCTTTTCTTCTATATGGACAAGTTTCCTTTACATGACCCTTTTTGCAACAAAAGAAACAAGTAGGAGATCGCCAACTTCCTTTCGCCTTAACGAATGTGGTAGTAGGTTTTACAGGAAAATTCCTGTTGTAACCTATACCACATCGGTTCAAGGAAAGTTGTTGTTCTCCAAGCATCTTGTCGAGAGTGGCTTTGGATCTAGTGAATTGCACCAGGGCTGTTTGTTGATCTTGACATTTTTCAGATAATTTCACTTTCTCAATCTCAAGGTCATTGTTATGAGCCTTAAGAGAGGAGAGGTTTGCCTTAAGTTCGGAATTTTCCGATCGTAAGGTCTTACCCTCAGTGATAAGATCTGAATTTTGACTGTCAAGATCTTGCAGTTTCTGCGACAGCTTCCTTATGCACACTTCTTGATCTCTTACATTCTCTTTCAAGGTGCTGATTTCTTTGCTGCAACTTTCCTCATTAGAAATCATATTTTTCAGAAATTCAGAGAGAACATCAAAAGGACTAGATATAAGATTTCTTACAATACCATCTAGATGTTGATCATCTTGCTCCGCCATCAAGCAAAGATTTACTGGATCATTTTCCACATCCGATTCACTTGTAGAATCTGAATCGTCTTTCTTTCGATCATTCTTCTTTTGCTTGTACTTCTTCCTTTGAAGACACTCCTTCATCAAGTGATCTTTATGCTTTGATGATCTCGGATATTCTCGGTTTGAGAATTGATTCTTCATCTTTAGAATCTGAGCAAGTCCCCTTGTGATCAAGTCGAAGGGATCTTCCTCATTATCACTATCGTCGTCCTCTGATGGAACATCCTCCTTGATAAGCGCCAGATTCTTTATACTGGAGGATGGTTGACCGTCCTCTTCGTTGAGAACCATCTCATGCGTGATAAGCTTCCCAAGAAGGTCATCCAATGCTATTGTTGTAAGGTCTTGCGCTTCTTCTATGGCGGTCACCTTGGGACCCCATTTAGATTTGGGAAGGCATCGGAGTATCTTTCTAACTTTCTCTTCATTTTGAAAAGTTTTTCCCAATGAGTCAAGGTTATTAATGATCTCCGTAAAACGGGTGAACATTTCTTTCACTGACTCATCTTGGTTCATCTTAAACAATTCATATTGTCTAAGATAGATACTGATTTTGGTCTCTTTGACCTGGCTAGTCCCTTCATAAGTGACTACCAACTTATCCAAAATCTCTTTTGCAGTATTGCAAGAGGAGATGCGATTGAATTCATCGGTACTCAACCCACAATACAATGCGTGCATGGCTTTGAAATTCTTAGCCGTGCTTTCCAGATCCGTCTGATTGTATTCTTCTTCCGTCTTGTTCACTTTCGTCCCATTGGGTCCATTCTTCTTGGGTATATTAGGCCCTCGCGTAATAATACGCCAGAGCTCTAGATCCTGATCAATGATAAACATTTGCATCAAGGATTTCCAATGCAAGAAGTTATCCCCAACGAAGAGAGGTGGACGTATAACAGATCTTCCTTGACCGAAGCCTCCTTGACCTACACCTGCCATGATTAGACTCACAGATAGTAATATCTAAGGTACGTGAGTTAGGCTCTGATACCAATTGAAGTGCGGAATAGGCAGATAAAAGGCTAACAAATACTCTAGCAAGGGAGGAAGAAAGAGTATGCAAACTTTTCGCAAATGCTGAAACTGGTAAGATCTTACTGCCTGAGGTAAGACCTTATCTGAAAATTAGAAACAAGTTAATAAGCAAATGCTGAAACTGGTAAGACCTTACCAGAGGAGATAAGACCTTATCTGCAAAACAGTAACTAGTTAAGCAAGAAGGACGAATAGGAAGCAAAGCAATCACAAGCACGAATTAAAAGAACGGAAAGTAAAGCACGCGATACTTGTTAACGAGGTTCGGCACAACCGCCTACGTCCCCGCCTAGGGTTATCCAACCCGTAGGATTCAACAACTTTATTTCACTTTATCTTATGAGCCCTAGATACAACTTCTAGAAGACTTACCCACTTCTAGACTACCTTACTATCTAGCAACCCAAGCACACCAGTGAAACAAAGTCCTACCGATACCGAAGTATCTATACGTTTGGGTAGAGATGTACCCTTAGTATAACCTACAATGAATTGTACGATAAAGCTCAATGTAAACCTCACAAACTCTCAAAGCAATAAAACAATTAAACCAATGGAGAGATGCGAAATCGAATGATTGTAGGAGACGAGATTGCAGAAGCCTTTGAGCGCTGTGTCTTGGTGTATGTATCTCTGCAATTTTCTTCTTCTCCTTAAATAGGCCAGCACGTCCAACCTTGAAAGAATTCGAACGTTTGAATGTTTGTTGAACGGCGTTGCAAAAGATCCGCTGAGATACGCTTTAAGTTCCTTCCAAAAACTTCGTCTGAGATATGCCTGGGATATGTTGAATTGGAACGTTGAAAGAGGCTGAATAAATGGTCAACCAAATCCCTACAAAATCTCAACAATTAAAGCTAACAAAACAATACGTATCTTTGGTTAGTTGAATCCATTAGAATTTAAACACTAACAAATTGGCCCATTCAAAATTAGGCCCAATAACCTATTGAACCTTAGATATGGAATTGTAGACCTAGTAAAAATAGGCCTATTAAAAATAGACCCAATAAATTGAGTCCGTGTCATTCAATTCCAATCTCGTGTAATTCTTGAGCCACTGTCGATAAGGTCTTACCAGAGTCGGTAAGGCCTTACCAAAACCTGGAAACCAAGGTTTTGGCTTTGGTTTGTTTTAAAACATTGAATGCAATCAAAGATTGGTTTAACCAAATCTCTTGAAGATCTCAACAAACCAACAACTTCTTGAACTTGAAGATTGCTCCACAAAATCCTCAAAGAGGCTTTTAGAAAGTCAACCCCAAATCTTCAATAACCAAATAAAATCCTGCACAAAATCTCCAACAAATGATTAAATATAAATCCCAATAAATAATTAAATGAATATATTCGCATATATAAATAAATACTAATTGATATTATTTGTCTTCCATCATATAAAAATATATCACAAATATATGCACATCATCAAGGTGGAATCAACACCGTCTCTTGGATATACAAGTGGTCTTTAGAACCCAATATAGATGCTCAAGCGACCACATACCTCCGTCGCTTCAATATATGGCTCACCAAATTAAGTTATATGTCCGTCTCTTGAAATAATTGTTCGTCTCAAGAATGTAACTTTGGCAATGATAATTTATAATGTAGGGACGCGATTGTATTAATCCGTCTCCCGAGTCTAATTTATTTTATGAAAATAAAGCCAAATTTGTAGTTCCCACATGCACTTCGCACACATTCACATCACAATCTATCTAATTTCACTTTGCATTCACACACCATATCACAAACAACCTGCACACCATCTCCAAAACACACAACTTGCTCATTCACATCAATCACAACCCATATTACATACACAAACAACTAAAAAAATGTCCCATGACATTAAAAAAACATTCACTTCACAAACTGAATCTGTGTGGACAAAAACCTGCACAAAAACCTACACAGGTTCACCTGTTTTCAACCATATACCTGCATACCTAAGGCTTGACAAACTAAATACCCAAAACCTTCACATATAAGTGATGTAAGGGCTGTTTTTTCACCAAAAAACTGCCATGTTCAATGCAAATGTTCACCAAAAGGTAAATAAGAACCTATTGCGACCGAAACACTTACATGCAAATGCTAAGTTCAAGACGATGGTTGTGGAGTGAGAAATTGTCGCATAACTTGCTCCATGGCCTCCATACGCTTCTTCATATCTTCACCCTCAACAGATAACCGATCACATTTTTCATCCATCTTCCTAGCTCTCTCCTCATCCCTCTCCGCCCTCTGCTCAGCCCTCTCCGCCCTCTCCTCAGCCCTATCCGCCCTCTCCTTAAGTTCTTGCCTATTTGCAGAACTCTTTGTGCTCCATCCTCCCCCTCTTTTCTTGGGGGGTCTGCGCACAACTCCTTCCATCCCTACCAATCTCAGTGATAACAAAAAATCAGACCCAAAAATCTGAAATTTATAGTAGACTACAATATGAAATAATACATACATACATATACATAACTTCAAACTGAAATATATCATACATACATATCCATAACTTTAATCTGAAATAAATCATACATACATACATATCCATGACTTTAAACTGAAATATAGTAGACTAAAATAATCAATCAGACATGCTTTACAAAAGGCATGAGCACATGAATTAACCTATAAAATCAGAATAATGGGACAGATTAGATATTATAACAAATCCATCCCTAATAAAAATACAGACACAAAGTACAAAAAGAGAACCATGCCATGTAGCCATGTACTTTTGTACTTGAACATGTAGCCATGGTTTAAAGCTTAAAAATATATCAACGCCAAATTGTGAATGAGTCAAAACTAGGCCCAAGGACAGCCTTATCATTTCAGATCCACAATCTGAAATTTATAGTAGACTACAAGTTTTATGATTATCTCCATGACTTTACACTGAAATATATCATACATACATAACTTAAACTGAAATCATACATACATACATTCATACATATCCATAACTTAAACTAAAATCATACATACACACACTGAAATATCCATAACTAAACTGATATTTCAGTGATATTTCAGCGAAATCATACATACATACATACACTGAAATTGCAACTTGTGTAATCTATTGAAAAAAATAAAACAAAGTATAAGAATACTAATATGCATAGTTTTTATTTATTCACGTATAAAGACCAAATTGCAACTTGAAAAGCTAGAGGACGAAGATGTTACCTCGCACTTCAGTGCCCCAGCATTCTCCAAAGCACTTGACCAAGACGTCAAGTTCAACATCCAGGCATGCCGGCTATACTTTAGTATTGTTAGCAGCCGCTGCCGCTGTTTGAGATTGACCGATCTCTTTAAGTGAACTTTGCAAACACTCCTGCCAACACAATTCAAAGATCAGAAATTAAGGTTAAGTGAGAATGCAAATCGTTATAGAACAAAGTGTTGTACAAAACAAATACTACACTAACCACTTTATTCGTGCAGTTAGGACATTTAAAGTATCCATCAATCGCAACCTAAATACGCGGTGCCAGACTCCCTTTTTCATAATGCTCCTCTGCCCGATGAATCAGGGGTTTTGACCCCGAAGGATGGTTCATCACGTTTGGATTTTTAGTCCTATTTCTTTGGTTGCGTTGACTTATGGCCTCCAAAAACAACTATACATATATATGTGAAATGTACAGTTATACATTCATAAGAATCACAAACTACGAAAAAGACAGAAATCAAGTCAAACAGAAATCAAGTAAAAAAATAGTAATTAAAAAACAGTAATGAAATCAGTAATAAAAAAAACTTTTATATAATCGATAAATAAAAAAACAATAATAATAAAAAACAGTAATCCAGGCAGTCAGTTTGGTTCCAAGGTGAGTATTAATTTGTAGATAATGAAATGAATGAAAGAGTCATTTTGGCTTTGTATTCTGATTAGGATTTAGTTAGGATTGATCATATCATCTAGATCATAGAGTAAGAGAAGCCATCAAATGCACATAGAAAAAAAAAAGAGTATACAACCATAAATCAAATTCTTTCATAAGATTGGGGATTCATGTTACCAATTAAGATCTAAATTGTTAAAAAAAAAAAAGTATACCATCTTAGCTTGATCGAGGAATTCATTCTTCGGCAGCCAATCCCATTGCTCTCGACGTTGTTTGAACTCTAACGATATAGGGATCCCATGCTTCTTGAAGTGTCGGCGACACCTATACTTCCAATCACGATACCTCACCCACGCTTTGTCATTGATACAATCCAGCACTGTCTCATCATTAGGGTTTATATCATACATATTCTACAAAAGAAAAAACAGTAGTTAGTTAACATGGTTTTACTTGAAAATTTAAAGAAATATTAATCCACCAAATGAGAAGGTAACCTGCAGATGCGATATCAGAATGTTCTGATGTCGATCTTCAAGCTCATCAAAAGAAGAAGCGAGTGTAGGCACATGTGTCTTGATGATGGGCCCAATTTCTCGCACAAGCATGCTGAAGGTATTCCTAGTAGGTCCATTGGTGAAGCTCGACCACTTAATTTTGATCTTGCCTAAGGCCCTCATGATGAGGTTCGTCTTTGCGCTTATAATAGTTCACTTTTTCCCTGGAGAGAACATGAATACACAGGTTGGTGAAGGGTCACAACATAGATGTGTATAATTGAAGATACTTAAGATATCACAACCATAGCGTTAGGCTATGGTTGTGAAAGGAAGAAGAAGATCCAACATACATGTATAACATGTTGAATTCTTTCCAGGTGAACACACTCAAACACTTTCCAGGTGACTTTGGACCTACGATCAATAATCTCAACATGTTGAATTCTTTTTTCATACACATCTACGGATGCAAATTATATGGCATCAAAATGACAGGCCATGTGCTGTGGAGATTTGCTAGTTTCCCAAATGGATTGAATCCGTCAGTTACTAATCCGAGACGCACATTCCTCACATCTCTAGAAAAATGACGGAACGTTCTATCAAACTCTCTCTATGCCTCACCATCTGCAGGGTGTGTCAAACGATCATCGTCTTGCACCCTCTCGCCATGCCATCGCATCTGCTTTGCAACGTGTGGGGACATGTACAATTGTTTCAATCTAGGAGTCAAAGGAAAGTACTTCACCACTTTTCTAGGGACCTTGCGCCCGTCACTACCTAGACGCGGCTTCCATCTTGAAGTATGGCATATGGGACAGACTTCCTCAGTTGCATACCTCTTATAGAACAACACACAATTATACTCACAAGCGTGAATATTTTTATAGCTCAATCCGATATCCGACAACACCCTCCACATCGTTTTCCAATCTTTAGGATAGTTATGTCCTGGTGGAAGAGAATCGCAAAAGAGACTACAATGTTCATCCATACTCTTATCTGACCACCCATTTTTCACCTTCATCTTCAATGCACTCAAAATAGATCTCAAAATAGTCTGTGAACTATCGGGATACAACCCATTGGGATAAAACGGAGTTTGAGCTTCTGCTAATAGCCTCTCATATTTTTGATAATCATCATCTACCACATCATGAAAATCAGGGTCATCATGTGCCTCGTACCCAGCATGATAAGGAAAGTTATCATGTAGAATATCCATAACGGGATTAGGATCAGAGGAAGAGGAAGCCCTTTGCTCCAAGTATTGCGTTCTATGCAAGGAAAATTTTGGTTCAACTGGATCTTCTCCAAGGCTATCCCATACAATATAATCCGGCCACATACTGTAATGAGACAAGTGCATCAACATTGTTGGAATGTTCACCGACTCTCTAGAGTTATGGCAATGGTCACACGGACAAGGAAAATATATCCTCCCATTTGCATTGGCATTAACATTGTTCACAAAAAAAAAAAGCAATCCCATCAAGGTATTCCTTGGAAGTACGAGGAAATTGCATCCATCTCTTATCCATTTTCCAAATTCACTATCATTTCATAAATATAATACAAAATATAAGTTAAATCCATCACACATTTCAAGTTAAATCCATCACACATTTCATCAAATCACAACAAATCTCTATTACATTCACACAAATAATTTATATTGCCCACAAATTCTAAGTTAAATCAATCAAATACTCCAAATTTCATTACTACCAAATATCATCACTAATATTAATTCCAAAATAATTCAATCAATAATTCTCAAGTCTCTATCACAAAGTTCAAAATATCCAACAAATTCCTCACTACATATCTAACCAATATTTCACACTTTCTCCCTATACTAACATTATATGTATAAAATAAAAGGCATTACTAACCTTGTTACAAACTCAAGTGAAATTGGTCTCCTTCAATTCTTACAAAAATTGTGTAGATTTACAAAAAAAATTCAAATCACCAAACTAACCAAGATTTCACAAATCCAACAAAATATAACATTATATATATAAAAAAACAATATCGTGCCACAACTCCACACAAATTGGTCTTCTTAAATCTCAAAAAATATTATCCAAATCACATGAAATTTTCAAATGAAAAAAGATGCAAAATGGAGAATGAAGGTTCGATAATGTATAACAAAGTAGAATAAAGATACTCTAGAAGGGGGTTGAATAGAGTATGCCAACTTTTCGCTGATAATCTCAAGACTTTTGAAACACTTGCAAAACCCTTTGAGATTAGACATAATTCTTTCCTCTGGAAAACCTGAATCACAGAAGAGTTATACAATTCGAAACAAGTGCGGAAATATGGTAAAGCAATAAGTAAAGAACACAACGAATTGTTAACGAGGTTCGGCTCCTTAAAGGCTTAGTCCCCGCCTAGGATTCTTCCACAACCCTAGGATTCAACCGACTTTATTGATTCACAAGACTTAGGATCCTAATAGCTCACCGAAAAGCCTCTCTCTTATACAATTGCAATCTAGTCAACTAACGTTCCCTTGGAGTCCTAGACCAATCTAGAAGAGCCCCACCTCTCTCAGCTATCTAGTACAATCCTCTTACAATTCGTGAATCAATCGCCTAGTGCTCACTTCCTGAGTTATAAACTCTCGAGTATAACACTCTCTCAGAATATATCCTATAAGCTCACTTTGTAACTCTCAAATGCTTTAAAACAAAAGATACAACTCTTAACACCTAGCAGAGAGTACACGAAGAAGACAGATTGACTATGAAGGCTTGTGTGCGATGTAGATCAATGAGGTTTTCGTTCAACACTTGTACTTGTCTTCTCTTTTTCATCTCCCTTTTATACTTGATCAAATCGGCGCCTACTTTCAAAGAAGGATCTTCTCTCAACGGCTAGAACAGATCACGGCTATAGAAGCAATCTTCACAATCTTCTATTCTAGGAAACTTCGAAGCCATGATCCACCAGATTTGATCTTCACGTCTTTAAGCTTAAGGAAAGAGATTTCTTTCGAAATACTTGCTGCATTGTTAGTACATAATATATATAATAATATCTGAAAATAATATATAATAACAATCGGAAATAATATATGTAATAATACAGGTTTTGTATTTCATCAACACAGATGTAGCTTCAAGACCTTTGACACAAGCTATGTACCTGTAACTTAGTCAAGTAGATATATCATAAGGTAAAATCGGACTAAGTACCTGCATGAGTTAGACAAATGTTGGATCATATAAGTTTTAAAACCAATGAAAGACATCCAACAAAATAAAACAAAATAAGGTCTTCCAAGACCCTTGTTCTCAGCAGTTTCAAAGTCTAAACCATCAAACCATCTCCACCTTTTTGTCTTTCAACAAAGGGAGGAGGGTAAAACAGTCAACAAAAGTTTTAAAAAACCAATTAAAACCAGTAGTATTTAGATCATGGGCTAGGGTAGGGCTTTAGGATTCATCGTCTTGAGCACCATCCGTGAACAGCAACTTCAGCACATTCAGCAACTTAGCCACCCCGCCCATCTCCAGCAACAACTCTCGGTGCAGCTCCTTGATGTCCAGGCGAACTTCCTCCAAACCCAACTCCAGATTTTCCATGCGCTCATCGATGGCAGAGGCAGTGGGAAGAGCTTTTGAGGAAGGATGGGCAAGACTCCAAGTCCCTTGTGGGGAATGAGTAATGCCAATCTTCTCAAAGCTCTTGGAGTCGAATTTACCCATATGATGTTGTTGTTCTTCATTTTCAAAATCAATTTTAGAAGATTTGAAGACATGGGTTAAAAGGTTTGTGAATGGGAGGGGAGTTCCTTTTCTAGCTTTGCGGGTGTGAGCCATGGATCCTAGAATTATATTGGGCAGATCAAGATCATGGCCATTCAATATTCGGTATAGGAGGACCATAGCGTTGTCAGTGAGGAGGGAGCCAGAGTTGATTCGGGGTAAAAGGCATCTCACAATGATGTTGAAGATGATTTTGGCTTTGAGTGTGAGGGACGAGTGGGTAAGCTGTTTGGTGGTGCTGTTTGATGCTTCGGGGAGCAGGTATTTGGATCGAGCAAGAGCAACACACTGATCTTTTGTGGGGGTTTCAGGAGAGGGTGGACAAGGTTTAGGAAGGCCAAGGAGATCAGCGAAGTCAGGGGAGTTGAATATGATTCTAACGCCTTTGACGACGGACTCTAGAGTCCAACCGTCAGCAGTGTGTTTGGCTTTGAGGTTTATGTAGAATAGTCGGGTGACTTGGGGGTAGTACACAGATTCAAGGTTCAGAAGGGTCCAGGCAGAGGTTTGTTTGAGAAGAGAGATGCAGGGTAGGTTCAAAGCTCCAAAAAAATCAAGATCAATAAAATCAGAACAACAAATCTTACGAGTTCTAAACTCGTCTACCCACTTTCTAGCCATCTCGGCATTCTCAAACCAGGAGGAGGGTAAGGATTGGTTTACCTGGATAAGTGCAGGGGGGTCGGCATTCTTCCTTCGAGCTTTTGTTGGAGCAGTCGTCTTGACAAGCGCGTCAAAGCTTCTGAGAGTGGCTTTCCTCGAGCGCTTGGGAGGTGGAGACTTCTTGGCCTTAGTGGATTTGCGCTTCTTCGGAGACGGGGGAGGATGAGAAGGAGTAGGAAAGGGAACAAGTTCTGGCTCCTCTTCCTCTTCTTCCTCAGACCCCGAGTCCTCAACAGACACTTCAGCCTCATCTCCCTCGGCCTCCTCGTCATCATCAGTCTCGTCGTCCTCCTCATCCTCTTCCTCTGGTTCCTCTACAGCGGGAACCTCCTTCTCTACTTCTCTTTGGACCTCTTCCTCGACCTCTTTCCTTGCTATCTCAGCCTCTTCCTCATCCTTTTTCCATGCTTTCTCAGCCTCTTCCTCAGCCTTTTTTCTTGCTTTCTCAGCCTCTTCCTCGACCTTTTTCTTTCTCTAGGCCTCTTCCTCGGCCTCTTTTGCAGCATCTCGCTCTAGAATCTCATTAAGATCCTTCTCTTCCTTGGCAATGATCTTTCTCTTTCCCTTTAGCTTTGCACTGAGTGGCTTCTTCGTCGGGCACTACAGAGACCATTTGATTTCGGCAATGGTGCTCTCAGGGACGGTGCTCGGGACAGTTGGTTGAGGAGTAGGTTCGGGTTGAGGGGAAATCACACGGGGGGTTTGGCGCCCTTTGGGGGTAGCGCCAAGGCGTTTGGGTGTGGAGATCTTCTTGGATTTGGGTGCCATGGATGGGATTCGGTGAAACTTCCAGAAAAAGGTTGAAGGAGAAGGTTAAAAGACGGAGGGTTTAGGTAGTTCTGGAGAGGTGATGAATAGTTAGGGTAAGAAAGAGTGGTTTAAAAAAGGCGAGTAGGGTAAGTTGATGGGACGGGTTTATGGTTCCAATGGAAATAATCATAACACTACTGCCAAAATTAAAAGATCTGATTTGCCAAAAATTCAAAATTCAAACCATCTTTTCAAATCTTAAAGGCAAGAGAAAATATATCCGAAAAATAATTTCCATAAATGAAATGTACTCGGATATAAGATTTTTTTTTTAAATAAAAAGGTAATGTATAAAGAAGGTTAAAAACCATTAAAACTATATTTGATCAAATATCTAATAAGATATCAACCAAATATATGATCTGTTATATGCTTTACCGTTCAGTTCACAAACTTTGACATGAATCTCAAAGGTCTTGACACTGAGTAAAAGTTTTCTTTCGTAAAGGAAAAGCTCCCCCTACGAAAGTGCATCCCTGTTAAGCATTCCGATCTCACGTCTAATGAAGGTGAGCCTGTCCTCTGCCAAAGACTTAGTAAAAATGTCAGCCCATTGATAATCAGTTGAAATAAAGGATATGGACACATCACCTTTTTCGACATGGTATCTAATGAAATAATGTCTTACAACAATATGTTTGGTCCTTGAATGCTGAACGGGATTCTTTGTAATGGAGATGGCACTTGTATTGTCACACTTAATGGGAATGTCTTTGAGGTCGATGCCAAGATCTCTCATTTGTTGAGCTATCCAAAGGATTTGGGAGCAACATGCTCCAACGGCTATGTATTCGGTTTCGGTAGTGGAAAGAGCAACTGAGTTTTGTTTCTTTGAGTGCCAACTAATCAAGGATGCTCCTAAGAATTGGCAACATCCAAACGTGCTCTTCCTATCCACCTTATAGCCTGCAAAGTCTGCATCAGAATACCCAATTAGTGTAAAATCTCTTTGCTTTGGATACCACAAGCCAAGCTCCTTAGTGCCATTGAGATATCAAAAGATCCTCTTCACAACCACGAGGTGAGATTCTTTAGGGTTAGCTTGAAACCTAGCACACATGCAAACACTAAACATGATGTCAGGTCTACTAGCAGTAAGATATAATAGAGATCCAATCATCCCTCGATACTCCTTTTGATTGACACTCTTTCTGGTCTTGTCTTGATCTAAGGACAAGGTTGAGCTTATGGGTGTCTTGGCTGCTTTGGATTGATCCATCTTGAACTTCTTCAATAGATCCTTAGTATACTTGCTTTGGTTGACAAAGATCCCTTTCTTAGATTGATGAACTTGCAACCCCAAAAAGAAGTTGAGTTCTCCTATAAGGCTCATCTCAAATTCACTTCACATTATTGGAAAATTCCTTGCACAAAGATGTGTTAGTATCACCAAACAATATATCATCAACATATATTTGGATAGCCAATATGTCCTTTCCTTTGGTCTTGATGAAAAGAGTTTTGTCGATCAACCCCCTTTTAAAATCATTTTCTAAAAGATATTTTGACAAGCGCTCATACCAAGCTCTTGGGGCTTGTTTCAAACCATATAGCGCTTTGTCTAGTTTGTAAACATGATTAGGAAATCCAAAACTTTCAAACCCTGGGGGTTGAGCCACATATACTTCTTCTTCTAAGAAACCATTAAGAAATGCACACTTGACATCCATTGGATATAATTTAATGCCCATAAAAGATGCAAATGCTGATAAAATGCGAATGGCTTCAAGCCTGGCTACGGGAGCAAAAGTCTACTCGTAGTCGATACCTTCCTCTTGATTGTAGCCTTGAGCAATAAGCCTTGCTTTGTTCCTCACGACCTTACCATTCTCATCTAACTTGTTCCGAAATACCCAATTTGTGCCAATGAGTGATTGATGCTTTGGCCTCGGCTTCAAGGTCTAGACTTTGTTCCTTTAAAATTCGTTAAGCTCACTTTGCATAGCAATGATCCAGTCTGGATCTTGAAGGGTCTCATCTACCTTCTTTGATTCTACAAGTGAAACAAAAGCGTGAAAAGAACAGAGATCTTTAAGTTTAGAACGAGTTTGAACACTAGATGTAGGGTCAGAGATAATATCCTTTAATGAGTGTGATGAGGAGTATTTGAACTTTCTCTTGCTAGTCTCAGCTCCCTGGTTCGTCACATCAAAAGGATTGATTTGTGGTACATCTAAATCCATTGATATGTTAGGCTCAATTACAGCAGTTTCTGAAGTCTCAACACTTTTGGATTGGTCGCCAAGGGCTTTGGACTGAGCTTCAAGACCTTGGGCCAATTCTTCAATGTTAAGAATCCGATCCTGCATGTTCCTCTTCTTTGTGTTCTTGGTAGCAAAATCATCACCATCCTCATTCTCTGTATGGCTGTTAAGATCTAAATCTGCAACACTTTCACTTAAAGAACCGTCATTGCATTCATCAAATATAACATGTATACTTTCCTCAACCATCTTGGTCCTTTTGTTGAAGATTCTATATGCTTTGCTACTTGTGGAGTAGCCAAGAAATATACCTTCATCACTACGCGCATCAAATTTCCCAAGGTTATCTTTTCCATTGTTGTGAACAAAACAAGTACAGCCAAAGGGTTTGAAATACGATATAAGGGGATTGCGGCATTTGAAAAGTTCATAAGGAGTTTTCTTTAAGATGGAACGAATAAGACAACGATTCAAAATATAGTTAGCTGTGTTAACAGCTTCAACCCAATAGGTTTTAGGCAATGCATTTTCTAAAAGCATAGTCCTGGCCATATCCTCTAGGGTGCGGTTCTTTCGTTCCACAACCCCATTTTGTTGAGGTGTCCTAGGAGCAGAAAAATTATGGGAGATGCCATATTTAGCACAAAACAAATCAAACTGAAGTTGATCAAACTCCCTACCATGATCACTTTGAATTGACACTATGGGCTCGTTTCTTAAAGTTTGCAACTCCTTACAAAGTTTTGAAAACTCAAATAAGGCCTCTGATTTTTCTTTTAAAAATGCAACCCAAGTATATCTCGAAAAATCATCAACAACAACAAGCATGTACTTTTTACCATTGGGAGATTTGACTCGCATAGGACCACATAAATCCATATGTAAAAGTTCAAGGGGTCTAGAAGTACTTACAACCTTCTTGGGTTTGAAAGAGCTACGTGTTTGTTTACCTCGTGTGCATGCTTTGCACATATCAATACCTTTGAAGTCCATCTCAGGTAGTCCTCTTACAAGCCCTTTGGACACAAGCTTTTGTAGTGTATGTGGGCTTACATGACCGAGTCTCCTGTGCCAGAGCTTTGGATCGTCCGTCAAAGCCTTTAGACAGGTTAAGCTTCCTTGTGCCACTTGCTCAGCATTCACAGCATAGATGTTGTTATAGCGATAGGCAGTTAGAATTATTTCACCTATATCTTCTCTGCACACTAAACATCTTTTCTTGTTAAATCTAACATCATTACCACTATCACATAGTTGAGAAACACTAAGCAAATTATACTTCAAACTATTAACAAGATAGACATTTTTAATACTGTTGTTGGAATCACTCCCAACACTATCGATACCAACGATGTCACACTTTCCTTTGTCACCAAGAGTGATTGTTCCAGAGGATTGCTTGTTTAGCTCATGGAAGAGAGACATCTTCCCACTCATATGTCTAGAGCATCCACTATCAATAATCCATTTTTGCTCTTTCACCTTGGTGATCTCCTACAAAACAAAAATCAACCTTTATGGCTAGACCAATAAGCAAATTTAGATCCATTATTGGGATAAACCATATTTGGTAAAATAGTGTCTTTAGGGACCCAAACTTGTGTTATCCGTTCCTTTCTCAAGTGAACGGGAAATGTATTGCGAATAATATGCGGATCCTTTCTTCTATAGGGGCAGGTCTCTCTTACATGTCCCTTTCTTGCACAGTGGTGACATATAGGAGAGGTTTTGCTTCCTTTTGCCTTTAAAAAAGTGGTAATGTGTTGCTTCCTTAAAAACCTCGGATTGTAACCAATACCACTTCTGTTTAGAGAACTTTGTTGCTCACCCAACATCCTATCAAGAGTGCCCTTGGACTTGGTAAAACTTATTAGGGCTGTCTGTTGGTCTTGAATCTTCTTATTTAGGGAGATCTTCTCGTTCTCTAAGTCATGATGTTCACTTCTCAGAGACGAGAGATCTTGCTTGAGTTCAGATTTCTCTGAGTCAAGAGTCTTGACTTTAATTTCAAGACCTGAATAAGAGGTTTCAAGACTTTTGACCCTCATTGACAGTTCCTCAATAGTTCTTTCCTGGTCCACAGTTTTCTTAATAAGAGTGTTGGTTTGGGCAATAAGTTTCTCTTCATTGGCAATCATATTAGAAAGGAATTCCGATAGTACCTCTTTTGGACTTGCCATAAGCTCTCTTATAGTTACCTCAAGTTGCTCATCATGGGATTCATCTCCTGAGGCCATGAGACAGAGGTTGGCCCTTTCATCATCGGAGTCTGAGTCACCTGAGTCGGAATCACTCCAAGCTGCCACCATGGCTTTCTTTTTCCATCTATCACCTTTCTTGAACTGGCTCTTCTTCTTTTGAGGGCAGTCTTTCACTAGATGGTCTGTTTCACCACATTCAAAGCAAGACATAGGTTTAGTCTTCTTGTCATATATTTGTTGTATTGAGACTTACCTCAAAATTTAGAAGACTCTAATCCATCTTTTTTGTTGAATTGATTCTTCATTTTGAGGATTCGAGAAAGACCCCTTGTAATGAGAGCAAAGGGATCATCCTCATCATCATCCTCATCTTCAGAATCAGACACATCTTTAGGCGCGTCTTTCTTAGACTTGAGTGCCAAGTTCTTAGTGCTTGCTGGGAGTTCTGCATCGTCTTCATTGAGAATCATCTCATGTGTGATCAGCTTCCCGAGCAAGTCATCAAGGGGTAGAGTGGTGAGATCTTGGGCTTCCTCTATGGCTGTCACTTTAGGGCCCCATTTATCTTTTGGGAGGCACCTCAATATCTTCCTTACTTTTTCAACATTCTTAAAGGTCTTACCGAGAAAGTCAAGGTTGTTTGTGATTTCCATGAATCGTGTGAACATGGCCTTAATAGACTCATCAGGCTTCATCTTGAAAAGTACATACTATCGAAGGAAGATGCTGATCTTGGTGTCCTTCACTTGACTAGTTCCATCGTAGGTGACAACCAGCTTGTCCCGAATCTCTTTAGCTGACCTATAAGATGAAATACGATTAAACTCATCAGTACTAAGACCACAATATAGTAAGATAATGGCCTTATAGTTCTTGGAGATAAGTTCAAGATCCGCTTGGATGTATTCTTTCTTAGTCTTCGTGACTTTGCTTCCATTAGTTCCGTCTTTCATAGGAATCTTCGGACCATTCTCTATAATGTTCCAAAGTTCCAGATCATGATCTATAATGAGCATTTTCATCAATGACCTCCAATGGACGAAGTTGTTTCCCACAAAGAGCGGCGGTCTAGTGGTAGACCTCCCTTGTGCAAATCCTCCGCTTGCTTCACCAGACATGATCAAAAACTCACAAGATTGTTAGATCAAAAGCAGTGAGTAAGGCTCTGATACCAATTGAAGGTTCGATAATGTATAACAACGTAGAATAAAGGTACTCTAGAAAGGGAGTTGAATAGAGTATGCCAACTTTTCGCTGATAATCTCAAGACTTTTGAAACACTTGCAAAACCCTTTGAGATTAGACATAATTCTTTCCTCTGGAAAACCTGAATCACAGAAGAATTATACAATTCGAAACAAGTGCGGAAATATGGTAAAGCAATAAGTAAAGAACACAACGAATTGTTAACGAGGTTCGACTCCTTAAAGGCTTAGTCCCCGCCTAGGGTTCTTCCACAACCCTAGGATTCAACAGGCTTTATTGATTCACAAGACTTAGGATCCTAATAGCTCACCGAGAAGCCTCTCTTCTATACAATTGCAATCTAGTCAACTCACGTTCCCTTGGAGTCCTAGACCAATCTAGAAGAGCCTCACCTCTCTAAGCTATCTAGTACAATCCCTCTTACACTTCGTGAATCAATCGCCTAGTGCTCACTTCCTGAGTTATAAACTCTCGAGTATAACACTCTCTCATAATATATCCTATAAGCTCACTGTGTAACTCTCAAATGCTTTGAAACAAAAGATACAACTCTTAACACCTAGCAGAGAGTACACGAAGAAGACAGATTGACTTGAAGGCTTGTGTGCGATGTAGATCAATGAGGTTTTCGTTCAACACTTGTACTTGTCTTCTCTTCTTCATCTCCCTTTTATACTTGATCAAATCGGCGCCTATTTTCAAAGAAGGATCTTCTCTCAACGGCTAGAACAGATCACGGCTATAGAAGCAATCTTCACAATCTTCTATTCTGGGAAACTTCGAAGCCATGATCCACCAGATTTGATCTTCACGTCTTTAAGCTTAAGGAAGGAGATTTCTTTCGAAATAGTTGTTGCATTGTTAGTACATAATATATATAATAATATCTGAAAATAATATATAATAACAACCGGAAATAATATATGTAATAATACAGGTTTTGTATTTCATCAACACAGATGTAGCTTCAAGACCTTTGACACAAGCTATGTGACA
This sequence comes from Persicaria maculosa, assembly GCA_963922045.1. NCBI lineage: Eukaryota > Viridiplantae > Streptophyta > Magnoliopsida > Caryophyllales > Polygonaceae > Persicaria > Persicaria maculosa. The sequence goes on along the minus strand of OY998251.1, from coordinate 68,243,891 downwards.
AAGCCTTTGAAATCATTTCCGATTTTCATCAAAGGAGTGGAGTTATCAGAGAAGATAATGGGAAAGTGAAGAGATGAAGAAGAAGAATGCATCGGCATTCATTTAAGGCTATTGTTATAACCTTAACACTTTAACGAGGTAAGTAGCTTCATTTAATGTGGTGGTTGTAAATCAAGTTCAAGAGACGGACTTAGACCTTTATCCGTTGCTTGAATGAGTGTCTAGAAACTACTCAAGCCACGAGACATGCTATACTTCGTCGCTAGGATTAATTGAAGAGACGGACCTTTCACTGTTTGTCGCCAGAAGCTTGAAACCTTGGTATGGATGATGTCTTGCTCTCAGCCCATCCACAAGCGACGACTCCCGTGAAGTCTGTCGCTAGGATAGAATCCAAGAGACGAACCAATCTATGTCCGTCCCTAGAGTGTAAATCTGGCATAGTGCAACGAGCTAGATTCGTCTATTCAGCAAGCCCCTTAATTAATTATGTACCTATCCTCAAATCTACCACTAATAAGTTTTGTTTAATTATAACTTATAATTAAATGGAGTGCGCACTCGTTTATTTATAGCCTTCCCAAATTAAATTTGTAGCAGCCGATAACAGCTTAGAATGACGGAGATGATCGAATAATATCTACTTGTTTAGTAAGGGACGACCATCACTAGTAATTAAAATATCATATGTTAACACTAATTGTATTGTATGTTGACATGCGAAAATCCTAGCCCAAATATCCGATCCATAATTGTTTAGTGTTTTCGACTTAAGAATCGAAGATGATCCGAACCCGTATAACTAAAGAATTTTAAAGTCAAGACTTGATAATTTGTTGGGTGTAACTGTGTAAGTCGACTATGTGATTCAACACCATGTAGATCGACGTCGATCACATGGGCACCACATAAAACCACAATTCATACATCATTAAGTTGTGCTTATTGACCCCTCATAAGTTAAATAACGTATATAACTTATAAGTATAAGATGTCTAGACCAATTATTTGTATAAATATGATATTTCTATGCTTAAAATATTGCTATAATATTATTTATAAATTAAATTATAATATTATTATTTAGTTTGATTTGACATATTGATATTATAATATAATTTTTATAATATTTTAATATTCTTAAAAAGTAATTTAAAAAGTTCGAGTTTTATGACTCGTTGGGTCAACCCGAAACCAGGACAAACTCGGTTTGATTCAACCCGAAATGACCCGTCACTTGATTGATCCAAAATCCGATCTACTCAAAACTCGAATGATCTTAACCCAACACGGTCCGAATGACCCGATTGAAAGGTCTACTTGAACATATACATTTATATATAATTTCAGTAGCCACACTTTTGTACAATCTTTTTTATATCAATATGTTTGATATTCGAATTGGCGTATAAAAATATTTTATTTTTTTTTTGATTAGGTAAAAATTCGGATGGGGAACCCTAACCGAAAGCATCCTGTCGGATGAGGTCAAGAAGACCTGTATCTAAGTATAGCTCAGATCCCCTGGTAGAGTAGCAAAGGTGTGCAACCTTATCCGCTACCCGGTTACTTATTTTTTATTTAAATAAATTATGTATTAATACCCATTTAGCTAAATAATGTCTTCTTATATTTGTTAATTGTTCTGTCAATTTGAAGATGACAATCCAATGAGAATAAATAAAGATTTGATAAACAAATTGATTTGTTAATAATTAATTGAATTAAAAGATTGATTATAGATGGAATCTTATCACATATGAATTGATTATTTAAGTTCTGTATAATAATCATATATAAAGATTGATAAATATAGACCTATTAATAGGTTAGAAATGAAAGAGATATAATATAACATATCCATGGAATTTTTTTTCAAAATATTCAAGAAAAAATAAATATTTACGGATAAATTCACGAAATCAAAATATTTACACAAATATTCAAAAATTGCAGAGAGGTCAGAGAAACGCGGTCTCAGACCGCGTTTCATTCGTAGTTATATCTCCCCTGGAAAAATTTGGTCAAATTTAAAATTGTTAAAAAAAACGCGGTTTCAAACCGCGTTTTATAATCCGTATCGAATAAAACGCGGTTTCAAACCGTGTCTTTATCATTTTGCATTTTAAAATTAAAAAAAAATAATTTAGAGAGTAAAACGCGGCTTGATACCGTGTTTTACTTTAGAGAAAAAAAAAAGGGCAAAGTGCAGGGCAACAGGAGAAGGGGAGGCGGCCGGCGGGGAGCTCGGAGCCAGGAGAAGGGGAGACGGACCCAGGAGAAGGGGACACGGAGACCGGATCCTCGTCCACCGCCCGGAGCAGGAGCCAAAGCCGGAACCTCGTCCTCCGCCCGCTGCCATCGATCTGCCTACGACTCGTCCTCCGCCCACTGCCATCGATCTGCCTCCGACCTTTGCGAATTGAACGCCATCGAAGTCATCCTCCGCCCACTGCCACCCGACTGGGTTGAACGGTGGCTCCTCCGCCCACTACCGCCACCAACTTCTCCGGAGATCGAAGCCCTGGTCCTCCATCGCCGGCCCAACCCCCAAATCCGCAAATCTTCCGACGAAAAGAGTCTCCTGCTCTGGGCAGTGGACGAGGCTCCGGGCGGTGGACGAGGCTCCGGGCTCTGGCTCCTAGATCCGGGCTCCATCTCCCCTTCTCCTGGCTCCGTCTCCCCTTCCCCTGGCTCCGAGCTCCCCGCCGGCCGCCTCCCTTCTCCTGCATTTTGCCCTTCTTCTTCTTCTTCTTTTTTTCTAAAGTAAAACGCGGTATCAAGCCGCGTTTTACTCTCTAATTTTTTTTTAAAAAAAATTTAAAATGCAAAATGATAAAGACGTGTTTTGAAACCGCGTTTTATCCGATACGGATTATAAAACGCGGTTTCAAACCGCGTTTTTTCAACAATTTCAAATTTGACCAAATTTTTCAAGGGGGAGATATAACCTACGAATGAAACGCGGTCTCAGACCGTGTTTCTCTGACCTCTCTGCAATTTTTTAATATTTATGTAAATATTTTGATTTAGTGAATTTATCCGTAAATATTTATTTTTTCTTGAATATTTTGAAAAAGAATTCATATCAATGATTGAAATTGAGTCTTGTAAAATTATATCAATATGTAACAAAATTTGGTAAAATCTTATGTTATACTATTCAATTCGTGATGTCAACTATCGATTCCAGTTCAAGACAAGATAAACAACTATAAATCTAAAGAACACGAGGATTTGTTAACGCAGTTCGGTTTCCCTACTCCGCGGGGCCTCAAGAGGGGAGACCCGGTCCCGAGAATACCACTAACTCGAACAAAGATACAAGATCTGGTTACAAGCTTTGGATATCAGACGAGAAACATCTAACGAGCTAGCATGCAAAACACAGATAAACGAAAGGGATAAGAGTTCAGAGATTCGGAATGGTAAGAGCCCCCTTTTACCGCTCTTCAATCCATAAGAAGACGTTTGCAGACTCTCCAAGTAATAGGAATCAAGACCTCCATTGATGAGCAGGGCCCATCCTTCCTCTTCTCTCTCTTTCTCGCTTTAGGTTTAGGGTTTGTACTGTCAGAATCTCTCTCTCTTTGCTCCAGCTTGTGAACAGGAGCATATATATATAGAGGAGAGAGTGGACAGTTAGGGTTACAGTGTCTCCCGAAGGGATTCAAATGAACGGAGACAAACCATGGGCTCGGATTCCATTCACAAGAGAATGTTATACGAGTAATGGGTCGGCCCACAATTCATAAACCCTTAAAACCTATAACACCAGACGAAGTCCACACATACATATACAATAGGTTAGTCTTCAAGAGCCTTGGTGCACCTAGAGTCCGAACCAAGATGGTCTTGGGGTCCCTTAGGTGTGTCCAAAGGCTCGAGACCATGCCTCTGGCTTCAGTCTATCTTGTGAAAATCTATTCTCAAGCAGAAGTAAGTAACACCGGAAAAGGCTCGAAAAGAGACCAAAAGACACATAAAGGCAGGGCTTTTAGGCAGGTAAGACTCAAAATGGTAGTCTGAGAGCAATCCCTTTAAAACTTACCACGTCGATGAATGCGACCTATAGGTGGTTGTAGTTTCACGAACTTAAAGTTTTAATGGGGGCAGTTACTAAATGACTACTTTTTCCAACGCACTAGATCACGGGTAGTTACTAACTGAATACTTTTTCCAACACGATTTATATTTATACTTTTTTATCCTAATTGGAATTAGGGAAAAAGTCAGCTGAAAGAATTCAACAAAAAGCTATGGTTTCGTAGGCAAAATTGTGAACAGTTCAGCAGGCGCATCCACACAATAGATACACAAACAAAGGAACAAAAGAGTTAGTGAGAATTGTTCAAAAACTAACCGGAAAGGGTAATTGAGCCGATGTCGAACCTAGCTCTGATGCCACTTGATGTGAGGTAATCCACAAGACTCAATCATTCCAACAAAGGCTCGCAACACAATTCAGAATTGATATGAAATTGACTAAATTTGCGAAAACGGAAACAGTTAAAGAAAATAACAAAGTAACGATATGGGGCCGACCTTCCCCTACAACTTGATCGAAGCCCGTCTTTGAATCAAGAACAGATACGATAGATAGACAAATCGACACCTTTTGAGTTATTTGATTGAATGCAATCAGTATAATAGAGAAGACAATGCAGGTCGACCAAAGCCTTTGGTTTCTTGATTGAAAATAATGTGTCCTCTTTTACAAACTAGGGAAAACTATTTGTAGCAATTAGAAAACTCTGCTAATTAATAAAATAAAGAAAATATAAATAATAAAGTATTCACCCTTCTCCTTGGCGCCCAAGGCATTTCACCCTTCTCCTTGGCGCTCAAGACATTTCACCCTTTTCCTTGGCGTCTAAGTCATGTCTGGTACTCTTCTCGCATATGCTAGGACTAGGCATATGAATGCCTTAGAACTCGTTACCGAAATTTCTTAATGACTTGAACTTGACTTGTGCTCCAGATAGCAAATAAAGCCGATGAGCTTGTAGGCGATCTGTTTTGCTTGACTTCGGGTCACTGGTCCCGCTTGCAGGGCAAAATCATCTTATGAACGGGATTGGGAAGCAAAAATCTCATGCATGCACTCTATCTCAGATCTCTTTGGAGATAGAGCATTTTAGAGTATAAACAAGATTTTATTTCAAAAATCAATCAAATAATAGCACGCCAAGTTTATATGTAATTCAAATATATATTTTTTATTTCCGATGTGGATAGCTGATAATGCATATTTTAGATAGACATTACAGTGTGCATATTGCATGTTTAGTTGTTAAATTGCATTGTTGTTTGTTCGGGCATTCAAGTTCGGAATCTATGCGGGTTTTTTTTATTAATATGCAAATATGTATTCCGGGCTTGGAAAGGGGCGAAGAATGGATTGTAAGAGCTATGAAGAGGCTGAGAAGCCAAAGAACGAAGACAAAGAAGAAAACGAAACCGAGGAATAATGGTTCCTGCCGCTGAATAACCGACACTTGCTGTTATGACAGTTTCAACAAATCTCGAATCTTTCCGAATCTTTATTTTAAACAATGTTTATTCAAACCTTCTAGGGTTTCTTGAGAACCTCTTTCAGCCTATTTAGGACGTTTTTCAATAGTTTTTATGATAGTTCATCACATCACACACTTTAGGATTGAAGTTTAGAGTTTTTCTTACGGTATGAGAGCAACTAAACTCTTTAGTTTCGCTTGCGATTCATAGACATGGTTGGCTGAATTATTGATGTGAGGGTTTCTCGACCAAATAAATTTATAGTCAAGACCCCGCTATAGGATAGTGGAGTCAGGTTCGTCTGCAGGAGAGAAGTCAGCGGTTCTAGGTTTAGTTGGTTTCGGGGTTTGGGAATTGCGGGAAGAGGTGATGATGGTTGATATCGACGTCGACTAAGACTTGGTCGATGTCGAGGGATGGAAAGGGAATGGTGGTTGGTGTCGGGTAAAATCTGTGCGGAATGTAAATAATGAAATAGAACAAATAAAATTGCAAACTTCCAAGGTAAGGGATCATCGCAACAATAACCAAACACGCAAAAGATAAGATAAAATAGTTATATAATCACATCAAAAGAGCAAGCATTCGCCTTTTTCAAAAATTAGATTGAACTCTCACAAGTAACCCTAATTGTATCTACCAATTTTATTTTTATAATCCAAGTTGTTAACATGAATCTCTTCTCTTTCGACAAAGGGAATAAACATATAAAGGGTAGTGGATGATCAAAACATAACGACTATCAAAACTTACCTCATGAGCGCATGGCTATCGTCGGGCTCACCCCGACCCTGGAAGAGGGGATTTATAAACAAAGCATGAAAATAAAAATCTTTAAATTAAAACTATTACTTACAAAACCTTCAATCTTCACTCTAGGCTCTCCTTCTAACTACTTACGCCCGAAGACGACTTGGCTTGAATAGATGAAAAACCAGCCCCTAAGACTTTATTTATAGGGTTCAATCCTTGCTAGCTAAGAAGAGTAATCTATCGATCTCCTATCTATATCAATTTAAAGATAAAATTCTAGATAAAAGAACATAAATCTAAATAGGTAAAGTAGACAAATCCTTAAGGTAATTAATTGTTCAACCATTTAGGATAGAAAATAGATAAAGTGATAAAAATATCTTCTCTTCATGTGCATGCTTCCTCTTCCTCGAATTAGGACTTGAAATCCGCGTCGGATTGCTCTGTAGACTCACTCGATATCGAGTCAACTTGGTCGATTTTGACTGATCATTCACTCGACGCCGGGTCTTCAAGTGGATTCCGAGTGGGACTCACTCGATATCGAGTCGTTGCCTTGGTCGATTCCTGGTGGTCTTCAGTGACCCGACGTCGAGTCAAAGGGTCGATTTCTAGTGAGGCTCCACGCGATATCGAGTGGTGGACCCGATATCGAGTCATCTTGGTCGATATCTGGTGAAATGCAGTTGATCTAGAGTGGAAAAGAGTCGATATCGAGTGGTGGACCCGATATCGAGTCATCTTGGTCGATATCTGGTGAAATGCAGTTGATCTAGAGTGGAAAAGAGTCGATATCGAGTGGAAAGAAATCCATATCGAGTGGAAAGGAGTCAATATCGAGTGCACCGTCAGCTTTTAGCATTCTGCTCCGTTTTGAAATGCATTTTCCTGAGTCCTCGTTCATCCAATTGACGCATATGAATATGCGTTGGAAAGCTCTTTTTGATTGATACAACTCTCATGAAGACGACAAAACTTGATTCAAATTGATGAATGGTGAAAAGTGGCGTTTTCTCCCGCTGCACCATCATGTTCTCTTCCTTAGCTTCTCAAATGTCTTCACATATGACTTTCCTTTAAGTTCCAAAGTGCGTCCGACTTTTGCGAAATTAAACAAGAACTTGTGTAGATCTCCATATATTGCAAATAAACATAAACTACACAAATCTCATGCTTTCCCAACCTAGAAGCATAAAATATAGACAGAAATCGAAGTAAAAGATGACATAAAACATGGTGAAATGAGTGGACATCAATTATGAGGCTTGAATTTCTATGTTATTCCGCAATTTATTTCATTATCCTCGGGCTGATTTCATGTTGTTAATTCTCTCTTGATTGATCCCCTTGGTTGAATTGCGTCTAACTAGGGTTTTAATTCGTTAGGAGGATCTTGATTGTGTAGGGTAATGACAGCTTGGTTAAATATTTGTTTCTGAGCTGTTAGGATTGATGGGATGACAACTATCGATATATGTTGGTTCCTTGGAGGGGTTGATGATGTCATTCTGCCAAGTACATTGGGAATTTGTGCTATTTGTATGTTAAATCCTACAGGGATAAGATTGCATATGAGTGTAAGGGGTTGTCAAATTCGAAATGAGTGGCAATCTATATAAACCAATGTCGAAATAATCAGCTGAAATGGAATAATTAGGAATTGGATCATAAATACCAACCATTGTTGAGAAATCGTAGGTAAAACATTTCATTCTTATTGTTATCAAATCCATCACCATTACTCTCTTTGTTTCTTTTGTTTACTTTATACTCTGCAATCTCTTTATTTGGTTACTTTTAGTTAACAACGAAAGCGCATAGAAATAGTAACTCTCCTCGTGGATCGATTCCGGACTTACCGACTATACTAGTTAGTGATTTTGAATTATCTTTAACGAGGAACCAACAACTTTACACCCCGTCAATAGCCTCATATTCCAACATCTAGAGCCAAGTGAAGTTCTAATTGCTACTGTATGTTCATATTGAATTTGCAGTTGTAGCTAGTATGTTCATATTTAATTTGGTAGAGGAGCTAATATTCTCTTGATTATATGCTATAGCAGTTGAGCTGTTTACTTCGGTTTTTTACTCTTGTTTCTGGGCTATGTACAGAAGTTGCAGTTTGGGGTCTTCGATTCCTATCATCACATATTTGCTTATTAGTAAAAACCAATATCAATATTCAAACTCATTTGAAAACACGAATTACTGTGCCATGGTATATATATATATAGGGAAGCTTTAAAATGTAAAAACTCCTTAACGTGTAAAATCCGCTTAACGTGTAAAATTTGGGTTTAGGGGGCGCGCGGGTCTGATTTAAAAAAACTGAACCGGATCCGTTTCATTCAAAAAAAAGCCTGAACCGAAAAAATAAAACACGCTCCTCTCTTTGCTCGTTGATTGAAGGCGGAAGGTAGGGCGAGGGAGCGGCGATGCCGGTACAAGATCTGGATCTCTCCGTTTACCCATCGCCTCTCTGTTTCTTCGACCTCGGAATCTCCGATATCCAGATCGAAGATGCGGAAGAGCCACAAGCCATGTATCTTCTCTCTCATATGTGCTCTCCTCTTCTTTGTCGCTCCGTCGCTCTCCTTTTTCAATTTGTTCCATCTTCACTGCTGTTGGCTTGAGGATTTCGAAACAATGTCGATGAGGAAGATCGCTTCATCCTTGTCGTTCTCTAGCATCTTCAGGTACTATGTTCTGCTTTTTTTCTCACTTTGTTTTTTAGTAAGGGCGAAAGATTTTTAAGGCTTAGGGTTTTCGCTTACTTTCCATCTCTCGTTCCCAATTGAAGAGGGTTTTATGATGCTTGGGAAGGTAATTTTTGCCTCTACTTATCTGATTGCTTGTTTATTTCTTGCTAGCACTATTTCATTGCTTGGATTTTTGCTCTGTTATTGCTCTGTTATTTATTTAGTTTAGCAATCAGTGATAATAATACTTAAATAGTGTGATGTCGTGGGATGATTCTTTGCTGTCATAAGCTGTGCTAATGATTCATGGAGTCCAATATGTCTCTGAGTGGAGATGGCACTACACTCACGTACAGGGAGCAATAATTTTGAGCTGAAGAAGTAACTTGTTGCTGTCATAGTGGGAAGTGTGGTATCATGACTCCTTGTGCTGTTTAAAGGAAAAGAGGTACAAAGGTGATGCCAACAAGCAGTGACAAGGAGAGTTTATTAATTTTTAGCATGCTTGATTGCCTTTGTGGAAGCCAATTGCCTTGTGAATATTTGTGAGTTGACATTTAGTAGTTTTAGTTTTGTGAATTTTCATGTAAGCTTTGAGGACAAAGCATCTCTAAGGGGGAGGTAATGTCATGTACATGGGTATGGGTATTAGAGTGTTAGTATAAATACCTTACTAGTTGTAATTGTAGGATCATCAATGAATCAAATGAAACCCAGTTAAAGCTTCCCTTCTCTAATTTGCGAGATCTCGAGTGAATTTTTATATCTTTCACATTGTTTTTTCTTGTTTGGATTGCCGAATTCAACATTCGGATTAATGCGCTTAAAATGTCATAAATGATTCTAAGATAGTATGGATTTCCCTTCCCTATATCCGGTCCCTATTTGAGAATTCAATTCCTATTGTAGTGGGCGCAATGCTGGTAAAGGATTTGTGTGTTTTCTCACCTTTTCTTAGTTCTGAAATGTTTTGTGATGAAGTTGTTTGAAAATCTAAGGCGATCTAGACTATTGATTTGTTTGGCTAGGTATTTCTGGCTGCTTACTGTAATACTGTGCTAAATTTTGTGCTTATTGCTGCTACTGCTAGTTTTTGTTTGCTTGTTATTGCCACACATCTGTCAGTATCCACTGGATTGCGTTCTTAATATAGTAGAGAATCTCATGTTATTACCTTTCTTGAGTATAGGGTAGTGCGGGTAACAACTTTCTAGCAAGGTTTTCAACTTCAAGTGATGTGGCCAACAAAACATCCACTTCAGGTGGATTACTTGGCTGGATATCTGGAGGATCATCTTCTCTTCCCTCATTAGATTTCCCAATTGAAGGTGTTTCAGTGCCCCCTCCTCTTCCTGACTTTGTTGAGCCTGGTAAAACCAAGATTACAACGCTCCCTAATGGTGTCAAAATAGCTTCTGAGACATCATCTATAAGTTCCCCCCCCCCCCCCCTCTCTCATGCTTACATGTGATATCTCTTGGGCATAACTTCTTTATTATCATAGTATGCATCAAAACAGCTGATGATGATTTCCCCCCCCCCCCCCCCAACTACAGAACCCTGCAGCATCTATTGGCTTATGTGTTGATTCTGGTTCGATTTATGAGACACCTTACTCGTTTGGTGCAACGCACCTGCTTGAGCGTATGGCATTCAAGACAACAACCAACCGAAGCCATCTGCGCATAGTGCGAGAAGTGGAGGCTATTGGTGGTAGTGTGACAGCGTCAGCTTCCCGGGAGCAGATGGGTTATACTTTTGATGCCCTTAAAACCTATGTTCCTGAAATGGTAGAACTGCTTGTGGACTGTGTTAGAAATCCGGCATTCTTAGATTGGGAAGTTAATGAATCGGTAAACTTCTCTCCATACTTACTTTGGTCTGCATCCTTCTCCTTCCAGCCGTTCCATTAAGTAGTGTTAGTCCTATTTCCATGCAGCTTCTGAAGTTGAAGTCTGAGATAAGTGAGGCATCCAACAATCCTCTCGGCTTGCTCTTGGAGGCCCTTCATTCTGCTGGTTATTCAGGTGCCCTGGCGAATCCTCTATTGGCTCCAGAATCTGATGTCCATTAGTTGAACAGCACAATTTTGGAGGAATTTATTGCTGTAAGTCAGCAACAATTTTGGAGGAATTAATGCTTTGGCACTAGGTAAGCAACTCGTGGGTTAAGATTAACTCTTTCATTTTATCAGTTTTTATTGTGTGGGATATGTTGGTTCTGATCAGATTTTGAATCTGGGATATCAATCTTTTTTTTTAAATGATAAGTTCCATTTCTTCATTGCTAAATGTGCAATTTTAGTTTGAAAAAGTGCATGTATAAAACGGAAAAGTGCATTTTTAGAACTATTTTTCTTAGCATGTCCATATTTGGGTTAGCTTCTTACTTGTGTTAAGATCCATAAGCTCAATTAGGAATGAGCGTCTGTTGTTCAGGATGTTGGTGGTTCGACTCCACCTGGATCTATATACTCTATTTCAATGTTCAATTCAGAATATCATGTCTACTAATAATAGGCCACCCATTAGGAAGCTTAGGCAATGGAGTGGTTTAAGTTTTAATGCACATTATGATCTTACATTTGCACAATTGTATCTTACTTTTGCACAATTGTATCTTACATTTGCACAATTGTATTCTTAATCTGCACAATTGTATCTTACTTTTGCACAATTGTAGTTTAAATTTGCACAATTGTATCCTACTTTAAATTTGCACAATTGCACAATTAAAGTTGCACAAATGCACTTTACAGTTGCACAAATGCACTTCACAGTTGCACAAATGCACTCCACAGTTCCACAAATGCACTTCACAGTTGCACAAAAGGTATCGAAAACGGGAAAAAGTGCATTTACCCATAAAATTAGACATATTTACCAATTTACCCATAAATTAAACATATTTCAATTATAAATTTTTATAATTGAAATAGGCACATTTACCTATTTACCCATAATGAATTATTTGTCTCCACAAAATAAACTTATATTTGCACAATAAGATGTTATATGTGCACAAAAGCAAGTTATACTTGCACAGCAGAAAGTGTTACCACGAAAAAAAAAATCTGGGCAAAAAAAAAAATAAAAAAAAAATTAAAATGTCATCCTATGCGTCCATTTTACAGTTGCACAAATGCACTTCACAGCTGCACAAATGCACTTCACAGTTGCACAAGTGTATCTTACTTTTGCACACTTGTATTCTAAATGTGCACATTTCAATTTTATTTTTGCACTTTATGTTCTTATATTTGCACATTACAATTTTATTTTTGCACTTTACACTCTTATTCATGAGGAGAAACATAGTACTTATAAGCGATAAACATAGATAGCCTCTACGGGATTTGAACCCGCATCTTTGTGCGTAGGCACATTGCTCTTCCATTTTGAGCTAATAGGCTTATAATCGGGCATCACACATATTAATGCAATTTTAGAATACAATTGTGCAATCTGAACTATATTAAGTGCAAAAATAAGATATATTAGTGCAATTGTAGATAACATATCTATCAATATAAACTATTAGAAATGGGAAATATTAATCATCGAAGTGTAGATCTGTTAAGAACATATCAATATTCAAGTGAAGATGGAAGATTGAACAGAAAGCCATATCCATCTCCTACTAATTTTAGCATATTGACCGCAACTAAAAGAAAGAAAGAAAAGACCAAGTACAGATTATGAAGCACTAGCCAAGCTGTCTCAACACGTTTCCATCCCAAAGTCCCAAACGGTTTATTCATTAAATCATCAAGCTCTTACTCCCATACAAAGCAGTACCCACCAGACTCAACTAACTCTGAATGATTAAACGAAAAGGAAGGGAAGTTCTGAACTGGTAAATATATAGATGTGACGGAAGCCAAAGGGTAACAAAAAGTAAGACCATACAATGGGTCTTACATAAAATGGGACATCCTCTCAAAGGTATACCACCAAACGTTGCCTTGCGACACCACCCCGTTAGCAGTTCTCAAAAGTATACCACCCCGTTAGCAGTTCATCAAGGTAAACCTTGGACCCAATATATATGTGCAAATGATAAGATAATCATTTGCAAATATATAAGCCGGCCAAAGTCAACACGAGATGAAACAAACGGGCTGGGCATTCCTCTTAAACTTCCTAATTCACTAAACTACCAGCCTAACAGTAAGCCTACTCCATAACAAAAGTATGATAGCAAATCTCCTAATTCTAAATCCCTTTACAAAAGTATGACAGCAAGACCAAAAGCTGTTCCCAAAGAACTCTCAGCCAACGACAGCACCATCACGCACACAATCCAGCTGCCAGACAACAACCACCAGAGAGCCCCGAGTCCAAGCATACTCACCCTTAAACCAGTCCAACTGTTAACAGCACCTAATATGACAGCAGAGTCGAACTATGACAGCAAACAACACCAGGCCGCTCATCTGACTATCCCTCACGTCATCAACCCTTACAAGGGCATATGCCTCGCCTCCGTCATCTGCTCGGTTGGTAGGTTTCGTCACCCGTCGAGGAGTCTTTACTCTCCTCAAGTTCGGACTCATCCATGAAGTGAGCAGCAGCCTCCTTACCCCAAAGGAAGGGAAGTTGTTCAAATGTTTTACTCATTAAATCTATAGTTTTCTCTGCAGCATTTACTTAGACTCTTAACCAACTCCTCAAAAAAGTCAAAGGTGACATCTTTCTCACCGACTTATTCGGTTAACAGTTTTGATCAGTCCCTCGATTTGAATCAAGATGTCTCATTGAATCTAAACACTTGCCCTTTTAATTTAAAAAAAATATATAAAAAATCTACATATGTGTCACCATCCGTAACAAGAGCAATGGATGATACTTTGACAGTCTGACATCCCCACACCAGGAGCTAGGAACATGTTGATGGTGATGCAGTTCCTGTTCAGATCTTCTTAATTTTATTGTAAATTTCTATAGGCTTGCTGCATGGTAAAGGAGTGATATTTAAAATATGGTGGGAAAAAAGTAATCAAACTTCATGTCATTTTTTTATGAGATAACATAGCCAATAAAAATCAAAGTCATGATCCATTGCTATTTAAGTTAGGGATCAGACATAGTCACATGTGAAGAAAATATATAATGATGCATTGATTTATCACATAATCTCGAATCATAGTGGAAGAATTAAGTGATGATAGAAAAGAAAGAGTAATAAAAAGACAAAACATTACAAAGCAACAAGTGAGCAGCAACATTACCTTATTTCTTTCAATCCCTCTTTAGCCCTAAAAATTGCCTCTTGAATGCCTCCCCTTGCAGAAAAGGCCATAATATTGTCATGTCCATCCACTAGACCTTATACCTCAATCGATTTTGTAATTCAAGACAAGTTTGATAGCATAAGTCACAAGAAAAAATCAATCCATTGGTCATATATTTCTCTCCCAATTTATCTATCATAATGCAATAATTTAGCTCTAGCATTTTGTATTAATATTGAGACTTGCTGAACTAGAAAGAAACTTGCTACTGCCGGTAGCGACTGATCAGATCAATCATCCTTATAGAGTTGTCTCTGAAAGTGAAAATCACAAAGGAGCACTAAACAACAAACTAGGAAGTGTGAACGAGCTAATTAATGATGACAGATTCACATGTACATGGATACAAGTAGCAGCTAGAATCAACCTGGAGTAAAAGGGAATTTGCGAGGAAGAAATGGACGGATCACACCTTTCTGTATCTTCCAATCAGCCGGATTCAGACTCGTCGCCTCCACTTTCAGCAATACCTCATCAGCCTTTGGGATAGGAAACGGAGCTTCAACAGGCTGATGAAACAAAGATTTGAATATTCCCACTTTAATTGCCATATACAGTATTCAATCTAACCATATACTATATGATTTGTGCATCAAACAAGGAATTCAAGCATGATTGTTTCTTGATCAGCCATTAAATCAATTCACCAAACCAGGAGGGAAAACAAGGAAAAAGAATGGGGAAAAATCGTTTCCTATTTTACACCAAACTTGTATTAATTTCCAGCTAATAAACTTACAGAACAAAACTGAAGTTCAACACCTAATCCGATTCAACTCACAGCAGCATATGCATCTCAGATTCTCAATGTGTGAACAAACCATGACAAGCTGCATTTATGGAGTGATTGACTGAATCAAGGAGCATGGTAACTTAGTTTTAAACTTATGCCAGGAGAGGATGATAAGGAAAAAAAAACTCTAGCAAAAACAGACTCAATGAAAGCCTCATAGAAAACACACAATCAAATCATGTATTTGATGTACTGCTCTAGATGCTTAACTTCATTTACAATCAAAAACTCTAATTTTCTAGATTGATTTCTCAAATCAAAACTCAAAACAAATTCTCATATCCTATCCACAAATTCATTTTGCAACATTCGAGAGTCGAAACTAAGAAATTGAAAATCAAATAAGGAATTGAAGCAGACACATAACCGAAAGAGATTGAAATTTGTCCTACATATTCTTGTGATGATTCTGTGCATATTCTAACAAAATCAAAAGCTGTAAATTACAGGCAGAACTTCAACACTCTGCTAGAACAAATGGACAAGAGAAGGCCATGTTTTTACCTTCAACTACTTGGGAACAAAATCAACAGCATCAATCGGCCCAGGCCCCTTGAGGGTCACATTCGCCAGCCCAGCCTCATTAGCCAAATCCGCCAGACCAAACGTCGTCAACTGTCCCGGATCGATGGTAGGAAGATACATTGGAGAGGAAGAAGACGAGGATAACTGAATTCGATTTGCTTGTTCACATGTCGTCTCCAATTTCCGAGAGAGCACAAAGGAGAGGAAAGAAGATGAGGCGACTGCTGGGCGAGAGCGAAGGGAAGAAGTGGGAGGAGGAGGGGACTGCTCGAGCCCTCCCTCCGAGCCTGGAGACCTTTCTCCCCGCGGACAGCAGAGCACGAAGCACTTGCCGCTCCGAGAACACAATCGAACTGTGAATCGAGAAGGACGAACAACAGATCGCCATCTTCAATTCAAGTAGAAATCGAGAAGGACGAACAATCAATTCAAGT
This sequence comes from Persicaria maculosa, assembly GCA_963922045.1. Taxonomy (NCBI): domain Eukaryota; kingdom Viridiplantae; phylum Streptophyta; class Magnoliopsida; order Caryophyllales; family Polygonaceae; genus Persicaria; species Persicaria maculosa. Next base: position 68,227,874 of record OY998251.1, on the reverse strand, counting down.
AGAAATCGAGAAGGACGAACAACAGATTGCCGTTCCGATGGAGAAGCGACGAGAAGAGGAATCGGAGGCGGCGGCTAGAGCAAAGTGAGGTGATACGTGAGGAAACAGGCCCAGCGTTTCAAATAAACACTAATCCGAGTCCAGTTATGTTAATTAAGAGAATTTTACATGTTAAGCTGATTTTACACAATAAGGAGTTTTTACATTTGAAGTAAACTATATATATATATATATAGGGGAGATATCTAATGAGAAGTAACATTTAAATGAGAAGATGAGAAGTAAGCCTTATACCCCTTAGATTAAAATAATTTTTTTTATATGGATATATAGGACATATCTAATGAGAAATATATCAATGTTTTTTTAAAAAAATTATTTTTTATGCTATTTATCTAGAGGGTGATTTAAGGTTCATTTTAGGGTTTTTATGCTAATTTAAATTAGCTTTTTCATTCATCATCTAAAAAAATAGCATAAAAAATAATTTTAAAAAAACATTGATATATTTATCGTTAGATATGTCCCCTATATCCATATAAAAAAAATTATTTTAATCTAAGGAGTATAAGGCTTACTTCTCATCTTTTCATTTAAATGTTACTTCTCATTAGATATCTCCCCTATATATATATATATATATATATATATATATATATATCCAAACTCACCGCCTTAGAAGCGATTTTGTCTTACTACGATACAAGTCGGCTTCTGGAACCCCTCAAGATTACACAGCACCTCCGATCGCGCGCACTTGCCAAAAGAGGTTTGAAATTTACCAAGAACTAATAACCAAAGTTTTCACATGGAAAAGAGGAGGAAGAAGCTGGGAAACACATATCCCTCTTCTAAAACCTAAAAACCTGCTTTTAAGCAGTGTTCTAGGCGGTAATTTGCCTAGACACCACCTAATCCTGCCTAGGCACCGCCTAGACCCCGCCTAGCCCGACGATTATTCAATTTTAGCTTTTAGGCATGTGATTAGTTAATTTAGGGTTTTTTTATCCCCCATCTCTAGAAATATTTGTTCTTCAATCCAACCTATGGTTTTGGATTTTAGAAGGTTTAGAGTCGCTAATCGGACGCCTACTTTTGCGTTTATTTACTTTAATGATAGTTAAACACGGCAAATTTGGGTTTATGAGTGATATTATGGATTATTATTACATTCTATGAATTATTTACATGTGTTATGCGTTAAAATATAAGGAAATAATTAAGTTTGTTTCAAGTCCACCTAGGCACCGCCTGGGCACCCGCCTAACCGCACCCACCGCCTAGCGGCCGCCTAGCGCCTTTTAGAACATTGCTTTTAAGAGGATGAGAATATGTTGAACACCCCACTCTCCCACCAAACCTAATTAGTTGAGGTAAAAATGATGGTATTAAATAATGTGTTCTGCAAAATCACACTAGCCACTTGCATTTTGTTAGTTGTAGTTCTTTTTTTCGATGACATTGTTAGTTGTAGTTCTTATTTCTGGGCTATGAAGTATGAACAGATGTTGCAATTTGGGGCCTTCAATTTGTATCAGCATATGCTTATACTCGTGTTGAATCTTGGCAGGTAAACGAAAACCGTGCTAGCTAGTAGCGAAAGCAAGACATGGCTGAGAAGATCGCGGCTTCTTTGGTAAATGAAGAGAAAAATGCGTACCAAGAACAACACTCTCAATTGCAATTCTTTATAACAAGATTACGAAGAGGCCAGATCCGCTGCTGTTACACTGCATTGCTCCGTAGAGGAAACAAAAACTTAATTTACTCGGAGCAAGGACCTGTTCTCCTCATATTCGTTTATTTCTGCGTCTTTTGCAGCTGCAACAACTTCATCCACAGCCTTGCAATGCAAGTGCTTAGCTAGGCACTCTGTTGAAGCAAGCCGGCACTGCTGCAGTGCCTCTCCTGCAGGCTCAGCTGCTTCTGCAGCTGTATCTGCCTCCTGAACCGCTCTATGAAAAGGTCAGCCGCGTGATCAATATCCTCCTCCCCTGCCTCCTCATCCAACCTCCCATACTGGTCCTCCAAAATCGTCAGCATTGTGCTAACAGACTCACTCCCCCTGCCATCCTTGCAACCCTCATGAGTACCGTCTTCATTGTCATTGAGCTCCATCTCCTCTTCCGACTCCTTGAACAGGGTGTTCGTCAAATCTATGCAACTATCCTCAGGAACCTCTGTTCATTACTCATCCACACAACATATTTGGATACACATAGTTAGTGTACTAATCCCATCTCTCCCTATCATGTGATTCAATATTTCATCCGTTAATAAAAATATGTCATTTTAGGTTTTACAGTAAGTTTGTGAATTATGACTTTTCGTGACAACTTAAGTGGTATTTACTAGTTACATGACAGTAGGTATATAATATATCGAGCAAGTTCACGAAAGAAGTATACCTTGAGTATACGAAAATGCTTGTTTTGTAGTCAGTTTCACAGCAGGCTCCGTAGTCATGTACATGACGAAGCCCTCGCCTTCTGCTCCTCTTCCATGTGGAACACTGTCGTCTTCATCTTCATTACTGTCATAATCCTTGTTGCTGTCATGGAGAGAGCTTCTGGGGGCATTGCGGTGGCCATGGCGACCAGCAACGACAGCCTGGAGCTTGTCGAGGAGGAGGGTCTGGTCGCGGTGGAGGAGGAAGAAGATCATGAAACGCGTCCGGAGATCATTGGTTTTGGTGGACAAGGCAGCGATTATTCGCTTTAACAACCCTGGAACGCTCACCTTCATTTTCGATCTTGTTTAATTGTTTCGTGGAACTTTATTAGGATGCGGATGAAGAGAGGGTTTTCTAAAGAATGGAGAAGAACAAAAAGAAACCTTCAAGAGGCTTCGAGACGTGTGAATGTTTTTTGCAGGTTTGTGGAGAGACAGAAAAAATGAAATTGGTTGAGTTGCCACCATAGTGGTGGAAAACTGGAAAAGACCCATGTTTATAGAAAGATATGGGAATGGAAGGTAGAGAATAAAGAGGAAAAGATTATCATGGTACCTAAAAGTTTTTTTTACTGAACTTCTATGTCCTTGGAGTATAGGATAAGAGGCCAAATTGAAAAATATTTCTCATAGATATACCCGATTTAGCCATTTTTAAATTATATTATGGGTTCACTCATTTTCTTTTAGGGTTTTCTTTCCCAATAAAATATTCTTACCTTATGTCCTTGAGGCACACAATAGACAAACCGAAGTTTCTTATATGCCTAAATTTAGGATATTTTCATTTGTTTATAGAGGTTTTTAGTTTTGTCAAAATGGACATTATATGTAATTTTATGAGAGATGATTTGGAGTTGGTAAATATTCAAATTGCTGATTTAAAATAGGATTCTAGTATGGTTTTGGAGTAACTCAAAAACTAAAAGTCTAAAACTAAAGTTCTGTTAAGCATTTTACACATTAAGAAAACAATAACAAATTATCATATTTTCACAAGAGTACTCTTGAAATTATGTCTACCATCCTAACATCCTTTTCAATAATAATTCTGATAACTCAATGGGTTTAACTAAAATTTTTAAATGAATCAAAATAGCTTTTTTTTTTAAGTTTAAAAGTTATTGTGTTATGAGTACATTTTTCTAAGAAATATAACTAAACCCCAAAATATACGGAGCCAATTGAAACATTTGATGGAAATATATTACTAAATACAACACAAATACTCTGAACAGGTGGAATATAAGAAATAAAACAAATGGTCATTGTTTCAACTTGTAGGCTATGAAAAATATAAATAAAATGTTGTATAGTATAGAAAATTAGAAATGATGGAATTACAAGTTTGAAAGCTTCAAGTTGAAGACGGAAACCCGCCGTTGAGCTTTACAGTGTAATAATGGGAAGAGAGAGTTGGGGAGATATCGAGAGTCAGAGGAGTAGTGGCTAAGCAAAAGCTCAAAAAGCAAAGCACGGTTCAAACAAAGTGGTAAAATCTAGGGCCCCACAGAAAGAGACAGGGTGGACACGTGGCAGAAGATCTACACGCCTGGGCAAAATGGACGGCTGAGATCCGAGATTGAAATCAAGATTTTTCCCAAATGTAGGGTTTTGGGGGAGGAAGGCAGCAACGGCAACAGCTTCTTTTTGGGGTTTTATGGGTTGGTTTGGTTTTGAAATGGGATTCTCTTCAATGAGGTTGGGCAACTATTTGTCCACTTTCCTTGGATGCCCCCCTTTCATATTTTGACCTTACCCCACCTTAATAATTTAGGCTCCCACTCTTTATCTCCTAGAGAGCACTCACACAGTCACACCGTATGCACACAGACTTTAAGAAGTGTGCATAATGGGTACTGGGAAGCATCAAAATTTACTACAGTATGAAAGTTAACTTCCAACTTCTACTGAGTATCTTTTAACAAGAGGCACTTTACCAGTAGACCAGTCCCTTCAAGAATCTTGTATCACTCGCAGAGTCACGAGCTCAGGTTAAGCATCGTGGGAACGGAACGCCCATGATGAAGCGTCATCCGAAAACATGTTCTGGAAAGAATAGGAAGAGCGACATGCGAATGGAATCCTTACCTTATTTGGTGTAAGGTGAAAAGTCTTCTCTTGTTCGGTTTAAGGCAAGAGAAAGTGCATTCTCTCTAAATTTCTTCAAAAGGCAGGGATTCGGTTCATAAACCTATTTCCTCCTAGCCCCGAGAAATAGCGAAAGCTGGTCTAGTAACCAACCCTGATATTATTATGGATTTGAGCTCTAATGCGACGCATAAAGGGTATAGCTCTGTAACTATGGATTCCCACATTATAAAAAGGATTGTTATCCAAACATTTTGCAAAAGGAGCTTTCCTAAAGTATACAAAAGGGAATAATATATTAGGCATCAGTCAGATGTCAAGATGTGCTTCAACTACTCAAGAACATTAATTTCAACAAAACAAGAAGTTCTTCATAAAAGAAAATGTAGCACACAAACTGATCATTACATTTTTATGGGAATAGAGAGAGGTACTCCCAACTGATGCAATATCCGAATCACAAGTTCCACGCATGAATACTTGAAAGGAAAAGAAATTTAATAAAACTAGCCTAAGAAGACTGTAGGCACACAAGGGACTACCGCTAATACTCATCAGGCAAGCAATATCAAGCAGTTACTAAAACAATGCTCGATAAAAAAAGCATTACCTTTGTGGCTTAAGATGCTACTTGAGTTATCCCCCATACATAGCAGGTTACATTCACTAGTCTTCATCAACTCCGAGCTGCTTCATCTTAGAGTCCAATTCACTCTCCTCAAGTGCCTCTTGTGCAGGCTCCTCCTTATCTTCACCATCTTCGTTGTCGTCATCGTCATCTTCACCCTCAGGGTCATTCTCGTCTAATGGCCCAAGCATCTCAGGAGATTTCTTGAATATATTTTTCACATCATCAATGCCATCATCTGAGATGAAATTTCCATCAATATTGAGCAACTTGAACTTGGGCTTTTGCACTACAATCTGAGCCAACTTCCTGGCGCCTGCCCTTCTGATAGAGTTTGCACTCATATCTAGTTCTTGCAGGTGGGCATAGCCTTCTTCTAATGTCTTCGCAATTTGAAGAGCCCCTTCATCCTTCAGCTCGTTTTCAGCCAAATTAAGCTTAGTGAGAAACTGCTTCTCCGCTATACAAGCCTTCAGTGCAGGAACAGCATCAAGCGAAATTTCATTCCCTGCCATCTCTAGTACTTCAAGCTTTGAGCCAGAGTTCTTTAGTGCATCTGCAATTGCAATTGCCCCTTCATCTTCCAAATTCAGGTAGCTCAAGTAAACCTCCTTAAGATTAGTGTACCTTCTAAGAGCTTTACTTAGAGCCACTCCAGCTTCTACCCCAAACATGTTATCCCGTAAGTCAAGCCTCTTCAAGTCTGTACACAACTCAAGTGCCTCAGACAAAGCAACCCCGCCTTCAGAATCCACCCTAGTAGAGGAGCACCTAAAATCCTGCAGCAAGGGTGATCGCTTCACCAATTCAGCAATAGCAACAGCACCTGCATCTCCTGTCATGTTGTTGTGAAAATGGAGGACTCTTAGCTGCTCTGTTGATGGCACCAACTCACAAACTGCACGAGCTGCTTCCTCAGAGATGCCATCATTCATTAAATACAGCTCCTCCAAGCTGCTCTGAGACTTCAGCAGTGCCTCAAATGCCCTTACACCCTTTTCACCCAATGCATTGTTTGAGAGATCAAGATACCTCAATACACAACCTTCAAGAGCAGCTGCAAAAATCTTAATAACTTCAAGGGCTTCTGCTTCTGGCCTGCCTGCAATAAAATCTGACAGGTCTACTTCTGTCAGTTGACCCTTGAGTGATGCCAAAATTGGTGCTGCAACATGGGCTGCTCCCAAACCAAAACTTCTATTGCTGAAGCATATCTTAGTATAAGAATTTCCTGATTCCTTGAGAGGCTGCAGAAGTTCCTCCGCTTCTTCAGGCTCAATGAAAGCTCTCGGGCCCTTCGATATATCAAAGCATTTATCTTGAACTGTCTCGGGCACAGGCAAATTACCCTCAAGCTCTGGCACATTAACCTCTGCCTTTGTTTTGAGACCTTTCTTGAGAACTTCAAGCATGAGTTTACTGCACTCCTTGGCATAGAGTTGCACTGCTAAACTACCATCACCATCAGGCTCATTTTCATAATGCTGATTTGCAGTTGTAAATGCAACTCCTTCGATATACTTGGCATTTTCTTGGGCCTCTTCCTTAGTTAAACTACCATACTTCCTCGTAAAGACAGTGGTACTTGAAAGATTGCTGCCCATACGTTCCACAAGCATGAGTCTTGTGTTTTCGCTGGGAGGCCAGAGCTTGACAGAGAGAGGTCGGCGTGCAGAATTGAATTGTGTGGTATCCATTATTAGAAAACCTACAAACACAATTTCTTGATGTTAAAATCAAACAAGCCTACTGCCCACCTCCTCCCAAAGCATTTTCCCAAACGATTTTTCCGAACAAACTTTGATTCACAGATGAGAAAGATTAAAGCGAGCTATCTTTCTTTGCAAAAGAGATTTCTAAATTTCTATAAATTAGGTCTAGTTAATCCTCTAAAAAAAATAATGCAATATACTAGATGAAAACCAATGGCCAAACTCCAAAGTGCCAAACATGAATACAAAAGGTGAGCCAAGATGATCAATATGGGAGTGTGGGAAGCAAAAATAGCATATATAGAAAACAATATTTGCAAACAAAACTATAGAGTCTATATCCCAATCACTCCATTAACAATGTCAGTAGGAACTAAAAAGCAGAGCTAAGAAAACATTTACAGCAATTCAATCTTGCTTTGATGAAAAGTTAAACACATTCCTAAAATAACCTACAATGAAACCAAATGAGGCTACTTAGCTGCACTGCAATTTGCCAAAAAGACAAGTCTCGTGATATAATCAGTATTTCCCATTTTACCATACCAAATGGAACAAATCAATTATGTCGATCAGAAGAAACATCACTACTTTTACATCTCACAACAGCCAACTCCAATAAATTCCCAAACAAAAGAACTAAGAAAACATATATAAAACTCAGGAGTAAACTGCATTCTAAAATAATGATGCTTACAACAGTCTAAACTAAGAAAAAGAACTCCTTAAGTCTTAAGCTCTAGAGGGAAATTCAAGAGAAATCTTCATAATGGCATTGAGCAAGCAAAAAAGCAAAGAAGAAAGAAAATCTGAACATCATAAAGACTGTTCAATGATAACATAAATGTTTGCTCAGAAGGCTTTGGCTCCTGAGTTACTATAAAAATAAGACCATAATAAACTTCAGCATGATTTTTGTTTAAAGTTGAAAATTTAGTAACTTTCTATTATGTATATGCTAAGGGCACAAAGTTTTTTATTTAAATAAAAAAAATTACACCAAACTACCCCATTATTTTTTAAATATTCTTATGAGGATAAAACAGATATTGGGTGTTGAACTGTAACAAGATATTACTTGTAATTTTAGTTATCGAAATGGTTTTGGTTATTACGGATGCTTTTGGGTAATTTACCCGAACTTCAACACAACGGTAATGACTACCTGAAGATACACAAAAGATTGAGCCAAATTTACATATATATACATGACTCCTAATACTTGCTTGAGCATTTAATAAAGGGTTCCCCATGGAAGAGGAGGTGTATTGACAAGGGACTCAACTTAACTTCAGGTCTTGATTTCGAGCCTTGATAATGGAGTGCCTTCAAAACATAAGTGGGGGCGTTTTGCACTCTTATTGGCTCATTTTGAAGACTTTACCATTTGCCAATGCCACAATAATGGGAAAATGGTATCAATCACCTCAGCATAAAATTAAAATTGATTTGATCTGCCCTTCAATTACTTTCACAGTGTTCAAATGTGTCCCCAAAACACACGAATTGATTGAAAAGAAAAATATAAACGCTTTACAACTCTCGAGACCTAGACGGATAAAACCCCAACCGGAAACACAAAGCAAAAAGCTCCTCGAAGCTATGTCAACCAAAAACCCTCCTCAGTCGATTAACAACTCAAACTAAAGATCCACCAAGAAAGCATCGCAACAAAGCAAAAGAACCAACGAATTAGCATCAACAGAACCGGTAATAAGCATTTAGCAAATAAATATCCACAAGGTGGATACTTGAAGTCAACAGATCGGCGAGGAAGTCCGATCAATTTGATGTTTTAAACCTTGTATAGATGATACATCAATTTGTCAAACACGCACAAGGAACAAACGGGAAAAGGATGAGACGGAACAGAAAGCGAAACCCTAGAAATGGAGCCGGAAAAGAAGAATGGAAATGTACCTTGAGACAGTGATCCGACAGCCTGAGACTGAGAACTCAACCAACTAGGAGAAGCCTCGAACTCGAAAGAGTTGAAGGCAACGAAAGATGTGGAGAGAGAATGGATACTGCTAAGTTCGGTCTGCACGCGCAGAAAGAATGTGGGAGGGAAGTGGGAACGGGCTTCGCTGGTGTTTATATGGATTTGTTTTTTTGGGATAATTAGGTAAGTGGACTATTTTCGGTGTTTGTTTTGGTAAATGTACCCTTTAAGTTTTTGTTTTGTTAATTATACTTTTTTTCCTACAATTTTGCCCATATTTTAACAATTTCTTTCAATCACGTCCATTGTAACACAAATATTTTCCCTTACACCAACTCTCCTTCAATCAATTGATGCTCCTATTCTATAACATAGCTTCCTTTAACTACATATGGGATGATAACTTCACCGTTAATTTTTACTATTTACACTGCAAAGCCACCGCATAGGTATGCGGTGGCTTAATCACATTTTCCTCTCACCCACCGCATAGGTATGCGGTGGGTGCGTTGACCGTATGCCGACTCACCGCATGTATATGCGGTGGGTTAGGGTATAACGGAGTCCATTATGCCGAAATCCGATTGGTTCCAAGATATCCGAAACCCACCGCATACCTATGCGGTGGGTTTGTTGAATTTTAAAAGAATATTAATCAACCCACTGCATACCTATGCGGTGGGTTGTTACCGCGGATGGGGCCCCTTATAAAAAGGCTTGCGGGCCCCATTCTCCGACACAATTTCCGACTCTTCTCCGATTCCAATTCTTGTCTTCCTTTCCGAGCCCGACCTTTGGTTCCGTCGTTTCTCCCGTCCCCTCTTTCTACCCCACTTTGTACCCGAGTCTTGAGATAGTGAAAGACAATTGTGGAAAAGATGTGTCGTGCCTTGACGTATTATGTCGTTGCTTGAGCTGTCGCCGCTGTTGTCCGACATGTTGATGTGTAGTAACATGTCGTGGGACTGCAAATATATATAGGGTCATCGGCAGAGCACCGCATGGGTATGCGGCGGTAGCACCGCATAGGTATGCGGTGTGTGTCTATAAAAATATGAACCGAGTGCCAACGGAAACCCACCGCATCGGCGACAATGTCTTCCGAACCAAAACAAGTTCCACGTGAACACCTGTTCACCGGACACTACAACAAGGAGGCGCTCGGAGGCATCGCCTTCACCGCAACGTTTCGTCACTGCGGCCATCGCTACACAGTGACGAACAACCTGCAGCACGGTCATCTGAAGAGGCACATCAACAACAAGCATGCCGACAAGATCTAGGATTTATGCGTTAATGAGACGTATTTGAAGTTGTTTGTTTGTACTCGTGCGATGAAGTCGGTGTTATTGTCGTCTGTGTAGTTGTTTGTTTGTCGTCTTTATAGTTGTAAAAATGTTTTTCTAATTAAATAGTGGCTTCGTACCATCTTTGTGTGATATTTTTCCCATTGCAACTTATTTACCATTACGGCCCGAACTTCACCAATCCGAATCCGAAGGAGATTTGGATTACGCGGTTTCATTGCTTACAACTGAAACTACAACATTTGAACTAAATTACGCAGATACTACATAGTTGGTAATTCACGTCTAGTAACTACCTACAGACGATGACGTCTCCTTAATCGAAATTACAATCTTCATTTCGTTGAATGCATAATATCTTTCGCCTGCGTTGAATGCTCTCAGCTTTTGGATGACATCATTACAAAGATCCTCAGCCCCTTCAATGTAGAGATCGTAACGACAATATCTCCTAATGTGATTCACGATATGCGCCTCCGCATCTAAGTAATACGACTCCGGAAACCCTCTGTCGTCATAACAATGCGCACAAGCAAACTCGATCGGATAAGGTACGTCAGTGTCCGTCTCGAATTGACGCTGAAGTATGACGCAAGAATTTCCCACAATGTAAGCTGGATGTCTGCAGGTGCATTCCTCCGACCACCGAGGCTCCGTGCAACGAATCAACGTAACCTTGTAATCCAAATCACCCACTATACGGCGGTATGTCTCTAGGGTGTTGACCATCCTGTGTTTGCCTCTTCGTCACCGCATTGGTCCATCCCAATTATGCGGGTCTGTGACCCATACACCGCATAGATATGCGGTGGGTATGCACCGCATACCTATGCGGTGGGTGGATCACAGGCGCAGCACAAGGGCTATAAATGGGCCAAAACCGCCTCATACGTACTCTTGCATCGCAAGTTCCCATATCACATAAATCGAAGGAGATGGTGAGAGTAGACGAGTATGAAGGTAAGACTGATAGGGGTGTGTCCTTCAAAATTATAGTTGATAAATATTCACGCCCGTACGAGGATTATTTGTGCAATTGCCAGCACAAGAGGTGGTGTCAATCATTTCCCTGCTGCCTTTTTCACGTTGTATGCTATAAAGGCGTTCAAGGCGATACATGCGCATTCTCAGAGCCGGTTGAATTGGCGTGTGTCAAGGGTGACCAATTACACACGGAGGACCCTGAGTCATACTACCACGAGGCGATTGAGGCAATCAAATGCGCAATCAGCGACCTATTCAGCGATGTCGGACTAAGTTGCGCATTTCAAATTGCAAGGTTCGTTGTCGACAACGCAGCCCATCCGACGAACGACAAAGTGAAGAAGTACGCATTCAACCGACTTGAGATCCACATTAACCCGCGTCTTGTGGAGGAATCAGTTGGTAGTTGTTCCGTAGAGCATGTACCTCTGGTGTATGACCCATTATATGTTCCGTAGAGCAGGAACCTCTGGTGTATGACCCATTATCTATAGGCGGTTGCTAGGCGTATATTACCAATTATGTAGTACAAATGATGTACATAAAAATTATGATTGTTGGTTTAAATCGGCACTTGGTAAATTACGCATAAATGATACCTAACAACTACCAACCGACAACATTGTACCTATGGTACAGAACAACTACCAACCGACTCCTCTACATTGCCTGGCAACATGTGAATCTCTATTCGGTGGAATGAGTACTTTGTAAGTTTGGTGTTCGCACGACGCACAAATTTTTCGAACGCGTATCTCGCCACCTGCGATGCACTGGTCATTCCCAAATCGGAGAAGAAGTCGCTAACAAGCTCCGTAATTGCCTCCGTCACGTGAAGATAGTATGCGGCAGGGTTATCCCTATACAAGTATGCCCTGGTCATGCGGACATCCTCGTAAGTGACTCCTTGGACGCATTCTAGGTCAACCGAATGGGAAACCCTCGCTGTATCGCGTTCTCTGCATACAACTTAGAAAAGGCAGCATGGCCATCCTTTCCAGCTGCTGTGCTTACAGTTGCACAATAAATCGTCAGTTGGCCTACGAAAACTTTCGACTGTAAGTCTGAACCTATTGCCCGATCTTGTCTCCGCATCATACACTTTGGTAGTGGACATTGGGTTTAGGGTTTAGAGTTGGCGACAGGGCCCTAGGCCCCTTTATAGTATCCGGTGTGTACCACCGCATACCTATGCGGTGGTACAATAAGATGCGGAAAATTACCGGCACGGGAACATCGTGGTATGCGTCCTTCATCGGAGTTGGTCGTCCAAATTCCATCGATCGGGGGAGATCGAACCTCGTATAGAAGGACGAAGCTGGGAAATTCCGTTGGGAGTTCCGACGAAATTTCCCAGCTTCATCCTTTTGTAAGAGGTTCATTCTCCCCCGACGGATGTAATTTGGGCGACAACTCCGATAACGGAAGAAGACCACGTTGTACCCGTACCGGTAAGTTTCCAAAGCATTTACGGATATTTCAGAGATTGGTTTTGATTGCATCAGCAACAGCCATCCGCAGGATAACGTAAAAGACATAATGGACGTACATGTGTACTATCATGACGTCTTTCACGTTATCATGCGGATAACTATTGCATTGTATAAGTTGAAGACTATGAGATCGAAGCGATATAACCCGAGCAACATGCCAACGCCCAGCGATTTCAGTCCAAAGACAGAAATCACTGGACGTGGCATGTTGCCTAGGCTATCATCGCTTTTCCGCCACGACAAGAATACATACGGATTTTATATTTTGTTGCACATAGCGATACAACCCGAGCAAACTAGTCAACGGTCAAAAATTTCGATCCGAAGACACAAATCTTTGGCCGTGGCTAGTTTGCCTGGATTATCATCGCTTTTCCGCCACGACAATTTCACAGCCCTGGAACAGACTATATATAGGCACCCACCGCATACCTATGCGGTGCCGACAACGCATACCTATGTGGTGGGCCCCACCGTATACCTATGCGGTGGGCCCCACAATTTCAAAAATTTCCGCGTCAATGGTACTTAACCACCACCGCATAGGTATGCGGTGTTATTGTATAAGAAGTCTTCCGCTCTCCGTTGGAATCCATTCACCTACAACCTTATTTTCTAATATGGAAAATGACGACACCAATCGACCGCCTTCAAGCGCAGCGGACGAAGCACATACAAGTACTCCAATGGCCGATAACTCTCCACCCGCTCGTCTTCCGGTACGTGCTGCATCTTTATCGTTTACAATGACATTATAGCTACCGTAGTATATATATGTAGAGCTATAACTTAGGTTTAGAATCATATCGAATGGAAACCAGAATATAGGTACCGTGTTTTATATGTAGAGGAATAACTTAGGTTTTGAATTAGAGAGAATGGAAACCATAAAACGGGTAACGTAATATATATGTACTGTCTGCATGGCGACAGCTACCATTGGAGGAGCAGGCTGATCCGATGCCGGACGACGGTGACCACGTGGATCCCTGTAACCAAGAGTACCGCGATTACACTACCGATTTCGCTACATCGCAGACGTGGACTGATCATGCACATTTAGGTAGTGTTAACTTAGGCATTTAGATGGGTTTAGATAGAGTAAAATGCATCAGTTTAGAGTAGTTTTCATATTTTCATTATGTTTGAATTAGAGTCGGAATCTACAAGTCTTGTGCATGATTTCAGGTGATTGTGGAAAGGTGAAGCTGAGCTCGTATAAATGATAGAAGATGAGACGGATATCGGAGCCTGGAGCAAGAGAGCTGAAGAGTCGAAGAGAGGAGCTGAACATATGTGAAAAAGAGTGGAACTGTCAAGAACTCGGGCCGAAATGCAAGGAAACTCGGCCGAGTTTTGTGAAGGAAACCGAGCTTATGGATTCAGAGAAACTCGGGTGGAACAAGAAGAAACTCGGCCGAGTTTCATGGCCAACCCGAGTTTTCTTCCGTCTTCAGAAACAGCTGTTTATTTTTATTCTGAATTTTTAATTAAGTGGAAAGATGAAACGTTAGAGTCTTGTACTGGGTGTTTAGTTTTTGGGTTTTCAATCGAACAGGGGAAGGACGAACAGGTTGGTACTTAGGTTTTGATTTTCTTATGCTTTTGCTAATTTATCGATTATGAACAACTAATCCTCTTTGCTCGGGGAAATTAATCGAAGCTTCAGGTTTTCTATTTCATTGTGAGATTTTCGTTCTTAATACTCTTCTTTGAATATTATCAATTCTTTGCGTTGAATGTTTAGGGTTTTCGTGAATTTCCGTTAGTCTAATCAATTGATGCCTTTTCATGATAATCTATAGCTAGATATAGGTAATTTCTGGTTGAGTTATCTATGTTCTTGAGTAGCAAAGTACAAATCTCTGAAACTGGTTGATTTAGGGATTTGTATAGAGAATTGATTTGCAATGATGCAATAACTGGTTGTGCGTATCGATTGTCTTTGTTGATTTCCTTTAAGCTTAATCAATTATTGAATTGAATCTTGATAGTTTCAAGATTGTTTGATAATTAGGGTTTTCAGGGTCTGGTTGTCCTGTTAACTAGATTCGATAAGAAATTGGATTCAAAAGACCTAGTCTTTCCACAACAAAGTATTCGAGAGGAAGTTATCTATTGATTTCGATGATCAATGAACAAACCTGATTGCTGAGATTGATTGACCTGAGCTATTCTCTCATATTTGTTCACTTAATCTGTTTTACTTTATTGTTTTGCTTACTATAGTTTCTTAGCTAGTTAGTTCAAACCATCCAAAATCCCCCCCCTCTTTGTTTCTTGTTCTTGTTGACACACTTGACTTGCATACAAATCATAGACTCTCTGTGGGATCGACCCGTACTTTCCGAACTACATTAGTTAGGTTAGTCGGTTATATTTGATAGGATTTAAGGCGACTGAAAATCCTCTGTCATGGACCAATCGCGACGATCTGCTACAGCACTGTCGTGGCACCGCCTTAAAGCTTAATATGGTTCTGACAATCAAGCGTTCTTGGGGGAGCACTCCAGCAAGGCGTGGCAGTGTATTGCCCGCATGTGATAAGTACGGCGAGTACACTCCCCGTAAGAGACCGCGAGTTGTCGGAGATGTTACAAGCGGGAACACGCGCAGAGCTATTTCGAAGATAGAGCGGTGTCCGTTTGCGTTGTCTGGCGTGGAGTTCAAACGGGGCGAATGGGGGCTGGACGTTCTTCACAACAAGCACAACCATGAACTCCCCGGTGCGTTGGATGGTCACCCGTACGTCGGGCGGATGGATACAGAGGAGAGGGACGCTACGTTGGCCTTGACCGTGGTTGGTACCCCACCAAAACCTTTAGCCACCTTGAAGATGACAGCTGAATCACGATAAAAGTTGAACTTCACATCGCGTCGCCAAGTGTACAATGCGAGGGCAAAGTTTAAGGCAGAACCGAGAGGAGATCGAACCGTCACCTAGGAAGCACTCCGCGTTTTGCGGGAGAAGGGTTACTTCTACTCTACGAGGAGATCCCCTGACGATCCCAACAAGCTTCAAGATCTATTCATCGCACATACAGACGCTCGCCATCTTCTTGCCATCTTTCCATATGTCGTCCTCGTAGATAGTACATACCGAACGAATGCATACGTTTCTATCTACACTTATTCTTTTACCCCTTCCGACCAGGGTTTGCAAAGTCAAATATTTCATGGTGCAGTTACGGGATCCCTTTGTGTGAGTTCGTTGGATTCACTTGCACAAAGAAGAACTTCGTTATCGGGTTCTGCTTCATGTCGCACGAGAACACAGATACGTACATTTGGGCGTTGGAGCAGCTCGTTTACCTCATGCGAGGTAACCAGTGTCAGGCATATGTTGTGCACAATACACGTCCTCCATCGATGCGAAGAAGCTGCTTTCCAAAAGTCAAAGAATCTTGATGTTGCTAGGTGTTTCAAGAACGCATGTGTTGGCTTGTTCCAATCCAGATCGGCTGAAACATTCGCCGCCAGAAACAGGGGTATGCATGCAGAGTGGGGACATATCGAAGGGCTGATGCCGTATTTGGAGGCGACGTGGTTACGAGATTACTCGGAGAATATAGTTCGTGCATGGACAGACGTTATCCAGCATTTTGGTACGACCATGACGAACAGGTGCACCTCTTTTTTTGTTCGGAAATTCATTATACGCGTAATTTGTTTACAATATATATCGATATTCACATGCGAGTCCCACTCCTCTTGCAGGGTGGAGTCTGTCCATTCTGTGTTGAAGAAGACCTTAAACTCTGCGGTCGGTGATTTCACTCACGTGATCACCACAATTGATCTGATGATGGCGGACCAAATAAGTGAGGTGAAGAATACAATGGGGTGAGCGAACAACACATGGCCGACAGATTCCCACGGCCTATGGATTTTCGATCGAATTCGGAATATTGTGTCGAAGGAATGTTTCAACAAGTTGATCGAAATCTACACGAAGATGGAAGCAGACCCGCCTTCGCAACCATGCAGAGATAGATACTGGAGGGACGTCTACGGTCTCCCATGCACACATGAGATGCAAGCTTGTCGAGACACGCAGATACCCATCAAACCGTCCCAGATTCACATTTTTTGGAAGCAATTGGATTGGAAGAGGCCGCATGTTGACAACGTCCAAGATAACATTCCCCTCAGTAGAGCTGATGTGGACATGTCGCGCATGATCACTTTGTTCCAGAGTGGAGCTATGGACGAGGATACTCGTTGGAGAATCGCGTCGGTATTCAATGACGGGGATCGTTCCTCTCATACATCGTTGACCCCCTCTGACCCGGAGGACCGTAGACCGCCCGGGAGACCGAGGACTCGCCACCCCTGTCAGACGAACCCTCTACCTTGGGAACGTGAGCGTGCTCGGGCCCAACGTCGAGTAGACATAGAGAGGAGCAGTGGATCAGCACGAGGTTGAGGTCGGGGTCAATCGTCATCAATAGAAGCAGATAACGAGGAAGGAAATGAGGAGGGCACCGGGTCCAACGCCATTGCCATCGACGACCCTCCTAGGGGCCGAGGAGTAGGCAGGGGACGAGGTTGAGGACGGGGTCGTGGGAGGGGACGTGGCCGAGGTCGATCAGCATCGGCGCCAGCTCCGGAGACTGTAGGTGACATTCCACCTCTAGCACCAACGACCCTTCCACCGCAGAATCTACCTCACGTAGATTTCAATTGGGGCACTGGCAACATCGAAAAATTCATGATTACTTTCATACGAGTCGTCACAAATGTTGCAGGGGATGGTCATTGTGGGTATAGATCTTTTGCTTGTCTTCTGAGCTTGGGACAAGACGCATGGCCTCGAGTTCGACGAGAGCTGGAAGTTGAGTTGCAACTGCATTCAGATCGGTACCATTACTATCCTGCCTTAGATGAGCTCATCATGAGGGTCAACTATTTCGGCACATGTCATGATGCTACGTATTGGATGGAGATTCCGATCATGGGCGAGGTGTTTGCCACGCTTCACCAGCGTCTTTTGGTGATTTTGTCACAGATGATGCCGATGTTGTGCCTACCTCTGTACACCACTGGGGGCCCGACAGTACCGGCCTATGAGGAGCTAGATGGAATAGCTTTAGTCGGCAACAACAACCACTTCGTTCCGGTACGTTTCGTATTTCATATTCATTCAATTGTTAATGTTTTGTTTCTCTCTTCTAATCTCAATATTCACCTTTTATTCACAGATTTGGTTGTTGTCTGGTTCCCTTCTACCTCCAGTCTACGTTACATGGACACGGCATTACGATCGCACGGTCAACGGTTGGGAAGAGCAGATTGCGGCGAGGATTGCACGATGTGAGCTTACCGCCATCGTGATGGTGGCCGTCTCCTGTCCTATTAGCACTTTCCACTTTGTCGTGTTATTTTTTGAACTCCATATGTTGAATTTTATTGTATCTTTGTCTGTGCATTTCACGAACTATGTTCTATGACATTTTTCGACAGGCGTTTTTTTTCATCCTTGACATTTATCACACTTTTCTTTACAACTATTCTTTTGCCATTTCCGATTGTTTGACCATTATGCATCAATGTCTTGAATCAATTCGTGGATTGTCCGGATCTGTTCTCGTCCTTCTAACCTAAACATATGCGCTTTTTCGAATAATGACAACTACAGTTGGTGCACATGTAATCGGAATCCACCGCATACGTATGCGGTGAGGTTAGGAAATCAACCGGTCCGGTCCGGTCCTTCAACAGGTAACCCAGAATTAGGGTATCCGAAACCCACCGCATAGGTATGCGGTGGGGTTCAAACGAAACGGATAGACCCACCGCATGTATATGCGGTGGGTCTGCATACGCCTCCACCCACCGCATACCTATGCGGTGACCCACCGCATAGGTATGCGGCGTGTGCGTTGCCCGTCATTAAACCTACCGCATACCTATGCGGTGATTAGCGGTGAAAATAGTAAAAATTATCGGTGTCGATATCGTTTCCTATTACAAAGGTATTCGAGGTTAGTTTTGTGTTTTTTTCATGTAGTTTCTACCATGATCGAGTTGCTATATCGATTCTACATACTGAATAAGCTTATAGTTTTCAATTCCTGGTTATTTCTTTCTGGGCTTTGTGTTATTGACTGTTGATCGAACCGTCCTCTAAGATCGAATAGTGAAGCCACTTTTAACAAAAATGGGTTGTTTATACACCATCAACAATGGCACTCATGCCCACTAGATGTACGTCTATCTCACATATCTCTACTGAATGAGTGAATACGTACAAGAATAATTCATGCTCTTCGCCAATTTTTATTTTATTTTATCGTGGTGTAAACCCTAATTTGATTAACCGATTTTTGTAGTTACAATAAGTTTAGAAAATTATAATCGCTACATGTGTGGTTACAATAATTAATTCATTCGTTACAATAATTAATTCATGTGGACGATTTCTTGTAACTAAAGTCCAACCGTCAATTATGGTTATAAAATTCGTTCGTTACAATAATTTAGGTACAAGTAATTAGTTATAAGAATCAAATCACCTACAATGAATTAGTTACAAGAATTAGTTACAATAATTTGGTTGTGTTGATTACAATTATAGTTACAATCAGTAAGGACGATTACAAGAAATTGACTACAATATACAAACTAAGGTTACACTAATCGGGGGTTATATTTAAAAATTGTAATTAAGGTTTTAACATATATATGGTAATTAAGGTTTCACTGTTTCAGTATATTACACTAGATTACAATAGTTTTCAACATATGTCCTTTAAATTACTTTAATCTAGATTACACTAACGTAGGATTACAATATGTTACAATATTAGGTTTCAATAAAATTAAGGTTTCAATAGATTACATTAATAGGTTACACGAGTACTAATCTAGGGTTACAATTAGCAAAGTAAGAAAATGGCGGTGATTAAACCATATCAACCTAAATGAACCAAAATATCTTAGATTATTGAAGATGAATATCTAACAGGAACAATCGAATTTCAAGGCTAAATCCAACAAATCTTAACTATATTATATAAACAAACTTATCATTATCTATTTACTTTTATTTTTAATTTTTGAAAAGATAAAAAAAAAATTCTACTAAAAGGATATATAGGTAAACTCCACCCCAAAAAGGTACAATTACTAAAAAGAAAAATTAAAGGGTATAATTAACAAAAACAAAATTGAAAAAGGTATATTCTCTCAAATTATCACTTGTTTTTTTATTATTATTAGGAATAATTCAAGGGTCGGATAGACTCGACACCTCGATAGGCCGACAGAGTAAGCAGACGGCGAACTGAAACACACAAGTGTAGTCGAACAGGCAAACCTAACCCAAACAAGTTGAGGACAACATTATATGGATTTGTTTTTTTTTGTGTGTGTGGGAGTTTATATGGAAATTTTATTTCAATTTTATTTTTGCTTTAGATTTGGCACGGCATTATTTTTTTTTTTTCAGAGATGGAGATTTTTTTATAAGGAAAACATTCGAGAAAGGGCGATAAAGTCGGAAAACGACGAACTATCAAACGTAAAATAAAGAATGCAAACAAACGGTGGAAACCCCACAATTTTCGGCGAAGAAGCGAACTTAATCCTAACACGTTGGGGACAACACAGACTAAGAGCCGAAATCAAGCGCCACCTAACAATGGCACCACTAGCGAACGGTACAACACGTGTCATGTGGGCAGTAAAGACGATCCTCCAAGAAAATATCCGGATCATGGAGTCGTCTCGATACACATCGTCTCGCCCTCAGCTAGTCCCGACTCTAAATGCCAAAGATGGAGATTATCTTTTGATGGAGGTTTGGAGGGGATTTTTTTTATTAAGTAAAAATTCGAATTCAGACAAGCCTGAAACTTGAGAGTTCGACGAATCAGCAGACGGACTAATCTTTAACATACAACACAACATTAACACAAATCAAGAAAAGAAGAAAGAAAACCCCTAACAACCGATAAAAATCGTTAGCCAGCGAAGGAGTCGATGAAGAACCAAGATGAGCCAGGAATGACGAGAACATAGGATAGTGTGACAACTCACAAGGCGTCGAGACGCCGAGAAGGCGGAGAACAGTAACCCACCACCAAAAAGGGCGAATCTTGGGGAAGTGCGGATCATCGATGTTACCCCTACGGCCCACCTAAATGAGGGATCTTCGAAAACCACGAGCACAAGCACGATCCTCTCGATCATACAGGGCGCCCAATACTACAACCCAACTCGAAACCAAACGCAACCACACCAAGGCAGCGACTCGGCGCTAATGGACAGAGCAAAATACAGGCCGAAAAACAAGGAAGATCAATCGTTCGACGAAAATTTATGAACTGAAATCTCGGGATGAACTAGAAAGTATGAGGAAAATTATTAATACTTCTTAATATTAATATTTCCCAGACCCTTTCGAAAAATGTTCAACCCTTACGGGATTTTGGACAAACCATTTCAGATATTAGATAAACCATTTTGGGTGGTTGGTCAAACCAAAACGGGATTTAATTTAAGCATTTTCGGGCAATTTAATAAGTGTGTGTATGTGGAGGGTAGGGTTGAGGTGGTGAGAAGGAATGGTCTGGTAAGAAGGAAAAAAGCGATGTGAGTGATCCATGTGTCCAAAAGTTAATTGAAAATAGGAGACACGTACTAATTAATTGCACGCGCCACTCAACACAACTTACTAATTAATTAGAAAATGAGCAAAGTTTGCGTTCCGAGAAATGAAGGAGGTTCATCGACATCCGCACTTGGAACCTTGCTTTCATGTCAAAGTGTTTACATGAACTTTTAAAAATTATTTTTGGCATTTTCACTTGTTAAAAAAATATAAAAAATATATATTTTTGGTTGTAATTTAATTTTATCTACATATAGACACCCGCTTTTATATATTTTGTTGGAAAAAAAATTAACAAGAAGTGGTTCATCCATTTTATTTGTAGTGGTTCGGTCATTTTATTCATAGTGGTTCATCCATTTTATTCACAGTGGTTTAAACATTTCATTTGTAGTGGTTCAGTCATTTTATTCATAGTGGTTCATCCATTTTATTCACAGTGGTTCAGACATTTTATTTGTAGTGGTTCAGCCATTTTATTCATAGTGGTTTAGCCATTTTATTCATAGTGTTTCAGCCATTTTATTTCCAGTTGTTCAAGCATGCATTTTACTAATAATGGTTCAACTATTTTACTCGTAGTGGTTCCGCCATTTTATTTCTAATGGTTCATTTATCAAGAAGTGGTTCATGAAGTCATGAAGAAGTAGTTCATGAAGCTATAATTAAGTAGTTAATGAAGCTATAAAGAAGTGGTTCATAAAGTTATCAAGAAGTAGTTCATGGAGTTACAAGGAAGTGGTTCATGACGTTATAAAGAAGTGGTGCATAAAGTTATCAAGAATTGGTTAATGAAGGTATAAAGAAGTAATCAATGAAGTTATTAAGAAGTGGTTCATGAAGCTTTAAAGAAGTGGTTCATGAAACTAACAATAAGTAGTTCGTGAAGCTATCAAGAATCGGTCCATGAAGTTATAAAGAAGTGGTTCATAAAGCTATAAGGAAGTGGTTGATGAAGGTATGAAGAAGTAGTTCATGAAGCTATGAAGAAGTGGTTCATGAAGCTGCATAGAAGTGGTTCAAGAGGTTAAGCTACAAAGAAGTGGTTCATGAAGATAACAACAATGATGGGGTCAGGGAATTGGAGGCGATTTGTGTGTATGTGAGGGGGGGGGGGGGGGAGGGGGGATACTATTGAAGGCGAAGGAGGAGGGGGGTTTGGGGGCGGCTTAGCAGAGGGCGACAACAATGGGGTTGGAAGGATGGGAAGAGGGTTGTAAATCTACAACAAGTACAAGTTCTATGTTGGAAGCAAAAAAAATTTGGTCTAAATTTGGGAATTTCAAGTATATGGGGTCGTACAGGGGTTGATTTGGTTGAATGGTGATTAAAGGAGGAGCGGTTAACTAGAAGACGATGCTAGTCTTGATGGGTATGAATGTATGATGTAAGAGCTTTTTTGTCTTTCTCTCTATTCCACCAAAAAATTAATCTTCATTAAGCCAAACACGTACAACAAATAATCTACACCCCTAATAATAATCTCAATCCTCTCCACCCCTGATAATAATCTCCATCTCCTAAAAAATAATCCCCTCACAAACACACCCTAGAGTACTTTAAATTCTCATCCTCTAGCTTCTCGGTTAATGGGGTATCTGAACGGGGTTTTTCATGGACAAAGGAGGTTTGGCAAGGAGATCCAATGTCTCCTTACATGTTTTTTGTGTGTGGAGATATTAGGGCTAATGCTCAAAGGAATGGCTTCGAGTTCAGAGTTCCCCTATCATACAAAGTGTGAGGCATTCGAGTTAGTGCATCTAGCACTGATATTCTGTAGCGGGATTTAACCTCAGTAAGTTGAAAGAGTGTATTAAAGCGGTTAGTAAAGCCTCTTGGTTGTGGGCCAATTGTGAGAAATCTGAGGTTTATATTGCCAAAACATATGAAGAAGAGGTTGCTGCAATTGTAGGGATCTTGGGGTATGCTCAGGGAGGCCTACTTCTTTGTTACTTAAGTTGTCATTTGCACTTAAGAGGATAGCAATTGCAGATTACCCTCCATTGGCCTCAAAGGTGGAGAGGAAGATTAAGAGTTAGCTATCCTATATAGGTAGGATGCAACTCATTAAGGGCTCGTTTGTTTAGATAACTAGGGAATGGAAAGGTAAGACATTAAATTTTACACATAAAATGTATATGATCATCATTTTTTGTGAGCTTGGAGGAGAGGATGGAAAGATTATTAGCTCATCCTAGAGGTATTAGTTACCCTCCTTTAAATCTATATACATATACTAAAACCGATGCATTGGTGCCTACGTGGCGGCACGGGAGTGCATCTGCATACGTGGCGGCGCGTGAGTGCATCTCCTAAAGCTTTCTCCTGTCAAAAAGGAAATCTAATAAAAATAATTATTTTATTTTACCATTAACACATATAATTGGATAGATGGAATATCTTATAAAAGAGTAAATATTATATAAGGAAAAAACTATATCAATATAATTAAACGTAGTAGTAGTAATAATAAAAATAATTAATAAAACTAATTTTCATAGTCATACTTACCAAAAATATTAATAGATAAATATGTAATATTTGATAGGTGCTATTTTATTTATATTTAGATTATTTTTTGGTCGAAAGAATTATTTATATCAAAATCAGTTATTTAATAATTATTATTTTATATCTATCTATATTATTTTTTGAGGCCAAAATAAATAATTAAAATATTATATAGCCTCATATGTAGTCACAACAAGCCATCTGTACATAGATATTTTAGTAAACAAATATAATAAATATATACTACATATTTAATAAAAAAGAATATTAAAATATTTTTAAAAATCAACTATCTAATTAAATTAATTACATGAGATTTAATTAACCGTAGATTAGAAAAAAAAACTTTAACATAGTATCTGATAAATGTGAATTTTATTTATATTTTGAGATAATATAATTAAAAGATATTTAGATTATATATAACTAGTCGAAGTAATTTTATTTATATTTATATTATTTTTCGAAGGAAAAAATAATTTATATTTAGATTAACACATTCTTCGTACACGGGACATGCATTGGTGCCTACGTGGCGGCACGTGAGTGCATCTGCATACGTGGCAGCACGTGAGTGCATCTCGCAAAACTTTCTCCCATAAAAAAGAAAATTACAATTATTTTATTTTACCATTAACACATATAATTGGATAGATGAAATATCTTATAAAAGAGTAAATATTATATAAGGGAAAAACTTTATCAATATAATTAAACGCAGTAGTAGTAATAGTAAAACTAATTAATAAAACTAATTTTCATAGTCATACTTACCAAAAATATTAATAGATAAATATGTAATATATTTGATAGGTGCTATTTTATTTCTATTTAGATTATTTTTTGGTGGAAAGAATTATTTATATCAAAATCAATCATTTAATAATTGTTATTTTATATTAACCTATATTATTTTTTGAAGCCAAAATAAATAATTAAAATATTATATAGCCATATATGTAGTCACAATCCATCTGTACACAGATATTTTAGTAAACAAATGTAATAAATATATACTAAATATTTAATAAAAAAGAATATTAAAATATTTTTAAAAATCAACTATCTAATTAAATTACATGAGATTTAATTAACCATAGATTAGAAAGAAAAAAACTTTTACGTAGTGCCTTATAAACGTGAATTTTATTTATATTTTGAGAGAATCTAATTAAAAGATATTTAGATTATATATAACCTGTTGAACTAATTTTATTTATATTTATATTATTTTTTGGACGAAAAAATAATTTATATTTAGATTAACGCATTCTCTGTACATGGAACGGGATCTACACTAGTTAGTGAATAAAAGGATAGCAAATTTGTATGAAAAATGGGAGAAGAAAGATAATGATTAGAATAGTGATCAATAACTTAAATATAAGTATATTTATAAGAGTAATCATTACCTTTCCCTACCGAAAAACAAGGAGGTAAATCTTTTATACAAGGTATTACTGGATTATGGAGCTAGATTTTTATATTATCGCAAGTGTAGTAGAGAAGATTGATGTATTATCACTTCTTGTGGAGTGGTGACTTGGATGGGAGGAAATTTCTTGTTGCTTGGTCTCGCAATTTATAGGAAGGGGGCTTGGGAATTAAGGAGAGATTGTCGTGGAACAGAGTGACATTTTAAAGGAGAAACCAAGTATTTGGCTTCGATGGGCAAATGAGAATCCATTGAAAGTAAGGGATATAGATCACATGTGGTTACTAACTACGTACTTCTGTCTTTGGAAGTGTACAATCGAAAGTTCAAGCTTGGAAGGAGTTTTTCTGCAGCTCTAGTAGGGGAGAAGGTTCCTTTGGTGGTGGTGGGGGATGGAGCTTCATTACTTGGCTTGCCTTCCTTAATAGACTGTATACGATTGAGATGTGGTAAGGCATCGAATATGGAACATCTGTAAATCTCTCCATTGATGTCGTGATCTAATAATAAACCGACAATGAACTCATCGTATACAACTAGCGATATCTTCCCCAATACAATCAAGCAAAAAGTAATGTGGATGCAATGAATCGTATAATCAAGTACTGATCTTGCCAGAAGCAATTTGCAAATGGATGAACATCAAAGATTCAAACACAAACTCATAAAAGCAATCGAATATATTAAAGGAAGATTCAGACACATCTAGCTCATGAAACCAAAATCCATAACAAGCGCTAAGCTAACAGATAAATATCAGAATAAAACCAGAAGGACATAGAAATATAAAAGCAAAACTCTTTTTCTTCGCGACTCTCGCTCGCTCGCTCGCTCTTCAACGGTAAGATTTCTGGAACCTAGAACGGGCACCACGACCACCGAACTTCTTCGGCTCACAGCGCCTGGGATCAGCAACAAGAAGAGTACGGTCGTACCTGCCAAGGATGTCCTTAATCTCCTTCTTCGCCTGCTCATCGACGTACTTCTGGTAGTACGCAACGAGGGCCTTGGCGATGCTCTGGCGGACAGCGTAGATCTGGGCGATGTGTCCTCCGCCTTTGACGCGGATCCTCATGTCGACGCCGGCGAAGCGGTGTCGGCCGAGGAGGAAGACCGGCTCCATCGCCTTGTAACGGAGGATGTCCGGCTGAATAAGCTCGATCGGGCTACCGTTCAGCTTGATCAATCCTCGGCCTCGCTTGCAGTAGGTCACTGCAACTGCGTTCTTCTTGCGGCCGAAGCATTGGACGGATTCTGTAGGAGTCGCTGCCACCATGGTTGATCTCGCCGTCTCTCTTCCTCTCTCTCGTCCTCTCTCCGTCTAGGGTTTGTTTCCAACCCTTCACTACTACTTAAATCGGCCTGACGCATCTCCGTAACTGGGCTTGGGCTTGGGCCGGGCCATTTTCTCATGTCCCACAAAAATATGTAGACCGCGCCGGGCCAATAACATCGACTCAATAGGAATAGTTCGGGTTCGGGTCTAATCGAGTCAATACAGCCATACAGATTAGTAGGGGTGGAAATGGACCGGATTATGAGTGAAAATCTCCATTTCATCACCTACCCAGAAGTAAAAATCTTCACCCACCACGCTCCGTTACCCACAAATCCTTCATCCGCATCCAACCCGTTACCCACAAATCCTTCATCCGCATCCAACCCGTGCGGCTGAGTGGGTGGAGCAGGTGATTATTCAATATCCAATAAGACGAACCAAACATTTTTATTTTCAAACATTATATAAAATATATACCTTAGAAACACATACTAACATATCAAGTTTAAGTTTAACCATACGTTGAAAATATACAACTTGTAAAATAAAAAATATTCCGCGATATATTTCAACAGTATGTGGAAATACATAACTTAGAAAATAAATCACAATATAGCATTAATTCGGATTAGATAATAACAATATAAACACAATATAAAAACATTTTCAAAATTGGGGGTTGATCTGTCATATAATTTTTCAAGTCAGGCAGGTCAGGTATAGAACAGACGGGGAATGTGAGTTGATCGAGTCGGATCATTATGGGTTCGCAATATTTTCCAGTTCAGTTGTACATTTGTACAATCTCCATAGCAATTTTGCGTAGTTTATTCCTTTGCCAAACCCAGAGAAACCCCCTCTTTCATGGTTCTCAAATGTGCTTCATTTAAGCGTTCGTACTCGAAATCTCTAATTCGGGTGAGTTTATCTAGTTGGAAGGTTAAAAAAAAAGACAGATGTTTCAGTGAATAATGTAAGATTTGGGATTAAAGTGATTTGATGTGAGTTTGATACTAGGGATAGGAACTTTCTTAGGAGCCCTCAATAGTATACATCGCCAAGTACAATACCATCAGGATGCAAAAAATTAGCAGTAGAACAATCGAGTATACAGAGTATAATAAAGACATCGAGAAGATCAGTAAACCTAACTGTTTGATGCTTGGAGTACTAAGCTATTAAAACTGTGCTTCAAAATCCCAGCCAAATCTTTCCGCCTTGTGTTATACAGTTTCTTGGAAACATTCACATAAACCGCGAAATCTGGCTTCAAACCCTGTTCAATCATCTCCATGAGAAGACTGTATGCAACAATAAGATCCCCTTGCTTCCGATGAAGGTTTGCCAATAAGCTGTAAGCGCTATTGATCCGGTAATTTTGGCTCACGCTCAAATACATCAGGTAGTTATAAGCCTCTTCATACTGCTGAGAATCAAAGTAAGCTTTGATGATGGCAGCACAGGTGGAAAACCGAGGTTCAATGCCATGAGAAACCATTAACTCATACAGCTTAATTGCCCTCTCCAACTCATTTTCTTTGCAAAATCCACATATCAGCACTTCAAAGGTTAGTGCGTTTGCAGGTCTTCCGCTCTCAATCATTTCTTCCACAATATCGCAGGCCTGATCATGCCTCCCGTGCTTCCACATACAGCTCATCAAGTAACCATAAGTTCTATTATCCAGATCACAACCGATTTTCCTCATCTCATGAATCATGTCTAGAGTTTCTTGGAATCGTCCTCTTAAGCAGCTTTCCCTTAACCAAACTCTGTAGAGTACAGCCTCTCTCTTACTCAAATCAACCACGAGCTTTGCTAGATTGAAACAATTCATTGAGCAAAACATCTTAACTAAAGCATCGATTCCACTATACCAACAGGTCCCATGAGCTTCCTTCAGAATGTTTACCAGCCTTTCAACCGAACACCTCAATTCCTCCTCTGACGAACACAACGTGTGCAAGAAGCCAAATGCCTCAACAGTGAGTGCGATTCTCTTCACACCAACATCCTTGAGCAAAGTGAGCATAGTCTGGTAATCCTTTATCCGCCCGCAATTATCAACCATCAAATTGCATATGATTGGATCATCAGAAATGTGTGGATTCGTTTTTCGAATCCAATCAAAAAACCTGAATGCATTCAGTCCCAATCTATTCAAATTCCTTAAAGCTTCAGCAGCATCCCATTTCGAAAGCTCTTTAGCGATTGAATCCAACCAAAACTCCATATCAAACTCATCCCTTCTAACTACATCAACCATTGATTCCACAATAAAATTAGGAGCAATCAACTCATTCAACTCAGCCATACCACCATTTTCAGAGCTTGTAGCAGCTTCAGAAGATAAGTCATTTACACAGGTGGAAAACTGCCGAAATCCTCTATGATTTCTATGAGAACCAAACCTATCGGCAATTAATTCACAGCTACATCCAAACCTATACCAATATGCATTTGCAGAAATTGGAGAATATCCAGTAAAAGAATGGATGATTGGTGCTGGCACAAATGGGGGAACCACACAAAGCAGTCGATATTCAGGCGTTGATGGGAAAGGAGGGGTTTTAGGAAGAAGGAAAAGGGAAGAGAGGCGAGAAAGGAAATTAGGGTTTAAGGTGTACCTTGATTTTAAGTAGAGATGGAGGAATTCCATTTCACTGTACTCATAATGGTTGCTCCAGAATTCACCGGAATGAAATAGGAGATAGGAACATGGAGTTAGGGCAAACTTACAGAAATCATTGAATTGGAAAAAGAGTCGATTGGGGTATGATGGAGAGGTGGATTGTTGCAGGTAAAGGACGGAATTAGGGTTTCCTCTTGCCTGCACATTGAACTACATGCCAGCAAAAAACCGACTGCGGGCTAGCGAGAGATAGAAGCCGGAAGGGGTATCACACAGCAAACCCCCAAACGACGCCGTTCTATTTCAGGCTCAATTTTGCCGCTATTCTAGGTTAAATGCGTTCGGTTTTTCAAATCAATATATAATATAATACTAAAACAGAGGCGTGGAAATCCTATGTAGCGGGCTCTGGTGCGATTCGCTTGCGTGTCGTACTCTGGTGCAATCTAACCCGGGTCTTTGACACGTCAATTAATGATGATCCAATATATTTAAGACACGTCAGACGATTATATCATCTATTTATACATGTGTCATCATATGTGTCTATTTTAATTGAAGATTAAATTTAATTTTTAATATAAATATTCAACATCATATCTTAAGTGGTTACAAAACCTATCATTTTTAATATAAATATTCAGATTAATTTTCAAATTTATCTCACATGTTTGAATTGTTTTGGATTTATTACGTATCTTTTTTATATATATATATATTTTTTTATCTACAAATTAAAGAAATTTATGTATACCTGACCGATCTTATCCAAGCAAAAGTTCTATCTTTCTTACTACTTCCTCCGTTGCAAAATATAAGGTCTTTTACTATTTGGAACGTTTTTTAATGAGCTAAAAACTCCATGAAATATTAATTTTTTATTAATTTTTTATTAAAATTTTTTACATAGTATTATACATATTAACAATATGTATAAAACTATGTAAAAAAATTTAATAAAAATTTAATATTTCATAGAGTTTTTAACTCATTAAAAACCGTGCCAAATAGTAAACGGACTTATATTTTGCAACGGAGGGAGTATTGATTATTGAAATTTGACCTATTTAGTATATCTTATAAGCAAGAAGTTTTTTTAATGAATAAATAAATCTTATGTATGTATGTATGTATGTCATGAAAAGATTAATCTCCAACATACTATACTAAATCATTTAATCGGATTACAATTTAAATAATAAGAAAATTATGTCTAACCTTTAGATAGTATATCACTTTTCTTACTAAAAATAGATAATGTATCTCTTAACTCTAATTATCCATATATTAGTTCGTTATAAATCTTATTATAATCAACAATAATTATTTACATCTTAGTTTGTATATTGATTTAAGAGCATTTAAAACCTTTATAATTAAAAAAATTTCAAATAAACGGTTTAAACCATCATAATTTACTAAAAAATAATAAATATTTTTAATATAATAAAATAAATTAATCAACCGCACAAGCGTGCAGGTAAAATAAAACTAGTAAATAAAAAAAAGAAACAGAAGTTCACTCTATAACACATCTTTATGCAAAAATCCCGATAAGGTTTCTTGGTACTTTTTACTTAGGCGATGTGCAGCTATGCGGTGGCATGACTTTACGATTTCTCAATGGTTTTGGTTCTAGCTGTCGGAGTCGGGATATGATGAGGTCGTGGTAGTGTTTATCGTGGCGTCTCTACTACTCGGGTTGACTGATTCCCTGAAGTTTCTTCCTCACTACCCACAGGATGATCGGGTTCTGATGTATCGTTGGCATACGGTTTTACTTCAATGTGGGGCTTGCCTTCGTCCATCGTCTTCGGCCAAATCTAGTTTGGTTTAGGTCTTCTTGGTTTCGTTTTTTCTAGAGTGTTTGTGCGCTTGAGTCTACACCATTATGTATTGTTGTATGATATGTTTTTTAGAAGGTTCTCCCGTCTGCCGGCCATCGAGTTTCCGATATATCTGAACTCGAATTCTTACATAATAAAAAAATTTATTTTAAACACGTTACAAATATGAAATGTTTGAAAATGATAGAGGTCAATCATGAGAATCAAAATGATTATTTTGACTCCTGAGACATATTTTCAAATGTCTTTAAAAACATTAATAATGAAGAGGTTGAAAGATTACTTTTTCGGGCCACTCAATGAGAGGATTAGAGTACAGGGGGACACATTCGAGAGTGGCAGGCGTACTGAAGTTGGTTTCTGCGGATAAGTCTCGAGAGAGGAAGTTTAAAGTATAATTAGTAGGATGAGAAGCAAAAAAGCGAAGAGTCTTGATGAAATCTCAATTGAAGTTTTGAAGTGCATTGGAGAGAGGGTTTTGCGTGACTTTCACAATTGTTCGGTGTAATTTTCAGATCATCGAAGATGCCAAACGAGTGGAGACATAGCAAGTTGATCCAGGTGTTCAAGAATAGAGGGGATGCTTAGAATTGTGGCAACTATATAGGGGTCAAACTCCTCAGTCACACTTTGGAGATTTGGGAGAGGGTGATCAAAGTGAGAATAAGAAGGGAGGTATGTGTATCAGAGAAACAATTTGACTTTATGCCAGGGATATCGATGACAGTAGTCATCTAGCTACTTGTTGAGACAACTTATTGAAAAGTACAGGGAACGAAAGCAGAATCTGCACATGGTCTTTTTAGACATGGAGAAAGCATACGATAGATTCCCAAGGGAACTTATTAGGGAATGTTTACACACCAGAGAAGTGTCAGAAAACTACATTAGGATCATTAGCGATATGTATAATGACGCTTCGATCGACGAGTGTCCGGACACCGCGGGAGACACCAACTACACCTCCTAGTGTAGGTAGGCTCACACCGAGGTTCGGCTCTAAGCCCTTTCCTTTTCATTGTGGTAATGGATGTGATCTCGAGACATATTCAAGAAGGTCGGAATAAGCAACAAATTGGAACTTTGGAGAGAGACACTTGGAGCTCAAGGCCTTAGATTGAGCAAGACTAAAACAGAATACATGGACTTCAACTTCAAAGGGATGAAAACGACAATTGAAGATTTGATGCTACAAGGGAGCCGGGTTCTTAGGAAGGAAAAGTTCGTGTATCTAGGATCGATGTTGCAGAGTGATGGAGGATTCGAATAAGATGTTAAAACACCATATTCAAAGGGGGTACGTGGAAGAAATGGATGGCGTCCTCAAGCATCTTCATTGATTAAAAAAAAGTGTCATTTAAACTAAAGGGAAAAAATTTATAAGGTAGTGGTGAGGCTTGCTATGCTATACGAAGTAGAGTGTTGGGTGTCAAAGAAGATACATGATTAGAGTCTTATGGTAGCCGAGGTGAGGATGCTCACATAGATATGCAGACACACTCACCTGGGCATAATCAGAAATGAGATTATCTGTGATAAAGTGAGAGTTTTTTTTTTTTTTTTTTTTTTTTTTTTTTTTTTTTTGCATAAGGGACAAATTGAGTGAATCAAGGCTCATATGATTTGGGCATGTGCGTAGAAGAGTTCCGGATGCACTAGTATGCATATGTGATCTTCTTTCGATCGAGCTATAGTGGTGCAGTAGAGGTCGACCCAAGAAGTTCTGGGAGAAGGTCATTAGGTGGGATCTTACTTTGTTACATATACTTGAGGGTTTAACGAGAAACTATAGACAATGGAGAGTGGTTATTAGGGTGGAAAAGGGTTAGATATATTGGGCTAACTGTTTGGATATGTGTGTCATTAGGTGGGATCTTACTTTCTCATGCATTGTTTGGTTTAGACAGGTACGAGTCATACGTAAACTCTCTCTCGACCTAATTTGGGGGGGGGGGGGGGGAACCTAGCTACAATAGGACCCTATTATATACATTGGGCTTGTTGTTGTTGTTGTATATTATACTCAAATGTCTGCTAGACTCTGCGTAGGCGGTGCCTAAGCGGACATATAGAACAAACTTGATGTTGTGAATTTCCCCGAGTGAATACCGTTAAAGCGAAGGAGAATGAACAGTAAGAAACAAAGGATTTCCGTGTTCTGGCAAGAGCCGCGCATAACACCCTGCAGAGAAAAACTTCTCTGCAGCTAGGGTTTCTTATTATTGTAATGCTTTGATGGATACATAATTCCAACCCTACATGCCTCTATTTATAATAGAGGATCTTCTATAGATAACCCTATAGATAAACCTAGATATAGATAAACCTATTATATCTAAATAAACTTAGATATAGATAAATCTATCTTATCTAAAACCTATTGTAGATAAACCATCCACAATAATCCTTCTATAGATAAATATCATCTATAGACAGAAATTCTAAAGATAGAACTAGATAATTAATTGTCTCAAACAACAATCTCCACTTAGACAAATAATCTATATCTATAGCAACGAACGGAAACATCTCCAGGATCTTGTCTGCCCCATGTCTTCCTGTGCTCCGTTCCCTGGGGCTTCTCACTCAACTAACATGAGTAATATGAACCAAATTCTAGCCATGCTTGAACTTGTCTGCGGTGACTGGTTTGGTTAACATATCAGCAGCATTTTGAGAGGTCTGAACTTTTTCTAAGATGATTTCTTCGGACGTTACAAGCTCTTTGATCTTGTGAAGTCTCACATCAATGTGCTTCGTCCGAGCATGATATACTGGGTTCTTAGCCAAATATATAGCACTCTGACTATCACAGTATATCTCAACTCCACCTTGCTCAACACTCAGCTCCTTCACAATTCCTTTGAGCCATAGTGCCTCCTTGGCTGCCTCTGCTAAAGCCATGTATTTTGCCTCGGTAGTAGAAAGGGCTACCACAGACTGTAAAACAGATCTCCAACAATAGGTCCCCCAGCAAGAGTAACGACATACCCAGTAGTGGACCTCCGATTGTCAAGATCACCCGCATAGTCTGAATCAATGTACCCTTTGACTGAAAGACCGCTTTTTTTTGCCACCAAACATGATTCCATGGTCAGCAGTGCCCCTCAAATACCTGAGAATCCACTTGCATGCATTCCAGTGTTCCCTCCCAGGATTAGACATGTACTTGCTGACTTGGCTAACAGCTTAGGCCAGATCAGGTCTTGTGCACACCATAGCATACATCAAACAACCAACTGCACTAGCATACGGAACTTTTGACATATCTCTGATTTCTTCATTAGACTTCGGACACTGAGTGGGAGAGAGTTTAAAGTGATTCACCAAAGAGGTGCTAACAGGTTTGCATTTTGCCATGTCAAATATGTCAAGCACTTTCTCAATATAATTCTGTTGAGATAGCCACAATCTCCCAGAACTTCTATCTCTGCGAATTTCCATACCAATGATCTTCTTTGCTGCGCCAAGATCCTTCATATCAAACTCCTTTCCCAGCAAAGCTTTCAGCTCAATAATATCATCAATGTTCTTCCCAGCAATGAGCATATCATTAACATATAGTAGCAAAAGCAAAGGGGAGCCATCATCAAGATATTTTACATAAACGCAGCAATCATACTCACATCTCTGGTTGCCAATTCGAAGCATATAAGAGTCAAACTTCTTGTACCATTGCCTAGGAGCCTGCTTCAACCTATACATTGACTTTCTCAAACTGCATACAAGTGTTGCGATGGGAAATCAACCACAAATAAAATACCTCAATTCCCACTATGTAGATAGCGGATGTCGGGATCGTTCCACTGGATAGAGGACAGCACTTTCTAGAGTAGTTCTTGTGATCTAACAACACACAAAAATCAGTACCAAAGGCGGTCGATATCGACTAGAGAGGTCGATATCGAGGGGATGGTCGAGAGAATGAATGAATGTCGAGTGAGCATTTATTTTCCAGCAGCAAAATAGAACAAAAAAAGCAAAGGATTTTAGGGATGTAAACAATATAAAAAGAACTTCCAAGGTCAAGGGATAACCACAATAACAACCATGCATGAACCACACAAGAATCATAGAACAAAGATCATGTTTTTATCATCAAAAGATAGCTTTCGCATACTTCACAAATAGAGAATAGAGGCTTTCGCATAAAACCTATTTGTTTTACCTTTTCTTAATTAGATCCCTTTTACTTTCGCCAAAGATCTCTAATTTTTATCCAAATTCATAATTAAATCCACTTTCGCTTCATAATCATAAACATAGAATTGTCCTCAACTTTCGCAAAGGATTTAAGCACAAGATAGATGATGATAAACTCATAAAAGCATCATAGATTCAAGCTTTCATACATGGCTATTGTTGGGCTCACCCCAACCCTAGAAGAAGGGGAACTACTCACACATAGCTATAGAAAACATGCTGAAAATTGAATAAAACATAATATGAAATTGCATAAAATCAAACCTCAAAACCAATGTCAAAACCTTCAACCAAAAACTCCAAAACTCACGTTCTTCCTTGCTGTCCGTTCAGCCATGTGATGAATGTTTCTAATTAGCTTCTAATTGGCTTTATTTAAAGATAGAAATTAAAACATAATCTCCAAGGAAAGAGATTTTATCTAAGGAAAATAATATATTCTATCTAAGGAAGGATAAAATATCCCAAGTCTATCTAACTAAAAGATCCTAAAAGGAATTAAATAGAAACCCTAATTAAAAAGCCCAAAAATCAATTAAATCAGCCCACAAAATTCTATCGCAGATTCGCGAAGGGTATCGGCGCCGAGGTCAGGGTATCGGCGCCGAGGGTCTTTTCGCTTACAGTGCTACTGGAATTCGCTGGGTGTCGGCGCCGAGGGGGCAAAGGTCGACGCCGAGGCTCTGTTCGAACGCAATGGCCTCTGTTTTCCTCCAACTTTTTGACTCTGACTTAAATCGTACTTTTCCGAGTCCTCGTTCATCCGATTGACGCATATGAATATGCATTGGAAAGCTCTTTTCAAGGAATACAACTCTCATGAAGGCTCAAGAACTTGAATCGAAGTGATGAATGGAGAAAATAAGGCTTTTCTCCAACTGCACCACTTTTTGCGTTTGTTTTGCTTCTCCCATTGCCTTCATGATTTTTCATTAAGCTCTAAAGTGTATCCAAACTCTTCCAAATCACCTCCAAAACCTATAAAATCACACCAAAGCTTATGTAGACTCCATATCTTGCAATATTAAGCATAACTACATATTTTCCTTACTTTCCCAACATAAAACCTAATAAAAGGACTTGAATGAAATGCAAACATGATGCAGAATATGACTAAATATGTGGACATCAACAAGCTGCTCCTTTCCAGGTTCAACAAAACTCTTTGGTTGCTCCATGTAAATTTCTTCCTCCAAATCACCATGAAGAAAAACCGTCTTCACATCCATTTGCTCAAGATGTAAATCCCAAATAGTTACCAGTGCCAACACCAATCTGATAGAAGTGTGTCGGACCACAGGGGAAAATATCTCATCATTATCGGTCCCCTTCTTCTGTGAGTAGCCCTTTGCTACTAAGCGTGGCTTGAACCTCACCCCTTCTCTGTGTGAGTCACATTGTTTCTTCTTGAACACCCATTTGCACCCTATAGCCTTCTTCCCTGCTGAAAGACTAACTAACTTCCATGTCTGATTTTTTTTGAGAGACTCCATCTCTTCTGCCATAGCACCTACCCATCCTTCTTTCTCCTGACTTTGAATAGCCTCTTGAAAGTTAGATGGATCATCTTCGCCAATAACAAGAGCATAGTTAACCATCTCATCAAAACCAAATCTGAGTAGAGGTCGTGTCACGCGCTTAGGTCTTCCAGAAACAAAACTCTCCACCTGCCGTTGTTGTTGCTCACTTCCTGCTGATATAGGAGCATTAGTGTCAATCTCTTCACCAAGCTCCACCTCCATCGTCTTAAGATCAGTCTCTGTAACAACAGACTTCTCAACTTCTTTGGCCTGTTGAAGCATATACTGCTCATCAAATACAACATCTCGACTGATCACTCGTTTCTTGGCAACAGGGTCCCAAAACTTGAAACCCTTTAAACCTTTCTCATAGCCCAAGAAGATGCACTTCTTAGACTTTGCATCCAGTTTCGTTCTCTCATCACTTGGAATCAGCAAATATGCAGGAGTACCAAAGATCTTTAGATTTGACAAATCTAAATTTGAACCACTCCATACCTCCCAAGGCTTATAGGGACATGCAACCATGCTCCCATAAACAAGATGATAATTTAAGAAAAATAAAATAAAATAGGCGGAAGTCGAATAAATATTTTAGTTTAAAATATTCGATCACAATAACAGGAAGATACCTAAAACCATAAAGTATAAATAACTCCAAAACAACTAAAACTTAAAGTAGCAATGCGGAAACTTTAAAGGTCCAAAACTTTGTAGTGTAAAGATTTAATAAATGATAGCCTGCTCTTCAACTCTCTCCTGCTCCGCTGCTTGCACTAGACCTGTGGAATATGGTCTGGTGTTTCGTGAGAACGAAGGACACCAGCCATCCAATAAATAGGATGGTTAATACAATTAAGACTAGCAAATGATAGGGAAAATGTTCAGACTTTAACCTTACAGTGACCATAAAACGGTATGTTATAGGTTAAGGGAAAGACACGAATATTTAATAGTGAAAACTGAATAAAAAGATAAAAATTCACGACATGACTCGGATGATCATAATTATCGATTATAAGATAAGAAAAGTAATTATACTCGAGATAAATAAGTATAATAACTGAAATGATCCTTAGTAATTAGGGAATGCTGAGATGAATTTTTATTAAAAAAATCTTTTTCTTTCTCTTGATCACCTACTACAATCGATAATAACATAATCACACTAATCAAAATAATAATAATATTGATAATACGTGGTACCGGTCGGGCCTTTAACAAGGACCACGAGCTACATCAGATCGTTGTTTTACCACCCCACAGAGAATGAGTTCCGGGATGGTGTTTCCTGAAACCTTGTAAAGCGGTGGCTTAACGAACCACGACCTGCAAGCCAGCCTACTGCATAACTTGCCAAAGGCCTATGGTGATGGACGGTTTTTAGTCGCCTAAACCGTATCAAAATAATTTCGAACCTACCTAACTAATGTAGTGTGGTAAGCACGAGTCGATCCCACGGAGAACCAAGTTATCCCTAAGTTAAGTTTATTTACCAATTAATATGAAACGGGGGGTTTTTGGGTGGTGAAAATAAGAAAGAAAATAAAATAAACTATAAACAAATTAAAGCAATTTAGAGAAAATCGTTCTACCTACAACTATCCACTTTATTTGGTTGAATTGATATTGTAACTTCCTCTTGCCCTTTTATGATTCCTATGAATGCCCTTATCCCGACCTAATATAGTTACTAGTCCAATCAGTCCTAGAAACCCTTATCAATCGAACAGTCCCTAAAGAAGGATTTAACCCAATTGATAGCTTTAAGACCAGAGATTAACCAAGGTATTTGCAGTCCCTAAAGAGGGATTTAACAACACATCCAACTTCCTACCCATCCAATTAGTTCAATCAGCCCTAAAGGGATAAGATTGCCACTTGAGTTAAGGTTCACAATCAAGAATCTACAAAACCCTAGCAATTGAATTGATTCTACCAAGTTGATCAGACAAGATAAAATAAAACAATCAATCATTCAAACACAAAGAAGTCGAAACATTCAATATAGGAAATAAGGAACAAGATTCAGAAACTCACAATCAAACCAAACAGAGCTTCAAATTGTAGACAAAACGGGAGAGTTTAGGTCTTCATAAAAATAAGATAAAACATAGTTAGGTTTTAGGAGGAATCAAAGTCGGCCGGTCACAGCTTACATTCGTATGAATCTATATACATATACTAAAACCGATGCATTGTTGCCTGCGTGGCGGCTTGTGAGTGAATCTGCTTACGTGAGTGGATCTCGCAAAACCTTCTCCCGTCAAAAAGGAAATCTAATAAAAATAATAAGTTAGTTCTAATCTATATAATTAAAAATAATTATTTTATTTTACCATTAACTCATATAATTGAATAGATGGAATATCTTATAAAAGAGTAAATATTATATAAGGAAATAACTATATCAATATAATTAAACGCAATAATAGTAATAAATTTGGCATATACCGATATACAAATTGCCATATAAGTATATCTTTCATAGTTACCAAAAATATTAATAGATACATAGTAGTAACTATTTGATAGGTGTTATCGATTATTTTTGATATAAATAATTTATTATTTCATAGTTATTTTATTTATATATATATACTATTTTTCAAGAGAATGAGTTATTTAGATCTAGATTAATTTTAATCTTATATTTTCAGTTATTAGTTTAATTATCATAATGTAATTCATATTTATTTATTTATTTTCATATTTATAATAGGATTTATTTTTATAGATAATAAATGTAATTTTATAATATTGTGTTAAAATATTCCCGTACAGGGGACGGGGTATACACCAGTGTATATATATATCATCTAAACTATACCTACCTAATAAATATCTATCTAATTTAAATCTAAAATATAATAATAATAACAATATGTATGAAAGAGCGCAGCACTTGTAATTGCAAGTTGCAAGCCCGCATGACTCCTTCCGCCTCCAATTTCACAAGTTTGGCGCATCAGGCCCGTACGTGGGCTCCTCCCCATGAATTTCATCGGCCCAATCGGTTGATCCATAATTTGAGCAATCTACAACTCTCCACCGACCTTATATAATTTGTCCAATACAATTTATTCCGAATTCGCTCCAAAATACCTGAAATTAATAAAACACGGGTGTAGACTCCAAAAACTAAATAATAACAATTAAACTATAAAATATGTAAAAATGATCTAAATTAATATGTAAATCTATACTTAAAACATCACTAAAATAGACTCTATCATATGGCCACTCGCATCACGTGGTGCGTATTTTCACATATCATACTAAGCATCACATGGTGCCTATCTTAACTTATCATACATAACCAGTTTATAACAGGTGATCATAATAACAACATTAAATAAAAAAGGGACAAGCATGGATAATTCAAAGGATCTTACTATCGGATACCACTAGTTTGCATGAAAGAAACAAACAGAATATCATGCAATTTAGGAAGAAGAAAATGGGCAACTTTCACTTATCTCGAGTTATAAACAAATAACATATTAAATACACATATCACTATAATTAGTTTAATAATTGCCCATTAATTTATACCCATGCCAATTTATGAATAAGGAGATAAATTACATCAAGCAGACGGGTATGCAATTTATCAAAATTGGCAAGGAAATTGGCCACAGGGCCGCATTCGACACCGAAGAATTTAAAAGGCACATCAAAAGAATCACGAAACACGCAAAAGGCGATGAACGAAATCACTTGCCTCAAATCGACGGGATGAGTGTGTTAATCGAGACACAATGAAACCCGACTAGTCGATGATCTAATGACCCGTTTGATAAGCGGAATTAAATACTTAATTAATAACTTCACTAATCTCTTAGTTAGTTACTTGAACACGTGGAACTATACTGCTCACCCTCAACAGTGGAAACTTTCGGCTCGGACGTGTTTACGGACCACAACCGTATGCACCCAAACTTAACCTACATAATGGTAAGCACTTTCAGCATCAATTCACGACAGTCCGGGTCGATGAATTCAATCTGTTTCAACTTATAAAATGTAGTCGGCGATCCACAGTTCGGCTCGATCACCATCGCAAATAGGATCAATCTTTAACAGCGGCAGAAAACATACCCCAAATTTACTTGATAGCATACCCCATATGTGCAAGTATGTAGGTTCAGCAGCCATTCGATATGAGTTCAAGGTACTAAAACAGATTGGTGTCAGCTTACCAATCGGGCTCAGTAGTCCCATGCTCGATTTAGTGTAGATCGTGGTATGAATCAAAGTCTGATCACTGCAGAAATTGGTCACAAAGTCGACTCCTTGTCAATGGGGTGATGCGACTTTAGTAACGATTAATTTTTCAATCGGATGCAAGGGGTGACTTATTGCTGCTGGGGGTGATTGTTGGACGCGAGAGGGATGCAAGGGAAGGAAAATCGATGGATGATAGGATCAGCCCTGAGATCGAGAAGGCCCGAAATCGTGATTACAACCAAATTCGGAATATATATATATACATGGACTGAAACGTGTGAGTATGCTGACTTTACCGGTTTCCCCCGCTTTTTGGGAGAACAACGATGATCCGCCAGTGGTGGAGTTGGGAAGGTGGCACTGCAATCTTCACTTCCGACCCAGTGGTAGTCACGATCGTGCGTCGTGGAGGCGGAGAAGATGCTTGGAGAGTTGTTGTCTAGCCGGTGGGGTAGCACGAACTATCGTGGTGAGCCGGGCTGCAACTACGAAAGTTTTTTTTGTGGTGTGAAAGGGAGGGGCGACCAAATATTAGTTTTAATTAGGGAGAAGAGGATAAAGATCAAGGCCATCTCCTCAATCGGTTCAAATCGAATCCCATTTCCTAAATCTGTTGAAACTTAAAATCCCCACCTTTATGAATCTGAATTAAAATTGGGATATTCCTAACCCACATCTCGGAAGGATTGATTGGGTGCGAGGCGAGATGTGCGGGAGCAAATCTTACTTTGTTATTGCTCAAACATAGAGGAGGAAGGTGATGGGTGGACCGGTTTGGGTTGTGGGGTCCCTAGGATTTGGACCTGTATCTATATACTGAATTAGGTTAGATAAAAGATATATTTTAAAGAAAAGAAATAAAATAAGCTGATAAAGATGGAGATAGAATATAGGTTTCTCCCCTTTAGTGAGATGAATATTATTTAATTTAATTTCATAAATTAAATAATAAGAGTATTTAGAGGATTTATGTAATTACATCCATCATATATTATTACCCTTTAGAATAATTTAATTATTCTAATTTATAGTTATATCTTAGGTGAATTTAATAAATCACCAAATTCATAAGATATACTATAGTTTAATATAATATAGATTTATTTAATTAAATAAGAAATAACCCAAAAATAATTTGGGGTATTTCACCATGCTCACTCGTTCTGCCCAAAAGCTCTTTGCAAGCCCTGCTTGCAACCTTATGCAACAAGCCTTCTCTGTAATTGAACGGTTCATCCTCTCTGAAACACCGTTCTGTTGTGGTGTCTTTCGGACTGTAAAGTGCCTCTGAATGTCATGCTCTTCACAAAACTGCCGAAACTTTGTGTCAGTATATTCTGTACCATTACCTGATCTCATATACTTCACCTTCCTCCCTGTCTGGTTCTCTACCTCTGCCTTCCACAACTTGAACTTGCTGAAGACCTTAGATTTGTGTTTCATGAAAAACACCCAGACTTTTCTCGAACAGTCATCGATAAAGGTGACAAAGTACTTGGATCCTCCTAATGACTCTACTTGAGTTGGCTCCCACACATCAGAATGTACGTAGTCAAGCAGGCCGCTTGTATTGTGTTTGCCTGTCTTGAAAGATACTTTGGATTGTTTTCCCATCACGCAGAACTTGCAGAAATCCATCTTACAACTCTTTACACCAGTCAGAAGACCTCGCTTGTGAAGCCCAGTCATGCCATGCTCGCCGATGTGGCCAAGGAGCATGTGACACAAAGTTGTACTATCAGACTCAGACTCTACAATTGCAGCCCCACCTACAATTGTACTCCTTAACAAGAGATAGATATTTCCAGAGGTTCGTCTCGCCCTCATTACTGTCATGGCTCCTTTGCTCACTTTCAGACCGTCATCGACTATCTTGTAACGGAACCCATTTGCATGTAATGTACCAAAGGAAATCATATTCTTCTTGAGATCTAGAACATAACGTACATTAGTCAATGTCCGGACTACACCATCATGCATCATGAGTTTGATCTGCCCGATTCCTACAACATTGCATGGCTTGTCGTCTCCCAATCGAACAGAACCAAAACTTCCTGACTTATACACCTCGACCCAACCTTTGTTCGAAGTTGAAGGTTCGATAAAGTAAAACAAAGTAATATAGAAATACTCTAGAAGGGGGTTGAATAGAGTATGCCGGTTTTTCGCAGATAATCTCAAGACGTTTGAAGCTATTGCAAAACCCTTTGAGATTAGATGTAATACTTCTTCTGGCAAACCTGAATCACAAAGTTAAACAATTCGAACCAAGTGCGGAAATAAGGTAAAGCAGTAAATAAAGGACTCGATGAATTGTTTACGAGGTTCGGCACGAACTTGGCCTACGTCCCCGCCTAGGGTTCTTCCACATCCCTAGGATTCAACCGGCTTTTATTGATTCACAAGACTTAGGATCGTAATAGCTCACCGAGAAGCCTCTCTCCTATACAATTGCAATCTAGTCAACTCACGTTCCCTTGGAGTCCTAGACCAATCTAGAAGAGTCCCACCTCTCTCAGCTATCTAGTACAATCCTCTTACACTTAGTGAATCAATCGCCTAGTGTCCACTTCCTGAGTTACAAACTCTTGAGTATAACACTCACTCAAAATATATCATATAAGCTCACTGTGTAACTCTCAAATGCTTTGAAATGAAATAACAGACTCTTAAGAACTAGCAGAGAGCACACGAAGAAGACAGATTTCACTTGAGGGCTTGAGTGTGAATGAGATGCTTGTGTTCAATTAATGTTACTGTGTTCTCTTCTTCCTTTCTTATGTATAGAACAAATCGGTGCCAAGGATCTCCACCAATGGCTATAGCAGATCATGGCATAAGATGGATTCTTCACAATCTTCTATCTTTGGAAACTCTGAAGCCATGATCACGATTTTATTCTTCTCAGCTTTGAGCGCTTAAGGAAGGAGATATAATTCAAAAAGCTTCCTGAAATGTTAGTGAATATATAATAATATATGGAAGCATATAATAACATATAATAATATTCGAGCATAATAACATAGAGAACAGGTTTTGTGTTTCATTAACACAGCTGTAGCTTCAAGACCTTTGACACCAACTGACTGTCAAAGCCTTTGAAACTAATTCCAATTTTCATCAAGGGAGTGGAGTTATCAATCTCCCCCTTGATGAAAGACAAAACCTGTGCATCCCTGCAACTTAGTCAAACATATATAATATAAGTAAAATCGGACTAAGTACCTGCATGGGTTAGACGAATGTTGGATCATAATTTTAAAGCATGAAAATATCCAAACAAAAACAAAACAAGGTCTTCCAAGACCTTTGAATCGCAGCAGTTTAAAAAGTCTAACACCACAGATCATCTCCCCCTTTTTGTCTTTCAACAAAGGGAGGAGGTAAAACAATCACCAAAAGTTTTGAAACAGTTTCCAAAAAACCAGCAATGTTTCAGATTCAGGGTTAGGGTAGGGTAGGATAGGGTTAAGCTTCATCGTCCGGAGCATCATCCGTGAGCAGCGACCTTAGACCTTGCAACAGCTTGGACACCCCGCTCATCTCCGTCATAAACTCCTTGTGCAGCTCCTTGATATCCAGGTG
Organism: Persicaria maculosa; assembly: GCA_963922045.1. Taxonomy (NCBI): domain Eukaryota; kingdom Viridiplantae; phylum Streptophyta; class Magnoliopsida; order Caryophyllales; family Polygonaceae; genus Persicaria; species Persicaria maculosa. The sequence goes on along the minus strand of OY998251.1, from coordinate 68,183,410 downwards.
AACATCCTCCAAGCCCAACTCCAGGTTGTCCATGCGTTCATCAATGGCTGAGGCAGTGGGAAGAGCTTTTGAGGGAGAGGCAAGACTCCAAGTCCCTTGGGAGGACCGAGTGATGCCTATCTTCTCAAAGCTCTTGGAGTCGAACTTACCCATATGACACTGTTGTTCTTCATTTTTGAAATCGATTCCAGAAGCTTTGAACATATGGTTCAAGAGGGAGGGGAGTTCCTTTTCTGGCTTTTCGAGTGTGAGCCATGGATCCTAGAATAGTATTGGTCAGTTCAAGATCAAGGCCGTTCAGGATGCGGTATAAAAGGACCATGGCATTATCGGTTAGGAGGGAGCCAGAGTTTAAACGGGGTATGAGGCAACGCACAATGATTTGAAAATAATTTTTGCCTCGAGGGTAAGGGATGAGTGGGTAAGCTGTTTTGAGGTGATGTTGGATGCTTGGGGTAGGAGATATTTGGATCGGGCAAGAGCAATGCACTGTTCTTTTGTGGGGTTTTCAGGAGAGGGTGGACAAGGTCTAGGTAGGCACAGGAAATCAGCGAAGTCAATGGAGTTGAAAGAGATTCAAACTCCCTTGACGACGGATTTCAAAGACCAACCATCGGCGTTGTGTTTGGCTTTTAGGTTTATGTAGAACGGGCGGGTAAGTTGGGGATAATAAACAGCATCAAGGTTAAGAAGGGTCCAGGCAGGGGATTGTTTGAGTAGAGAGATGAATGGCAGATTCAAAGCTTCAAAGAACGCAAGATCTAAAAAATCAGAACAACAAATCTTACGAGTTCGAAACTCATCAACCCACTTTCCAGCCATCTCATCATTTTCAAACCAAGAAGAGGGCAAGGATTGGTTTACCTAGATGAGGGCAGGTGGATCAGCATTCTTTCTGCGAGCCTGTGTGGGAGCAGCAGTCCTCTTGGCAGGCGCCTCAAGGCTTCTGAGGCTGCCCTTCCTGGTACGCTTGGGAGATGGAGACTTGGATGCTGGGGCTTTCCACTTCTTTGGAGATGGGGGAGGAGGAGAAGGAGAGGGAACAGGTTCTGGCTCCTCTTCCTCCTCGTCCTCAGACCCCGAGTCCTCAGCGGACCCTTCAACGTTTTCTCCTTCAGCATCCTCGTCATCTTCGGTCTCGCCGTCCTCCTCTTCTTCTTCCTCTGGTTCCTCCTCAGTGGGAACCTCCTTCTCAGCCTCTTTTCAAACTCTCTCGGCCTCCTCCTCGGCCAATTTCCTCGCCAGCTCAGCCTCTTCCTCGGCCTTTCTCTTTCTCAGAGCTTCTTCCTCGGCTTCTTTGGCAGCATCTCGTTCCAAAATAGCATCTAGATCCTCCTCTTCCTCCTCTTCGTCCACCTCCTCAGCAATGATTTTCTTTTTCCCTTTTTGCTTAACACTGAGAGGTTTCTTTGCAGAGCACTTCAGAGAACTCTTGGTTACTGCAGTCGTGCTCTCAGCGATGGTGCTCTGGACAGTAGCTGAGACGATTGCTTGTGGAGTGGGTTCAAGTTGAGGGGAAGTAGCAGTGGCCTGGCGTCCCTTGGGGGTGGCGCCAAGACGTTTGGAAGTGGAGGTCTTCTTTGATTTGGTTGCCATGGAGATATTCGGCTAGGGTTTTAGAACAGGTCGAGAGGTTGAAGACGAAGAATTGGAAAGGGTTTGGTAAATCTGAAGTGGTTAGATAATTAGGTACGGTTTGGGGTTTAAGTAGAGTGAGATAATGGAGTTGATGGGACGGGTTTATGGTTCCAATGTGGGTAATCATAACATTGCCATTTTGAAAATATTTCAATTCTAAATTCAAGCCTTCTTCTCACAATTTAAAATAGGAGGGAATAAATCCAAAAATATCTTTTCCAAAATTAAAACACATACACGGATAGAGAAATAAAATATGTGACATATATAAAGAAGTTTAAAATACATTAAAAACTATATATGATCAAATATCTGAAAAGATATTAACCAAATATAAGATCCGATATCTGTTCTCTACTAATCAGTTCACAAACCTTGACATAATTCTCAAAGGTCTTGAAACTGAGTAGAATTTATCTTTCGTAAAGGGAAAGCTCCCCCTACGAAAGTGCATCCTTGTCAAGCATTCCAATCTCACGTCTAATGAAGGTGAACCTGTCCTCTGCCAAAGGCTTAGTAAAAATTTCAACCTATTGATAATCAGTTGAAATAAAGGATATGGACACATCACCTTTTTCGACATGGTCTCTAATGAAATGATGTCTCACATCAATATGTTTGGTCCTTGAATGCTGAACATGATTCTTTGTGATTGATATGGAACTTGTGTTATCACACTTAATGGGAATACCTTTGAGTTTGATGCCAAAATCTCTCATTTGTTGAGCTATCGAAAGGATTTGGGAGCAACATGCTCCAGCTGCTATGTATTCGGCTTCAGCAGTGGATAGAGCAACTGAGTTTTGTTTCTTTGAATGCCAACTGATCAAAGATGCTCCTAAGAATTGGCAACATCCTGATGTGCTCTTTCGATCCACCTTATAGCCTGCAAAATCTGCATTAGAATACCCGATTAATGTGAAATCTTTTTGCTTTGGGTACCACAAGCCAAGCTCCTTAGTGCCATTGAGATATCGAAAGATCCTCTTCACAACCACGAGGTGAGATTATTTAGGATCAGCTTGAAACCTAGCACCCGTGCAAACACTAAACATGATGTCAGGTCTACTAGCTGTAAGATATAGTAAAGATCCAATCATCCCTCGATACTCCTTTTGGTTGACACTCTTCCCAGTCTTGTCTTGATCTAGGGATAAGGTTGAGCTCATGGGTGTCTTGGCTGCTTTGGATTGATCCATCTTGAACTTCTTCAAGAGATCCTTAGTGTACTTGCTTTGGTTGACAAAGATCCCTTTCTTGGATTGATGAACTTGTAATCCCAAGAAGAAGTTGAGTTCACCCATTAAGCTCATCTCAAATTCACTGCACATAATGTCAGAAAATTCCTTGCACAAAGATGTGTTAGTAGCTCCAAACAATATATCATCAACATATATTTGATAAAGTAAAACAAAGTAATATAGAAATACTCTAGAAGGGGGGTTGAATAGAGTATGCCGGTTTTTCGCAGATAATCTCAAGACCTTAGAAGCTATTGCAAAACCCTTTGAGATTAGATGTAATACTTCTTCTGGCAAACCTGAATCATAAAGTTAAACAATTCAAACCAAGTGCGGAAATAAGGTAAAACAGTAAATAAAGGACTCGATGAATTGTTTACGGGGTTCGGCACGAACTTGGCCTACGTCCCCGCCTAGGGTTCTTCCACAACCCTAGGATTCAACCGGCTTTTATTGATTCACAAGACTTAGGATCCTAATAGCTCACCGAGAAGCCTCTCTCCTATACAATTGCAATCTAGTCAACTCACGTTCCCTTGGAGTCCTAGACCAATCTAGAAGAGCCCCACCTCTCTCAGCTATCTAGCACAATCCTCTTACACTTAGTGAATCAATCGCCTAGTGTCCACTTTCTGAGTTACAAACTCTTGAGTATAACACTCACTCAAAATATATCCTATAAGCTCACTGTGTAACTCTCAAATGCTTTGAAATGAAATAACAGACTCTTAAGAACTAGTAGAGAGCACACGAAGAAGACAGATTTCACTTGAGGGCTTGAGTGCGAATGAGAGCTTGTGTTCAATTAATGTTACTGTCTTCTCTTCTTCCTTTCTTATGTATAGAACAAATTGGTGCCAAAGATCTCCACCAACGGCTATAGCAGATCATGGCATAAGATGGATTCTTCACAATCTTCTATCGTTGGACACTCTGAAGCCATGATCACGATTGTATTCTTCTCAGCTTTGAGCGCTTAAGGAAGGAGATATAATTCAAAAAGCTTCCTGAAATGTTAGTGAATATATATAATAATATATGGAAGCATATAATAACATATAATAATATTCAAGCATAATGACATAGAGAACAGGTTTTGTGTTTCATCAACACAGCTGTAGCTTCAAGACCTTTGACACCAACTGACTGTCAAAGCCTTTGAAACTAATTCCAATTTTCATCAAGGGAGTGGAGTTATCAGAAGTCATATGGAATGAACAACCAGAATCCATGATCCATAAATATGAACATCTTCCCGATGTTACTGAAAGCATATATGAGTCTATACTGTCTGAATCTTTTTTCTGCACTACGTTTGCTGATTTTGAAGACGAATCATCTGTCTTTCCCTCATACTTCTTCTTTCTTACTGGACAATCACACTTAAAGTGACCTTCTTCCTTGCAGTGGTAACAAGTAACTGCCTTTTTCCCTCTAGACTTCGATTTGGACGGTCTGTCACCCCCATCTTGCTTCTCTTTCTTCCTCCCTCTTCCATGGTTGCCTTTGACATACAACCCTTCACTTTGGGAACCTTCGCCGTTAGAATTTTGACGTCTCTCATGATGAGCAAGTAACGTCGTATTCACCGTATCCAGGGATATCGTCTCCATCCCTGCTGTCAGCGCCGTCACCAAATTCTCAAACTAAAAGGGTAGAGAACATGGCAAGATCATGGCTTTGTCTTTATCCTCAAGCTTTACATCCAGTCGTGCCAAATCTCCGATAATTTGGTTAAAAGTGTTGATGTGCTTTACCAAGTTAGAGCCTTCTGTCATCTTCAACCCGTAGAATCGTTGCTTTAGATACAACATGTTGGACAAGGACTTTGACATATACCTGTTCTCCAATTTCACCCAAATCTCCTGCGAGGATTTGAGATCAATTACATGGTATATGACCTCGTCCGCCAGACAGAGTCGAATGGTCGACGCCGCCTTTTCCTGCATCTCTTACCAGTCTTCATCTTTCACCGCCTCAGGCTTTGTCTCCTTCAAAGCCTTTAACATTCCCTGCTTAGTCAGCAGATCCTTCACTCGTCGTTGCCAAAGACCTCCAGTGCCATCGAAACGCGGAACCTCGAACTTCGCACCAGATGTCATCGTCTAACCTTGCTCTGATACCAATTGTTGTGAATTTCCCCGAGTGAATACCGTTAAAGAGAAGGAGAATGAACAGTAGGACACAAAGGATTTCCGTGTTCTGGAAAGAACCACGTAGAACACCCTGCAGAGAAAAACCTCTCTGCAGCTAGGGTTTCTTATTATTGTGATGCTTTGATGGATACATAATTCCAACCCTACATGCCTCTATTTATAATAGAGGATCTCCTATAGATAACCCTATAGATAAACCTAGATATAGATAAATGTATTATGTCTAAATAAACCTAGATATAGATAAACCTATCTTATCTAAAACCTATTGTAGATAAACCATCCACAATAATCCTTCTATAGATAAATATCATCTATAGATAGATGTTGTCCATGATTTGTGCCATGTTTTTATGCTTATTTCAGCTCCTTATTCTATCGTCATATGTATTCTGGGTTGGGAATATAGTGAATTTGTGTAGTTTATGCTTATTTTCCAAATTATGGAGTCTACACTAGTTTCTGTTTAATTTCGCAGAATTCGGACGCACTTTGGAGCTTAAAGGAAACACATGAAGAAGCTAAGGATGGTGTAGCCAGAGAAAAGGCCATATTTAGACATCTATCATTCTGAATTAAGAGTTGACGTCTTCATGAGAGTTGTAGCCCTCGAAAACAGCTTTCCAACGCATACTCATATGCGTCAAACCGACGAACGAGGACTCGGGAAAGTGCGTTTCAAGAACAGAGCAGAATGCTGAGAGCGGACGCATCTACTCGACGTCGACCAGACAGAAAACCTACCCGAGTTCGAGAAAAGAAAGTCACTCGAGGAGCTGTGAAGAGAAGCCGAGTTCGAGGAGTTCTACTCGCCATCGACCAAAGTTCCTCATTGTCGACCACATCTGGAAACCAACCCGAGCTCGAGAGGAGAAGATTGCTCGAAGATGCCGAAGACCACCCGAGATCGAGGACTCTAGACCAGACTGAAATTGGGCCGCGAGTCTGTTGGGCCAATCCGAGTATATGTGGATTACTTGGGCATGAAGCAAGGTCGGATCCATCCAATTCTATCAAGATCTATCTATGGAAGGAAGGATTTATCCACTACATGAAGATTTAGATATTTTCCTTTTAGGATTAATATTTCTTTTATCAAAATTATATCTTTAGGACTAGATAGAGATTTATTTCCTTGGATAGAAATGATTAAAGCCTATAAATAAAGCCCATGGGCTTGTTTTTAATTCATTCCAAGCTAGATAGAACACAAGTAGAGAGAGAGAGAGAGAGAGTGGAGGCCGAGAGGAGTAGAGGAGCGAGAGCAATTTGGCTTCGATCGGTTGTACGCTTTGGTTTATTTTAATGCAAGTAGTTATTTCCCTTTTATTATTGATGTCTTTTGCTATGATGAAGAGCGAGTAGTCCACCTACTTCTAGGGTCGGGGTGAGCCCGACGATGGTCAAGCATGTTGGAGGTAAAGATTCGACATTTATTGTGTTTTGATCATCCACTGCCTTTATATGTTTATTACCTATTTAATAGAGCTTCAGGTTAACCGCTTGGATTATAAACATAAAATTGGTAGATACAATTAGGGTTTCTTGAGAGAGTTGTCTAATTGCTGAAAAAGGCGAAAGCTTGATCATTTGATGTGATTGCATGATTATTCCTCTTATTCTTGTCTTATGCATGTTTGGTTATCGTTGTTGCAAACCCCGATCTTGGAAGTTTTCTTTTACATTGTTTATTTCGAAATTTGCAATTCGTTTCGCTACTGTTTTCTACTCGACATCGACTACTTCTAGTCAACGTCGACCACTGATTTCTCGATCAAACAAGATCGACTTCGTTTCTGTCTCTGCAGGTAATCGAGATCGACCAGACTTACTCGACTTTGACCAAAACCTACTCGACGTCGACCACTACCAGTGACCTTGCTTGCTCGAATTCGGCTGTGCCTGACCCCTGTCGACTACCCCTGTCGACTACCACTTGGTCGAGGTCGAGTACTCTAGAGTCGACTTTTGCCCGTGAGATTTTTCCGCTACCTGAGATCCGCTGACCAGCTTCCTATTTGCGTCGGCAAGATCTGGTTTGATTTATATTCTTATACTTTGAACTCGATTTCCTACTACAACAATAGACTTTCTAAAGATAGAACTAGATAATTAATTGTCTCAAACAACACTTGATAATCTTGCCTCTAGCACCTCGACACACGCCCCCCCCCCCCCCCTCCTCGGCTTTTATCTCGCCTCTAGCTAGCAGTGTGCTATGGTGCATTTTGGCTCGGTACAACATTAAAACGATCTCGTTTTGATAGTGGCTTTCCGAAAAAAATAAAAGCGAACTGACTGACAGAGCCCCACTTTCTCTCCCTTGGTGTCTGTACTAGTCCAATACTCCCCAGTATCTCTTCGAATCGCTATTACCTCATTCCAATTAAAATATTATTTCTCTCCCTTAATACCGGTAGTTTTCAACCGCTAAACCTAGTCTAATAATACAATACTATAATGTACATGTTTTACAAGGCCACTAATATGAAGTAAAAAGTAATACAAACTAGTTGGCCAACCAAATAAACAGAAACATCTACTGAAAATGTGGACGTTGGGTTGATGGGGTTGGAGCGTCCCACACTGTCAAGGGGCAGAGTATGCCGGTATGTGATAGCCGTTTACAACATTTAAAATCGATTGGTTTTTAAATTCAGTTAGGTCTCGATCGAGTTGAAACATGTCATGAACAACTATGTGCATAATTATTTTTAAAAATTAATAAAAGAAATTGATATTTTATACCATACTAATTAAAATAACATGTGTGAATAATAAACAACACTACCTCCGTCCAAAAATACATTGTCTTTACTATTCACGCACGCTTTTTTAAAAAGGTAAAAACTATATAAAATTTAATAAAAAAGTTAATATTGATAATAAGTTTGTAATTATTAAAAAAAATTAATAAAAAAGTTAATATTTTATATAGTTTTTAGCTCCTAAAAAAGCGTGCATGAATAGTAAAAGTCCATGTATTTTTGGACGGAGGGAGTATATTTTACCAAATAAAGAGAGTATATTCAATTCACCTTCTTGCATTGGGTGAAATCTATAAATATAACTAGTATAGGTTCCGTCCCGTGCATGAAAAATATGTTAATATAAAAATAAATTTGAATAAATAAATATAATAATCTAAATATAAATAATTTTTTCCACCAAAAAATATAGATATGAATAAAAATTAGTTCAACGGATATGTCGATTATAAAAACAATAATCTATATTTGATATAATCTAAATATATGTTATATACATTCTACCAAAATATAAATGAACTTCACATTAATAAGGTAATAGGTTTTTTTTCCTAATCTATCATTAATTAAATCTCATGTAATTTAATAGATAGCTAATTTTAAAAAAAAAATTTAATATTTTAAATTAAATATGTAGTATATTTATTACGTTAGTTTACTAAAATATATATCCACGGAGGGATTGTAGTTACATAATATTTTAATAATTTATTTTGGCCTCAAAAAATAATATAGATATAAATAAAATAAAAATTACAGATAATTAATTTTGATATAAATAATTATTCACACCAAAAAATAATCTAGATATGAATAAAATAACACATATCAATTACTACATATTTATCTAATACGGAGTAATATTTTTTGTAAGTATGACTATCAAATATTTTTTATGTATAGGTTTGTCAATAAAATAAAATATATAAACAAATTTTGGCTTATATAACTTTTAATAAACTATGACAACATATTATTTTTTTTTTTTTTCCTAGAATCAACTACAACGCACCACATAGGACGTTACAGATCGGTTTTAGTATGTGTGTGTGTGTGTGTGTGTGTGTATATATATATATATATATATATATATATATATATATATATATATATATATATATAGAGAGAGAGAGAGAGAGAGAGAGAGAGAGAGAGAGAGAGAGAGAGAGAGAGAGAGAGAGAGAGAGAGAGAGAGAGAGAGAGGATAGATCATATGTACTCAAGCCTTATTGTGTATCATGTGAACACATCTGGGCCATTGGTTTAGGGAAAATGGATGGCTGAGTTTATTTTGTAATATTAATTAATTGAAAAAGAAAATTGAGAAAACCCAACACAACTCTTATATCCAAGCGCGTGTACCAGCCATTCCCAACCCTACCACCACAAATCGTGCGTTTGCTTGCAAAGAAGGGAGAGAAAGATGAGAGCGGCGATCAGGCGATTCGAGCGAAAGAGAAAGGGCAACCACTAAGGCTCCGATTGCCCGAACGCGGGATTCCGGCGATGGCATCGCCTTTGTCTTTCTGACAGGCAGATCCGGCGATGGTGGCGCCTTCGTCTTCCCGGCAGGCGAATCCGGCGATGGCGGCGCCTTCGATCTGTCCTCCACGGGTTGGATCGATCCGAATTCGGAAGTTGTTCGCCAGCATCCTAGTGTGTCGGATCTATCCGTCGGTGCGACCGCCTCCGTCTCCGAGCTCACTCCCTTTCCCTGCCGCAGACGTACTTCGGTTTTTATTCCCCTATTCTCATATCTGGGCGCCGACGAGGAAGCCATGGGCAAGATGGCTGAGTTTTTTCAAAGGCAGAGATTTGAATAGTAGGTTGGAGAAATTTCTGAAGGCGGCGGCGATTTGAAGCCATGGGTGACTCCCTGGTGGTGGATTTGCAATCGGGAGGTTTGCCCTGGTGGTGGATCTGTAGTCTGGAGGTTTTCCGGTAGTGGTGGATTTGCGGTTGGGAGGTTTCCCTGGTGGTGGATTTGGAGTCTAGGTTTGTGATTAATTGAATCGTTTTTGTTTGTAATTGCTTGATTTAATTGCTCGATTGAAAGACATATTCGGAGAGAAAGCCGAATAATTGAAATCGATTTTCCGGTAGTGGTGGATCGATTTTGTGATTTTGTGATTTGAAATCGTTTTTTATTTGACAGTCATATGAATTAAAAATGCATCAATGCTATCGAATAATCATAAGATACCATCAAATAATCCTGTGATACCATCAAATAATTTTAGTTATACTACTGTAACACCATCGAATAATCAAGCTATACTATCGAATAATCAAGCAATACCATCGAATAATCAAGCTATACCATCGAATAATCAATTGATACTATCGAATAATCCTGATATACCATCACACAATTCGTCGATACGATCGAATAATCCAGATATATCATCGAATAGTTTAAAGAGAGTGCACTACACACGCTCCCAATCCAGCAAGTGGCCAAAAAAAAAAGATGTAGGCCCCACTAATTTTTAATTAAAAAAAACTAAAATTACCTGTTAATCTCATCCATCCATTTCATTCAATCAATGGCCCAGATATGTTCACATGATACACAATAAGACTTGAGTACACTAGAACCAACCTCTATATATATATATATATATATATATATATATATATATATAGATAAATGAGAAGTCGCACTGACACATGCCACCTTCTACTATAATTGTAATATTATTAACCAATAAAAAAAAATTATCTCACCTTAATCAATCTTAAAAGGGCAAATTGCATAAAATAGCATGAACTTTGGGGGTGGTTGTACTCAGTGGCACAAACTTAAAACAATACAAAAATAATCACCAACTTTGGGGTTTAGTTGCGGCCAGTAGCACATATCCCATATCTCGCTAATGTGGACTAGTGGGGGTTCTTACATGGAATTTTTTTAATTAAAAAGGCATATAGCGAGATACGTAGTGTGAATTAGTGGGAATGCTTACATGTATTTTTTTTGTTTAAAATTATAAGACATAAGATGTGCCCAAATTATGAAACTAGCCAGGTTCCATTTTTATTTTTTATTTCATGTAATTTCAAATCAAAGATAACTGTGACAAATATAACATTTGCAAATTAAAATAACTAGTACCAAATTTTAATTTCCAAATGTTATATTTGTCACAATTATCTTTCATTTGGAATTACATGAAATAAAAAAAGAAAATTGGAACCTAGCTAGTTTCATAATTTGGACACACCTTTTATCTCTTTTAATTTAAAAAAAAAATCATGTAAGCATTCTCACTAATGTTGGAATGTTTACAAACATTTTATGTGGCTCATGTGTCTAGGTTTAATTGAGTATTTAGTCCTTATATATTATGGTGTCCGATTTAATATAAAAGTCGAAACCGTGATGGATCGGTCTCGGTCAAAGAATTAAATCCGGGGGTAATTATGTATTCCCTCATCCCTTGCCTATATATAATAGGCTAATGGATAGGGGTGTTATTCGAGCTGAACGAGCCGAGCTTCACATGTTTAAGCTTGTTCGTTTGTTAATCGAGCTCGAGCCGAGCCGAGCCTAATTTTTAAACGAGCTTTTTATTTTGTTCAAGCTCGGCTTGTTTAGGAAATGGACGAGCTCGAGGCGAGCTTTTTTCGAGCTTTAAGTAGTTCTACTTGGTTATTACATGTTAATTTAACAAAAATTTTAGAAATTCCATAGAATTCGAGCTATTCGGGCTTTATTCGAACGAGCCGAGCTTTCAAACGAGCTTAAAATTTTGTTCAAGCTCGGCTTGTTTAAATAAGTGAGCGAGCTCGAATCGAGCTTTTTCGAGCCGATTTTGAGCCGAGCTGTTCAGTTCATATATATATATATATATATATATATATATATATATATATATATATATAAATAAAAGCCCTACTAATGGATGACTATCTCATAAAGGATTTTTAATAGGGAAATAAATGAGTGAACGGTTACGGAAAATAAATAAGAGAACGGTTATGGAATGTGAAAGGTCGCTCTCTTCTTTATATGCACGTTCACAAGTTTTCCCAAGCGTGTCTGAAATTGACGAGAGAAGTCAGAAAGGAGTCTCATCCATCAGAGATAAAGAAAAGTGAAGGCTAAGGAGCGAGAAATCGATCGACGGTTTGCTTATTCCACTGCAAAGACGCCCATGGATCAAGGTTAGTCTTCGGTATAGAATTAGGGTTTGAATTGTATGAAATCTGGATCCTGGTTTGATTGATTTCATGATCGAAATCGAATGGAAATCTAACAACTAATCCATATCTCGATATATGCTTTTTTAATTAAAAAAATTTCATGTAAGCACCACTATTAGTCCACATTAGAGAGACAGGGGGTATGTGCCACCGACCGCAACTAAACCCCAAAGTTGGTGATTATTTTTGTATTTTTTTAAGTTCGTGCCACTTAGGGCAACTATGCCTAAAGTTCGTGCCACCAAGGTTCATTTCTTCACTGAATTGGTAGAGCCCCAACTGACATTCTTCATCAACACACTTTATGATGATCTGATGAGCTCTTCTTTAATCAACTGGACCACTGATTCATCTCTCATCCATCTGATGCACAATTCACTGTCTGTCATGAATTCACCCATTGACACATAATCTTTATTCGATGTTTGAAACATCTTTTTGGCGCTTTCTAATATTCATATTGGTATACAGATCGATTAATGCCTGCCGGCAAAGAACGAATTGAAATTGCAAAAACTTTGGGAAGAAGAAAGAGCTACGGAGTATTAACATGTTAGACATCATTAATGCTTCATTAGTGTTATCTTTTATGGGTAGACGTGTTACCAATAGAAATTGGACATCCATAATGTCATGAAAGCAAACGTACAATCTTCAATTTATTATTCTTCTTTCAACTTCCCCCATGGAAGTTAATTAATGTGCGCAGTACAGAAGCTTCATTTCTCTACCATGAAAGATCCAATCCATCTCCATCTTTTCTGAATACAGATACAAAACCCTACTAAAAACAATCAATTAATTAAGGTGTCTCGTCAGCAGATCTGATTTCTGAATTACTCCGTAGCTCTTTGTTCTTCCCAAAGTCAACTAGTTGCCACTACTTTAATTGATACTGTAAAATGTAAAGAAAATATACTATCTGATTCAAAATTGAGAAATTGCATCGATCGATCTAGTGAAGAGAAGGTGAGATGGATATGGCAACATCAACAAGTAGCATTTACATCAACAGATCTACCACCAAAATTAACATTAATCAAACTGAAACATCAAAAACTAATTAAGGCAAATCAAAATCAAGAATTAATGATAGAGGCCACCACCACCACTGATCTAATAACTCGATCGATCAAGACATGTATTCATCTCTCAAGAGATCTCCCTTTCCCTTTCTTGATGGGAAACAGCGGTGGAAGGGAAGAGTTCTTGTTGACATTGGGAGTGCAGACTGGGACATTCACCATCGGCCTTATCCTGATATTAGCTGCAGATTTCGTCCTCTCCAGCCCTTTCTTGATCCTCCTCATGTGCTTCTCCCTCGTGCTCACCGCTGTCGCCGGCCCCTTCGCTTCCTCCATGGACGCCACGTGGTCCCCCAGCGAACTCGAGGAAGACGACGAGGACGAGGAAGTCGACGACGACGGTGACAGCGACGATGCCGCCTTCTGTTTCCTCAGCCGTAGCAGCTCCTTCCACAGGACCGTGCACTTCGGCGGCCGCGGCGACGGATCGTCGTCGATGAACCATATCCTCGGCTCCGGCGCCGGCAGAGGCGCCTTCACTGCAGTACTGATCTTGTCTTCATCCGTCAACGAATTAGAGCTCTTCAAGGCGATCTTCGCCGGCGTTTGGCGGAAAGGTAGGAACTTTCCTTCGAAGAAGAGCTCGTCGGCGGTTAGCATGGCGCCCTTGTTGGACAAGAACTCGAAATCGGGGGACTTGAGGATCTGGTTTGAGCTGATTTCGGTGTCCAGGGAGGGGTTCGGGCTGATGGAGATGAAGTCGGTGTCATCCAGGAAGTCGGTGGAGAACGAGATCCGCGGGCTCGACGGCGGATCGATGGGCGTTTGATGACGATCAGCAGCTTCCGGAGAAACCATTTTCTTGGGAATTTGGGGGTGAGGAAGAAACAAGAGAGGTTAGAGGTGGTGAGGTTAAAGAGTGAGTGAGTGATTGTGTGATTTATAAAACACCAAAAAAATGGGGTCTACATGTTTTAAGCTGTTATTTACCGAGTATTTATATTTTATAAAATGGGAATTCACATTGAAAGAATTCAAGGAATTTCAAACTTTATCCGATTTAATTAAACAAGTCCAAGTCCAGGCTTGGTAAAAAATCATATAATAAAAAGCTTAATGTATAATATATCATTTGAAAATGAACCATTGATATAAAAGAGGTATAAAATCAAAATCCTACTAGGGTCAATTTGCATAAAATCCCTTTTTCCTTAATAAATTATAGAACCTTCTTTATCTCTTTTTTTTTTGTAAAAAAGCATTTTTGGAAGGCTTATCTAATTTTGTTAACGATCTAGAAGTATACGTGTCCATTTTATCTTTACACCATTAAATGTCCAGTATATCTTTACTTTTTACATGTTTATATTCATTGATGGATATATTGAGATTTTGTTTAAAAGGTTAAAATAAGCAGGGTTGTAAATTACTTTTTGTTGGTGTTAAAAGAAAATGATTATAAATAATTTTTAAAATAATAAACATTTTTTTTAAGATGTCCTAGGGAGTGGTTTGTGTAATTCATAATAATATACTAATATATCTGTTTTCATTAACCACATAGGCTTGTGAATTTATATGTCCATAGAGTTTTTAGGCTCATTCGTAAGTATCGGAAATCAAAATTCGAGTGTGTTAGATGAATTAAAATTTTCTCCCACACATAATTTTTAATGATAAAATTTTTAATTTAATAAATAAATAAATAATTTATATTAATTTATATTAATTAATTTTTTATCTATTATTTAATTTTAATAAAATTGGAGTGGGTTAGATTGGAGGAGATCCAACCCGTCCCTCGGTCCATATTTGCTCCTAGCTTGGATGACAAATGGTTCTCTTTTATTCATTTGCATGCAATTTAATTTATTAGTGTGTAAATATTTTATGCTAAGTCTATCCACAATGGTTTTGCCTATAATGTATACATTTGCACATGATGTGTAAAAATACACCTTACTTTTTGGTGTTTTGCTCCAATGGTTAAATGTGTATTTTTTACACACCATTCAAATACAATTAATTTAAAACAAAAAAGAAAACAAAAATCATAAAAAATACACTAATAAAATTGTATTGCTTTTTGAAAAAGTTTTTGCAAATAGAGGAGGTGATGTGATCAAATTTGCACATTACATGCTCAAATGTACACATTTGCACACCTCATAAGTAATCAATGAAGCTAAAAAATGTCTATAAAATACACATATACACATTTACATACAACCATTGGAGTTAGTCTAAGACTAACTCCAATGGTTGTGTGTAAATGTGTATATGTGTATTTTATAGACATCTCATGTGCTGTACGAAAATACAGCAAAGTTTCAGCTATCTCCTCAACCGAGTGAAGAATCTAGGCAATCACCATGCCATTGCACCTTTTCCACTGCGGATACTGAGGAGAACCAAGATCTGGAATCGAGAAACTGCCATCAACAAGACTCATCTTGTTCTTTGCCACAAGCGACACCTCCATCGAACGACTCCAATGATTGTAATTGGTCTCGCTCAACATCTGCGTGGAGAGATTGTAGCTCGGGTGATCGGAATGATGCAGATACAAGACATCATTGAGATTAGCTTCGTTTTGATCCATTCTTCGATCAAGAATCGGATTTCATAAAAAAAAAACGTAAGAACACTAGAAGCTTTTAGAATCAGAACCAGAAAATCTGACTTTAGAAACGCGAGCTAAGATCGCTCTAATACCATTTCACAATTCAAGAACTAGATTTGAGAGGAAGTCATTGAAGCTCTAGAGAATCAAACAATAAAGCTTGAATTGAAGAACCGAAAACGTTATCTGTTACAATGGAGGGGAATACATATATATAGAACCCCAAGTCACGTGCTAGTCACGTGACGTCTGTAACAGAACGGGAAACAGATCCTGAGTGCTGTACTCGATATGTTCCGAAGTACTCAATCTCGAGTGCATTGTCGAGTGAGCTAGTTCGACAACGGTGGATTGTAATCGAGTCGAGTCCCGTGGCTGAGCCGAAGTGAGTCACGTAACCCACTCACAATCAAAGATGTGCTTGTGAATAGTCCGGTTATCGGCAATTACACATGGAATAAAAATCAATTAATTAATTTCGGAATCCAAAACGGAAGTGGGTTTCGATTCATATCGGGAATTAGGTTTCTTCCAGTAATTTCAATCTAGAATCTAATTAGTTTAGAATTGAACATTATTAAGGGGATGTTGTTAGATACACCGCAAATTTGGATTAACCAAATGCACGCTTCTATGAATGTGATACCACGTTCCTTCCAACAGCAAGTAGACAGTGAAAATTGAAGGCAAATTAGGGTTTAGACCACCACGTGCATATCGACGTGCACCATGTTCATATCAACGTGTTGTCCTAAACTCAGTCTGATTTACAGTGTATTTAATTTCCGTGAGCTAAGGGTGTGTTAATTTTCTCGGGGTGGACGTGATGCAATGAGAGATAGGAAAAAAACACCTTGGCATTTGGGATGTAGGAACATGGGTAAAATTTGTGGGATTTTTTCACCTAGAAGGTTGGGGGTGGAGGAGATGGACAATTGGGGTGGGTCTTTTTTTTTTTCAATTTTGTCCTCGATCGATTCTTCATGACATCTCTCGTCTCCTTCTAACATTAATTAATAATTAAAGGTAATATGGTCATTTTCTCAAATACTATTAAAAATTAATATCTATCAACTAACTAAACACCTACGGGATTATTTCTAAAAAATAATATCTGGTCTATCTCCTCTAGGGATGACAATCTCACTCGCACCAGATGAATATCTGTTTCACCTACGTGATAAAATGGATGAAAATTTGATAAAATTCGGCTATTAAATGGGTGATAGGGGAGCGGGTGGTAGGTCGGATTGTATTCAGATGAAAGTATTTTCCATCCGACCTTGATTTGATCTCATTTATGATACATCTTGTTAATTTGTTTGATTTGATTAAGTTAATTTAAAGTTATTAATTGTTTACTCGTTGAAGCGTTGATCATTGAATTGAATTTTTTTAGAGTTTTTTTGTTAAATTTGATGGGATGTGGTTCACTCGAATTTTCAGATAATCTACCCGATTAAATGTTAGATGATGGATGAATGGGGCGAGTGAAATTAAAAATGAATATATGGATCAAATCTAGTAGGGATTTCTGGATTATTGGTCCGATGATGAAATCAGATCCTTCACCAACCATCTAATTCATTGTCAATCCTAATTGTTATGCCTAATGTAATCTAGATGCATATGTACTAGGGGATTTGGATGCTTGGATGACTAGGCTAGCTAACTAGGACCCAGATCTAAGGTGGCTCAGGCATGGTTCAAGTGGAAGAGACTCGGCTAAGGCAATGGGTTCCATGGTGCTAAGCTAAACCTGAAGTGGTTCTATGTCCAAAAGCTGATGCTAGGGACGTCGGCCCATCTCTGTAGCTTTGCCCTAACTCTCTGCTCTCTCTTGGCCCACCTGTTTCTGAAGGTTCCCAACGGCTATCTTAAGCCCATGACCTCGCTTGATGAAACGCTGCGTTTCCTTTAGTTAGGGCTCGGGTATATAGCCTCGCCTTCTGGAAACCCTAAAGGGTTGAGAGCTTCATTCCAACGCTTCCGCTTCTGAAAAGAGAGAGAGAGAGAGAGAGAGAGAGAGAGAGAGAGAGAGAGAGAAACCCTAGAGGCGATCTTGGCGATCCGCGGAGACGCTCGCTGTTCCACACTCCGACGAGCTTGATTCTCAAGCTCCTGACGTGATCCAAGGATTCCGAGCTCATCATAGGAAGAAGAAGCTGCTTGGTGCTCCACCTCGGCTCTTCACCAAATTCAGTTCGTCTTCGTCTTCTCAGATGGAGTGAAAGGGAGTATCTGTTCCTATACTTCGAGTTTCTCCTTGATTACCTGCTTGCCTGAGCCGTTAGATCTAGGGTTACTTTCTAGTTTGTCTATCATCTGTATCCATGTCTTGTATTCGATCATACTTAGTGGATTCATGGGTTTGAGTCTCTCCCTCTTGAGGCTCCGCAAAGTAGGGTAACCGAACTGCGTCATCAATCCTTGTGTCCTCTCTCGCTTTCGTTTATCTATGCTTAGCTCTCCATTATATCTGTTCTAGGGTTTAGATCCGAAATCTGGGTTTTAACAAAGTGGTATCAGAGCTTGATTGTCCCTTTCCTTCCTTTCTCCCGTCTCTGTAGACGTGGGAAATAGATCTGGGGGCGTGGACATTGGGCAGGCCGCATATAGTGTCCACTGGCCGGGCGCTGTTCCTCTCCAGTCCGACGTACCACACCGTTTTCAAAAACATATCTGTTTTTCAAAACGTTTTCTTCGTGCTTATGTGTTAGTTTCATTATCTGTTAGCTTATTTGCTGTTTGAAGCCTTCAGTTGAACAAACTAACCCTGTTCTTCTTTTCTGTCTCAGGTACCATGGCAGATTCCCATGTCAAAATCAAGCCATTTGATGGCAAGATAGATTTTGCCATGTGGCAGGTCAAGATGAAAGCTATTTTGATCAAAGAAAAATGCTGGAGAGTTGTCTCATCAGCTGCTCCACCCTCCACACCACAGGGAGACCCTTCAGTACAACAAACACCACCCACCACACCTGTAGTACCACTAGTTCCTCCAGAAGTTTCAGAACAAGCTCATGCCGAGATTATGCTCAGGCTCACAGACGATGTGGCCAGACAGGTAGTCAAGGTAGATGACCCCAGGGCCCTTTGGTTAGCCCTGGAGGACTTATTTCTTGTTAAATCCCTGCCCAGTCGCATCTCTCTACTCTGTAGGCTCTTCACTTTTAAAATGGACACATCTATTACATTAAATGATAATCTGGATAAGTTTTTAAAAATGACACAAGACCTAGAGAGATGTGATGATAGCATTAAGGATTCTCATCAAGCCATTTTGTTGTTAAATTCATTGCCCTCACAGTTTGACCATTTTAAGGATGTCATTCAGTTCTCAAGAGAGCCTCTCACTAAGGAACGTATAGTGGAGACTATCTCTGAGAAGAATGAGATGCTCAAAGTGTTCAAATCCAAGCATGGTGTCAAATCTGACACCTCTGAGAAATCTGAGGTTTTGTTTGCTAAAACAAACAAGCCAAAGGGCAATAAATCTAAAAACAAAAAGAAAAAGGAAGATGAAAATTCAAATGCTCCTAATCCTGAATCCAGTTCCAAGGTACCCAAGGATTCCAAGTGCAATTATTGTGGACACCTTGGACACTGGATAAAGGACTGCAGGAAGAAAAAGAGGGCTGATGAAAATAAACTCAAGAACTCTATGTCTATTTCTTTGCTTGAGTATGATGTTGGTAACTATCCTAATGAACTTTTCATGTGTATTTCAGATGATAGTGATCCATCTTCCTGGATTCTTGACTCTGGCTGCACCATACATGCCACCCCAAGCTTTGATAATCTTGATCAGAGTAGGAGAGGGGTGGTCAAACTTGGTGACCACCACTCTCTTGCCATCAAGGGGGTGGGGGATGTATCACTGAAAATGTTTAATGGGAATGTTATCACCCTTAAAGATGTTAAGTCGGTGCCTGAATTAAGGAGGAGTCTTATGTCTGAGTCTGTTTTTGATTGCATGAATTATGACATCACAACTAGTAATGGCATTAAAAGAGTTCTCTGGGATGGAAAATGCATTGTCAAGACCATTAGAAAGAAGGGCTTATATCATGTTATTTCTCCTGAAAATGAATGCAATCTTCTTGCTAACTCTGCACACATGACTTCTCATTTGACTAAGCTGTGGCATCTTAGGCTAGGTCATATTGGAAACAAAGGTCTTTATTATCTGCATAAGCATGGTTTGTTATCTGAAAAACCTACTGATTTGTCTTTCTATGAGAATTGTGTCTTAGGGAAGGCTACTAAACAGGTATTCCCCAAGTCCTTGTACACAGCCAACAAGCCTCTTGAGTATGTTCACTCAGACTTATGGGGGCCTGCACAGGTGGACACAATTGGAGGAAAGAGATACTTCATTTCATTTATTGATCACTTCTCCAGGAAAGTTTGGCTCACTCTGCTGAAAACAAAAGATGAAGCTTTTCAGGCTTTCAAAACCTGGAAAACTAAAGTGGAGCTTCAAACTGGTAACAAACTTCTATGCTTCAAAATTGATAATGGACTTGAGTTTTGCAATAATGCCTTTGATGAGTTTTGTAGGGAGAATGGCATCAGAAGGCAACTCACAGTGCCTGGCACCCCTCAGCAAAATGGTACTGCTGAGAGGATGAACAGGACACTGTTAGAGAAGGCCAGATGTCTTCTCTTCACAGCAGGCATGAAGCACACTCTTTGGGGAGAAGCTGTTGTCACTGCAGCTTATCTAATCAACAGATCCCCCTCCTCTGTAATTGGCTTCAAAACTCCACAAGAGCTGTGGATTGGTAAGAAACCCAGCTTGACATACTTGAAACCCTTTGGTTGCACAGCATATGCTCAAGTCTCTCAGGGCAAGCTGCAACCTAGGGCCCTCAAAGGTGTCATGCTTGGGTATCCAAAAGGAGTCAAAGGCTATAAGATCCTCCTAATTCAACCTGGAGGATACAAAGTCATTGTCTCTAGAAATGTTACCTTCAATGAATCTGAATTTCATTTTAAAAGTGTTCTAACACCTATAAATGAGAATACAGGTAACTCTGATCAGACTTCAAAGTTCTTTGCACCAGATGACCAGCTGTTGTCATCCACCACCTCTGAAGAAGGAGATGATGAGTTTGACATAGGCTATGTCCCAACTCATTACAAATCTCCTCCTGCAAACCAAGCAATCCTAGTTGATGCTCCAGTTCAGCAAACACAACAATTAGGAGGAGAACACCAAGAAGAGCCACAACCTGAAGGAAATGAAGAGAACACAACTCAGGGAGTACCTCTAAACCCACAATCTACTTCTCAATCTGCCAGTTCTTCTTCTTCTGGGCCTTCTATGTCTGAGCATGCTGCTTCTTCTTCCTCTTCTGCTCAATCTGTGCCTCTTGTTGATAATTCTGTGCTGCATGACTATCAACTTTCTAGAGATAGGAGTCCTAGAACTAGAATTCCTAATAGAAGGTATACAGATGATATTAATATTGTTGAGTTTGCTTACATTGCTTCTGAGATTGTCAAGAATATTATTCCTGAGACTTTTGAATATGCTATGAGATCCCCTGATTCTGTGAAATGGTTTAAAGCTATGCTTGAAGAACTTGAGTCTATGAAAGTTAACAACACTTGGATTTTAGTTCCCAAACCCGAGCATTCTAAAACTATTGACTGTAAGTGGGTTTTTAAAGTCAAAGAAGGGATAAAATCTGATGAACCACCTAAGTATAAAGCTAGACTTGTAGCAAAAGGGTTTAATCAAAGAGAAGGGTTAGATTATAATGACATATTTGCTCCAGTTGTCAAATACAAAACCCTTAGATTACTTCTTGCTATTGCTACTGTCTTTAATTGGGAACTTGAACAAATGGATGTTAAGACTGCCTTTCTTCAGGGTGATCTGGATGAAACTATTTTCATGAGACAACCTAAGGGATTCACTGATAAAAACAAACCAAATCATGTATGTCTGTTGAAAAAGTCTATTTATGGTCTTAAACAGTCTCCAAGACAATGGAACATAAAATTTGACTCATGCATGAGATCTCTTGGTTTTATTAGAAGTGAATATGATTCCTGCTTATATATCAAAGGTGTTACTACAAAGTTTCCATTATTTATCCTGCTTTATGTGGATGACATTCTCCTTGTCTGTGCATCTATGAGAATCATTTCTGACACAAAAAGAAATTTACTGAAACACTTTGATATGAAGGACCTTGGCCATGCCAAGAGAATTCTAGGGGTCATGATCCTCAGGGATAGATCCAAGAGGAAACTTATGCTTTCCCAGGTTGATTATATTGAAAAAGTTCTCAAAAGATTTAGCATGTTTGATTCTAAATCCTCACCTATACCCTTAGGAGGGCATCTTGAGCTAAGCAAGGCTCAATTCCCTAAAACTAAACATGAAAAAAAGGCCATGTCTGATGTTCCCTATGATGTTGCTGTTGGTTCAATCATGTATGCCATGCTATGTACTAGGCATGATCTAGCTTTTGCCATTAGTGTTATTAGTAGATACATGTCCAATCCTGGAATGCCACACTGGAATGCTATGAAATATTTGCTTAAATATTTAAATGGCACTAACCATCTTGGCCTTGTGTACTCGGACTGTGCACCTGCTGGTGATCTCCAAGGGTATGTAGACTCTGACTATGCCAGCAACAAGGATACAAGGAAGTCCACCACTGCCTACTACTTCACCTGGGCAGACAACTGCATATCCTGGAAGTCTCAACAACAGTCTGTGGTTGCCTTATCATCAACTGAAGCTGAATACATGGCAGCAACTGAAGCTGCAAAGGAAGCTATCTGGTTGAAACACATTCTTGGAGAGATTTTCAGAAAGAAATTTGTACCTGTTATAAACATGGATAGCCAAAGTGCTTTGTATCTGTGTAAGGACCCTATGTATCATGAGAAAATCAAGCACATAGATGTTAGGTTTCACTTCATCAGGCACAGGGTCGAAGACAAAGCTCTGGACGTCAAGAAGATCTAGGGAGAACTCAACCCAGCTGACTTTGGCACGAAGATAGTTCCCTCCAGCAAGTTCTACTATTGCAGGAACTTTCTTCATATACTTGATGTTCACTAACCATGCAGGTACACAAGTCGAGGACGGACGGATCGAAGACTTAAAACCCATTTCCACTACTTAAATGATCGAATACCACATATGGTGGCTAGATTAGGAGGGCAAATTGTTATGCCTAATGTAATCTAGATGCATATGTACTAGGGGGTTTGGATGCTTGGATGACTAGGCTAGCTAACTAGGACCCAGATCTAAGGTGGCTCAGGCATGGTTCAAGTGGAAGAGACTCGGCTAAGGCAATGGGTTCCATGGTGCTAAGCTAAACCTGAACTGGTTCTATGTCCAAAAGCTGATGCTAGAGACGTCGGCCCATCTTTGTAGCTTTGGCCCAACTCTCTGCTCTCTCTCGACCCACCTGTTTCTGAAGGTTCCCAACGGCTATCTTAAGCCCATGACCTCGCTTGATGAAACGTTGCGTTTCCTTTAGTTAGGGCTCGGGTATATAGCCTCGCCTTCTGGAAACCCTAAAGGGTTGAGAGCTTCATTCCAATGCTTCCGCTTCTGAAGAGAGAGAGAGAGAAACCCTAGAGGCGATCTTGGCGATCCACGGCGACGCTCGCTGTTCCACACTCCGATGAGCTTGATTCTCAAGCTCCTGACATGATCCAAGGATTCCGAGCTCATCATAGGAAGAAGAAGCTGCTTGGTGCTCCACCTCGGCTCTTCACCAACTTCAGTCCGTCTTCGTCTTCTCAGATGGAGTGAAAGGGAGTATATGTTCCTATACTTCGAGTTTCTCCTTGATTACCTGCTTGCCTGAGCCGCTAGATCTAGGATTACTTTCTAGTTTGTCTATCATCTGTATCCATGTCTTGTATTCGATCATACTTAGTGGATTCATGGGTTTGAGTCTCTCCCTCTTGAGGCTCCGCAGAGTAGGGTAACCGAACTGCGTCATCAATCCTTGTGTCCTCTTTCACTTTCGTTTATCTGTACTTAGCTCTCCATTATATCTGTTATAGGGTTTAGATCCGAAATCTGGGTTTTAACACTAATTACTCCCAAAAATCTACATCTTCACGATACTCAGATATATAATCCCCAAATATCCTAAAAAATAATTCCAAGAAAACAAAAAGCGATTTGTTGGTGTGTAAAAAATGGAAGAATTCGAACAAAAGAGACCAATTCCCCCAATTCATGGCAATTGTGGGAACAATTATGTAGTCGACAATATATTTATTTAGGGATAAACTAAAATTCCCTTATGCTCATGAGTGATCACTGATTCTAAGGAGGAAGTAATCAAATGCATTATAATTAAATGA
Source organism: Persicaria maculosa (assembly GCA_963922045.1). Taxonomy (NCBI): domain Eukaryota; kingdom Viridiplantae; phylum Streptophyta; class Magnoliopsida; order Caryophyllales; family Polygonaceae; genus Persicaria; species Persicaria maculosa. Next base: position 68,159,395 of record OY998251.1, on the reverse strand, counting down.
ATTCGATGTATTATATGATCATAACATGATCATCGATTATGTTACAACATGATATATCGAATTCATTTAATTAATTAATTCAAGAGTATTGGCTACGATAATACCCTCGAAATAATTGGTAGCCAAAAACTTTGAGGCTATACAACGTTTTTCTAGTAGTGTCATGAGTAACAAATAAATATGTGTATTATACCAATAATTTTCATTTTTAAAATGTAAACAAATCTAGATGATGATGATGATGTAACATGATGATAGGTACATTGAGATATGATTGCTATAAACAAAGCCTTTTTTTTTGGAGCAAAAATATTGGCATAGACAAACTAAAAAAGCTAGGTGGCCGGTGGTGGTGGTCAAAGAAAGAGAAGGATGTGAAGTTTGACCGTTAAAGACTAATCATAAAACAATGAGAGAGCAAATGAGGTCACATGAGGTGGGACTCCCCTTTGTTCATTCCCCAGCCATATCTCATTTGCCATGATCTTTGCATGGCATTCCTCTAATTTCCCTGGACTAAACTGCCCCTTACTACCCTCCTCTAATTTTGCTGTAAATTTTCATGAATTACAAGTAGACCTGTCAAAATGTGACCCGACCCGAGGACCCGACCCGATCCGTAAAACGTGGATTTTAGCGCAAATATTTCAACCCGAAACCCGAAGCAACCCGAACCCGTTCAACCCGCAAATTTCTGGGTCGGGTTGGGTCGACCCGTGGGTCAAGCTTTAAGATAATAAAAATATAAATAAATTACAATTTAACCTAATATTGAAATTTATTACTAATAATAATTAGGATTGAATATTATATTTTGCATCATCAACTTTACTTTATAATTTAACATTACAATTTGTTATGTATATAAAATTACATATTACTATTGTAGCGACATTAATTATTTTTTTTCAATAATATAACTATTATTAGGATAATATAACAATTTTAGATTTAGGAACTATGTAAATATTCATTAATAATACTCCATCTGTTTACTTTTAAATGTTGTTTACTATTCATGTATGGTTTTAAAGATGATAATAAATATATAAAATATCCATTTTTATACTATATATAATTTCATACTTCAAAAACTAAAAAGAATGAAATTATAACAAGTAATAAAATTTTATTGATATTTTACATAATTTTATCATTTTAAAACAACGTGTATAAATAGTAAATGACATTTAAAAAATCATGGATGAGTAGCGCTCTTGACCCGTTGGGTCGACCCGAATCCGTTAAATATGGGTCTGGGTTGAGCATTTCACGACCCGTAACCCAAAATGACCCGACCCGGAATGGACCCGAACCCGAGACGACCCGACCCAAACCCGACCCGCCCGACCTGTTTGACAGGTCTAATTACAAGGGCTTTTTTGGAGTACCTTACACGTCCTAATCTCTGGACAGCTACCCAACCGGCCAACTACAATATAATACTACTACTGTGGTGGCTCTTTAGTTTTTAAATAAAGCTCCGTTAATTAGCTTAGTATAGATAAATTAATTAGCTTAATTAAAGTGTGTATATATATACTATATAGATACATTAATGTGGAGAAGTTTGGCAAATCTGGTAAGCAATTTGCGACTTTAATCCTTGTGTTGAAATATGATTGTTGATGTGAGTTCTATATATACTAATACTTGAGCAAAAAATGATCACATATATAATAAAGTTAAATGTATTTGAAATGTACATAGATATTCAACTTAATTTCAATAAATTAATGAATAAAGAAAACATAAAAAATACGAAGTATCAATTTTTAACCGAAAATAATAGCAACTTTAAAGTAGTATAGGTTCATCGGGCAGTCCAAATTAAGCATTCGTCCACCTAATAAGTTTTCATTGTACTGTTCTTCTTCTTTGCTTTCCCTCTTTACTCTATTTCAACGTTTTCGGTTTTTTTCGTTCATCATTTTACACTAACTATAGTCCCTCTCCATTTTAATCCATACACAGAAAATGGTTGAATCATGCAGAGCATTGCAAGGTTAGTGAACTGTCTTTGTAGTTCGTTGTCGTTTGTCTCCCTCTTTTTGGTCACTGTTTAAGGTTTAGTCTGTTTTTGTTACCGAGCTTTTTTCCATTGTTGAGTTTGGTTTTTAATGCAGTTTTATCCTTTTGTATTGTTTTCTTATATGTGTAGTTGTATCTGGTGTTGAGCTAGAGTCATATAATCGACAGTTTAATGTGAGTATATGCTTCTGATCGTTTGTCCATTGTTTTCTCTTTTTCATATGTAAGTTGTTTTTATGTGTGTATTGTTGTGTTTGTAGAACATTGATGATTGGTTATCTGATAAGGAGAGATTTCGTGCTCGGGATAATATATACTCTCACGGCGAATTTTGTGAAGATATTAAAAAGAGGTTATCAACTTTTGATTTCCAGCATCTTAAGAATAACCGTTTAGAGTTAGTTTTAGTATAAAGTTCCAAAATGCGTATCAATTTCTAGTTAGTTCATCAAATGTTAATGCATGAGGTTGTTTCAAAAAAAAAAAATGGAAATCTGGGTCAAGATGGATTGATTGCTCGGTTTTCCTTGTTGGGGCTCCATGTCATAATTAGTCTTCTAGTTATCGAATATGATCCTGCACCATGGGAGAGTGCGAGTACAGGAGAGAAGCCACATATGAAATGCTCTTATCTTGGGATTTCGAATTCATAGATATCAAATCTGGAAGCCATGGCAGATATATGGGAGAACATAAGAGTACGAGAGGAAGAAGAGATCTGGTGGCCATGAGAGGTGCATGAGAGAACACGTAGAGAGTCTGTCGTTGTGGCATTTCCGCAAAGTATCGAATAAAACAACTACAATAACATGTTATGTTTTGTTAAACAAAATAATTAATACTCTAAAATAACATATTCTATCCAACATGTAGTATATATAGAAGAAAGAAAAATAACCAAAAGAGGCAAAATTTAATTAGAACTTTAAGTTAGACCTAATTAGAAGGAATTTGTGGGAGCAGAATGACAATTATCAATGCGTCAAAAAATAAAATAAAATTAATGCATCACAGCAAAAGTGTACATGTACGACGACCACTTATAAAGATCGAATATATTGAAGGAATTTGAACCTTGCTTGGTTCAATTCAAGAAGAGACAAAGATGGACATTGGTCATATAATTTTCCGAATAGATAAATATACTTAGGGCTCGTTTGGTATAATACAAGGCAAACGGAATGAAAAAAAAATTTGTTTAGAAAAATATATTTAAATAAGAGAAGAATGTTATTTTTTGTATACAAAATAAGATAGGAGTGGTAATGACTAGAGAAATATAAGTCCTGTATCAACTTAGTTGAGAAAGGCGACAACACCCTTTTAGACCATGTCATATAAGAGACATGGTAACTTTTTTCACACGAGTGATTGAAATAAGGAAGAAAAGAAACCCAATTTGTATGAAAAGTTGGGAGAATGAGGTAACAATTAAATTTTTTCACAATGCATCTTAAGCTAGAAATGGACTACTTTTTTTTTTCTTTAATTACCTCTCAAAAATTAAAACAAAATGAACCCTTAATTGTTATATAAATAATATACTTGGAAGTTTTGAGGGGTGAAGAGTTTGGGAAATAAAACACATTGATTTCATAACAATAATTAGAGCCACATAGTTTAGGGTAGAGCACAACATGTGGTTTATGTCAAATGATAAGAGAAGTGGAGCATCCAACACATCTCAAATAATTGCAGGAATATACTTATAATTAGCTTCCCATATGTCCCCACATGTCGCAGAGAGTTCGAGCGAGTCAGTAAACTTCATAGAAATCACTCGTTACATATATACGGGTGATTTCTAGAATGGTTTAATTTAAGATTTTTATTGGTTAAATGTTCACTAAGGGTATGTTGAATAAAAATAGACAAATAATTGTACAAAATATTTTATTTAATTTTTAATATTTGAGTTCGACCCATTTTGGTTATCCTCTTGATTCGAAGTTATATCCATATTAAGATTTAAGTGGTTTTGGTGATTTGGGCTGCACCCGAAATTTAACGGGTTGCCTACGTATCTCTTGAAAGAGAATCAAGCCGCACGTAAGTGTTTGAGTTTGTGTGTTTTATCACCTTTAAGATTTTTATACATCATTGGATCGTATTAGGACCCACCTTCTCTGAAGGGTAGCCCTAAGATAAATCACACTATCATATGCATGAGACTTTCTCGTGTATCACCCGAATAAATTGAGCACACCTTCTCGGAAGGGTTTCTCAACTTAACGGATATCACTTACACGGAAAATCATATGTATTTAATTTAAATTTCATTTTAACCTCGTTTTCATTTTTAAAGTGAATTTAGAGGTTAGCGACTGTACCCGACATATTTTTGAGATTTAATATCGGGTTACCTACGTAGCCGTTTTTACGGCGTCAAGCCTTTACGTAGTTCTGTGCGGTAAACCAATTTGATTTTTTGGAGGCGATTGTACCCGACTAGCATAAGCTTTATGTCGAACTACCTACGTACTAGTTTGAGCGGGATCAAATCACCCGTGATTCCTTTTTAGAAGAAAATTTGTTTTAATTTGAGATGAGCAACTGAATTCGATATAGTGAATTTTAATATCGAATTTCCTACGTAACTTATAAAAGAGTATCAAATCTATACATATTTCTACCCAACCCTTTGAATTTGGGCAATTTTGACTAGAGATTCTGACTCCATTTTTGTTAGAAGTCAATTTTTTATCCCATTAAACTAGCAAAGGATTTTCGGAATTATAACTTGATACATGCTTTGCTTTTTTTTTATTGTTTATCAAGTTCAAATCCTTAACTTGAGCGAGTCTTAATTTTTTTTTTTATGTTTTAATGGGAAGATTCTGTCTACACACATTTTAATATTTTATACTAAATGGGTTGGGAATTATCAATGGGAATTATACGTAGCAATGAATTTTATAAATGCACATATATGGTCACATTACTTTGGAAACAAACTCCGGCTTCGGTTGCTGACCAAATCCATAAAATTGTAATAGGTAAAGCCCATAAAATTGTAATGGGTAAAGCCCAATCTTTTCTATATGTATGTAGTATGTACAACGTTTTCTATCAGCCCATATATTTTATTTTTGGATAAAATGAAATTGGATCTTCAAATGAACAATTTGGAATTGGATTGATCAAAATTGGATGGAGTAAACCTCCATAGAAAGGAAAATGGAGTTTCTTGGTTTGTTACAAAAACAAAACAAACTTCCCGCCTCCTTTATGTTGCTCACAAGTAGGAGCCCGATCTTCCACATAAAAAGACCATTTTGCCCTTTTCTAACCGAGCTCACTAACTAACTACATGACTCACATACCTCCCTCAAGCTGGACCTAGACAAGGCAAGACTAGACCAAGCTTGGACCTAAAAAAATCATGTTGCTTAGCTCCGAGTGCCTTGGTGAAAATATCTGCAATTTGCATCGTTGTTGACACATGAGCCGTGACAATGAACCCTTGATGAATCATCTCCCTGATGAAGTGTGAGTCAATTCGAACATGCTTGGTTCGTTCATGGAATACGGGATTGATGGCTAGCTGTTGAGCAGACCTGTTGTCACAATTCATAACAATAGGCAGGGTCACTAGGATACACAAATCACTGAAAACCCCTTGAATCCAAACCAGTTCACTAGCTGTAGTAGACATGCTTCGATATTCACTCTCTGTGGATGATTTAGAAACCACTTTCTGCTTCTTGGTTTTCCATGACACCAGTGCAGAGCCTAGGAGGACACAATAACCAGAGAGGGATCGGCCAGTGTCTAAGCAATTACCCCAATCAGCATCACTATATGGTTTGACAGTGAGACTGGACTGTGAAGGGTAGGACAAAGCAAGATTGAATGTCCCTTTTAGATATCTAAGAAGGTACAGAAGAGCATCCCAGCGTGGTTTCAAAGGAGATTGCAAAAACTGAATGAGCTGTTGAACTGTATATGAGATGTCAGGGCGAGTAAGAGTAAGATACAACAGTCTCCCTACTAACCTCCTGTAATCCTCTGAGTTAGAGATGAGATCACCTATATTAGCAGAGAGCTTGACCCCATGTTGCATAGGGAAAGAAGCAATCTTGCACCCTTCCATATGAGCATCAGTAAGAATGTCTAGCACATACTTCCTTTGATTGAGCAAAATTCCTGAAGATGATATGGCAATTTCCATCCCAAGAAAGTACCTAGCCACACCAAGATCTTTGATGGTGAAAGTATTATGTAGAGCTTCCTTGGTAGCAGTGATTTTAGATGTCGAGTTGCCTAATAAAAGCATATCATCAACATAAACTACAGCAATTGTCAAACTATTTCCCAATCTCTTGGTGAATAGAGAGAAGTCGTGACTGGATTGAATGTAACCGAGCTTAATCATGAATTGTGTGAGTTTCTGATTCCACTGTCTACTAGCCTGTTTGAACCCATACAAAGATCTCTTGAGCCTGCAGACATGATCCTTGGGAACATTCAACCCTGGAGGGGGAGACATGTACACCTCCTCATCAATAAATCCATGAAGAAAGGCATTGTTCGCGTCCAATTGATGAAGGACCCATCCTTTACAGGCAGCTAAAGCCAAAAGAATTCTGACAGTAGATAGTTTAGCAACTGGTGAGAATGTTTGCTTGTAATCTATGTCCTTTACTTGATTATATCCCTTAACCGCCAATCTAGCTTTGTATCTTTCAATGGATCCATTAGGCTTATGTTTGATTTTAAAAATCCATTTGCATCCAATAGCCTTCTTACCTGAAGGAAGAGGAGTGAGAAGCCAAGTGCAATTGCTGGTGAGTGCAGTTAGCTGAGCTTGCATAGCATGTTCCCACTCAGGAATCCCTTTTGCCTGTGAGTAAGAATTTGGTTCAAATATGGCACATTCATTAGCTAAGAAGGAGATGTATTGTGAAGAGAGATGTGAAAGATTATTCACATCAAACACAACAAAAGACTCAGACTCTGAAAATTCAGTGTGGCCTCTTGTTGGCAACCCTGAGTAAACAAAATCCTGCAATCTAGTAGGTCTGTTGATGTGCCTTCTGAGAGGTAAGGTGGTGGCTTGTGGAAGAGAGGGAGATATGGAACTATCACTAACCAACCCACCATCTGACTGTGACTGAGACTGTGACTGATGATCATTCCCAGGCATGGGATTTGATGAGTGGGAACTGAAAGATGAATCTAACCCAGAAGGAATATGGTTGGTGACAAACATTACATCAAAATCTTCATCAGGCACGTGTACATCTTGTACTCTGGGTGTCTTAGATGAACCAACTTGTCTAAAAGGGAAAACATCCTCTACAAACTTTACATGTCTCCTAATAATGACAGTTTTCCTTTCCAAATCAAACAACTTGAAGGCTTTCTGACCCGGGGGATATCCCAAAAACACACATCTTCTAGCAATGGATCCCAGTTTATCTCTAGGATCATTAGGTTGGAGAGCATAGCATAAACACCCAATCACTCTCAACTGATCATAATTAGGAGGAAATTTATACAACAATTCAAAAGGAGATTTCCAATTCAACACAAAAGAGGGCATCTTGTTGATGACATGGGTGGCACTTAGCACACAGTCACCCCAAAATTGAACAGGGAGGCCAGCATGCAACCTGATTGCCCTTGTAGTTTCAATCAAATGTCTATGCTTCCTTTCTACTTTACCATGTTGCTCATGAACACCTGGGATTGACCTTTGATATTCAATGTTTTTTAAGCCAAATAAATCCACACATCCTTTTTGTGTGAATTCAGTACCATTGTCTGTCCTTACTGCTTTGACAGACATCTGAAATTGTGTCTCAACCATAGCTAAGAAATCAGTGATCAACCTCAAAACTTGCAATTTATCTTGCATCAAGAAGACCCAAGTGGTCCTTGTGTACTCATTCAGGATAGTTAAGAAATACTTAGCACCACATCTAGATGGAACTCTATAAGGCCCCCATACATCCATATGAATCAAATGAAAGGGACAAGAAGTGACTGATTCACTCCTGTCAAATTTCAACTTTGCAAACTTAGTCATGGCACAAGTGTCACATTACATGTCCTTTACATCACCTTGTTTACAATCCTTAATATGCTGAATTTTAGAAAAAGACATATGACCAAGTCTATTGTGCATCAAACGCACATTATTACAACAGAAAGAAATTTTATTGACATCACTGGACTTCAGTTCCTGATTCTCCATGTGTCCATAGGCCTTCATCACATATAATCATCTATCTTCAAGGCCTCTAGCTATCACAATTTCAGTTATAGGGTCCTGTAGCCAGCAATTTCTATGATCAAAACTGAATCTCAGATTATGCATAGATAAACTCTTTGAAACTGCCAGCAAATTGTGTCTAAATTGTGGCACCAATAGCACATTTTGTAGAGTCAAATCACTTCACAAAACCACAGTTCCACTCTTCCTAACAATTATGCAAGTGCTATCAGGCAACCCAAGACTGATAGGAGGATGTAGAACACTGAGTTATGTGAAGATAGATTGGTCAAAAGCAATGTGGTCTGTAGCACCAAAGTCTACAATCCACAGATCATTTTGAGCTTTATTAACACCAATAAGAAAGGAAACACTAAGAGTACATGCGAAGTGCACCATGGCCTGGTTTGCAGAACTGTCAACACTCTCCATAGGGGCTTTGCCTTTCATCAACTTAAGCACCTCATGAAACACAACATTCACTATGGCTTGATCTGGTTTAGGAGTTCCATTGACAAACTCATCAAAGGGAGTATCCTGACCAGTCTGCTCGAGATGAGCAGCAAATCTCCCTGATTATTTAGGCCTGTCATCCTCTTTAGGACCCTTAAACCATTCTCGATAACCAATCAGCTTGAAACAATAGTCCTTTGTGTGTCCTCTCTCCCCACAATGGTCACACTTCCTATCCAACTTAGCCTTTTTGTAGTCCCTTTTAGCCTGATCAAACTGCTTAGAAGATTCTCCCATTCTGAACTTGTTCACAGCATTTGCTTCCACTTCAAACTGAGCAAGCTTAGACACAGCTAAGGCACTCATTTCTCCCTGATTCACACCAGTCACACCTTTGGACCTCTCAATCTGAGTTGCCATTTGAAATGCTTTGTTGATCCTGGCATTGGATCCTTAGACAAAACATTGCTTCTCAGATTTTCATACACATCATTCAATCCCATAAAAAACTGCATAACTTTTGCCTTTTCCTCCCTTTCAAGCATTCTCTTCAACAATCCACAAGCACACTTATTCAGACCCCCACAATTACAACCTGGAATTGCATCTAGAAACTGTAATTCGTCCCAGATTTTCTTAAGTTTTCCAAAATACGCACCAACTGACATATTTTCTTGTTTGAGATTAGCCAAATCTTGACGCAATTGATAAACCAAAGGATCATTGGACTCATAGAACCTCTCCTTTATCTCGTCCCATAATTCCTTAGTCGATTCCACATACATGAGGCTCTCAGCAACCTCGCTAGTCATAGAGTTTATTAACCAGCACATCACCATTGAATCGGCTCTCATCCATTTCTCATAGTCCTTAGTTCCCTCTAAAGGCTTAACGCAACTTCCAGTAATAAATTCTAGCTTAACTTTGGCTCTTAAGGCCATTTTCACACTCCAACTCCAGCTTGTGAAGTTCATTCCATTAAAAGGAGTGGAAACCAGTATCATACTAGGATGATCAGAGTTTGAAAGAAACAATGGATTCACATGTGGATTAGTCATACCTTGAAACATATCTCCGAACTGTATTCCCGTAGCAGCGTTCCAACCTCGTCCGGCACCAGCACCTGGAGTAGGCGGAGTAACGGAGACGAAAGTTCCTCGTCCATTGCCCTTGGTGTCTCCTCCAACACCAAATCCCTGTCCTTGTTGATTAGCTGCACCTCTGCCAACCATACTGACTCAATCGAACTCAAATCTCCTCAGATCTCGCAGTAAACAACGACAATTTGACAAAAATTGCAATCAATTGCAGATCTCGCCTGATTCTCAATCTCAGAGAAGATCAATCATGAAAAAAAACTGGATCCGAACTCTAGCGCTCTGATACCATTTGGATAAAATGAAATTGGATCTTCAAATGAACAATTTGGAATTGGATTGATGAAACCGGATGGAGTAAACCTCCATAGAAAGGAAAATGGAGTTTCTTGGTTTGTTACAAAAACAAAACAAACTTCCTGCCTCCTTTATGTAGCTCACAAGTAGGAGCCCGGTCTTCCACATAAAAAGACCATTTTGCCCTTTTCTAACCAAGCTCACTAACTAACTACATGACTCACATTATTTATGCAACAAATTTTGAGCTCCCAAGAGGACTGTATCCCCCATCACTCCCAGATTTATCTGCTCAAGATCCCCTTTTCATCAGTCCACCTCCATGGCTACTGAACTCAACCGATTCTTGTGATGAGATCTGCGGCTCGGAAGGCTCGATTCCGAGTGATGCCGCTGTACAGAAAACAAAGGGCTGTAGCAGCTGTGCGTCTGAGAGGGGGTAAAGTCAGGGGGAACAAAGGGCTTATGGAGTATTGGAAGAGATTTGCTCCCAACTGAAACTGCTGAACTGAAGAATGAGACCAAGGTCTTAATCATTCAAAGAAGATGATGAAACAACGACTCCGTGAACTCCAGGTAAGAGCTTGACCTCCGCCATTTTTTAAAAATAAATCTGGTAGTTTGATTGCAATAGGATTGGGTCTAATACGAGCTGAGATTTGGGTTCGAATGAATATGTGTTTGATTCGGAGGATGATACACATACACCAAGTGTATGTTGGTGTATCTTTTTTCCATGTGTAAAAATTTGTAAAATTTATCCACTACTTTTAAAATTGTAAAAATTAGCCTTAAAATTTTTCTTTAAAACTCTATTATACTCATATTATAAAGAATAAACCCTAAAAATTTCAATAACCACTAATGATATCCTAAATTTTAAATGATGAACCCTAGAGAAATAAATTTTCAAGAAAAAAAATGGTGTAAACATACACTTGGTGTATGTGTAGCCTTTTCCGTTTGATTCATTCCAATTTGACCCACATGTGTTGGTATTTCGCGAATCTGAGATTTGATTATCTCAAAGAAGGCACCCCCTTTCTATTTAATTAGAGGTGACAAGGCCAGGGTAGGTTTTGGTCCTTCCAATTGATCACAATCGGCCACAAATTTTTTCTTTAACTGAAAGGGCAAAGGCGATGTATATTATCCCGCTCTTTCAATTTGATTCTTTTCCAGAACCTCAATTTTGTTTACCTTCTGCAGTTTCAGCCTTGTAAGGCCTCTTGTTTCAGATTTAATTAAGGAGCCGGTTGTGTCTTGTTATGGAACTTTAAAATTACTTGTCATTGTGAGAACCCTAGCTTGTGTTTGTTCATTAGAGATTTTTTTTATATCTTTCCAGGCCTCAAGAATGACGTATATTGATCAGAATTGTCATCTGGTTTCAGTCTTCATCAATTCTCCCTGTTGTTGATGCTTTTGAGTTGCAAATTCAGCAGAGCTCAGCCCCCAGAAACCAATCCTCATTGGGATCGAGTGTAGCAGCGAAAATATTTACTTTCAAGCCAACTACGGGATACTCTCGACCTACTACGTGGTAAGGAAGTTAAACCTTTCGAACCCTTAAGGAATGCAACACTAGGCAAATAGTTTGTATAACCGATTAGCCATTGAAGATTGAACCTATTTGAACAAGAACAAACCAATTAGTTTTGCAAGGAAGTTAATAAAGCAGTTTAAAGGGTGTACCCTTGGATTCTTCTTGTCTTGCTCTTGAATTACTCTGCGTGTTGTGCCTGCACTGCACCTTTACTTTCTTTCTTTCTCTTTGTATGCTTTGATTTCTTTTTTGGTGAACTTGTGGGTTTCTCCGACTTCTGCAGCCCCTGAATCTGTCTCCCCGTTCTATATTACGTGGAATAGGAAGTTATCCCAAGTAACCTCCCCTTGCAGCGGTTCTCTTGGCCACCTTCCCACTTAATTTCCTTCCAAAATCTGTAAACAAACCTTTTTCCTGATTTATATGGATTAAATTTTTTCTTATTTTGTTTGGGCTACTTTTGCACTACTACAGCTGGCCCAAGTCTTCTACTTCACACGAGAACGAATGGATTTACTGATTTAGTGGCATTGAAGTGCTTGGAAAACAATTACTTCATATCATGTAACAATTTGTAACAATATTACATTAACATCTAATCTAGTGGTAGTAGTAACACCGCTAAATTTCCGTATATATGTAGGCTCTCAGCAGTTGCTTTCCTCAATTGCAATGTCTCCTGCAGCATAGCTAAATACCATATTTTTGTTTGTCATCTGCATTGATCCAAGAGTCGACCGCTTTGTCATAGGAGATGAGTTTTCCTCCTCCAAGTTGACACAGTAAATATCTACAACTTTATCGCCATCATAGTACTGTTGCGGGATCCATATTTGCTGTTGGTACAACTTGAACTCGATTTCATCGAAGTGCAGTGTTATCTTCAAGCTTTTGACCGATCTGTTCTCCGCTGAGAGATCATCCCAACACATACTGTACCCCTTATGGCCGAAATAAGCACCAAACAATTCCTCAAATTCAGGCTGGAGGGCCTTTATAATGTCAGCATCCATCCTTGACACCGGGGCTCTTGTATCAACGACCATGGAGAACTCCTTCCAGGAGGCATTCAGATTCTCCTTCAATGGCTTGCCGTTGAAGGATACACCTGTTAGACGCATTACGTACAAGTTGTTATCTTCAATCAATTTCACCGATGGTCCTAAAGCGTCCACGGCTGTCCCAAATTTGACATAACCGGTCTTGTTAGTGTCGTCGGGTATGCAGAAGGAGAGTTGCGTGGTTTCGAAGTTATACCCAAGCTGATACCAACTCCCGTGTGACATGCCTAGTACACCGGGTGCTGCCATTTGCTCACTACCTTCACGAAAAATGCCAAAGCTTCGGGTTCCTACACCGAACAATAGGCGAACACTCAAGCCATCCGAGAATGTAAAGACATCGGTAGCGAGATAACCGCTGGAGTTTGTGCCATCCTTGTACTCCGAATCGAACCTACATTCCGGGTTCTCAACTCGCCTGTGATCGCATTCTGCCCCCAAGCCCATCCAGACCCCGCATTCAGGATCAGTGCAAGCCACGCGGTTGAAGGTCGATGACCGAGTGAGGTCGTAGATAGTCTCCGGGGGCTGTGGCATGCACCTATCGCAAGTGGAGGTTTGCAACCACGTTATTGTAGTCGTAGTGTCAAACACCGCAAAGGTGTTCAATGAGGGTGTTCCCACGGAGAAATGGACAACATACTCCCCGCCTCTAAAATGAGTGATCTCCCCTTTGTAGGGAGCCTTGTTAAGAAGCTGGTTGGGGTAATGGCGAGAAAGAATCGGATGTGTTTTGTGGTATAGTTCCATGGTAAACCCGGTCCCGGACGCCATGGTCGTCGAGAATACGACGATAATGGAAAGGATTAGAAGAGACTGCATCGCTGCCATGGTGTACGGCTTGCAAAGAGGAGATCAAATTGAGCAATGGAGATGGGTGTGGGGAAGTATAGTGACTATAGTGTACAGAGTGTATGGCTATGGAAAATCATGGTCATTTCATATAACTGATTCTACACTAAAATGTATGACGTTCCTAAACCCAACCCAACTAGTTTTACATGATATATCTATCAATATCTTTGTAATAGATACAATATTTGCATGATGCACACTAACATATATACAAATGCAAATCATCAACGTTAAGTCGGTATCTGATTTTATAATCGAATTATAATGCAATGGGTTTCTTACTGGTTATATACATATATAGCTCACATATATTATAGTTCCCATCTCACATTAATATATTTTAGGCCGGTTATCAAGTATCCTTTATTTATTTTTAGCATCAACAAACCAAATATATTATTCCCTCCGATCAAAAAAGGATGTCGTTTGATTTTTTAACACGTATTTTTAGGAGCTAAAAACTATATAAAATATCAACTTTTTTTAAATTATTTTTTTACAACTTTTTTTTTACAACATAATATTTGTTGGTAATAAGTATTAGATTATAAAAAAATAATAATAAAAAAGTTAATATATTATATACTGTAGTTTTTAGCTCATTAAAATACGTGTTAAAAAGTCAAACCACATTCTTTTTGGATCGAGGGTAGTATTATGTATTATCCTCCAACAAAACCTCAATGAGCCGTTTTATTAGCCTTCCATTCCACATCTCCATACATATTAGTGGCGGAGTTGGGGTGCTCGAGAGTGCTAAGCACCAATGGGTGGGAAATAAAATTACATATATGTAGTATTTTTAAGGTAATATAACATCGTTAAATGATATTTGAAACAAGAGTGATATCTAGTTCAAGTGACAAAGGAAGGAAGGAGAATCAAAAGGTCCTAGGTTCAAATCTCAACCTCTTCACTTTTTATTTGTTTTACTTTATCATTAATCCTTCTTCATTTTTTTCTATATTTTTTGTTTCTCTCACCTATTTCATTAAAAAAATGTCATATTTATATTTAAATTATATATTTCACATTTTCTTTCAATATTATTTTAAAAGTAATTCTTCATGATTTTTTTCTCTCAAATATTTAAATACAAAATATCATAAATAAATCACAATTTTTAGTGTTTTTTAATATATTTTTTTCAAAAATCTTCTTAATAGGTATACACAAAAAAAATATTTTATGAAATTTTTTTAGCACCCCTTAAACCGAAATCCTAGCTCCGCCACTGCACATTCGACCAATAATTCCAACGGTGAAAGGATCTCTGCCTATTTCATTAAAGAATGTTATATATTTTTTTATTTAAATTATATATTTCACATTTTCTTTCAATATTATTTTAAAAGTAATTATTTTTTATTTTTTTCTATATTTTTTGTTTTTCTCAACTATTTAAATTAAATGCTCCCTCCGTCCAATAATACATGGGTTTTTAGAGGTAAATTTTTGTCCAACAATAGATGGTCTTTTATGTTTTCTAGGTAGGAAGTTGTAATGATTTGTATTGGTTTGTGTGTTGTTGACTTTTTACAATAATTTGATTGGTTAAAATGTGTAGGGGGTGTTAAAAAAATAATAAAATTTATGAAAAAGTTAGTGCAATGATGATGTTTTTTTAAAAGTAAAGTGTTTTATTAAAACTTGTTCAAAAGGATAAAACCCCATGTATTTTAGGACGAACGGAGTACAAAATATCATAAATAAATCACAATTTTAGTGTTTTTCAATATTTTTTTTTAAAAAATCTACTTAATTGGTATACACAATATACATATTACGAATTTTTTTAACACTCCCCTAATCGGCTCTGTAAAATCTGAGCACTGCAGCTCCAAATTTCAGAGAATGATCATTGTTTCATCAATGAAGATCAAAGTATATGGCCAAAGATAGAAAACGGTTGTTTAAGCCTTCCTTCGTTCATTCTCACTGATTCCAAAAACCCTACCGAAAATGATGTCTGCTCACAGCTTACATATCTAGAGGATCTCGAATGTGATTGGAGGATCACAAAGAGACAAAATTAGCTAGCTGGATTATTACAAAAGAGAAGCAAATGAAAGCTAAATGAAAATAAATGAAATGATAGGAAATGCAACATGGACGAAATGTTGAGTGTATGCAGAACACACATATATTTCATATCCCCTCCTCAAGTTGGGACTTCTTTGAAGCCAATAAGTCCCAACTTGCAAGAGAGATGAAGATGTTGTCTTTCTCCCAACGGTTTAGTGAGCAAATCTGCAAGTTGTGCACCACTTCTGATATGCTTGGGATAAACAAATCCTGCTTACAGTCTTTCTCTAACAAAGTGACATTCAATTTTTAAGTGTTTTGTCCTCTCATGGAACACTGGATTGCCAGCAATGTGCAAAGCAGCTTGGTTATCACAATAGAGAGGAATAGGTAGAGGAACATGTATTCCCAAAGTGCACAACACATCTTCCACCCAAACTAACTCACTTGAACTCATAGACATGCTTCTATATTCTGCTTCAACTGAGGATTTAGAGACTATTCTTTGCTTCTTTGTTTTCAAAGACACTAAGCATTCTCCAAGGAATACACAATACCCTGTTAGAGATTTGGCACTGAATCTACAAGCTCTCCAATCTGCATCACAGAAGGCCACCACTTTTGTACTTGAATTGGAAGGATAATGCAGGCCAACGCTTATAGTGCCTTTCAGATATTTAATAACATGTAAAGTTGCATCAAAGTGTGGATGTCTCGGCTCCCACATAAATTGACTTAAATGTTGCACAACATAAGAAATATATCAGGTCTTGTGAGATTGAGAAATAATAATCTCCCAATCAACCTTCTATATGACTCTGGATCAGCAAGCATTTGTCCTTCATCAGTGGAGAACTTGAGACCTCTTAGAAGAGGAAAAATAGCAGGTTTACAATCAAGCATATTGCAATCTTGTAAGATGTCAGCAATGTACTTTCTTTGGTGCAATAATGTACCTGAGGTATCCCTCAAGATCTCAAGGCCTAAGAAATACCTTGCTAAGCTAAGATCCTTTATAAGGAAAGCCTTGTTCAAAGCATCCTTGGTTGCCTTGATGATGGTTTCATCATCCCCTGTTAGCAACAGATCATCCACATAAACAACTGCAATCACAATTCCCCTTTTAACTTTTATAGTAAACAGAGAATAGTCCTCAATGGACTGCACATAACCAAGTTTGATCAAGAATTCACATAACTTTGCGTTCCACTGCATGGATGCTTGCTTCAAGCCATAGATAGACTTCTTCAGTTTACATACTTGCCATGGTTGATGTAAAGGGCTCATGTACACTTCTTCTTCTAAGCTTCCATGTAAGAAAGCATTATTTACATCTAGTTGATGTAAAGGCCAGTTCTTAATTGGGGCAATTGCTAGCAAAATCCCGACTGTAGCAAACTTTGCCACTGGTGAGAAGGTGTGTTTGTAGTCCTTCCCTTTGATTTGATTGTAGCCCTTTGCAATAAGTCTAGCTTCGTATCTTTCCACTGAGCCATCAGGTATGTACTTAATCTTATATACTCACTTGCTTCCTATAGCTTTCTTTCCATCAGGTAACTTTTTCATCTCTCAAGTCTGATTATTCTCAAGAGCCTTGAGTTCAAGATCCATTGCATTTATCACCTTGGATCTTTGATGGCTTGGGAAAATCTATAAGGTTCTGGCACTGCAGCCATATGAGCAAATGAATTTGTGAATTAGTTGTCAAGCTTTTGCACAGGGCTTAGGCAAAAGGAGAGAAAAGACTAAGACACAGACTCATTTCTCTTGCTCATTTGACAAACAAAGTCTTGTAATCTTCTTGGGGCCCCTATATCTCTAGTGGATCTCCTTATAGGTGGAAAGACAATATGATCACTGAGCAATTCTTTTGACATTTGAGGAGCTTGAGTCCCAATACCAGGTGACACAATAGCATCATGTGGCACAGATGATGACGACACTGAATCAGGAGCAAATTGGTTTTATGAAGGCAGCGATAGAGTGCTAGAGTGATGTATCACTACTTGAATATCAGGTGCTGGATTAACAATAGGCAATCTACACTTTGAGTTAGATGACTGAACACTGTCTGTTGGCTCAATGACATTGTCCTGCCTGAAAGGAAAAATGTTCTCATGAAAGACAACATCTCTACAAATCATCATTTTTCTGTTTTGCATATCCCACACTTTATAAGCCTTTTGGCCATGAGGGTATCCCATGAAGACACATTTCATGGCTTTGGGTCCCATTTTATCTCTAAACATATGAGGAACTGATGCATAACAAAGGCATCCTAATGTCCTTAGCTCATCAAAATTAGCAGGCTTACCAAATAGCTTCTCATATGGTGTGATCCACATAAGTGTCTCCGTTGGCAGCTTGTTGATAATATGAGTAGCAACAAGAATACATTCTCCCCAAAATCCGATAGGCAGCCCAGCATGTAATCTCATTGATCTAGCAGTTTCAACAAGATGTATGTGTTTTCTCTCCACTATCCCATTCTGTTAAGGAGTGTAAGGCACACTTTTCTGATGAACAATGCCCTCTGAGGCTAGAAATTGAGTGCACTTCCTTTGAACAAATGCAGTCCCATTGTCTGTTCTCAAACATTTCACAGAGGTAGCAAACTGATTCTTTACATAGGCAACAAAATCACATATGGTTTGAAGTACCTGCAACTTATCCTTTAGAAGAAAAGTCCAAGCAACTCTAGTGCAATCATCAAGCACAGTAAGAAAATAATGAAAACCATTATAAGTGGCAACTTTATAAGGACCTCAAAGATCCATATGAACTAAATCAAAAGGCCTAGAGGCCAAGCTCATGGTTCTATCAAAAGGTAAACTGTGATGTTTTGACAAAGAACAGGTGTCACAATGAAAACCATTGAGATCATCCTATTTGAACAACTGCAAGTGTTTCAACTTACAGACTGAAGTATGTCCAAATCTAGCATGAATAATGTCTAGATTAGCACTAAATTTATTACAACTTCTACTAAAGATGCCACTGTCATTCTCTTTGCCGGCTCTCTCTGCCAAGATCTTGTATAACTCATTGCTTGTTCAGCCTGACAACACCACCTTCTTAGTTCCAAGGTCATGGAAATAACAATGAGTTCTGGTAAATACAACAATCTTATCATTATCATCTCAGAATTTCCCAATTGACAGTAGCATATGCTTAAAATCAGGGACAAGTAATATATCATTGAGATTCAAGCCCTTTGTCAAATGCAAGCCTCCTGTATCACTAACATTTTTCACTGTGCCATCAGGTAAGCCTATGTGAACTGGATTACACAACTTTTCTTTGTTGAAGAGCGAGTAAGAATCAAAAATCATGTGATCACTAGCACCAATGTCAATGATCCATTCAAGAGATGGCATTGATTTAAGAACAATATTGACATTAGAAGAAGACAGTTTACCTGCAAAGTTGGAAAAGGAATTTTCACTAGCTCCCTTCCCTTTCATCTTTCTCATGATCTCTTGATAAACTGCATTCACCATAGCTGAATCAAGTAGCCCATCTGCATTGCTTCCCTCTAAGTAATCATCATCAAAAGGACGGTTGTGTGCAGATCCTCCAACTGAGCCAACAGTATTAGCAGAGCTTTTCATTCTAGGGTTGTACCCCTCCTTCTCCTTTAACTCTTTGAACCAATCTGGAACTCCATGTATTTTGAAGCATTGATTAACGGTGTGATCCTTCATGTTGCAATGTGTACATGTAGACATTTGCTTGATCCTCTTGAGCTCCTTCCAATCCTTCTTAAAAGGAGCACTGCTAGAATTATTTTTGCTTGGATAAGTGCTGCGTTTTTTTTAAAAGAAATTCCCATTTCTATTGGCAGCTAGAGCATTAGAATCTGAGATTGAAGACTGAGTTGCCCCTGATGCTTCATTACCAGTCTCAACCTGTTGCGGGATGTAGTTAGCTCTATTGATGTTGGGAAAAGGATCCATAGCAAGGATTTAATTCCTTTCCCCATCATAAGTATCATTGAGACTAATTAGAAGCTGAATAACTTTGTTTTTGGATTCTATCTCACTTATCTTTCTCTTCAGATCACAAGTGCAACGAGCAATAGCTCCACAAGTACACTCTGGTATGCCTTCTAGAACCTGGAGCTCATCCCAGTTCTTCTTGAAGGTGTTATAAATATCAGCAAGAAACATTGAGCCTTGTGAAATGGTAGAAAGTCTCTTTCTCACTTGATAGATGAGAGGTGCATTAGATTGGCCAAATCTATCTACAACTTCATCCCATAACTGTTTGCTAGAATCCAAGAACATTAAACCTTCAGCAATGTTTTCGTTCATGGAATTTAATAACTAGCAGTGCACCATAAAATCAGCACGAATCCATCTCTGTAAATCAATTGAATCAATTGGAGGACGAGCACATGTACCATTGACAAAACCCAATTTGCATTTAGCTCCAAGAGCCATCATGACTCCTCTACTCCAAGTCATGTAATTAGTTCCATCAAACAAAATAGCAGCTAATTGTGCGCCCCTGAGTGATCAGAATTAGATAAGTGCAGAGGATCATCCAGATTAGCTTGAACAGAGGACTCATCCTGATCTCTATTGTTTGTAGTCATCGGAATATGGAACATAAATGACGATGCAATCAACGACGAAGATGATAGTAAAACAAAGAGCAAGGATCTCACCTAGTCGCTCTGATACCATGTAAAATCTGAGCGCTACAGCTCCAGATTTCAGAGAATAATCACTGTTTCATCAATGAAGATCAAAGTATATGGTGTCTGCTCACACTGATCCCAAAAACCCTACCGAAAATGATGTCTGCTCACAACTTATATATCTAGAGGATCTCGAATGTGATTGGAGGATCACAATGAGACAAAATTAGCTAGCTGAATTATTTCAAAAGAGAAGCAAATGAAAGCTAAATGACAATGAAATGAAATGACAGGAAATGCATCATGGATGAAATGTTGTGTGTATGCAGAACACACATATATTTCATAGGCTCCACAACTGCACAATCGACCAATAATTCCAATGGTGAAAGGATCTCTATCATTCCCATCGGCCCCATAGTGTTAGGAAATATCGAGGGTCATTAGGAACTTTGATGTTTTGATGCTTGCAAAACTATTGATATTGATTTTTTTTGTTAAGTACGTGTTTATCTTAGAAGTTGACAGATTGGGAAAGTAGTTATGAAAATCTATAGAGATGTTCATGTGGAGGTGAGTCCTGAGGACCCTTGCTGACGGACATGATTGTCGAATGAAGAGATTGATAAAATATTTTGTGGTCCTCCCTCCACAAAAAAATCAGAATGTCGGTTTCGGCCTGATTTGTTTAAATCGGTTCGGTTCGACCGGTTTGAGAAACCCTATATATGAGTAATAGTATACGTACAAACCCATTGAACACAATTTATAGAATAACAATCTAAGAAATTTATGACAATTCAAAGGCTATCGTATTTTCTCTAGTTGGTAATGGGGAGCCTAGGGCTGGAAATCGCCCGTGGGCGATCGACTCACCCGACTCGATTATATGGGTGAAAATCCGAAAAAAACCGGGTGATGGATGGGTGATGGGTGGGTGAAACGGGTGACGGGTCGGGTGATGGGTGATATGTTTTTCACCCATTACCCGACCCATCACCCAACCCATTACCCGACCCATTTAACCACCCGTTAAACCACCTGATTATTTTAAAAAAATCCTAGTTTATATTAAAAAAAATATAGCCTGACATAACACAATATTTCACCTTTTTTTTTTTTCTAATTTTAGCTTCTCTATTCTCTAATTGTTTTTTGTGCAAAAAAAAATCTAAAAGAATATAAACTTATTTTATTTAACCCCACACCACATCTTTTTTTAAAAATATTTTATTTGTTTTGCATACACTATTAGAGTGTTAACAATTTCGGTCGTTTTAGCGACTTGGTTAGCATTTAGTATGTTAAGGCTAGTGATGTTATCTGAACTGAACAGCTCGAGCTCGGCTCGGACTCGGCTCGACAAAGCTCGAGCTCGACTCGTTCGAATACGTAAAAAACGCCGAGCCAGAACACTATTTTAAACTCGACTCGAGTTCGAGTCGAGCTCGATCCGAACCCGAGCCGAGCCTGAAGGCTCGAGGGTTTTAATTTCTTAAAATAAAACTAGGGTTATATCGTGTGCCGTGTTATACTCGGGAGCCTCCCTCTTTCAGACTTTTAGTCTGCCTTTTTCCAATCTCCCATTCTCTCTGTTCTCCTGTACGCCCGAATACCTTCTGTTCTCCAGTTCTCTCTTCACCCTCTTCCCTGGCGGCGACGATTTGCTGGCGTCGAGTAAGGAGAGCTTCGGCAGTGAGTACACCTTCCGGTGATGAGTTTCTGGCGGCTCGTTGATTACCACACCCTCCAGGTCGACGACGTTCATCCTTCCTGGCATCGAGTTTAGTACGTGGCCCTCAACAGTCGAGCCGAGCCGGTGACGCAGCACCCCGAGTCCAGTACCAGGTTCGTTCGTCATTTGTGAAAACCCCAAATTCTTAAAGACTGTCTCTCTCTCTCTCTCTCTTTGCATCTTCAATGGCGACGAAGTGCTGCGTCGGATGTGGAAGCTCCCAAAATTATGAAATTAGGGGTTGTTAGATGTGAAGTCCTCGGAGTGCTGCGTTCTTCATTAGACATTATTTGTAAAAGCTCCCAATATGTGAGATTAGAGATTCAATTGCGAGCTCGAGTTTATCCTAGGGCTCGCGAGCTGAGCTTGGGCACCAAAACAAGCCCGAATAATTTTTGGGCTCGAGCTCAGCTCGACTCATTTCCCGTTCGATCCAAACTTGAACATGACAAGTTCGGCTCGTTCGGCTCGAATATCACCCCTAGTTAAGACATGATTTAGCCAAATTATTGTTTCTTTTTTTTAGGGGTGTCCCTATATACACCGCAAATCCGCGGATTAGAGCTGCTAATCAATGTCGGATTTGACGTTGTAACATTAATTATATTACAACATCGGATCTAACATTTTAATATGTGAAGTGAAGGATCGGATCGGGCCGAACCGGACTAACAACGTCGGATCCGACGTTGCTATGGTAAAAAAAAAATCACACCCACCCACCCCACTCACAAAAAAAAAAAAAAACTAAAACAACGTCTAATTCAACGTTGTTATAACATCGATAAGTGAAATTAGCACACAATTAACGTCGAATTGAACGTTGTAGCAACGTCTAATCCAACGTTGCTACAACGTTGGATCCGACGAAGTATTTGCGGTGTATATAGGGAACACGATTTTTAACTATGAATCTAGCAAAAGACTAAAATTCATCTCATTTGATATTAAACTTTTAATACTAACATTTTAAGATGAGGATAGGGACATAATGTATGAATAAACCTTTTCTACATTTAATAAGATTTCCACGTTGACGTGATTTGTGAAATTATCGAATATGATCAATTTCTAAGTATGCCTTGTGATTCATTTTCTTTTAATTTGCTTCACCTGATTACCTAATCGATTAACCCGATGGATCAGGTGATGGATAAAACATTAGACAGACGGGTGATAGGTAGGGTGAAATTTTTTTGTGACGGATCGGATGGAAAAATGGCTCCACCCCCCATTTCCACCCCTTTCAGCCATTAAAGTTGATTTTAACAAAACCATCCCTTAGTTTTTGCCATTTTGCAGGGTCTTTTGGGTCGTAGCCTCGAGTGTTTTGTTTGGCTTTATCGTCCTCATATTCCTAAATTTTTTAATAGATTTCCTATTGTTGATTTTTTTGTATAAACTTATCCATATCAGGAAGGGTCAGGAGTTGCCTTTGCTCGAAAGTATTTTGTTTTTATGGAACAATATACTCCACCATGCCACCGTCAAATATGCCTTGTCGTCTCTTTGAAATGTCGTTTCCAAATCACTTAAAAGGTTAACAATGCTTCTTTCCCGTGCTCTTAAATTCCTCAACGCATTTGTAATTTTTGGCCTTCTGTTGAGAATTTGTCTAATGAATTTGCAATTTGCAAAAAGGTGAAAATCATATTCGCACGAGTTTCCACAAAGAGTGCATAATAGAGGGACATAAATCTCTTTCTAAGCAAGTCTTGTCTTTGTAGGTAATCCTTTTTGGCTTAGATGCCACATGAATTTTTTTTATATCTTGGGGTTCTTGTCATTCTTCCAGATTCAGTCGTCTCCATTTGTCGTCATTATGGAGTCTTTTGTGATGAAGTTAATTGCACTAGGAGTAGTGAACCAATCTCCTATGCTCAGCCACTAGTGTAATCTATCCTCAATATTATTATTAGGTATATGGGTTCTCATTAGTTTGTATCCCATTTCTAGTGGGAGTGTGCTACTCGAACCTTATTTATTTTCAATCCATTGCTTGTTGTGATTGATGCAGTCACTCACCTTTTCTATTATCAATTAGTTTATATCCGAGGTTATATATGTGTATCGACAATAGGGATGTTAGACAACCATGTATCGATCGGTCCAGAAATTGATCGATTATCCATTACCAACATTCTAAATGAGCCCTTTTTGGAATTTGTCTTTTAGTTCTATGAGTTTATTCCATTGCCAAGATGTATTTGATTTTTTCTTGTAATCTAGAATATGAGTAGTTTCAAGCTATTTTTTCTTGATAATTTTCACCCAAATATTTTCCGGTTGTGCGCACTAAGTTCCTCGTTCATATATTTTGTTTTTCTAGGTCTCACATCTCTCCTTTTCATTCGGCCTACACACTTTGTTCCATCCTATTAGTGGGTTATGATTTAGATATTTATTCCATTAAAAAAATTATATTAACTTTGTCAAGTTCTTGATGGATACTCGCCGGAAGCATAAAACTTTGCATTAGATAGTTAGATTTGTTTTAGGAATTAGTATATTAGGGATATTAAGTGTAATTGTTAGAAAGTTGGGATTGGGAATATAAATACCTATCTTAGGGTATTGTACGGGCATCTATGAATCATTGAATGAATTTCCAATTACATTCCTTCTTTTTCCTCTCTTTCTCAGATCTCTCTCTTCCTAACCTCTGTCACTTACCTTTCTTAGTCAATGGCTTCCATGGCAAGGTCCTAACAAGTGGTATAAGAGCCTTTTCGGTTCTTCGACCAGAGACACGCAATCAGAATCACGAATTCGTCGGGTTATGACAATCTTCGATCATCGAAAGTTTCAGTTTTTCAGGGAGCGGGAAGAACGCTCCGTCCTCATCAAGATCAGGTTTAAGCTCTATAAAATTTCGACAGAAGTGTTGCTGGTGGTGTTCTCCACCCGTGGCAATATAGAAATGGTGGAAAATTTCAGATCGGGAGAGGAATTTCATTCAAAGGTTTGCTTTGAAGACCAAGACTCGACCATGAAAGCTCTCGATTGGTATAATGGATGGTGCATTTACGGTAGTTGTTGCCAATTGGAGTTATTTCAAGCATCACAATTCACCGATCGATTGAGCAAAATCAAAGTTCCGACCCCAGAAGTTGAAGATGTCTTAGAGATTCCAGCAATGCCAGAAATCGATGAGAGACAAAGCAGAATGGAAGAAATCCCAATTAAAAGCGACGACATTCAAATCGCTCATGATTCACCAAGAAGCTTCGATCAGGAGTTCGAGGAGTTTTCAGAGATTGTTCTTGGAGATTCGAAATTAGAATTGAGCAAGATCTAGAAATTCAGTGTTGAAGCCGGCGGCGAGAAGGTGGTAGACCTAGGGGCGGAAGGAATCGCACGCTCGATCACAGATGTGAGGCCGGGAATCTCATTTAATCCGTCAAAGTTGGACGCTCCAAGGTAGGACGACGACGAACCGAGTGCGCTAGAAACCGAAGAAATCGAAGCCCCGATGACGGAAGAAAAGAGAATTGAAGAACCAATTGCAGGTGGGCAACAAGAAAGCAAGTTTTCGCTGAGGTCGCATGAGACATCGCCCTGGTTGTTGCCGTGCGCAGGGGTTGTCCTTGGAGCTGTTCTGGGCAATTACCGTGAAGTCCAAAATCCGACAAAGAACTGTGATCTCTCAAGCCTAGAGATCAACAAGTCCATTGAAGGACCTCATACCCAACAGAATCGCTCCCAGGTAAATTCCGGGCCTTGACGAGAGGGTTTCTCTACCAAATAAATTTGTAGTCAAGACCCCGCTACAGGATAGTGGAGTCAGGTTCGTCCTAAGGAGAGAAGTCAGCGGTTCTAGGTTTAGTGTGTTTTGGGATTCAGGGATAGCGGGAAAAGGTGATGAGGTTGCTGTCGATGTCAACTAAGACTTGGTCGATGTCGATGGGATTTATAGGAGAAGAGGTGGTCGGTGTCGGGTAACTTTGCAGGATAAAAATAATGAAATAAAATAAATAAAGATGCAAACTTCCAAGGTTAGGGATCACCACAACAATAAACATATGTGTAGATCATAAATCACATAAAGATGCATGCTTTATATCAAATAACTTTCGTTATTAACAAATAGGAATATAGAGGCTTTCGCAAAAACCCTAAGTGTTACTACCTTTTCTTAATTAGGATCAACCAACTTTCGCAAGCAAAGCCTAATTACTATCCAAATTCATAATTAATTCACTTTCGCTTCATAATTGCAAATAAGGAATTGTCCTCGACTGTCGCAAAGGATTAAGCACATAGGTAGATGATAATAAAGACATACAAAATCACGAATTCATAAATCAAACAAACATATCTATGTTGGGATCACCCCAACCCTAGAAGAAGGAATTTAGAAACAAACCATAATGAAAGAAATTAACTTTAACATAAAATAAACTAAAACTTACAACCGTTCGTATCCTTCCTCCTCCTTCTCTCTCTCCTCCTCTTCCTCTCTTCTTGCGCCCGAAGACGGCTTTGCTTGAATCCATTAAAATCAGCCCCCTAGGGCTTTATTTATAGCCTTTATTCCCTAGCTATTCTAGGAAAGAAATTATATCTATATCTATATTTATCTATCTAATAACATTAAGATAAAACATGGAAATAAATAAATAAATCTAAAAAGGAATTATATCTAATGTAGGTAAATATCTTCTCCTCTTGATAACACTTGATAGATCTTGATGGAATTTGGTCTCGAAAATATCTCCATCGGATTCGGGATAGAAACTTAACAAGATCTCGGACTAGCTCGATTTCGGCTTCTGGAATCAACTCGATATCGAGTAGGATTGCTTGATATCGACTAGCAATTTCTTCGTCTTATGCTCAGCAACTCGATTCCGGCCTCCAAGAAGACACATCGACTTTGTTTTTACTCGATATCAAGGACATTTCCTCGACATCGACTAACTTTCCTTCGGCTCCTAGCTTCTTCGTCGACTCCGGCTCCGGACAGCTTCTGGAATCTCCTCGACGTCGACCAATTTCCTCGATGTCGAGTAGATTTCTTCAACTTGAGTGGTCTTGTGCTCAGCTCGTGCTCGATCTCGTCTTCTGGAGAAAAAGTCGAGTAGAATTTGGTCGATTTCGACCAGTTTGGTCGACTTCGAGTAACTCTGTCGCTTTCAGCATTCTGCTCCATTCTTACAACGCACTTTCCCGAGTCCTCGTTTTTCGGATTGACGCATATGACCATGCGTTGGAAAGCTCTTTTCGAGGGATACAACTCTCATGAAGATATCAAAGCATGATTCAGAATGATGAATACCGAAAAATGGCCTTTTCTCCAGCTGCACCATCCATAGCTTCTTCATGGGTTTCCTTATAGCTCCAAAGTGCGTCCGATTTCTGCGAAATATAACAAAAACTTGTGTAGACCTCCATATATTGAAAAAAACATAAACTACACAAATTATGTATTATTCTAACCCAAATGTATGAAATGCATGCAGAAATCGATATAAAAGTGTAAAACATGGCAAATTAGGCTCACAACAGGCCTTTTGAATTTATCATCTCTGGCAATGCAAACCAAGAGTTTTCTGAGTTGGTGAAATTGTTGATTGAACTGTTGGAAATTAGGATGGCAAATATTAGAATGAATTCAGTTGAATGTTGGGGAAACATTAGCGCACTCAAGGTGTTTGTGAAAATTCCCAAAAGAGAATTCGGGTTAATGACAAGGGGGATGGTTGAGGATTGTTGCTCATATTTTCATAGACTTGAGTTGAGATCTTCTAATTGTCACAAGTTGATCACATGGCCTTTCGATAGAGGCAGAGTTAGTATTGAGCTAGATGTCCTCATTGAAAAATGTTTTAATTTGATCTTCGATCCGGGTGGAGTTTGTCTAAGGGATACATGTCAAAAAATGGCCAAATCGATTCTTGTTTTCGATCAGGGAGGGTTGGTGATCCAAGGACAACAAGTCATGGAACAGTTTTGCAAAGGGGTAAGCAATACAAGCTGCTACTGTCATAGAAAGTGGGGATTTTTGCCTTCGGTCATATATGGATGATGGCAAAATTAGGAGGCCAAGTGCTGCAGGAATCCAATCCTTGTTTTTTTACAGGAGGTGAAGTTGCTTCAAGTACCCATTTTATTTTTAAAGGAGATTGGATTGTGAATGGGGCTGGTAAGCACTGATCCAGTGTTTTGTGGGTTGTTGTAGATTATTGGTACTTCCTTAGAGAGCAAGTCAGTGCATCTACAGAGTAGGAAAAATGATGACAACAGAGCAACATGGAATGCCAACCTTCTGCAGAGCAACTGGTTGGTGATGTAATAGCAAATGCAGGCATGGTACTAAGCTTGAATCATGTACAAAGAAATTGCCATATCTTTGAATTGTTTTGTATTTTTTTTAATAAGCTTGAGGACAAACTTTCTTAAGGAGGGGAGTATTGTTAGGAATTAGTATATTAGGGATATTAAGTGTAATTGTTAAAGTTGGGCTTGAGGATATAAATACCTATCTTAGGGTATTTTACGGGCATCTATGAATCATTGAATGAATTTCCAATTACATTCCTTCTTCTTCCTCTCTTTCTCAGATCTCTCTCTTCCTAACATCTCTCACTTACCTTTCTTAATCAATGGCTTCCATGGCAAGGTCCTAACAGTTTGACCGCCAGATTTGCCCTTATCAAAGTTGTTTTTCCTTCCCGTGATATATATATATATATATATATATATATATATATATATATATATATATATATATATATATATATATATATATATATATATATATATATATATATATATTGTTTTTCCTTCCCGTGATATATATATATATAGTTGGCTTTCCATTTACTTAATTATTCTTTTCTTTTGGATACAATCTTTGTAAACGCGTCCTTGTTGACTCTCTAAATGGGTATAACAATTTTCAAATGGGCTTCCCTATACCTCGACTGTTCCATACAGATATGTTCATATCTTAATCAATTTGATTTATTTGGAAGTGCCTCCAGCAACACATTTTACTTAATTATTCTTTTCTTTTGGATACAAGTAAACGTGTCCTTGTTGACTCTCCAAATGGTTATAGCAATTTTCAACTATACCTCGACTGTTTCATACGGATATCTTCATATCTTAATCAATTTGATTTATTTGGAAGTTCCTCTTAGCGCAATTTCCAAATGGATATAGCTCTCTTGTACTTAATTTTGTATGATTATGCCTCTCGTGTACTCGTATTCTAACGTTGCTCTGATTTGTTCGAGTGTGTAGGATATCAAGAGCGCTGAGCTTCTGGCACTCTGGTGTTTGGTTTGGTATATATCGAGGCGAGGTTATTGTAAGGATAGGAAATATATGTAATTAGACATATAGAATATAATTATAATTTTTGAATTTTTTTATTATAAATAAATACTCAAAATAATTAAGGGGAGTATGGTGGGGTGTATAGGAGGGGTAGAAGATCCCAACTCGCATTGAAGAGGCAAACAGTACCAAGCTTTGATGACTGGGCCTTCATGAAATTGGTTGAGTATTTGGGCAAGCTTTGATGACTGGGCCTTCATGAAATTGGTTGAGTATTTGGGCCGGGGTACTTATTTTTGTGGTGCCTTGATTTATCTTCAATTTCCAGTATTTATTTTCACGTCGATTCAAATGTACACTACCGTAATAAGGATGTTTATTTTACAACACCCTTAATTTAAACATAACATTGATTAAAATACACTTACATTTTTAATTATTATTTTAATTTTTTATTTTATTGAAAAGTATAACTATATACGAAGTATTATTTCTCTAATCATTGTACGTAAAGTTAATTTTAAAAAGTAACAAGATCACCTGTTATTATTAACCGAGGGAGTATAACATTACAACTTGAAAATTTAAGCGGAAATGAAAGCTTCACCGAGCTCCCATGGAGGGAGGAGAGGTTGAAGACGTAATAGAAATTAAAAAGGAGAGATTTTGTTGGGGTAAAAATATCATTTCATATTGATTGGAATAGAAAAAAGACTACAAAATACAAGAATTCTCCTAATGAATGACTTTTTTTTTTGTTAGGGCATGCTCATTGTGAGCTTCTGGGGCCTTAAGGGTGCCACATAAGCGCCCAAAAAAAGGGCTATTAGCCCGGGAGATTGGGCTCTGGTAGGCGAGTCCGAAATTCAGAGTCGCATAGCGCATCGATCGAGAGCACGTGCAAGAGGCATGCGTGCCAACCGGATAGTAAAAGCCAAAACGACGTCGTTTTTTAACACGTTTAACCTTTAAACACCGCGTTTTGCAACAAATCTGGAAAAAAAAAAATAGAATCAGGCGCTGCCTTGTGGCCCAATCATTGGGCACCATGTGGCATCACTTGTAATTATAACATTTAAAATGCTTTTTTGGTATTTTTTGTAATTAAAAAACAAAAATTATATTCAAATGTGATTTTTCTTTTTTGGATCAGGTAATAATTCGGGATGAAATCCTACCCGAGAGCATCCTCACGGATGAGGTCTTGAAGACCTGAATCGGAGTAAATGTCGAGGCCTCTCGCAGAGCGGCAAAGGTGCGCAACTTTATCAGCCACTTTGTTGCCACTACGGAGCACGTGAGAGAAAGAAACTTTTCTCACACTCGACAACAATGTTTTAATATCAGACATCACCAATTCAATTTTCAATGGGCATGGAGAATTTGTTTTTTTAATGATTAATGATTAATGATTATAAGGGAGTCCCCTTCTATTTGTAGCTTGTTTATACCCAGTGAGTGAATTTGAATTAAATCATGTCTTAGTGCCAAAGCCTCTGTTTTCAATGAGGTTTGATTACCAATTCTATCATAGCCAATGTGAATCGTTCTCCCTTCCCAATCACGAATGATGTAGCCAATTGAACTATCTTTGTTATTAAGTGTGGATCTATCGAAGTTTAATTTAAACGTGCTAACCACAAATGCTGTCGGTGAATTGAAGTTGCAGCACCTTCAGGAGCACCATTGGGGAATTTTGTTGTCATAGAAATCGAAAGCAAATCAAATATTGTCCATTCTGATAGATTACATGGGCTTTATATTGTATAGTGGACCAAAAGGGCCATATTCATTTTAACCTATATATTTGTTTAATCAATGAATGAAATCCTCAAGGATGACATTACAATCAATCTCGTGATCTTACATGGTATCACAGCCTAAGATCCCTAAACCCTAATTTCTTTTTCCAACCCTAGCCGCCGGCCTCCTCCCCCTTCTCGCCCTAGCCGCCGGCCGCCCATCCCCCTCTCGGCCAAACTCCCTTGCCGCCGACCTTCTCCCCATCCCTCTCGGCCACCCTCCCTTGCGCCGCCCCTCCTCCCCTCTCGGCCTCCCCTTGCCGCCGACCCCCCCCTCTTGCATCTCCTCTCTCCCTCTCGTCCCAATGGCCGACACAACCACCACCAAACCGCCCTTCCACTCCGCTCTCACGGTCTCCAATATAAAAAACTGCATCCCCATCATCCTTGATCACGAATCCAGTTCCTACACCATGTGGTCTCACCTCTTCACGACCAATGCTAAGGCTCATAAGGTCCTCCACCACATCGATTCCTCTATCGTTCGTCCCACCACTGAGGACAACGATCTCTTTGCTCAACTCGACACTATCGTCCTTCAATGGATCTTCAACACCATCTCTAAAGATCTATTGACAACCATCCTCGACCCCAAAGACAACGCCTTGGATGCCTGGACCGAGCTTCAAAATCTTTTTCAAGACAACAAGTCCACTCGTGCCGTCTAGCTTGAGCACGAATTCTCAAGTTGCAAGCTTTCATCTTTCCCGTTGATTTCCGCCTACTGTCAGCACATCAAGATTCTGTCTGATCAATTAGGCGCCGTCAACTCCAAACCCAGCGCTACTCGCCTTGTCCTCCAGGTACTTTCGGGTCTTCCCTCTGAATACAATGCTGCTGCTACTCATATTCAGCAGACGGAACCTCTCCCCACCTTCGAAAAGACCCGGTCTCAACTGATCCTGGAGGAGACTCGCTTTCAACGTCAGACCACCGACGCCGCCAAGGAAAAAACGGCACTGGTCTCGTCAAGCGACATTGACGAGACCTATGCCCCGCAGCGCAACCAAAACAACGACCAACCTGCACAAAGAGGCGGTGACCATGGTCGCGGCCGCAGCAATGGCCGTCGGCCACAGCACCCATCGGACTCCCCTCGCCCCTCCTGGTATCCCTCCCCCGGCTATTCGTCGTGGATGCCCTTTGGCTACCCATCTGCGACATATCGCCCACCATCCCCGTATCCCAACAGTCAGTAGGGAGCGAGCTTGTTGGGTCCAGCTCCGCGACTCGCCGGTCACCAGATGTACCCATCTTCGTCTGATCAGACCTATGCTCCGACTGATGTGCATCACGCCTTCTCCTCAATGCAGCTGACACCTCCTGACTCCGCTTGGTACATGGACACTGGCGCCACATCTCATATGACGAACTCCTCAGATACTCTCTCTTCTCTTTCTTTTAAGGGTCCTGCACATTTTATTATCGTCGGAAACGGTGGTCGCCTTGCTACTTCGGGCATTGGCCACGCCACATTACCAACCCCAACCAACCATTTACACCTCAATAATGTCCTCATTGCCCCCAAACTTATCAAAAACCTTATCTTTGTCCATCGGTTCACCACTGACAATAATGTTTCTCTTGTGTTTGTTCCCTTTGGTTTCTCTGTGAAGGATCTTACTACGGGGGTTACTCGCCTGAGATGTAATAGCACCGGGGAGCTCTATCCTGTGTCGTCGCCCTCACCATCCAGCCCGTCGAGTCCTGTCGCCCTTTCGACATCGTCATCCAGCCTGTGGCATGCGCGCCTCGGTCATCCTAGTCCTGCAGTTTTAGATTTACTTCATTCTAAAAGTCTTTTCAAATGTAATAAAGAGCCTCACTTTAGTTTATGTTCTTCCTGTCAATTAGGCAAGCATGCCAGGCTACCTTTTTAGCGGTCTTTAAACACTACTTTTGCCCCATTTGATATAATTCATAGTGACATTTGGACATCTCCTGTGCCTAGCAAGGAGGGTCAAAAGTATTACCTTTTGTTTCTGGATGATTATAGTCATTTCTTATGGGTTTTCCCATTGCATTTTAAATCTCAAGTGTTTTCTATCTTTGCCAAATTCCATGCTTACATCAAAACACAATTTCACACCTCTATCAAGTGTTTCCAATGTGACAATGGTCGCGAATTTGATAACAAAGACTTTCACACTTTCTTCAACACGAATGGGATCTCCTATCGCTTGTCTTGCCCCTATACCTCCCAATAGAATGGCAAAGCCGAACGAATCATCAGAACCATTACCAACATGATGCACTCTCTCCTCTTCCATGCATCCATTCCCCTTCTCTATTGGCATTACGCCTTTGCCACAACATGCTACCTCCTAAACATTCTCCCATCTACTACCCTCCACCATCGCTCACCAACTCAAGCACTTTATTGCACCTTGCCTAGGTATGATCACCTTCGTACCTTTGGGTGCTTGTGCTTCCCCAATCAGTCATCCACCGCCCCTCACAAGCTTCACCCACGCTCCACTCCTTGTGTCTTTCTTGGCTATCCGTCTGATCATCACGGTTACCTCTGCCTCGATGTCAAGACCCACAAGCTCATTATGTCCCGTCATGTCACCTTTGATGAGTCTCGCTTTCCCTTTGCTTCTCTTCCCCTCCCCTCTCCCACACCTTCTGTGTCTCAGTCTGAGTCAGAGTCTTCATTCCCTCACTTTCTTCTTCCCAGAGCTCTTCCGGTGCTCCCGCCTCTCCCTCTCCCTCTCCCCCACCACAACCACCTCCTACCACCAGACCACACACCCGCATCGTCTCCGGTGTCTTCCGACCCCGTCAGATCGTCTCCATGACCACCACACATCGCCCCGTCTCCTCTTACCCTACATCCTCCACGTGTTCCATCCCACAAGCCATGATGCCGCGGCCGCAACATCTTGCGGAGGCCGCAGCCCATCAATTTCCCCAACACATCCCCCCATCCTCGACACTGGCAGCGGCCGCAGCAGCATGCCGCGGCTGCAGCCAATCAACTAGCTGCGGGCATGCAGCGATCGCAGCCTCCTCCGTCGCATCCTCTTCCGTCCTTCACGACTCCCAATCCCCCCTACCTCAACCCCGGCCTCCCCTTCCCCCATCCCCACCTCCCACAAAACAACCCTCCTCGACCCGAATTGGCAGGCGGCTATGCTCGACGAATACAGGGCCCTTACAAGGAATGGTACTTGGGTTCGGGTCCCTCGCCCTCCTGAGGCGAACGTCATTCGTTGTATGTGGCTCTTCCGCCACAAGTTCCGCTTTGATGGGACGTTGGAGCGCTACAAAGCCCATCTTGTGGTCAACGGTCGATCTCAGCAGGCAGGTATTGATTGTGATGAGACATTTAGCCGCGTGGTCAAGCCTGCCACTATCCGAGTGGTGTTGAGCTTAGCGTTGTCGCGCAACTGGGCCATTCATTAGCTCGATGTCAAGAACACTTTTCTGCATGGCCATCTGAATGAGACAGTTAACATGTTTCAGCCGTCGGGGTTTGTTGATGTTGATGTCCCAAGCACGTCTGTCTCCTGAAGCGCTCTCTGTATG
Source organism: Persicaria maculosa (assembly GCA_963922045.1). Taxonomy (NCBI): domain Eukaryota; kingdom Viridiplantae; phylum Streptophyta; class Magnoliopsida; order Caryophyllales; family Polygonaceae; genus Persicaria; species Persicaria maculosa. The sequence continues at coordinate 68,124,819 of OY998251.1, read as the reverse complement.
GTCTCAAACAAACTCCGCGGGCTTGGTTCCAGCGCTTTGCTTCTCATCTGCTACGCTTGGGATTCATTGGCAGCCGCTCGGATACGTCTCTGTTTATCTATTGCAGAGGCTCGGACATGGCCTTTCTGTTATTGTATGTCGACGATATCATTCTCACCGCCTCTTCTGACGCGCTTTGGACGTCTATTATTTCGCAGTTGAGTGCTGAGTTCGTCATGTCAGATCTGGGTCTGTTGTCTTACTTTTTGGGAGTTGCTGTTCAGCGTCATGCGTTTAGGCTGTTCCTCTCTCAGAGTAAGTATGCTGCTGAGATTGTGGCTCGGGCCAAGATGAGTAACTGTAAGCCAGTAGTCACCCCTGTGGATACATCCAACAAGCTCAGTGCTCATTCTGGTCCTTTGTTTGATGATCCAACGTTGTACAGGAGCCTCGCCGGTGCACTGCAGTATCTTACATTCACCAGGCCAGATATCAGTTACGCCGTTCAGCAGATCTGCTTGTTCATGCATGTGCCCAGGGAACCGCACTTTTAGGCCTTGAAGCGGATCATCCGGTACATCAGCGACACCCTCTAGCTAGACACCACAATCACTCCTTCCTCTAAGCATGAGCTCGTTGCTTACACTGATGCGGATTGGGGTGGTTGTCCTGACACACGTCGTTCCACGTCTTGGATACTGTGTTTTCCTCAACGACACCCTGGTGTCGTGGTCCGCGAAGCGACAGTCTGTAGTGTCCCGCTCTAGCGCCTAGGCAGAGTACAGAGGTGTTGCCAACGTTGTCTCCGAGTGCTCTTGGCTCCGCAATCTCCTTCTTGAGCTTCGTTGCCCTCTTCAGAAGGCCACCATAGTCTACACCGACAACGTCTCTGCCGTCTATCTGGCTAGCAACTCAGTCCAGCATCAGCGCACGAAGCACATTGAGTTCGATCTCCACTTCGTCCGGGACAGGGTTGCCATTGGACATGTCCGCGTTCTACATGTCTCGTCCTCCTATCAGTACGCTGATATATTCACCAAGGGTTTACCTCGCCAGTTGTTCCTTGATTTTCGGTCCAGTCTCACTGTACGGGACCCTCCACTTTCGGCTGCGGGGGTTTGATAGATTACATGGGTTTTGTATTGTATAGTGGGCTAAAAGACCCATATCCATTGTAACCTATATATATATTTAATCAATGAATGGAACCCTTAATGAGAAAATTACAGTCAATCTCATAATCTTACTACAGTCAATCTCATGATCTTACACATTCATATAAAAACACAAACGATTAGTGGATTTTTGCTACAGCACAGGATCTAGATCTGAGCAACTAGTTTCCTCGATTGCGATGTCTCCATAGCTAAATGCCATATACTGTATAGTTTTGTTTGTCATCCTCATCTGCATCGATCCTAGAATCGTCTGCGTTGTCACAAGAGACGAGTTTCCTCCTCGAATTGAAGCTGACGCAATAAATAATCTACAATTTCACCGACAGGGAGGGGATAATGTAAATGGATATGGACGGTCTCAACTAGTCATGCGTTTAAGGATAGTTGTGGGCCTTGTGGCTGCCTGTCAGGATTTCAGTGGAGCTCTATCTCAATCAACAGTAACAATTCATAAAAAACAAAATTTATATATGGTGATATCGTGATGAATGAATTATTTAAATACAGTGTGGGGGACAATACAGAGGATTACAAAAAGTCTGTATATTGGGGACTGGGGGGGACCCTGAGGTATTAAAAACGTGACAAGAAATTTAGTTGGAATTTTAGAGGAGCCTCAACAGAGTATCACTACACTACTAGTATAAAAATATGATATGACATACCATATATCTCAATATATATATCATAGTGCATTGTAGACTATTAATAAATTGGGAATGGGAGGATCAAAAGATCACCACATCCACATGTTGATTTGCTTATGCTTACTGCTTCTACTAACCACGCAATTAGCTGCTGCTGTCGCTGTAGCTTCTCCTTTCACCAGGAAATTCTTCCCTGACGATTTCATCTTTGGCGCTGGTTCCGCTGCCTATCAGGTTGCTTATTATATTTTGATTTGCATATTATATTATTCCGTCAATTAAGGTGGTTTTTCTTTCAATTGCGCAAATATATATAGTATGAAGGAGCGGCGCATATAGACGGAAAGGGGCCAAGCATATGGGATGCTTCCATTAAGCAGAATCCAGACAAGATCATTGACCATAGCAATGGGGATGTGGCCGAGGATTTCTACCATCGCTACAAGGTGTCCTACTCTTCCATCAACTCATCCTATAGGCTATAGCTAGCTAGCTTTTCTGCAGGTTTTAATTTGCTTCATCTTGCATTTGCATGCAAAAACACGTACCTAATTATTGATATATCGATATATATGCAGGGAGATGTGAAATTGATGAAAGAAATCGGCCTTGATTCGTTCCGATTTTCCATTGCTTGGTCCCGGATTCTTCCCAGTAAGATCGATCGATTACCATTAAATTCATTTTCTGGAAATTCACATTGCAATATATGTTCTCCATCTACAAACTCTAAACAAATATATATATATGTTACTCAATTACGTACATCTAATATATATATATATATATAATTAGGGGGAAAGATCAGCGGAGGAGTTAATCAACTTGGAATCAAGTTCTACAACAACCTCATCAATGAGCTCCTCGCCAATGGTACGCCCGGTTTCGATCTACTTTTTGTTTTAATTAAAGTGGTGGGATTATTTTTTAAAGGCTCTTTTTTTTTTCCAGATTTAAACTTATCCTATAAGAGGACTACTGTAGATTTAAAAATCTTTTCCAAAAAAAGAAAAGAAAAACAGTATAGATTTAACAGTAGTAATTTTTGTTTGATTTGTTCAACTTTGTTGATAGGAATTAAGCCCTTCGTTACAATAATGCACTATGATGTACCTGAAGCACTGGTAGACGAGTATCAAGGCTTCTTAAGCCCCAAAATAGTGTAAGCACTACCACTCGTTAATTATATTCTATATATACAATTCTGATATCGATCGACAAATTGACTTTGATGGATCGATAACCTACAATTAATGTAGGGATGATTATGGAGACTACGCAGACTTGGTGTTCAGAGAGTTCGGGGATAGGGTGAAGCATTGGGCGACCTTCAATGAACCCAACGTACAGGGTTACTACGGGTATGCAACCGGAGTACACGCGCCTTTTCGGTGTTCCAAATATATATCAAATTGTACGGCTGGGAACTCCGCTACAGAGCCTTATATAGTTGCTCACCATATCCTCCTTTCACATGCTGCTGCTGTTAAGTTGTACAAGCAAAAATACCAGGTGATCCAAAACTCACTCCTGTTAACAATCTATAGCTAAGGCTTAGATAGATATATACTTCCATATATATGACCTAGCTTAATTGACCACCGGATGATATCTTGTAGGCCAAACAAAATGGTATTATCGGAATCACAATAGCGACTCATTGGCTTATACCGATCAACAACAGTTTATCCAGCCAAAGGGCAGCATCCAGGGTCCTTGATTTCCTATTCGGATGGTATATATATTAGTCGATATATCAAACATTTTGTTGGTTTGGGTTTGTACAAGTTTGTCTAGTGTATAAACATATATATATGTTAGTTTGATTTGTTTTAATTTTATGGTATATAACATAACAGGTTTGTAGAGCCTATAACTTTTGGTGAATATCCTGAGTCGATGAGATCCATAGTAGGAAACCGATTGCCTCGTTTCACCAAGGAGCAATCGGCTATGTTAAAACACTCACTCTGACTTTCTTGGGGTAAATTACTACACTGCATTCTATGCAGTTGATGACCCAAATTCTTCTAACCCTCTCCAGTTGAGCTACACAACAGATTGGCACTCTACTCTCACTCGTATGTATTTTTTCATACCATTTTATTTTATTTTTGACGTACATTTAATTCACCTAACAGTCAAATGTGTTGGCTTGTGTATGTGTACGTCTATGTAGCTGAAAAAGATGGTAAACTTATTGGCCAGGCGGTATGTTCTTCTAACCTTGTTCATTAAGAGATTAACATTGTTTCACACATTGGTTATTCGTCTCATTGACTCTAATTTTTTTTTTTTTTTTTTTTTTTTTTTTTTTTTTTGCAGACTGCTTTATCTTGGCTTTATGTGTACCCTAAGGGAATTAGTGATCTTGTGCTACACATTAAGAAGAAATATAATAACCCACCTGTGATTATCACTGAGAATGGTAAGATATAATAATACCGTCACGACTAGACTTTTTTCAACAATATTTGGTTGTTTAACATTTAATTAACACGCTCGATCAATATGCATCTTAATGTTGTAATTTTTGTCTCACCTTTAGTACCAAAGCATTGGCATGACTTGCTGTGATGTGAAATGATGATTGTCCCACATCAAAAAATATGACAACCCCATATAGCTGCTGCTATTGCTAATTAGTTTTAGAATGAAACCCTACTAGTTTTGTGTGTTCGGATTGGGTTAGTGCATGATGCACTCAGACAAGTAAACCCCCACATTATATGGTTCATCGAAATTAATCATGACTAGCTCGTACATATGCACAACATTCACAGGGCTAGCAGAAGAAAACAACAAGACATTACCAGTTGAAGAAGGTCTTAAAGATCGAGCAAGGATGAACTACCACTATAGCCATATATCCTACCTCTTACGAGCAATAAGGTAACTCATGATGTACATTTCTTCAACATTTTAGAGGTTGGCTTAACTATCGACTTATGTACGATTATCACACATGTGTATAATGTTTCCCCTAGAGATAAATTTTTTGGTTCATATATACAGGATGGGAGCAAACGTCAAAGGATACTACGCATGGTCATTCCTAGATGACTTCGAGTGGGACTCAGGGTTTACTCTAAGGTTCGGTCTATGCTATGTGGATTTCAAGAACGGTTTGAAAAGGTACAAGAAACGCTCTGCGGTTTGGTACCAAAGGTTTCTCAAGGGTTATTAATTTTCAAGTACCTATGAGCAGATGAGCTAAATAATGCCATGACTCATGAGCGAGTTGGAGGGATTTTTAAAAATTAGTATAATAAACAGTTTGTCAAGCCTTGGTAGCTTAGCTAAATAGCTGGTAAGGATGACATGTAGTGACTAATATGTCACGAGCTCAAATCCCCCTTCTCATATTGTAATAATCTAAGTGTTTACCTATGGAAAAAAAAAGCATGCGGTAAACCACTAGTTCTAGAAAATAACAAACTTTTTTTTTAGCATTTGTGGAATACGGTGTGTAAGTCATTACTATTGTGGCCCAAAATGAGACTAAAAAACTGTAGTGGGCCATATGTCTATATATATTGTCTAAAGTTGGCCCAAACTCTCAAACAAATTTAAAAGAATAAGATGACGGTATTGCCCCCACGGCCCCACCCATCTCTCTAATTTCCAATGTTTACCCATTTGCACAAATTTACATAGTGGTCTCAAGCACAAAAAGCATGTACTTCAGCAAAAGATGATCAGGGTTAGTTACGGTAACATGTCTGCCGGGTTAATGAAGTGAACGCAAAAAGTTCAAGGCCATCGGCATCTGGATCTCTAAGCAGCTTCAGAACAAACGGTGGTGTTTGTATCTGCTTTAGGTACTGACTTAGCTACCATATCCTTAACAAACCATTTCACAGTTTTTAATTGTTTCTGGACAACTTCTGGCATTGGAGCTGGTGTTATGTCAATATAAAAGGGGGTCCTGAACTTAGTTGCAGCTTCATTATAAAAAGACTCCAAGTCCTACAAAGAAGAAGTCATTACTGTCGTTAGAATGATATCATGGTGTACCAATAAGTAAACTGAATTCCACTTATATTTAAGTTAGGCAAATTTAGATAAAATAACATTGATAAATGAAATGAATGAGAAAACTGGTGGCAGAAAGTTTCATCAGCAGATTTAAAAACAAGAAGAAATTATATGGGAACACCATTACCAAGTTCATTAATTACATGGGAACAACATTATGAGGTCGCTTAACTTGCCTGACTTCTACATTAAATAATAATGAAAGTTGTTTCATTTCTTAAATGACTTGTACAGTTGTGGAGGTGCTCTTAAGTTTTTTTTACTGTTCTATTCAAACTGAATGATAATCCGTTCATGATGCTTTTTGTTGTAAAGGAGTGTCTTGACTCCGTAGTCTATGCTGATACATGCCAACACAATTGTTTCAACCAAAAAACTATTGATGAAATCACCCATTTTAAAAAATTGGAAAACATAACCATTAAATCTGCTTGATTAGCAAAACAGTACTATTCCTGCCTCAGAATTAGTCTGGTGAGCCATTAAAAAGGAAGAATTATATATTCATCCCACACAGAAACTGTTGAAGAGGTGGCATCTCAAGTTGTAAGTAACGAAATCATGAATATGGAACCTCATCACTAAAAAATTCCTGAAATTGCCTTCATGTTCCCAACTCCGGGTACTTTGCCTTTTGAAAAACCATGGGATTTATTTTTCCATGCAAGTATCTTGAGTATTTTTACTTTTGTACTTATGTGTTCATTCAATTAACATGATTTGCTCTTCGGAACCAGTTGATTTAAATGGATTAATATTTATAATTTTTTCTTTTTCTATAATAAGCAATTTCATCTTTCAAAGTGAACTTGCATCACCCCTTTGACTTTGATGTCCTATTATAATTGAAGTTTTACTTATTGAATGATGTTGGGATTATGAATCTTCACTGGCCTCTTGTAAATTTCCCCGACAGTCATAGCCAAGTAAGCAACTTCAATTAGTTAGGTGTGTCATAAGGTCATAAGTTAATAGGAGGGAGAGTTGGACAGAGTCACACAAAAGGTTTATCGGCAGTGAGTATATATATTAGATTCATTAGCCTGTAAAGGTTACTTGTCCTTCTGTTTCTACATTAGTGCAAAGTTTAAATCTGAGGTTTCCTAATACCTTTTTAGGTTTTAATCAATGGCAGGGATGTACCTTTAATCTCTTTCTGTTTGTGGTATTAACTACTGCATATTATGTAGTCAGGGAGTGTTGGGATATACAGATACTGCATTCTATTTACCTTGTCATTAAGAATATTCAACTGAATTGCAACTGGATGCTAAGGGACATCACATTTCTAAAGTTCAAGTTTTTATTACTTTATATTTTGAAGCTACACGTACACTTAGAGCCTATTTACATTCGGATTACTAATAATAAGTATTATCTCAAGATACATTTGATGTTAAGTACCATTTCTAGTTTTGTGGCCTATATTTCTGGGCATGTATTTGGGATTTATGAAGCTAAATGTACCTTGGAGAAAAACAACTCATTTACTGATAAAGAAGCTAAGTTGAGAATCAAATAATTTTTGTTTTAAGAAAAGCACAAATACACCTAAGACAGCAAGGGTATGTAAATTTTCCTTTCTATTTCAATTTAGCAAAAATATAAGTAAACAGTATGTAGAACTTATCCAATTCAAAGTTTCAGCCTTTCTATTTGTAGCCTGACTTTTATAAGAAGACAAATTGACCTATACAAAAAGAAAATCCAATTTAAAATACTGAATCCCTAATTTTTTTTTAGCATATACCTTAATTCCAAATTGGTCACCCATTTGCAATTAAGATGTTATCCTGTATTGATCTACCCGAGGAGAAAGCACTTTGTAGGGGGTTGGTTATTTTGGGTATGATTTTTTTTAGTCTTGATGCTAATACTTTGGATATTATCTTGTAAGTTGTTGAACAAAGGCTTATTGGTCTATAGTGTGATGTTGTGGTTGGATTGTCTATTTTAGGAATAAGAGCGATAAACGTATGGTTTGTTTGTTTTAGGATCCGTCCACTAAGGAAAAAGCTCTTTACTGCTTTGATTACAGAAGGTTCAACAATGTGCCAGTATTTTTTAAAGAACCCCGCAGGGAACCCATCGGGCCCTGGCGGTTTGTCGTTTGCTAAACTGAAGACTGCTTTTTTAATTTCCGCGTTTGTGACTGGTCTTGTTAGCCAGTTATTATCATCATTCGTAATTTCGTTTCCTATATAGGTTAGTAAGTTGCTGGGTACCTGTTGCCTCCTTTGAAGTGAATATCTTTGGCTGAAATCATGATTGATTAATTTTCTTATTTCATCTTCGCTGTTGATTGTTATACCAGCAGTGGTTTGGATCTGTTTTATTATATTTCTATTACATCTTCCAGTTGCTATTTTGTGAAAGTATTTTGTGTTTGCATCTATGGATTTTACATGTGTCCTTTTGGCTCGTTGTCCCCAGTATTTCTGTTGATAGGTTAAAAGTGTAGCGTGTTTTGTTGTGAGCCTTTTGATTTTATTGTCTAGATCATAGTTATAAGCTTTACATAGCGTGTTTTGCAGCTCTAAAAGCTGTGTTTCAACTTGTTTTATTTGGCGGAAAACGTTCCCAAAGGTTACCTTGCTCCATATCTTACTCTTTCTTTTGACTTCTTGTAATTTCTTCGTTAGTTTAAACATTTGGGAACGCGGCGAGTCAAGTCTCCATGCCGAGCGCACAATGTTTACATAGTCCGTTCTTGTGGTCCAAGCCATTTCAAATTTAAAGGGTTGTAATTTTGTTTTTTGGTTATCCATAAGATCCAGAGTGATTTGAGCATGGTCAGATTTCAAGAAAGCGTGATTTTTAGTGCAAAGATTAGGGAATTCTTTTAGGATAGAATGGCTTATAATCGCACGATCCAATTTTTCATATATATTATCGCTAACATTTTCACGTTTTCTCCAGGTGAAGTTATTACCACTAGTTGGAGCGTCAACCAAATTATGAGTGCTTATTATATTTTTGAGTCTTGAAAATCTGTTTATAGATGGCGTTCTGCCACCTTACTTGTCATTCGGATCTAGAATTTCATTTAGATCCCCCAGGATAATGATAGAGTCCTTTGCTTTGTATATGTAGTCTTCTATAGATGCCCAAAATTCATTTTTTTCGTTTGCATAAGGGGTTGCGTAAATAAATAGGATTTCTATTGTAATGTTAAGTTTTGTATTGGTGTAATCTGCTTGGATGATTCGGTCAGTGGAGTTTCTAATGGTGAGGGTTTCATTTTGGAATTGCGATTCCTTCCAAAGGAGGCATAGGCCTCCGGACAGACCAATTGACGGTTGAAAGTATATTTTGTCGAACCCTGGTTTTCTCCAGCAACTTTCTGGAGGTGGGTTTGTTAATTTTGTTTCAGCCAGCATTAAAATTTTAATGTGATCCAATTTGGTTGTAGATTCGATGTGAGTCCAGACATTTTTCCTACTTAGACCCCTAACATTCCAGAAGCTAAATTTCATATAAACCAAATTAGGGGTTTTGGTACCTTAAAGAGTTAGGACCATACTTGTAGTATATATGATATTTAAAGTGGTTTGTATTAGTTTGAATTTTTGAGTTAACCTTGTCAGTGATTTCATGATTCATAATAATAGTCAAATAGTCAAATTTTAGCTTTGAAAAATTGTAATCGGTTTGAAATGTTTTAAGTTCTGAAGGATGGTTTGTTAGAAAACTTGAAACTGATTTTCGAAAATGGTTAGTGATAGTCTCTGAGTTTTGTTTTTCAAGAGTCTGACTTATAAACCATGGAACAGCAAGCTTCATGAGGTGCGAGTAAATGCAAATATTGCCTTCCTTTTTCAAAGCAAAGAAGTGTAATTGCCTGGGAATTAATAATGTATGCAACTCTGACAAGAGCAAATACATATACTGCCTTACTAGCAGAATTAATAATGTCCAAAGTTTTTGTTTGACAAGTTTAGGAAGAACTGTGAAGAGCAGAACAAAGGTCTCACAAGCTAACCACAGGGGACAATATATGTGAAAAGTGCTTGTAAAAACCCATGGAAGATAAAAAAATTTATTGCGGCAGCAAACCTTCCACATGCCCCTGATATTTGAGTTGTGATGTGTTGGTGAGATGTAGATTACTCCTTTCTCATCTTGATTACAGCTGCTCCCAGTACTCAGTGCTGTTATTTTGTAGTTGAAATCCTGGAATCTTTGTGTCCAATTTCTGCTTTTGTTCATTGTTGTTTCCCTGCCGGTTGTGTTGAGGATCTGTATGGGTTGTAAACACACAATATAGCTAGCTGCATGATGAAGGCAGGATTCAGAAGAAGGTTTATAATGATCTTGTAAGAATTTTTTGGTAAACAAAGTTGGGTTCTGGTTTATCAAATGCCATAAAAACAAGTTCAGACAGTTTAGTAATTCATAATATATATTTTGATTCATATCCAAGGATAGATTACATGCATTAGGACAGGTAAGAGTAAGGCATAACTGCAACCAAGAGTACTAGTGCCAGTAGCATTCATGGTTTCTGCAGATAGAACTAACCAAATACAAAGGGGCTTTTAGTTTGCCAAAGTACAAATCAAGTTTTTGCCAAAACATAGGACTTGAAATCTTTGCAAAAAGTAGTGGATTATTCTCAAAAGGCATGTTCTGATAATACAGTAATTCATAGTATAGATTCTGATTTATAACAGAGAATAGATTACAAGCTTTTGGAGTAGCAAAGTAAGCAGGACAGAAGAAATCCCTAGAGTGCCAGTTCCAACAGCAAACATAGCTCGAGCAGTTATAATTAACCAAGTACCAAGAGGCTTTAGGTTTGCCACAATATAAATCAAGATTTTGCCAGAATTTAGGATTAGAGGGTTTTGCAAAAGTTAGTGGATTAGTAAAGTGTTTTATAGTAGGTTCATGTTTGGAATTAGATAAATAAGTTAGGTTAATTCTAACATGTATTAGACAGTGGAGTAGTTCTAAGTTGATTATCAACATGACAAAGATAGTATCCAGGATTAAGAGAGTATGGCTAGTCTGAGAATAGGTCTTGGAACAATTATAGTATGAAGCCAGAAAGCCAGCAGCAGAAGATTTAAGTAAGGGTTCTCGATGAACAAAGCTGATGCACACATCCATAGAAGAAATAAGGTTAAAAATAGGTAGAGCTATACAAAAATGGTTGAAAACAGTAGTCGAGTTATGATGGGTTTTTAACACTCTTATAAGTAACAATTTAGAAAGCTGGTCAATCAAAAACCATAAAAGCATGTTCTCACAATACAGTAATTCATAATATAAATTCTGATTCATACCGAAGGATAGGTTACATGAATTTGAATTAGCAAAGTAAGCAGGACAGAAGTAAGCCCTAGAGTACCAGAGCCAACAACAAACATGGGAAATGTAGTTATAATTAACCAAAAACCAAGAGGCTTTAGGTTTGCCACAATACAAATCAAGATTTTGCCAAAAACTAGGACTAACGTGTTTTGCAAAAGTTAGTGGATTATTCTCAAAAGGTGATGGAGATAAGGCATATATCAGGTCGATCATAGCTAAAGTGAGACAATAGCAATGTGGTAATTTTCTAAGCAAGAAATGACAGATAATAATTAGCCTTAGTATGTTGTGGTACAAATGAGAGTATAAGATTGGTGAGCACTCATTTAGAACAAATTCAAACCAGAAGCTAAGAGATAAGATGTGAGGTTGTTTGGAGTAACAAAAGCTCTTAAAAGGTGTAAGTCGACAGAAGCATGTTTGTAGATTATTTTTTGTTTGATGATTTTTAGAAATGGTAATGCAACAGGAGCACTTAAAAGCAGGATAGTGCATATTACATTGATCATAATCTGAGCAGCAGCAGTTACAGCCTGGATTAGAGTACACAGATAGGCCAGCAGTATGGATTAGAAGGCTTAAACAAGGCCTGATGGTAGTAAAGTAAAACAAAATGATAGATTGTTTTGTTACAAGATATTGCCAAGAAATAGGGTAACAAAGGATATCAAAAGGTGCTGATGGAGATGGGTAGACAAGTGCTTTAATTTTACTCTGTAGAAAATGATCATAATAAGAGAAGGAGGAATTACATTTACGATATATTTTACTATAAGGCCTATATGAAATAGACATAAGTGCTTTAAGTTTAATGTCATGTGTGATAATACTAAAATACCTATGAACATAGAAGGTGTGGTCATGCTTAGAAAAATAGAGACATTTAAATGGTATGATTGTGAGTGGGTTGAGATTAAATTGCTGAGAAAGTAAGAAGCATGGAAAAAACAACATATCCCGAATGTTGGATTCAATTTTTTCGGATTCAAAGGGGGTACCAAATGCTCTTCCGAACAAGATGGCATCCATTTCAATTCTGTATTGGGGTTGTACTTGCTGAAGTTGGGTAAAAAAGTTCCCTTTGTCCTTATCACACTTAAGTGATTTGGAGGGAGTTGTGGGTTTGTGGGTGTCACCCGAAGGCTTCCCATTAGGTTGGGTGCTTGTGGGTGTCGGTGAGGCCCCATAGGGACCCCCCTTCCCTTTAGGAGGTTGATGGTTTGCCATAAAAGCAAAGGAGTACCGATTAAAATCAAACCAGACATTGAACACCAGAAATTTTTGGTGGAAAGCAGACATGGAAGGAGTAAGAAGGAGATATGCATACCGTAAGCCCTGAGAGAAGCAGTGGGGCTTCAAGAACCCAGAAAACCAACGCCAGATGGATGAAGTCGCATTCCATCGAAAATCCCCATTGAAGAAGGAGGATACAGAGAGGAGCCCTTTGATTGTTGCAGCAGTGGTTCCCCAGGGATGAGATTGGGAGAGGCGAGAGCCAGAGAGAGGACGAAACTCACACCACACACCACCCCCTCTGTATTTCCATTTCTTTTGCCAGATCCAGAAAGTAAGGGACTTAGATTTAGGAAGACCATGCTTGTTTTGATGATTAGAGATCCTGGAGGACAGATTTGCAGGAGGATTGCCATGGATTTCCCTCAGAGTATTTTCGATTGGTTTCAATCTAGGGTTTCTGGTTTGGGAATTTGGGGAAAAGGGGGTGACACGCGCGAGCGCGTTCTTGTAGGCCAAATTGGGGTTTTCGGATTTCATTTTTTTTAATAAAAGGTACATTGATCTACCCGAGGAGAAAGCACTTTGTAGGGGGTTGGTTATTAAAGCGTTCGACATGGTGGAATGGGACTTTCTTCTTTCCACTATGCTCAAACTAGGTTTCTCTAACAGATTCACGGAGTGGATCAAGGAATGTATCACCACTGTTACTTACTCAGTACTGGTAAATAATGAACCCACGGATGTTTTCTTCCCCAAAAGAGGTCTACGTCAGGGCGACCCTTTATCCCCTTATCTATTCCTAATAGTTTCTGAAATCCTTGCTCGAGGTCTTTACAATGAATCTGTTAAACCTCAGAGCCATCTAGGAATAAGATTAACAAGAGACGGAACTAAGATTCCGTTTCTAGCCTTCGCTGATGATATTGTCATCTTTGCATCGGCTACCAAAACTGGTTGTGATCAAATCAACAAAACTTTAAGGGAATACACTGCACTGACAGGGCAACGTGTAAACCGACATAAATCCCAATTCCAAACATCTAAAAACGTTTTACCATCACAAAAAAATATGATCCGAAATGAATTAGAAATCGCACACACACCTAATTTAGGATGCTATCTAGGTTGCCCAATCATTGAAGGACGAGTAACGAAAGAGGACTTCAAAGATCTAATAATGAACACAAAATCTCAACTATACAAATGGAAGGCAAACTGTCTCTCACAAGCTGGAAGATGTAAACTGATCAAGACAACGCTTTCAGCAAAACCTCTACATATAATGCAATGCTTCATGTTACCAAAAGGAGTACACACAGACCTGGACAGAATAAATAGGCAATTCCTATGGAACAAAGTCCCAAACCATAAACCACTAATCAGTTGGTTCGATATATGTAAAACAAAGGAAAATGGAGGACTAGGGCTCCGATGCTCAGAGGACATGAATAAGGCACTACAAATGAAACTGCTTTGGAAGATACTAGCAGAACCCAACAACCCGTGGGTTAAACTAATAAAAGAAAAATACCTCAAAACAACTGAAATCCTAAATTATCAAAAACGCGGGGGATCCTCGTGGCAATGGGCACAGCTAATAAAATTAATACCTTTATTCAAAAATGGCCTCCAATGGTCTATTGGGGACGGTTCAGCGATAAATTTCTGGAAGGACCTCTGGATGGGTCAGGCACCACTGAAAACATTTATCCAAGCAACTCAGCAAATTGATGAGTCAATAAACATACAACACTTCATCAACGAAAACAAAGTATGGGACAAGAACAAATTATTTGGAAAACTGCAAGGATTACTACCAAACGATGTAATAGAGAGAATCACAATAGTACCATTACCCCAAAATATCCAAGTTGACAGACTATATTGGAAATGGAGCAAGAATGGGTGGTATACGACAACCTCTGCAATTGACATGATACATAAATACAAAAACCACACAAACTCGGATATAAGCTGGGTCTGGGACCTAAATACCCCACCCAAAATAAAATCATTCCTTTGGAAAATCCTCAAAAACGCAGTACCAACAACTGTCAGATTAGCATCTCGTCGGTTGGGGATACCTACAAATTGTCCTCACTGCGACTCATGCTACGAAGATTTATATCACCTACTATGGGACTGCCTCATTACCAGGAGCACTTTGATGGCAAATGATCCAGGGACCTTTATGAAAATACATGGTTGCTTTGAAAAGGGAGACTCAATCAATGACACCATATGGAATATTAAGAACACAATTGGAAGAACCAAATTTGAAGATCTAGCATTTGTCTGGTGGGGCATCTGGTTCTCCAGAAACAAAACGCACTTTGACAATTTAACCCCAGATATAAGAAAGATTATAGCTTTCAAAAAAGACCAAAAATTCATCTGGACAACCTCACAAGTAGGTGAAAATATAAAAGATAATACTACTGATACAACAATCAAGTCAAAACCAAAATCGACTTCAAAAAGGAAAAGAACCAAATGGGAAGCCCCGCCAAAAGATACACATAAACTTAATTTTGATGGTTCTTTCTCCTCAAGCAATAAGGGCACCTTTGGGTTTATCATTCGTGATTCCAAGGGTTCTCTTATTTCTTGTGGCTGGGGTCCATCTCCAATAGATTCTGTATGCGGTTGCGAAAGCCTTGGGCTTTGGAATGGCATACTAGCTGCGAAAAACCTGAGAATCCCGAAATTGATAGTAGAAGGTGATAACCTTATAATTATTAAAAGTTTAAAGGGTTTGGGGAAGCCTACTGGAGACTCGGATATGATTGTCTCAGACAGTCTAGTCTCGCTCGGCTTCTTTGGTTCTGTTGAGATTCGTCATGTCTTCCGGAAAGCAAATCTAGTGGCTGATCGCTTGTCATGACTGGAATCCGCTTCACTTGGTTCTATGACACCTGATGATTCTCTTTTGCGTAGTCTCATCCGAAAGGATGCTCTTGGCTGATAGGGCTTAGCCCTATGGTCAAATTTTTTCCGGTTCCAAAAAAAAAAAAAAAAAAAAAAAAAAAAAAAAAAAAAATTGGTCACCCATTTTTCGTGTGAGGGCGGCCTTGAGGGCGGGAGGGAAGGAATCGAGCGTCTCTCGACAATTTGGTTGGCCTCTGCGAGAGTGAAGGCGACGGTGGAGAGGCCGAGTTGGATCTGGATGCCGGAGGTCTGGACGTTGCCGCTAAAGCTATAAGCGAAGGAGGAGAGGAAAAGGTCGCCGTTGCGGGAGAGAATGGGGTGAAGGAGGAGGAAACGGAGGCGCCAGCGCAAGCGGAAAGGCGGTGGAGGCCTGTGCGGTTGGGCGGGTTAAGAGCGACTGCCGATTTGGAGTTTAGGGTTAATTTTAGGAGTCTGGAAATGCAGGAAGAGGAACCCATTGCGGAAGAGGATGGGGGTGGAGGAGGATGAAACGGAGGCGGGGCGAGAGCAGAGAGGCGACGGATGCCGGCGAGGTAGGCCAGGCTGAGGGCGGACATGTGGTCGGGAGGTTAGGGCTGATTAATGAAATCTGAAAACGGGGGATTTTAGGTAATTGAGAGTGGAAGACCAAATTATTGATATATAATAAAAATAAGGGTAAACTGCAGAAAACCACCCTTTAAATAGGGCATATTGCCCAAAACCACCCCTTATATACATAATTACCAAAAACCACCCTTTAAAAGGGTTATGTTAGCGAAAGACCACCCTTTGTAGGTTTCCGTTAGAAACTTAGTTAAATATATGAAATTACGAAATTGACCTTAATATTTTAATTATATATTTTAGTACAAATGAAGGATTAAAAACAAAAAGAAATTGGTTCATCAAAAAAAAAAATTAAAAAGAAAGGCAGGGATGGAGATTTACATTCACCCATTTCATCTTCCTGCTTCGTACAAGGTCACACTGTAGAGATTTCCAATTTTCCTTTGAGGGTGACTTTGGAGCAAGAAAGTTTGCAATTTTTTGTGTGAAATTGAATAGAAAATCAAAAATTAACACTAAAAGGCAAGTCTTTATCTTGGCAACTTCATGCCCAAAGAGGAGGCCTCTACTTCCAGCAACCAAAGAGAGAAGAAGAATACGCCGGGTTTGACTTGAAGCGGCTACCTCGACAAATTTCTGAGCGGCCTTCATACAACCAAGATTCGAGTCCCCCTTCGCCGAATCCCCGAATCTCCGAGTCCCCCTTCGGAGTCCCCCTTCTGGATATTGATTTGGTTTAGGTGTTTCGATTTTGAATTTAGATCTAGATTTTTGGGGTTTTCGTATGAGGTCCGACGGCGGAAAAGGCTTTCGGTTTTCAGGGTGGATGCGTTGGTGGTGGCCAAGATCCGGGTGGCTTGGTTGATGGTGGTCGAGATCTGGATGGCTGCGTTGGTGGTGGATGAGTTCATTTGTAGGGTGGTTGGGTTCGGTGCTTTCTCCATTTTATTTAATTTTTTTTTCCATGTTTAAATATAGAAAGAAAATAATTATAAAAAAAGAGAATGTGGGCCCATGTTTGATGTTTCTGTGACGGACCGTGACTGGATTGAAGTAGGGGTGGTGTTTGGCAAGAAAAAATATTTTAAAGGGTGATTTTTGGCAATTATGTATATAAGGGGTGATTTTGGGCAATATGCCCTATTTAAAGGGTGGTTTTCTGCAGTTTACCCTAAAAATAAAAAGGTTTCATTTGAACAAAGAGTGAAATACGGGCCTGAAGACCAAAAAAATGCATGGGCTACTTCTGGAAGCCCGAGTATATAAAAGGCCCAACGAAACAGTTGTACCCAACAAATAAACAGTCGACACCTGGCTCAAAAGCTACTGTTCACAAGCCAACTCGCGTTTTTTACATATAGAGATTAGTAACGAGCGAGCTAGGATTCGATAACCATACAAGAGATTTTCCTAGTGGGAAATGGATCGGATGTATTTCGATCCACATTAAGGGGATCTTCGTGAATAAATTTCGGGGTGGCTATATGCACCCATGACAGGTGTTATATACACTTGTAGGACGGATTATAGATCCGCTCGTTACATGTTTTTAAATAAATATACGGACGGGTCCTAGATCCGTCCGTTATAAAAAAAATTTCCAAAAATTACATAGACGGACGCTTGATCCGTGCTATTGTAAAATCAAAAAGGTAAAAAGAGAGAGAAAGTCCGTGTAAAAGAGAGAGAGACACACAAAGGACAAAAAAAGTAAAAAAGTTGGGAGAGAGAGTGAGTAAAAAAGCAAGAAAAAGAGAGAGATCCGTGCTATTGCAGGCTTTTTTGTTTTGTACTCCGTAGTTAATTAGGCCGGATCAATGATCCGTGTTATGTAGTTTTTTTTGTAACAGTCGGATTTTAGATCCGCCAGTATATTTTTTTTTTGAAATTTATATCGGACGGATTTATAATCCGTCTTAATTAGTGCATATAGTACCTGCTGTTGGTGTATATAGTATAATCCATAAATTTCTATCGGATCCAGACCTACAAATAATTGTCGTTTTGTTCGCTTTAGTGTAGGGGTGGGCACAAATCCCGCAAATCCCGATCCCGTCCCGGTCCCGTCCCGATCCCGTCCCGATTCCGCTCGGATTTAGGCCAAAATAGCGAATCCCGTCCCGCAAAAATTACGCGGGACGAAACGCGAGACGATCTAGGTGGGATCCCGCAAATCCCGTCCCGTCTCGGATATTACAATAATAATAATAATAATAATAATAATAATAATAATAATAATAATAATAATAATAATAATTTTTATAATAATAATAATATTATTATAATATTATAGAATAATAATATTATAATATTATAGAATAATAATAATAATATATTATTAGTATTATTATTTTGAGAAAATATTATAATTATAATTATAATCATAATCTTCCATTTATAATAATAATAATATTTGTTTATAATAATATTTTTATTATTATTTGAGCAAATATTATTTATAATTATAATAATAATTTTCAATTTAGAATAATAATTGATTATAATAATAATATTGTTATATAATATTATAATATAATTTAATAATAATAATACTTTATAATAAAATTATTATTATTATATTATTATATTATTATTATATCATATTATATTTTTTTATTGTAAAGTATAATTATTTTATAATAATAACAATAAAAATAAGTAATAATATTATTATTATTAAATTTTTTTAATTATAATGTGGCATTATTATTATTATTATTATTATTATCATTATTATTATTATTATTATTATTGTTATTATTTTTATTTTTATTATTATTATTATTATTATTATTATTATTATTATTATTATTATTATTATTATTATTATTATTATTATTATTATTATTATTATTATTATTATTATTATTATTATTATACCCATTTTGAGCTACAAGAGGCAAATAGCTAAATATGATATTCTTCGCAACTATCAATCGATAATGAGACAGTATCTGGTGAATCTCGTCTCAATCCCTTTCCGTCCTGATCTAGTAAGATAATGTAGCCAAATATGTTAAACATTATAATTAATTATAAAATCATTATATGAATTAATAATAGTATTATAATATTCCACACTAAAGTTTAGTGTATGTTGAACTTAATACAAGTGTGGAATATATAACGCAATAATTGGATTTTTTTTGTCATGCTTGTGATATGGAGATGGTAGCTCAATGATTGTTGTGGATTCCTATATATAAATTTTTGTTTTTACAGAGGTGGTAGCTGAATGATGTTTTTTTTTTTGGAAAATGGGCAAGAATTAGATCGACAAAGCGATCTTGAAGTCATCAACAGATGGTTTGAACACTACGCAGAGGGTCGCCAGTAAAAAAAATTTTTATCTAAGATTGCAATTGCATAAATTTAAGATTACAAAAGTCTAGAAAATTAAAACTCTTAATTCTTCAGATCTGAACTGCGGCTTAGTCGACGACAAATAATAGACATAGCATTGTTGACTTAGAGGGCGGTGACTTTGCTCATCAATCATGTTGCATGTAGTACCTCGGACCCTAAAACTTGAGATTTGAAGGTTGAGAGACAAAAGATAAGAATCTTTTGTAAATAGGATTCGAATGAAATTTTAGGTTAAGGGTAGGAAAACAGGTATGAAAGATATTATATGTACATTTTATACATTAATAAGCTAGCATAGTTGTGGTGCATAGCTCGGGAGGGCATTTTGGTCTTTTTACCTCTGAACAGATTCCTCCTCTTCGGTTGTATAAGGAGGTGTGAGAGGCGGGAAAAGAGGTTGTAACAACTTTTCTTGAAACTTCCAACTGAAGCTCAATTCGAGCTCTCCTTTCATGGCTTCCTTGATGTGATTGTGTGTGTTTGCTTCCAATTTCATTTTGTTGTCGATTATTCAAATGGTATCAGAGCCATCAGTGCTTCGTGGCTTTGATCTCTGCCTTCGCTATACTGTTTGATTTCTGGATCTGAGTTTTCCTTCTCAAAGTTTTTCGATTGAGTCAGCCATGGTTGGTCGTGGTTAGAGTTGGTGATTCGGGTCATTCGATCGGGTTCGGGCCGAACACATTCGGGTCGGGTCACTGATGAGTCGGGTCAGCTCGGTCAAAATTTCTGTGTCGAGCTTGGTCGGGTCGGGTCCGGTCGGATTCGGTCAAAATGAAATTTAGATTGGTCGGTTTTCGGTCAGAATCGGGTTGGACCCATTCGGGATTTCGGTCAAAATCGGGTCGGTCTCGTTCGGGTTTCGGGTCGGTATTCGGGTTGGTACCATTCAGGTTTCAAGTAGAAGCGGGTCTACGTTTGTTTCAAATTTTTAATTGTTTGGGTTGAATTTGGTGAATCATGTCCGTTCGACATTTTTGGCTAATCAATTTTATTAAATTGAATATGTAATTTATGTTATTTGTGTATTTCAAAAAGTATTTTTAGTAAAATTAAATATGATTCAATATATAATCTACTCATTGGCCCGTAACCTCCAATGTTGTTAAAATCTCGTTTCGATCCTACGATTCCAACGATCCTACAATCTAAAAATGGAAAAACGATCCCGATCCTTTTTTGCGATTCTAACGATCCTATAAAATGTCTATTATAAGGAATTTCTAATATTTACACTTTAAATCTAATAAATTTATAATATATTTAGTTAATATATATTATATTTATATTATTTTAAAAATTTTACAATCTTTATGGGTATTTTTTATGATTTAACATAATATTTATTTAATATTAAACATGTTAACTTCATTTTAAAAAAAATATCCATGCGGTGGGATCTTACGATCCTACGATTCGATTCTACGATTCGATCCTTACACCTTTTTACCGATTCGTAGTATAGTTTTTTTTTTAAAAAAAAAAATTATACTATATATGTGATTCAAGTTACAATATCCTCATTGTACTCATCTTTTATTAGTGAAAAATGACAATTTTGAATTCAAGTCGATCATTCATAATTCATCACATGAGTAAACGAGTAATGATTTACATCAATCTATATGAATATACTATGAGCTGATGACTTTTGGAGTTTTGAGTAATCTAGTAAACCGACTCCTTTGTGAGTTAATCTTAAATATTGATAGGTAAACAAATTATTGCCTATATGAAAATAACTAAACAAGATTACCTTAATCCTCACATATAAATTCATCATCGATTATTCGATGAATTAGAATATTCGATGGATTTGAATATTCGATGGATTTGAATATTCGATGCATTTAAAGTATTCCCTTCATCCCTCGTTAAAATTTGAAAAATAAGGTAATATTATTGTAAAACAGAAGAGGAGGAGAATATGAGATTGTATTCAACTGTATGTCTTGGGGAATCCACCAAACACAATATATATAGAAGTAATCTCCTTGGCCTCCAAGAATAAGATCTTATCTAAAAAGGTAAAACTCTATCTAAGTAAATATACATATATCTTGTACATCCATAAATAATAATATTATAACACTCCCCCTTGGATGTACAATCTTTATTCTACTGACTGCCTCGTTAAAAACCTAGCTAGGAAAACCCAATGGGACAAAACCATAGTTTAGGGAAAAAGAGTGCAGCCTTCTTTTTACGCTCTTGTTGTTCTGCCTCATTAAAAACCATGTGAGGAAAACCCAGTGGGATAAAACCTGAGCGAAGGGAAAAAGAGTGCAGTGCGTGTATACTCCCCCTTAATTCAACATCCTCGTCGAAGTCTCCTCATTCCTCTTAATGTCGCCGTCTTCATGAGCTCATGGTCGAATCTCAACATTGTCTTTGATGTGTATAACTGGAATGTCTTCGTGATTGACTTTGACGTGCCTGACTTGCATGTATTGGTGTTGAGCTGCTTTGGATGCACAAGTATAAGGTACTTCAGGACCTAGTGTGCCTTTAATTGTTGATATGTGGATCTAATGTATTAAATGGTGCTTAAGTTTCCTCATTAAAAACCTTACCTTGGAAAAACCCAGTGGGATAAAAACCAAGATTAAGGAAAAGAGTACAACTTTGTATGGTACTTCGGGACCTAATTATATGTCACCACTTTCACAAATATAGGTAATTCATGTACTCTAATAAGGATCTTTAACCAACTGCATGTGACAGGACTTTGATAATAATGCTTCAGGCATTTTTAATCGATCCTTTCCATTTATATGGGTATGCACTTACAATGTTCGTCATTTATATTTGGAGTCAAAATTATATTCACTCCTGGTGAATACATTCTAATGTAACCTTTAATAGGTTTTTGTCCAATCAAATTGGCTTTATATTTTCCTTTGTACGAACACCCACTTAAAATCAATTGATACTACACTTTTCAATGTTGGAGCTAAAGGTCCAGAAACTTCATGTTAAATAATCCATCTTTGCATGAATTATTTCTTTCTAAAATTTGGGATATACCATGTATCCTTATGAGGGGAGTTGCCTCGTTAAAAACCTTGCTTTGGAAAAACCCAAATGGGACAAAAACCAAAGTTAAGGAAAAAAGTACAACTTTTCTCCCCCTCAATTTAGCATATAAATCACCAATTTTCTAAAGACATGGTACTTCTGGACCCTTAATATCCTTTCACAATCTAATCAAAGATGAAAAGATCATTTGTCTTCATATCGTAATATATCTCTCTTTGTACACTCGAACTACAGGTCGAGATATTTTAAGAAGCTCTAATTATTCTTATCAAGCACTTCAAGTGCAAACTTAGATATGTGCCATCAACGATAATCAAGGATCTGGTCATTTCAAGACAACTCATAATCAATTCTAACACTGTCAACGTTCATGAAATCTCTTCAGGAGTTTTATACCAGTGGACATATCACCATTGTTTGAAGTTACTACTATAACCTTGATCTAAATCATGCTAGTGCATTATTTGTTGTAAATGTGACTTTTGTCACCATCTTTTGCATTTACTAATGCCTTTACTAGCTTGTTTGCTATATAGTTTATTGAACTTCTGGTTCCCTTCTAGTTCATGCAACATATTACTTCTTGATCTCCGTTTCCTCTCCCCCTAAATACCGAGCATTTTATCATCCGTGATAAACTCTAGGTATTTGATCATCTATGAGGACCTAATCCTCCATATACATCATCTTTCTTGATTTACAACAACTAAGTGTAATCTTGGGGAGATTTCAGTGCCTAAACCGAACATTTAAAACTTGTAAATATAAAGCTCTCTCCTAGAGATAAATTACAAAGGAGAATTTATTCTATTGTTGATCGAAATCGAATCAATCTCTTGATATTTATGCCTGCTTGTTAGCCATTATTGACGACTCTACTGGGTCATTCCATGCGTTAGCATTATCCTAAATGATAATCTCATAAGCAACGACTTCACTTGATCGATTTAATCGTCAGCTTTTCAATGCTCATTTATCCAACATATCAATTTCATTGATAGCATTTCCATATTACATCCATATTGCCAACATGGGTAATCTATTTATTGTATGTCGGATCTTCTTTTGACATCCTCAATTAGAAGAAAACCACTACTTCTGGCAATTATTGGCTTTCACGATCCCAATTTATCTGTCATCACTCATTCCCTTGAGTGTTTTGACGCTCTTCTAGAGTCATTTTCTCATATGAGTTTACTGCTTGATTATATCAACAGGCCTTTGAGGACTAATTTTGATGCTCTTTTGGAGCCATGTATAAGGTTTAATTATGCTTCAGGTTTTCCATATCATCAAGTACAAAGCTCTAAACCATTCTAACATTTTCATGCGATGATTCATTCACAGTTTGGGAGATTACAAATCCAATAGGCAAACCATTATCTTTGACTTGTTCTTCCACATTCTCCTTGATGTGGGAGTCGACTCATACATGATTATCTATAATCATTTTCAAAAATTATGACCAGTATCCTAACAACGGTTGCGCGCACCGTATCCTCTTTATGTCCTCTTCTAGAGGTAACAATATATATTGCATTTGGCAATAAGCTAGAGAGGTTGTTATGAACCATATGTCATTTAGCTAGCTATTTATTTGAGTTCTACCATACCCAAGTAAATTAAGAACAAGATCCCAAAATAAAGAGTCTTCGGGCTCTCAAGAATAAATTTATCGATTTCACACAATTTAACAAGTTAAGGATTTGCTTCAAACTCTTCTCCCAAATCATCATTTGTTGAATAAAATTGGCATCATCTACCCATATATGGTTTCTTCAAGAAACATTTTCAATGCATATACATATACATAAAATGCAAAT
Source organism: Persicaria maculosa (assembly GCA_963922045.1). Lineage (NCBI taxonomy): Eukaryota > Viridiplantae > Streptophyta > Magnoliopsida > Caryophyllales > Polygonaceae > Persicaria > Persicaria maculosa. Next base: position 68,100,720 of record OY998251.1, on the reverse strand, counting down.
CAAATCAAATGGATAAATAAAACATAGATTCCATGTAGCTTCAAATAGCCCATCTATACTAAAAACGAACCAAATACAACCAAGTTTGCATAATCAAAGGTGTTGGATCATCTAGGATCCTTCGTTGATAATCTTTCATATGTAGAGATAAGTTTATCTACTTCAAGAGATAGTTTTTATTAACACAAACAATATATATAATCCTTATCAATATAAAACCACATATGTTTACGACATACCAACTCTTAACAAGTTGTTTCTTCTGGAAACACATTGAGTTTTGTGCAAAACTAAATTCAAATATATACACCTCACAGGTAAATAACAAAAGCGATCTCAGTAAATTAAAATAAATGCACTACAAATAATTAAAATTTACTCGGCCACTTCAGGTGGATATCAATTCAGATATTTATCACTTGTTTCAATAAACACTATCATTCACAAATACTGTTGGTTTAATAACTATCTCAAATTTCAATTTCAATAATTTCATCATCATCTATGAGAGAAAATGTATTTTCTTATTTGCATGCAATTACTTTGGGGGATATAATACAAATCAACTTCATGATAAATAATGTCAACTTCTGGTGACCAGGAAACAAACAAGTTTAATCACTTCAGGAGTTTATATTTCACCTTCTATGAAACAAATCATATATGAAATAATTTACAAGTACAGGATGGAATCAACAACATCATCTTAGCTCATTACTACAAAGATGAGGCTAATATTTTAATCGATGCATGATGACGTTATATATTTATCAACTTATCAATGTATCAATTCATTTAGATATCATTTATCATGTATTCGTCCAATATATGGTCAATTTACCCAATAACCATATCTATATGCATCATCAACCCCCAAGCGTACATGATTTATCAATGCTCTAAATTCTTATATATCAAAGTATATTAGCACTATGGCATGATTTATGATATAAAATCTACATGTGCAATCAATAACGTCATTTTGCAATTAGCAAGAGGCACAAAAACCATAACTCAAACATATGATGTTTAGGCTTACCTAACCGCAAGCTCGATCGCATATACCAATATTGAGAAATCGGTCCAACTCCATCCGAGCCTTAAAGTTGAGCCTAACACAAATAGGCTCACTACCAAGTAGAGTTCAATCTTCTAAGGTTCGGCTCCTTTTACCATGATATCCTAGTGTGGATCCGTGGACAAACCACTCGCATGACACCACCCATAACCAAATCAAAATATTAATAAATTATAATAATGGTTTATTTAAACGGATACCATATAACATAATTCTATCCATCCTTATGTATAAGGCCTTAAACCTTTTGAAATTCTAATTAATCAAGTAAGGAAAGTCAACGCGCCTCTTATGTGATCAACACGTACATAATCACACTCCGAAACAAATATTATCAGAATGCCTTATTTTGATTAACTTTCCAATTGGTGCAAATAAAATAAAACAAAATATCATTACTCATCGCTACATGGATGATACTTATTGTTTCATCACTACGTACAGGGATGAAATTTATCCATCACATCAAGTGATTCATAATATCAATTTCTTTACATTCATCTATTTCGAGGGATTTAATATTTTCTACTTCGGGAGACCAATTAAATTATTTTTAAACAAAATAGTAAATTAGAAAAATCAAATTGCACTTACCTCTACTTACCTCCACGACAACGCACTTCTGAATTGATATAATTTATGTATACATCCTCTTCGGGAGATGTGTTTATCTACTTCACTCGCTAAATCTCATCGCTTCTGAGAAGAGATTTTCCACCCACCGGAACCTTCACTAGGGACAAAGTTTGCAACCCTAGAAGTTTGGCTCTTTTTTGTAATTATCAGAAAAGTAAACCCAAGCCGCAATTTTTAGAAATTCTAAGGCCGATTTTGTAGTTAATCCAAATTTGCCATAAATTGGATCGTTTTCTCCGATCACAGCGGCGGAGAAGCATCCAAACGCGTTCTGATCGTGCCCCTAGCGCTAACGACGCGGCGAATCGGGTCAACGATGATGATCGCGGGTCACTGAATGGGCCGTGGATTCGTGCGAGGGGTAACGCGGTGGCGCTGGGCATTTGGCGACGATATAGGCGGCGGGCCGGCGGCTCAAGATTCCTAGGCGGCGTCCAGGGCGAAGAAGAGTCCCTGGTTCAGCCCCTGGTACTCGGCCGCGTTGTTCGTCGTGTGACCCCAGCCCGGCCCTCACTTGAATGGTCCGGCCATCATAGGAATCGCGAATCGTTCCTCCGCCGCTTCGTCCGGGGTTTCACTTCAAATCACCGTCGTATTCGATAACACAGTGTTTCGAACAGCGCCTTCGGCCAGCCATATCGATCTTCAAAAGTCGATCTCTTTGGTTTCTACGTTGTGAAGAATCCAAGTAAAACCCACCAGCTGCTGCGAGCCTTGCTTCTTCTCGAGCTCCAGGGAGGATGCAAATTTGGGAATTTAGGGTTACAATCGAATAAAGTAATAAATTTCATGCAAAATATTATAAACTTCAGTCATACAAATCCAAAAATGCAAACGTGCTTTCAAGTTTTGATCTTTAATTAAAAAAAATGAATCAATTGATCCACATATAGTTCTAAAAACAATTAACGATCTCTTATATAATCAGGAGTATAATTTGAACAATTAAAGAATTAATATATCAAAGCAAAGGTTGCAGATTTTACATGTATCAAAGAATTAATGGATCTCAAAACACATCATGGCGTCACATAGCATATATATTGACAAGTGTAACGGCCCGAGATTATGATTCCCGGGTTACTTTTCGAGGGATGAAACCCCTCGTTAGGATCTTACTCCCCGAGTACAGGTTGAAGGTTTGAAATTCTAAACTGATGTTTTCAAGAGGGATTTCATACCCAAGTTTGAAGGGATCGTTGGAATCCCCGGGGAAGTCCCCTGTACCTATCGTAAGTCTAAGCGTGGAAAACCAAAGATCACACAAATAGAGGAAGTAAAGCATAATACAAAGGGGTGCCACGGCAGAGCCGGGTCAAAATATGATCAACCATTCAAATTCGAGCCGTAATTAAATTGGTGAAGTTGGAATCTCAACTCTCTCTTTCCGCCATGTTAGACCCAGCGGTCATGGACTCAAATCGGCATCAATAGTAGTAAGCATAACGGATACCTAAAAAAAATTGATATGGGGCGGGATCAGATCGATGCCCACTTTAGCTCTGCATCCCAACCCTAAGCACACATATATGCTATACCTAATAAAGATGCTTCTAGATGCATTGCGAGATATTAACACACTAACATGCTCCTAAGATCAAGTGCATAATAATAATAAGGCCTTCGCACAGAATACCAAGTGGTATATCCCTCTCCTACCTCCACCCCCTTCCGATAGGGCGGAGACTGGCCAGCTCGTGAATGCATTCCATCATAATCGGGCGGCACGCATGCCTAACCCGCTCCACAATAAAGCCCGCAGGCATCTCATAATATAAGGAAGTGCATGACTCGATTGACTCAGGACGGGACCCGATGAGACTAGGTCGTCCTATAACCCTAGCAATGACTCAAGTTACTTCACAGATAACGGCCGTTCTGTTTACATACACATAAAGAAATAGAATGCTCAACCGTCGATGCAACCTAGCATGGTACTACATGGCATGCTGATCATGAATGCAAGCACCTAGTATATCATGCACCTAAAGCAGGGAATAGCTCTATTCAATCTGAGTAAGCTCCGAAGAGACTTACTTGGAAGTGCAGAACAGCAAAAGGCAACAACTAGGTATACAGAAAGCCAACATGTCACAGATGATCACCTAACACATATATAAGTAATACAAATAAGTCTACTTCTAATGTTTCTTAAGCATATAATATCACACACAAGTTATCAAATTTATTCACCAAGTTAGGCAAGGTAAGTCATTTTCCCAAGGTTTCTCAAAACTCTTTTAAAACCTCAAGTTAGATCGAATCACCTTTCAAAACGCTTTCTCAAATCATCCAAAAATCCATTATTCTTTTAAATCAACTTATTTTATTATTTTATCAAAATAAATCCGACATGGTTAGGGTATTTCCAAAATTCCTCTTTTTAATTTATTAAATCAACTCTGACCTTTGAAAACCTTTTTCGAAGTTCTCTTTTTTTTTTAAACTTCAAGTCCAATAATAATATTATATAATATTTGATTTGCAATTTATTTAATATTTATATAATATACCCAATCTTTTAAAACTCATTTCCAAACAATTAAGTCAAACAGGACCCATTAATAAAAGATCAACCGAGCCCATTTCATGTTCTGGATTTAAAACCAAAATTTGATAAATAGCCCAAATCAATTCAAGAAGTAGAAAGGCCCAATACCCCTATAAAGATCCGGCCCAAATATCCCAAATCAAATGCTCAGCTCACTCTCGGCCAAATCTTAAAATAAAAGAGAAAGAGGGGCCCAGTGCTGGCTGACGTGGACTCGAGCTAGAGGGGGGGCCCAGGTCGTCTTCTTCCTCAGCCTTCCCCCGTTCTCATGGCCTTCCGTTGCTCCGCTGACCTCGGTCTCGCTCTCTCGACGTCGTTCTCGCTTCCTCGGCTCCGACTTCCTCTCTCTCGCACCTCGCCGCTCTCGCTCTCCTCTCTCTCGCTACCACTCACTCTCACCGTCTCTGCTCCCGACCTCGCCGGACCCGCTCGCCCGCTCTCACTCCCGCCGGTTACTTCTATCGGATATGGAACGAAAAACACACAAGTAGTTGAACACTAGGGATGAATAGAGGTTTAGGAAGCTCACCGGCAAAATGGGCTCGATGGAGTCGCCGGGGTTTCGTCGGAGGTGCGATTCGGCTCCGGAGGCTCGGGGAAGTTTGGCGAACCTGGATCGACTGTGCTCGGTTATAAAGGTGAATCCTTTGCGCGGATTCAATCGGAAAAAGGGAGGAGAGAGCCCTTACCGTGGTTTTCGAAGGGAAGCAGGGCGAGGAGGCAGAGTAGCGGCTCGACGGCGCTCGGGAGGTGCTGGGCTGCGGCTTGATATGAGAGGATTTGTTTGAAAATTAAAATGGAGGAGGGGAGGCTTGGCGTGGGGGCGAATAGGGAGTGCAGAAGGTCCACCTTTCTTGTTCTTCCTCTTCTCCAGATCTGAAAAAAAAAATGGAGAGATGGAAGAGTAGTTTTTACTTTTTAGGGATATGAAACAAATAGTGGAGAGGGGGAAATTGGGGATATGTGGGTTTGAGTCAAGGAAACAACATAGAGCTGTATTGTATTGCAGGTGTGGGTTGGCATAGGGGCCACTTTTCAAGGGTTGCGTTTGGCAGCATTCTAAAATGGGAAAGTCAATGAAGTGAAGAATGAGGGAGGGTGGGAGATGTTGTTCTTGATTTGTGAAAGAAACACAAAGAGGTGAGTTGGAGTATGGGTGCATCAGACCAATGGGCATCTGCGGGTCTGATAGAAACTAATGGGAAGAAGGCAAAGTGTTCCCAAAATCAAAATACCCAAAATTAATCCCTGAAATCCACTCTCTCGGCTTTATCTCGACTCGATCAAAATAAAATTTAAATCTTCCAATCTGAATTTAATAATGAAACCTGAACATCATTTTTCAATTCTCGGCATGTGAAAGCAGGAAGAAAAATCTATTTTGCATAAATTTCAAATTTTGACCGGCATCCGCTTTAAGAGTTTCGAGTTAGATTTATTAAATTAAGAACGAGTTTTCCTTAGAATATCCGATTTAAATTCATTTTTCTAAAAATTAAGATTTGAAAATCCGGGCCTTTACATCATCCACCTCTAAAAACAAGTCTCGTCCCCGAGACTAAAATCACTTCAAAGTAGGGGATGAAGTTGAGATTGACGAGTCCAAGGACCATGTCCAAGGATCTTGTAATCATCTCGGTTGCGTCTTCCGGGATTCTCACAACATTCTAGTCACGGTCGCGATATCTCCAATTGGCCTTGACAAGTATGCAATAAGCGCCCCTATCACATCCTCGCTTCGACCTTTCGGAAGTATCACAACTCTAAAAGTTCTACAATATCATCATTAGGTCTTAGCAAGCATTCTACAAGCGCCCTCATAAAATACTTGTATCCACTTCGTGAAGTATCATAGAGTTGCCCGGGTTTGAAGAGTTTCAAAGGGGAGTCCACAATTGAAAAGGTTGGCCTCAAAATCATTGAAATTTTCGATCACATTCGGCCTATCAAAATCCATGTTAGTCTTTTTCAAAACCGTTCAAAACCTTTCAAATCAAGCAAACCTCTCAACTTCAAAACCATTCCAAAGCTTTTCAAAATCCAAGTTGGTCGCTTCCAAACTCTTTCAAAACCCTTTAGATCCCAAGTTGGTCAAACAAATCCAGAACTCAAGAGGTGGAATCATCCACCTCTAAAGGCTAATCCCATATTCTCTTCCTAGGTTCCAATCTCAAAAGCAATTCCAATCTACGAATCTCTAACCATTATTAGAATCAACATAACCAAGACATGCCACCTCATAAACAACCAATCACTAAAGTTGGCCACGCCAAAACCGTAACATGAATAGCCATTGCTAACATTGCCGCACACTAGTATATTGAAACGACAACACTCAACATTAGCATTTCAGGTTCTAGGTGTCAACAAATAAGAATGCAACAACAAGAATGTCATTTTTGAAAGGTCAACACACAACCACATCAAATCTCAACCTTAGTAGATCACATCAGCATGGTTTCCTATTTACCACCACCAACACAACAGAATTTTGTCATAATAGGGGCTTCAGTCTAATGGGAAGACAACAAGTCAGCACAACAAAATCCATTTCAACAAGATTCAGCAAGCCAAGATATTCACCATTTTCATAGCCAAGGACGTAGCAGAAAATCAATCTTGATATAGCAATGCATAGGGATGTCGACACAATCATGTTTCAGCAATTTAAGTTCAAGTTGTCGATCATAGAATCTGTCATGCTCTCATGGTTCGGTAATAGCAAGGTCTAACACCATAGCAAGCAACAAAATATTATCGCGGCAACATTTAACTTAACAGGTCATCGCATATCATTATATCAGGATAACATGCATCCTTATACTATGGACTCTACACTCTATTATCACTTAATTTCCAAGTATTTCATATCAGCATATAACATGATTTCACACTAGGTTTATACATCATTATCTCTCAATACCTCAAACAGTTACATGTCACAAATCCTAATATACTATCATGCTTGGCAAGTATTGCAGAATATCAGGTATCGACATAGCAAAACAAGTTACCACATAACCTCATGCTAATAATAATTCGAGCAAAGGTAAAATCATGCCAACATCACAATATCATACTGTCACATATTATCGGGGCACATAATATCATTATTACCAACACAAGTCAGGATTTGAGCAAGTATAATTCACATTCCATGAGTAAAAGAATTCAGGGAAGGCCTACCGACACAGATCACCAATCATATCACAAGGTCAGTCACATGGGAGCACCAAAACACTAAAATTCATAATCATAAGTAGAAGTTAACCAGGTAACGTCCACCACTAGTTCATCATTCAAAGGATTAATATGTTAGTTCGGGGACCTGGGGTTTATGGGCCCACCGTGCTTCCACCGCGTCGCTCCCGTGCTATTTGGCTAAACGTGTTCTTTTCTACGCCATCGTTTGTCAAAGTATTGCAAGCAACTTTTAAGTTAGTGGAGATAGGGGAGAGACAAGAAGAACAACCCGGACTCCCCACGGAACCGAACACAGACCAACTGATGATGACACAACGAAAAAGGAACAAGATCCCAACTTAAGAAGGAGTAAGGTGCCCTTATGGAACTCTACGAGGTCACAAGTGCAGCAAGCAAGACACATACCAATCGTGGAGTAAACTAGTCACATCACTGAACACTAACAGGCACCTACTTCGATGAAAGATGTTAACAAATAGGGGAAACCAAAAACATGATCAGGTTCTACCTGGGGTATAAGAGACTAACTAGCAACTTTTCATTTCATACATCAGACAAGCTTGATATATATAAGAAACAAGTATACACGGATACACAATAGATTTGTGCGACATAAAGCTCATGCAAAATCTAGTAAGCAACACAAAGCATTACACGTAGAGTAAATTGTTCATGACAGGTACACATAAGCATGTCATAATCAATGAGGGATCATATGCAGACCTATCGAGATGCTTCATATCAATCGAACTAATGCCATGATAGGATCATATAAAGTCGTATGGAAACCATGTCATGAAACAACAACATTCTTATGATAGGGTAAGTGCGGTATGTCAGAATATAATGAGCTATGGTTGGAAAGCAGTCCTCCATGATACTAGTAATATATTGTCAAAGAATGAACGCAATCAAGGATAATCGTTCAGGAATAAATTAACACTAAAATCACATTTCATGTATACATGCATCTATCATGTCGCAGGGTATAGCACGCAACTAGATACTCAATTGTTAATTAACACATATCCCACCAAAATATGAATTTATCCAATTAAGCATCGGAAGTGCATCATGCGATAAGGACAGCAATTCAGATGAGAGCATTCATAAGCATGCCACTAATCATACTTAGCATGAGACAACTCTGTGGAGGCATAGCATTCTAACTGGACTAACAATATCTAACATGCTTGGACAGTCATAAGATCATGTAGCGAGAGTATAGCAAGGCTATCACAACCTATGACAAGAGTGGCTACATGAGATGCAAGTTGAGCATGCAATCGTACAAGTCATATCTCTACAGGCATATATTTTACAAGGTATTACATGTCGGTCACATATGTATATGAATAAGATGCATCGAGCAACTCCAAATAATAGTGGGACGAGTCATAGAAGTTTAAGCAGGACTACTATTGCACCCAATCATTAGCACATATAAAAGTAATATAAGCAGTTGTGATGAAGGGGTTATGCGCATATCAGAGATGTTGGGAAGAATACAAGACCTCGCGAAATCTATCCTACGTGAGAACATGTCATAAAGCAGATAGAGCATGAATACACACAAGTCAAAATTTATGGTTCCTATAAGATATAGTTTAACACAATGAGATGCATGGCTATGCAGCATAGGTTACATGTTCATTTGGCAACTAGCACGAATGCATTTAAGGGGTCAACCAGTCATAACGTGACCATATGAGGACAAGAGGGGAATATGGCGGAAACAACCACATGAGCTTAAGGGAGCACGACTTCTCATGAATATAAAGCATGCGAGTACACAAGTATAGATTGACAGTATACAACCAGGGCACGTATTTAACACAGGGATATATCAAGTCACATTGTGATCCTACATGATGCTAGCAATACATGGTAAGGCATGGGTATCCTTGCAGAGTGCACAAGAGAACATCACGGACGATAGATGATAAATCATGCTAGGAATGAACCGTCATATGAGTACATGGAATGGCACAGCAACTATCACATCATGGAACAATCATATTCACGTTCTGAAGCAAGCATGACAAGTTACCATTCAGCGAGTCATATTGGAATTCATAAGCTCTTTAGGATACTACCGGCACATATCGAACGTGAATACAATCAAGATACTTCGACTAGACTCACCCTAGCATCCAGGTGTCATTTATATGCGAAAAATGATACTAACTCATGAGTCGTACATACATTCATTCGATTAGCACAACAGTTTGCAAAGAGCCAAATAAGCCACACCGTAATGATCTAGAAGAATGACAGGCATATAGCGGAGTATAACATGGGTCTAAAGCAAGATAGCTAGACATGAATAGGATGATAGACAGTTAAGAGTCCAGGCAAATATCTAAACGACATATGCATAAAATACCAAGTCATACGTTCAGGGAAACACGAGAGGATAACACTGAGCAGGAGAAAACATCACGGAAATCAGGAAGGTAAGCATGCTATGGTTTAGTGGTCATAAAGGCACGAGGAGTAGTAAGAGTTAGACTAACATGCTAAGGGTCACACTATCATGATCCTAATCCAAGAGAGAGAGTGTGTAAACATCATGCGAGTTCGTAACTTACGACATATGCATTCAATCCATCATTCGTCCATCATTAGTATGACGATGCGGGGAACCAATGAAATCAGGTTGCACATGTCTAGGGGTATGACAAAAATACAACAAAGTACGACATGAGACCTAAGCAAGGTGACCAAGCATGAATATATAATGACTTACAACGACAAATCCACATTAAGGATCATCATAATATGTGTTGGGAATACCACATCATGTCGAGTCATGCATATATGGAACCAGGAATTATAGTGGTGTGTGCTCGTGCGGCGTGTCAGGTCATATATTCATGAAAGCATGTGAGAAACATGGAGATCATCATGGCATGACAGTTAGGTAAGCATGCTGGAAATTAGGCATCATACTAGGCAAGTTGGACATCAAGTTGTAACACACACTCATCAAGTAAAGACTCACCCTAACAGGATATCAGAATGGAACGATCACACTATCATGAGCCTATTTCTATAGAATTAGTTAGCTCCCTAACACATGACACATACATTCAAGCATTAGTATAACAATGCACATACTTAGTAGATCAGGCTGGGATGATATGGGGGCATAACAGATGTTACACAGACCTAAACAATAGATAAACATGGACATCAAGACATGTAGGCATAATTTCACACTATTGATCAATATGCAAGTCTAGGGGGTAGTACATATAGAATCATACAATCATGGACGAAGCAACTAAGATAACCCGACAGAGATCTACAAAGGCGAGTCTAATTCACTTCCATGAACCCCATGACTTGTTTCCCGTGACATATTTGTGTAACTCTTGACTAGTGTAGCAAAGGGTTCAAGTAAACCACGTACTCCAATACAGCCTCAAATGTGGTTATTCCTCCCATTTTCCCGTATATCATACCGACATCGCAAGAAAAGCTCAATAAAGACGTCTAGTAAGATCGGGGAAAGAAGACCGAAGAAGGAAGTAGTCAAACTTAAGAGGTCAAATGCGATCCCACGAGGACCAGAATCCCGACTCTATAATGGTAGAAGGTCTCCCCCGCTATTCCATTCAAGTAGGCATTTAACACATGATTCATAATCAAGAATATCAACCAAGTCTCCAATTTAAGCATACAGCACTCAGCACATAACAATCAACAATCAAGTTATCCTAAGGCCGCCTTTCAAGGGGCAAAACCTCATGGTCTCTACCTAACTAGCCACTCCAGCCACTACGGCGCAATCCCGTGGAGTCTTGTAAGCCCATCTGTAAAGAACAAGCTATATTTTGCCTACCCGTTCCCAGCTACATCCAATAGGGATGGTCTAGCGCCTTCACTACCCCTTCGTTTCTCTTTGTTTGATTACCGGATTTATAGAGTCAAGTTCGTATTTAGTCCATTTGAGTTAGCCATATTAAATTCATTTTGCCCTTTCTAAAACATTTTGGAAAACCATTTGAAAACCTTAGGCCATTTTCAAAACCACTTCAACCTATCATACTCGGTTTGCACAACCTCAGCTCTGATACCATCTTTGTAACGGCCCGAGATTATGATTCCCGGGTTACGTTTCGAGGGATTAAACCCCTCGTTAGGATCTTGCTCCCCGAGTACAAGTTGAAGGTTTGAAATTCTAAACTGATGTTTTCAAGAGGGATTTCATACCCAAGTTTGAAGGGATCGTTGGAATCCCCGGGGAAGTCCCCTGTACCTATCGTAAGTCTAAGCGTGGAAAACCAAAGATCACACAAATAGAGGAAGTAAAGCATAATACAAAGGGGTGCCACGGCAGAGCCGGGTCAAAATATGATCAACCATTCAAATTCGAGCCGTAATTAAATTGGTGAAGTTGGAATCTCAACTCTCTCTTTCCGCCATGTTAGACCCAGCGGTCATGGACTCAAATCGGCATCAATAGTAGTAAGCATAACGGATACCTAAAAAAAATTGATATGGGGCGGGATCAGATCGATGCCCACTTTAGCTCTGCATCCCAACCCTAAGCACACATATACGCTATACCTAATAAAGATGCTTCTAGATGCATTGCGGGATATTAACACACTAACATGCTCCTAAGATCAAGTGCATAATAATAATAAGGCCTTCGCACAGAATACCAAGTGGTATATCCCTCTCCTACCTCCACCCCCTTCCGATAGGGCGGAGACTGGCCAGCTCGTGAATGCATTCCATCATAATCGGGCGGCACGCATGCCTAACCCGCTCCACAATAAAGCCCGCAGGCATCTCATAATATAAGGAAGTGCATGACTCGATTGACTCAGGACGGGACCCGATGAGACTAGGTCGTCCTATAACCCTAGCAATGACTCTAGTTACTTCACAGATAACGGCCGTTCTGTTTACATACACATAAAGAAATAGAATGCTCAACCGTCGATGCAACCTAGCATGGTACTACATGGCATGCTGATCATGAATGCAAGCACCTAGTATATCATGCACCTAAAGCAGGGAATAGCTCTATTCAATCTGAGTAAGCTCCGAAGAGACTTACTTGGAAGTGCAGAACAGCAAAAGGCAACAACTAGGTATACAGAAAGCCAACATGTCACAGATGATCACCTAACACATATATAAGTAATACAAATAAGTCTACTTCTAATGTTTCTTAAGCATATAATATCACACACAAGTTATCAAATTTATTCACCAAGTTAGGCAAGGTAAGTCATTTTCCCAAGGTTTCTCAAAACTCTTTTAAAACCTCAAGTTAGATCGAATCACCTTTCAAAACGCTTTCTCAAATCATCCAAAAATCCATTATTCTTTTAAATCAACTTATTTTATTATTTTATCAAAATAAATCCGACATGATTAGGGTATTTCCAAAATTCCTCTTTTTAATTTATTAAATCAACTCTGACCTTTGAAAACCTTTTTCGAAGTTCTCTTTTTTTTTAAACTTCAAGTCCAATAATAATATTATATAATATTTGATTTGCAATTTATTTAATATTTATATAATATACCCAATCTTTTAAAACTCATTTCCAAACAATTAAGTCAAACAGGACCCATTAATAAAAGATCAACCGAGCCCATTTCATGTTCTGGATTTAAAACCAAAATTTGATAAATAGCCCAAATCAATTCAAGAAGTAGAAAGGCCCAATACCCCTATAAAGATCCGGCCCAAATATCCCAAATCAAATGCTCAGCTCACTCTCGGCCAAATCTTAAAATAAAAGAGAAAGAGGGGCCCAGTGCTGGCTGACGTGGACTCGAGCTAGAGGGGGGGCCCAGGTCGTCTTCTTCCTCAGCCTTCCCCCGTTCTCATGGCCTTCCGTTGCTCCGCTGACCTCGGTCTCGCTCTCTCGACGTCGTTCTCGCTTCCTCGGCTCCGACTTCCTCTCTCTCGCACCTCGCCGCTCTCGCTCTCCTCTCTCTCGCTACCACTCACTCTCACCGTCTCTGCTCCCGACCTCGCCGGACCCGCTCGCCCGCTCTCACTCCCGCCGGTTACTTCTATCAGATATGGAACGAAAAACACACAAGTAGTTGAACACTAGGGATGAATAGAGGTTTAGGAAGCTCACCGGCAAAATGGGCTCGATGGAGTCGTCGGGGTTTCGTCGGAGGTGCGATTCGGCTCCGGAGGCTCGGGGAAGTTTGGTGAACCTGGATCGACTGTGCTCGGTTATAAAGGTGAATCCTTTGCGCGGGTTCGATCGGAAAAAGGGAGGAGAGAGCCCTTACCGTGATTTTCGAAGGGAAGCAGGGCGAGGAGGCAGAGTAGCGGCTCGACGGCGCTCGGGAGGTGCTGGGTTGCGGCTTGATATGAGAGGATTTGTTTGAAAATTAAAATGGAGGAGGGGAGGCTTGGCGTGGGGGCGAATAGGGAGTGCAGAAGGTCCCCCTTTCTTGTTGTTCCTCTTCTCCAGATCTGAAAAAAAAAATGGAGAGATGGAAGAGTAGTTTTTACTTTTTAGGGATATGAAACAAATAGTGGAGAGGGGGAAATTGGGGATATATGGGTTTGAGTCAAGGAAACAACATAGAGCTGTATTGTATTGCAGGTGTGGGTTGGCATAGGGGCCACTTTTCAAGGGTTGCGTTTGGCAGCATTCTAAAATGGGAAAGTCAATGAAGTGAAGAAGGAGGGAGGGTGGGAGATGTTCTTGATTTGTGAAAGAAACACAAAGAGGTCAGTTGGAGTATGGGTGCATCAGACCAATGGGCATCTGCGGGTCTGATAGAAACTAATGGGAAGAAGGCAAAGTTTTCCCAAAATCAAAATACCCAAAATTAAACCCTGAAATCCACTCTCTCGGCTTTATCCCGACTCGATCAAAATAAAATTTAAATCTTCCAATCTGAATTTAATAATGAAACCTGAACATCATTTTTCAATTCTCGGCATGTGAAAGCAGGAAGAAAAATCTATTTTGCATAAATTTCAAATTTTGACCGGCATCCGCTTTAAGAGTTTCGAGTTAGATTTATTAAATTAAGAACGAGTTTTCCTTAGAATATCCGATTTAAATTCATTTTTCTAAAAATTAAGATTTGAAAATCCGGGCCTTTACAACAAGGCACAAGATAATAAACATTTACAATATTACTAATGATTACTTATCTTTGATTTGCCTTAATATTCATGCGTGTTGCCGCAATTGGAGCCCTAGCCGCTGATCTTTACAACTATCGTCTCAAAGAGCAAATCTTCGTGCTGATAACGTATTGTAAAACAGAAGAGGAGGAGAATCTGAGATTGTATTCAACTGTATGTCCTGGGGAATCCACCAAATACAATATATATAGAAGTAATCTCCTTGGCCTCCAAGAATAAGATCTTATCTAAAAAGGTAAAACTCTATCTAAATAAATATACATATATCTTGTACATCCATAAATAATAATATTATAATATATAAAATTATGAATACAACTTATAAAACTATCATATACTAGTCTTATTACCCGCGTGATACACGGCGTTTTAATAAATACTCCGTATTATTTTATTAAATTATGAAGATTAAAAATAACTTGATTGAAAAATTTCTAGGAAATCAATATACAATCCATTAAAATATCTAAATTAAATAAATAACATTATTAATAAATTTAAATATAAAAATAAACAAAATTGTGTTGTAACCAATAAAATTGTATAAAACTTAATAAAATAAACTATCTTATTATATTATTATTTAATAATTCAAGTTTCTTCTATGACCCCACTAATAAATTTACATTAAAAACAAATGATTTTTTAAAGATGTGGATAACTATTTATATTATTATAAAATTTGATTTAAAAATACGAAAATATCATTCACTAATACAAACTAACTCATAATTTTTAGAGTTGTCCATTGTTTGATTTAGTAGTAAAATATAGTCAAACTTTATCATATAAACATATGTTTTGTATTATATATTGATATTGATGATTATTATAAAAATATATGTATCAAATCGGCAATAGATATATCTTAAATCTTAGTTATATTAAATAAATACTTAGTTGTCATGATTTTATAAAATAATAACAATAGGTTATCATCAAATAATAGGTACAAATTGTACTATATTTATAAAGTGAATATTAAGTTGTCAATTGTGCTATTTTTTGTGATATTATAAAAATAATTTTAATATAATTAATATAATAAAATATAATTTATTAACAAAATGAAAAAAAACATACCATGTCCATTCATCAACTATCTCTCCACCAATAAATATTAGAATAGATATATATTTATGTTGTCATACATAGGCATATCATGATACAAAATAATGAGGCGGCATATCATGATACAAAATCATGAGAATATAAGATGCATTATTCTAATTTATAAGGGTTAAGAGAACATTAATTGAAGTGGGAAAAAATTGGATATGATAAAGATCGAAGAGAACCTACAGTATATGCTGTATGTAGTGAGTTTTTCAATTCTTTTTGGAGAATTAATGTGTCCGAGTATATAGAGTAAAATTTTATAAAATATATCGAGGTAAAATATTTATATGAAAATGATAGAATTTGTAAATCATCAAGTTAAAGTTTTCTACGTACATAACTAATTAATATGTTGAGGTCAAATATTTATATTAAAATGATAAAATTTGTAAATAATTAAGATATGAAGTTGAATATTTATATTAGAAATGATAGATTTTGTATCTAACTAAAATATGAAATTGAATATTTATATTTATATTTATATAGACAGAGTTATTGTTCAACGTGGCTTAAATATATTGGATCATCATTAATTGACGTGTCAAAAAACTCGAGCCAGATCGCACCAGAACCCGCCACATAGGATTTCCACGCCTCTGTTTTAGTACTATATATATTGATTGATTCATAATTCATAATTGCATATATTCATATTCTCATAGTCTTGTTTAAAAAAAACTCATATTCAATTATTTATGTTTGATTATTAAGTACTTAAGTAGATGATATAAAATTTGTTATAGACAAATTATTATCTTTCATCTCTAAATAAAGTTATGATTTTATATCTTATTCATTTCAAGTGATTTGATCGATCATTTTTTTGGTAATTTTACTTATGTGAGATAATATAAAATTATAAATACAAGTATTAAAATTAAGTGTACAACTTATAAAACTATCATATGTGACGAAACACCAAAAAATAAATAATCATATGCATAGATAATCGGGTTCCCGCTATATAAATAAAGTCGTTTTTAGGTTGATTATAAACCCGACCAAAATGTGGGAAAACCCACTAAAAACTCCTACCGACACGTGTCATCAAACATCCGACACTTGTCCTAAAACCCGACACTTGTCCTAAAACCCAAGACACTTGTCCAATGATTCATGCAAAGGGGAGCTCATCTTGGTCTATATATATCGGAATGATGGGTCATTTCTAAGGGTTGGAAATTGGGATCTCCAACGGCTTAGGCCGGATTCCCTAGCTTTGAGCCCCCTTTTAAGCGGGATTAGTCTCGGCTGGTAAAAAACCGACGTTGATGAAACTTCCCAATAGGGGAGGCCCTAAAGGGCTCCGTACTTCTCACGGCACAGGTTGGGCCGCGCCGAGTTTCTCGGTGCGGGTCAGGTAAGCCCGTCGAGAGCGCCCTGGGTCACACGGGGTCCACTCCCGGGTCCCACCGAAAGTGGAAACCCGAAAATCGAGTTTCGTCAATATATTCATATTCCGTAATCTTGTTTTGTTAAACTATATTCAATTATTTATGTTAGATTATTAAGTATTTAAGTAGATGATATAAAATTCGTTATAAATAAATCATTATCTTTTACGTCTAAATAAAGTTATGATTTTATATTTTGTTCATTATAAATGATTTGATTGATCATTTTATTTTTATTAAATTGATTATTACACAAGTAAAATTTTATTTTTGTTAATTAGATTATTCTTTATAAAAGAAATTTCATAAACTATGAGGAAATGAAAATCAGAGAGAATGAAATTTTACTGGGAGGGAATGAAATTTGAGAAAGAAGGGGGAAAATATAGGAGGGAAATGTAAAAATAAAAAAATAGTAAAATGGTAAAAAAAAAACCAATTGAAAGCTGAAAGCTGGAACTCGAAAAAAGAAAAACCCAAAAAATTAATCTCAAACGTCAAATTCTCATGTCAATTGAAAGCTAAACAACCCTAGGCCGCTAGGCGGCTAGGCGATCACAGTCCCGCACAGGAGGTGAGGAGGACTTCTTCCTTGGCTCCTTCCTCCGAATCTGACCTCCACCAGGCCATCGACACCGCATCCGGTCCAACCACACCAGGCCACCGTCACCGCCAACGCCACCGCCCACCTCTCCTGCAACTCCTCCCTCCGCCTCTACTGCAACTCGAATAACTGTCCGACCCACCAGTCCGGTGCATCCTTTGCTCCTTCCTCCGATTCCGATCCCCACTAGCCTAGTCCGACCCCCACCAGGTCACCGCCACCTCCCACCTCTGCTGCAACTCCTCCCTCCCTCCACCTCTGCTGCAACTCAAACGACGTACTACCTCCACCTCTGCTGCAACTCAAACGACTGTAGTACGTCTGTAAACATAGTATTAGTCTATAAAGATAGTATTACCTTATCTGAATCTCCTACTGAAGGTAAGTTAGGGGAACAATGTTTTTGTGATTTGTGAGATAGTTATTGCTTGTTACTCCCTCCGTTCCAAAATAAAAGTCATTTGACTTTTCTGCACGTATTTTAACGAGGTAAAATCTATATAAAATTTTCTTTAATGAATTTGTTTTTATAAGTTGAATACCGACTATGAAATTATTAAAAAAAATTGATTAAAAAAATAATATTTTATAGTGTTTTTACCTCCTCAAAAAGCGTGCAGAAAAAGACAAACGACACTTATTTTGGAGCGGAGAGAGTAATTGTTATTCTGATTTGTTATTTCTTAGAACCACCTGATTATTTGGAAGACACTTTGATTACTTACTATCATGTTTGGGCATTCTTTTTCTAATGGAATAAGAAGCTATATGGCAGCCTTTGAATTAAAAAAAAAAAGATTTGTATTTCTTATTTGTGAGATAGTTTTTGTGATTTCTGTTTTTGTGATTTTGTGAGATAGTTTTTGTGATTTGTAAGTTAGGGGAACAAGGTAAGTTAGGGGGGGAACTTCTGATTTGTTATTTCTGATTTTTGACATAGTTATTGCTTGTTAATTGTTATTCAGATTTGAGATTTCTCAGTTCATATATATATATATATATATATATATATATATATATATTATTAATCATTTATTTTAGACGATTGTTTAACATTAGATTAAATTAGCACAAGGAGACAAAATTAAAGCATAATTTTCTTTATTTTTTGTAGAACTGTAATAGTATATATAAATGAATGAGTAGATAATACAATGGGTTTCTTAACCACAAGAGTGTGACCTGATATGAATTCAATGAGAAGTTGGGCGTGTAGAAGAGCTTGAAGAAGAAATTTTGTGATAACCACGTTCAAGTTGCGACGTGGAATAGTTCAGATAATAGCTTGGAAGAATAGTTTTAACTTGTGAGCAATGTTCTAAAAATCGCGCCTAGGCACCGCCTAGGCGCTAGGCGACAGGGCACCTGGGAATTTTTAAGCATAAGCGGGCCTCTAGGAGGTAATCCGCCTAGGCACCACCTAATCCTGCCTAGGCGTCGCCTAGACCCCGCCTAGTCCCGTCTAGGGAACGCCTAGTCCCGCCTAACCCGATGATTATTCAATTTTAGCTTTTAGGCATGTGATTAGTTAACTTGGGGTTTTTTTATCCCCCATGTCTGGATATATTTGTTCTTGAATCGAACCTATGGTTTTGGATTTTGGAAGGTTTAGAGTCGCTAATCGGACGCCTACTTTTGCGTTTATTTACTTTAATGATAGTTAAACACGACAAATTTGGGTTTACGAGTGATATTATGGATTATTATTACATTCTATGAATTATTTACATGTGTTATGCGTTAAAATATAAGGAAATAATTAAGTTTGTTCCAAGTCCGCCTAGGCACCGCCTGGGCACCCGCCTAACCGCCTAGGTGCTAGGCGGCCACCCACCGCCTAGCGGCTGCCTAGCACCTTTTAGAACATTGCTTGTGAGTACTATGGTAAGTATCGTAAACGTCTTCGACACGTTTTTGGAAATGACAATGATATAGACAATGAAGATACTGGTCTCGATACAAGTACGAAAAAAAGCATGTGCAAATTTGAGTTGATTTGTCGAGAGTATCCAAGAGGTAGTTGGAAAGTGATGGTGGTACACGGTGTTCACAACCACGAGCATATGTTGGTAGGTCATTCATTCGTCGGGCGTCTAAATGCAGGTCAATGAATGTGATAGAGCATGTTTAGTATTGCATTATAAATTACATTTAGCATAGTTTAGTTGTGAATAGTGCATATTTTAGTTACAATTACATGTTTACCGGTGATGTTGGAAGAGTCGGAATCTATGCAATTTTATGGTTAATTTCAGGTAAAGGTGGATCCGACGAGGAATGAGGAGACTCTTGGATGAAGGAAGATTCAAGTTGAGGAAGAAAAGTGAAGAGCACGGGAGCGGAGTCGAATTTTGAGAGCCTAAGTGAATAACAAGTCAGCAAAAGTTGTCGCCAGACATGTTGAACTTGTTTCACACTTTCTGGAGGCCTCGGTGGTCCGATTGACTATTATAACCATGCGTTGGAAAGCTCTCTTTGAGATATACAACTTTCGTGTTGACATCGAGACCAAATTCCAAACAGAAAAATCGTTGTGAACAGTAAAATCCGCCCCGCGGCCCGAACCTCTGATGAGCGACTTCGCAATCGCTGGCCGCCCCGCGGCCTGGGTTGGCTGCCCCGCGGCCCTCGCAGAAACACGCCGTTCAATTCGAGACCTTAATTAATTAGGGTTTTTTGTTTATGTCTTGGCCGACTTGTTAGAAGCTATTTAAGACGTTTCTAGTTTATTCTTTCACATACCTTATGCACTTTAGAGAATTGTTGAGAGCGCCGTTGAGCATGAGCAACTAAACTCTCAAGGTTTCGCCTACAGTTTGGATCTTTGATTGTTGAATTGTGAGTTTCTTAATCTAGTTTTTATTCCTATTCCAATGTTTTGACTTCTTTGTGCTTAATTGCTTGAATGTGTTTTATTCTCTCTGGCCTGATCAATTAGTTAGAGTAGATTCATTCAATTGCTAGGGTTTTGCAGATTCCTCGTAGCGAACCTTAACCCAAGTGGCAATCATATCCCTTTAGGACTCGTAGGACTAATTGGATGTGTAGGAAGTTGAATATATGTTAAATATCGACTCGTAGCTTGATATTGCATGTACCTTGGTTAATTCATATTCTTAATGCTATCTCTAGGTTAAATCTTAACCGTGTTAGGGTTATTTAGAGATAAGGGTTGTTAGGACTCGTAGGACTAGTAATTTACCTAAGATCTGGACAAGGACATTAATAGGAAAAGGCAAGAACTAGAGGCTGAAACAAGGATCGAATTCATCAATCGAAGTGATAAATTGTAGGTGAACCTATTTCTCTCCATTGCATTCTACAATCAATTTACTTTGTTTGCTTGCTTCTGCCTTGATAAAAGGCGGATCTTTTTCACACCAAAACCCCCTCATATTCTTACTAGCGATTAGAATTGACAATCGAATTGAATAGATTTCCCTGTGGATCGATCTCTTGCTTACACACTATACTAGTTGTGAGTTTGAGTATTCTTTGGCAAAAATAACGACAGGTTTTTCTCTTGTCAAATTTGGCGCCGTTGCCGGGGAATTCTTATCAATTTCTTGTGTTTTTTTTTATCGCTAACATTTGTATATATTTACATCTAACCCCGTCGTGGACCTATCTTACGGTTCACGGCACCTTATTGCTATTATTTCTAGATGTTGAAGTTATGGCAGTTTCAGGGAGAGTATTTTCACAATTACCTCACAAGAGTGCAAAATTTATTTGACATCCGTTATTCACGGGGTTTCCGAGATAGTTTGCGAGATGTGGTGGTATGCGTTTTTGAGGGCATGACTCTTGAAACCCGAGAACTTGCCAGGTCCATAAACAATGGAAGCTTTGATGGTTTAGGAGTGTCGGGATTATGGGATCTTCTCTCCTACATGGGTGACCAATCGGCGGAGGAAGAATCCTACACTTCGACGTTTCAACCAATGGAGTACTCCGACCCGTCCATGGAGGATTCAACCATTGTCTTGATGGAGCAAATAGGGCAATTACGTGAGATGGTGAATCAAAATGGGGAAGCAATTATCCGACTCTTTCAAACATTGAAGGAGTTGGTAGTTCAGCAATGTTCTATTCCTCAAATTGATGAAAGCCAAGATGCAAGCAATGATGAATTCTCCGATAATGAAGAAGAGCATCTAGTGGTTAGCGACACGAAATCTCGGGAGACGTCCCTAAAGATTGAGTACGTTTCGGTGCTCCCTCCATTCGTAGAGATCATCCCCAACTCGCCTATCAAGGAGCTAAGTCTGGAACCAATTTATGTGGTTCCCGAACAGGAAACTGATACTTTTTGCAAATTGGGAGATTTTGGTGAATATGTCGATCCATGGAGCCACTACTTCAATAAACCACCAGCAGAACTGTTGTTGTGAGCTGAATCTGCCATGTTTTACACCTACTTTTATATCGATTTCTGTATGCATTTCATGCATTTTGGTTAGAATAATACATAAATTGTGTAGTTTATGTTTATTTGCAATATATGGAGGTCTACACAAGTTTTTGTTATATTTCGCAGAAATCGGACGCACTTTGGAGCTTAAAGGAAACTCATGGAGAGGCTAAAAATGGTGTAGCTGGAGAAAACGCCATTTTTCACCATTCTTCGTTCTGAATCAAGCTTCGATGTCTTCATGAGAGTTGTAGCCCTCGGAAAGAGCTTTCCAACGCATGGTCATATGCGTCAATCCGACAAATGAGGACTCGGGAAAGTGCGTTTCAAGAACAGAGCAGAAAGCTGAGAGAACTCTACTCGAGATCGACTAGCCCCTACTCGATCTCGACAAAGGCTGTCCGAGCACACCTGGTCGAGCAGAGCTGATCGAGGACACTGAGTCAGAGACAACCCGATCCCGGAACCCTACTCGATCTCGAGGAGGCCTTGTCGAGATCGACCACACTTCGACGCCATGTCCGGACTCGACGAGTTGTGCCAAGTCGAGAAGCCGAAAACGGAGAAGCCGAGCACCACCTCTACTCGATCTCGAGGAGGCTTAGTCGAGATCGACGAGCCAGGAGCCAAGATCCGAGCCATGTCGAGCAGAGCCGCCCAGCCAGCCCCAGTCGACGACCACCGTACTCGATCTCGAGGAGCCCTACTCGAGATCGACGAGCCGCGTCCTGAAAACCGCGTACGCGCCTTGAGCTGTCCGTGTCGAGTTGGGAGTTCTTGGGGCCAAAGGAGATCGAGATGACCGAGA
Organism: Persicaria maculosa; assembly: GCA_963922045.1. Classification (NCBI taxonomy): domain Eukaryota; kingdom Viridiplantae; phylum Streptophyta; class Magnoliopsida; order Caryophyllales; family Polygonaceae; genus Persicaria; species Persicaria maculosa. Next base: position 68,077,759 of record OY998251.1, on the reverse strand, counting down.
TCTATCCTACATCTATCAAGTTCTATCCATGAAAGTCAAGATCTATCAACATGAAGAAGACTTACCTATTTAGATTTATTTTTTTCCTTTTAGATTTAATTCCTAAAATTGCTTTTATTTATCTTTTTAGCCTTTAGATATAGATTTAGATAAAGATAGATATTTCTATCCTTGAATAGCAAGGAATAGAAGGCTATAAATAAAGCCCTAGGGGCTGGTTTTTCATTCATTCAATTTCAGTCAGAGACAAGTAGTTCCACAGAGAAGTTTTAGGGAGTTCAAAGGTTTTAGGGTTTTGGCATTCCGCGAAAGTTGAGTGTCGGGATTGTAAAGACTTTGAATATAGTTCAATGCAAGTTTCTTTTTATACATCAATGTCTGCGATTGTGATGAGGCGTGAGTAGTCCACCCACTTCTGAGGCTGGGGTGAGCCCAACGGTGGCCATGTGATCCACTAGTACAAAAAAGGTCTTAGGCAACGGTTATTTATCAACATAGACAACGGTTATTGCATTGTTGTCTATGTCAGTGCGGTTTTAGGTAAAACAACGGTTGAACCTATGACAACGGTTCTTTAAGACAACGGTTATAACCGTTGTCAAAGATGCTCCATAACCGTTGTCCATGCGACTACAAAATTTGGAACAATCAATATTAAACGCTTATAACCGTTGTTTATGTATTATATAACCGTTGTTTATGTGTCATATAACCATTGTTTATATGTCATATAACCGTTGTTTATGTATCATCTAATTGTTGTCTAGGTACACCATAACTATTGTTTATGTCACATATAATCGTTGTTTATGTCCCATATCCCCGTTGTCTAAATTCTGCTTTAACCGCTGTCTAAATGTAATTGAACAGTTGTCTATATACAATCTCATTGTTGTCTAGATACACCATAACCGCTGTGTATGTACCATATAATCGTTGTCTAAATTCAATTTTAGTCATTGTCTAAATACAATTGAACTGTTGTCTATGTACAATCTAATTCTTGTCTAGGTACACAAAACGCATCATGGAAGTCTTTATGTTGGGTATCCAGAATTTGGATGATGGAACTGTACGCATCGGATGACTGCTTCATGGAAGTCTTTATGTTGGGTGTCCGAGATTTTGATGATGTAACTCAACACATCGGATTGTTCAAGCTTGGCTCCGCAACTCCTTTCAACAGACAACTCGAATATGGCAAGCACATATCTTGTTACGACTGTTCCAACAAATGATGCAAAGCAAGCATACATGTCCTCATCCACGCATCTTATTGCATTTCTGTTAGAAAAGAAGACAACTTAGAAGATGAAATCTAACTTGTAATTAAACTAAAAAAATAACAAATCCAACAAAAACTATTAGGAAACAATTGACATTTTACTATAATTTTTCACTTTCATAAAAATGCGCCAGGAAAACTCCTCCAAGCCTATCACAATAAAATTTAAAGCTAAAACCCTACCATGACCACAAGCAATAAACACATATAGATATCCATTATCTCTATGGAAATACTTTAAGCATCCTCCTCAAAGCAACAACTATATACATATTCATTTGTTTTCAAGGCATCTATCTATTTCAACCACATCGGTTACCTTATTAACCCGCCTTATCAACCCTTTATTAGGTTACCTCGTTAAACCTTATCAAGTTATCTTATTAATGGCAAAGATACCCATGCAGCATAAGAGAGAGTTACCTTCGTTGGCACATCTGGCAAACGGATGCAGACTTGGCATTTGCAAATGTGCAACGTTCACAGGACCAGTGGTTTGAATCATCTGCGGTCCTACTTGGTGCACTTATGCCCTTTCCTCTTCCACTTTTGCTCCTACTGTTGTTGCTGCTGCTACCACACCCTCCCAAGGTTTTCGAGACATTTGCTTGGCTAGAGGCACCATGGGAATCCACGTCACATAGACCATTCTCTAGAGCTCGTACTAGGTTCACAAAGTAATTTTGGGTTACACTGTTGTCAAAAGTGATAAATTGTTCTCTTCGCAAATTTTATATTCTGTGTGCAAAGTTGATGACACAAATCAGTATCCTTGGCAAAAAAAAATAGCACCAATTATGTACCTGATCAAACCTGCTAGCTATGTGCAAGGTTGATGACACAAATAAGTATCCTTGGCAGAAAAAAAAATGGCACAAATCAGTATCCTAGGTATGCTTGCAAGTCCTTCTCTTACGAAGTTATTCCAACCCACCTTAAGCTTCACCTGCAGAGAAGAAAGTCATCAACATGATTGCAAATATATTTTGCTCCAAACGAAAATTACACCAAATGACAAAATTGATTCTCAAATCTCAAAATTCACAAAAATGATTCCGCACAAATTCAATTCACAAAATTGATTCCCGAAATTTAATTCACAGATTCACAAAATTGATTCTCAAAATTGCAAACCCTAGTTTCCCAAAATTAGTTTCCAAGATCATAACCCTAAACGAATTCTCATACCCTACATACAAATTGAATCTCAAATAAAAATTTAGAGCACAAGACAAACTATAAGTTATAAGTACAAAAATAAAACTAACCTTTTCAATTCAAATACGAATTCAGATTCGGGAAGAATAATTGACAATGCACTTCAAGTCTGCAACCGCCGGCAGGGAGGAGGACTAAAGAGCCAGCAGCCGCCGCCAGGGTTCGCCGTCGCTGCCACGCCGGAGAGGAGCCAAAAGTGTCGGAGCGTGGAGCGGGGTGCGCGGCCTTCACTTCGACTTCGCTAATCGCCCGTGGCCTGTGAACGTTGTCGGGTGGGTTTGGGGGAAAATAAAACCCTGTATAGCTAAGACAAGCGTGTAAAGTTTTTTTTTTTAAAAAAAAAAAAAGAAAGAAAAAAAGAGGACTGATGAGGATCGAACAGTAAGGAAAGCAATTACCAAGTTTTCCTTCCACTGCCAATTACCAAGAGAGGAAAGCAAGTTTGCTTATTCTAGTTCATTTTTTTTTTTTTTAGTGTAGTACAATACTTCCATATATATATTAAAAAAATAAAGACAACGGTTCTTTATATATTTGTTGTCTTTGAAATCACAAAGACAACGGTTTCAATTGGGCATATACAATGGTTTTGTCAACGTATTCTTTTAGATGTTATTTATATATATGACAACAGTTCTTTATATATTCGTTGTCTTTATGATTACAAAGACAACATTTTCAATTGGGTAAAGACAATGGTTCTATATCAACCACATTATTTGAGATGTCCTCTATATATGACAACGGTTCTTTATATATCCGTGGTCTTTGAAATTACAAAGACAACAGTTTCAGTTGGGCATAGACAACAGTTCTGTCAACCGTATTCTTTGAGATGTCCTCTATATCTATGACAACGATTCTTTATATATTGTTGTCTTTGCAACTATAAAGACAACGATTTTAATTGGGCATAGACAACGGTTCTCTTAACCGTATTCTTTGAGATGTCTTCTATATCTATGACAACGGTTCTTTATATATTCGTTGTCTTTGCGATTACAAAGACAATGGTTATAGCTAATAACTGTTGTGCGTTCCAAAAACTCTAATTTTTGTCAATATAGACAACATTATTTTAGAAACCGTTGTCTATAAGCCATTGTCTAAGACCTTTTTTGTACTAGTGAGAGGTGATGCGGTAAAGGTCAGATCTTGTTATGCAATTCATCTTCTATCCCTATGAGCATGATTCTTTTGCGAGAGTTGAAGGTGATCCTTGTTTGTATTATTGAAGCGAAAGTGATCTTAATGCAACTTGGATTAATTATGTGAAAAGGGTTAGTAACAATTAGGGTTTATGCGAAAGTCTCTATATGCCTATTTGTTAGTAACGAAAGTTATTTTGATGGAAAGCATGATCTTTTATGCCTTTATGTGTTACTTTGCATGGTTATCGTTGTGGTGTTGATACCCTGGCTTTGGAAGTTCTTTATTATATTGAGTTTATTTCTGTCAAATTTCTGAGTTTTGTGTTCGAATTTGCAATTTACACTTTCTGCATTTTTAGTCGATACAGAGTAGAGCCTAGTCGATACAGAGTAGAGCCTAGTCGATACAGAGTAGAGCCTAGTCGATACAGAGGAGAGACTTGTCGAGATCGAGTAGGCTTTAGTCGATCTCGAGTAGGGTCTTGTCTAGGTCGAGTTGAGTTTCTGTTTCTGTTTTTCGATTCCGAAGTTTCTGTTTTTGCTATTTCTAGTCGATCTCGAGTAGCATCTTGTCGAGATCAAGTACTGTGTTGTCTGAGTCAAGTTTCTGTCGTCGTTTTTCAGTTTCTGTCTTTACTGTCCCTTGTCGATCTCGAGTTACTGCTCATCGAGATCGAGTAAAGTTGTTGTCTTGCTTTTATTCCTTGTCTTCGTTTGTTATTTCTGTTATTTCTTTCTTTGTTCCTTTGTTTCTGTCTTCTGTTGCTTTTCTGTGAGATTTACAGCTACCTAGGATCCGCTGACACGCTTCCTCGAGGATTCGATCCTGACTTTCTCTTACTGCATTGGAGGAGTCTTGTATTTATTTGCGTGGGCCTAAATCTGGTTTGATTTATATTTCATATTTCATACTCGATTTCCTCCTCACAACAAGTTGGTGGTCCTACATACCCTCGAGGGAGAATCAAGCTCGAATGAAGGGTAAGTTGGTAATGGTTCTCATTGCTATATTTTTAATTACCAATTATTTCATCTTTAGTGTGCATTCGAATATCGGTTGGCACGAGAGTTTGATTTGCTTTTGAGGCCGCTGACGATGTCTGCTTGAGTCTTGAATGGGTGGATGAATAAACTGTCGAGCCAATGACAGTAAACAAAGGCGCTACTTGGGAGGCAACCCAAGGTAAGTTTTTTGTTTTTCTCTGTGTCTTCTGTTTTATCAGATTAGTTTTGGTTCTGTTCGGTTGTGGGGAGCTAACACCGCAATGAGAAAAGACGTCGAAGAGAAAGTAGTGAAGGAGCTAAATTTCGCAGGCCGCCCCGCAACCTCTGACAGGACTAAGATATTTTCCGTCCTTTCCCACCTTACCTATCACCACCGTAGTGAGCAAGTCAGTTCTTCTTTCTTTCCTTCATATTTTTTTTTTATCTTTTGTTGTCTTTTATGTCATTGAGGACAATGCCCGATTTAAGTGTGGGGGGAAGAATTGCATGGCATAATAGGATTGCATGTTTATTTTCAGTTGCACTTGTATATTTAATTTTAGTTTACATTGCATGCATATCAACATGTTACTTCAAAAAAAAATCAAAAATGGAAAAAAAAATATTTATGTTTTATGCATTAGTTAGGTTTAGGTCTTATTTCCCCATATGGATATCGTTTGTCCTCTATTCTATCTATTGAGATTTATGTCCCATGATGTACTTGGATTGTTGAAACCTTCGATATATATTTTCTATACAATTTGGTGAACATGGTTGGTTAATGATTGAGCATATAAGATCTTGGAATTATGGGTGATCTTGAAGTTCTAGACATGACCTGGTGATCGAGCTTATTTTGGCCTATTCAGGACTGCACTTTATTTAGTCCTCTTGCTTGTTGAGTGTACTCTCTTCAATTTCTTCCTCTTTGGCTTGCATTTAGATATCTTTTTCAAGGCTGCATATTATGATTTCTGCACATAACTTAAACATGATTGAGGCACCTTTATTATCCCTATTTAACTCTATTCCCACCTTATATATAGTCCTCTGCTTGAAGCCAATTTGAGCCTATTGCCTATTCTTTTGTAGCTCCACAAGATTTTTTCATAGCCAATGATAGTCTGACCCCATCCGGGAATTTAGGAATAGTTGGTGAACATCTACATTGTAGATGATGGTTTTAGTGGTAGATTGTATGTTTGAGGTATCTTTCTGAGATGTTTGATTCTTGCTAGTACATTCATTACTTGGGACCTAAGGAGAATAAAATTCATTTAGGGGAAAAAGTCAAGGAAAATCATTTGATATAGCATGAAAAAAAAAGAAAAAAAAAAGAAAGAAAAAAAAAGAGAAAAAAAATAAAGGAATGAGTTGATATGGTTTGTAAAGTTTTATGCTTGAGGTTGGCGTTGTTTGACATTGTAGAGCTATGGTATGATGAGTTTATGAGTGGATTTATGATTTGGTTGCTTTCTTAGTTCCCGGATTATGAGCACCACATGGCCTAAATTGTTCCATACCTTATATTTTCTACCTTGGCCCAATTACAACCCAATTGAAAGACCTCATGATTTTTGTTGTGTGTAGAGTCACCAGCGGTGGAGAGCTAGAACACTGGTGCAAGACTATTGTAGCTAAGCTTTTCAAGATTGAGTTTTGAGCGTAAACATTTAACTCTAAACACTTGAGCGAGATATAGTTGCCTGATTTCATTGATTATTGCAATTATGTGCTATGATGTTGTTAATCTATTGTGTTTGCTAGTTTTTCATGCACTTAAAGATTATCGAGGTGGATACATGAATTGCTAATCTGTAGGGCTGCAGAGTTGAGTTTTCTATTGCTTGAGGACAAGAAAAAGTTCAAGTGTGGGGGAATTTGATAGAGCCTGTTTAGTATTGCATTATAGATTACATTTACCATAGTTTAGTTGTGAATAATGCATATTTTAGTTACAATTACATGTTTACCGGTGATGTTGGAAGAGTCGGAATCTATTCAATTTTATGGTTAATTTCAGGTAAAGGTGGATCCGACGAGGAATGAGGAGACTCTTGGATGAAGGAAGATTCAATTTGAGGAAGAAAATTGAAGAGCACGGGAGCAGAGTCGAATTTCGAGAGCCTAAGTGAATAACAAGTCAGCAAAAGTTGTCGCTAGACATGCTGAACTTGTTTCGCACTTTCTGGAGGCCTCGATGGTCCGATTGACTATTATAACCATGCGTTGGAAAGCTCTCCTCGAGATCTACAACTTTCGTGTTGACATCGAGACCAAATTCCAAACAGAAAAATCGCTGTGAACAGTAAAAGCCGCCCCGCGGCCCGAACCTCTGACGAGCGACTTCGCAATCGCCGCCCGCCCCGCGGCCTGGGTTGGCTGCCCCACGGCCCTCGCAGAAACACGCCGTTCAGTTCCAGACCTTAATTAGGGTTTTTTGTTTATGTTTTGGCCGACTTGTTAGAAGCTATTTAAGACTTTTCTAGTTTATTCTTTCACATACCTTATGCACTTTAGAGAATTGTTGAGAGCACCGTTGAGCATGAGCAACTAAACTCTCAAGGTTTCGCCTAAAGTTTGGATCTTTGATTGTTGAATTGTGAGTTTCTTAATCTAGTTTTTATTCCTATTCCAATGTTTTGACTTCTTTGTGCTTAATTACTTGAATGTGTTTTATTCTCTCTGGCCTGATCAACTAGTTAGAGTAGATTCATTCAATTGCTAGGGTTTTGCAGATTCCTCGTAGCGAACCTTAACCCAAGTGGCAATCATATCCCTTTAGGACTCGTAGGACTAATTGGATGTGTAGGAAGTTGAATATATGTTAAATATCGACTCATAGCTTGATATTGCATGTACCTTGGTTAATTCATATTCTTAATGCTATCTCTAGTTTAAATCTTAACCGTGTTAGGGTTATTTAGAGATAAGGGTTGCTAGGACTCGTAGGACTAGTAATTTACCTAAGATCTGGACAAAGGACATTGATAGGAAAAGGCAAGAACTAGAGGCTGAAACAAGGATCGAATTCATCAATCGAAGTGATAAATTGTAGGTGAACCTATTTCTCTCCATTGCATTCTACAATCAATTTACTTTGTTTGCTTGCTTCCGCCTTGATAAAAGGCGGATCTTTTTTCACACCAAAAACCCTCCATATTCTTACTAGCGATTAAAATTGACACTCGAATTGAATAGATTTCCCTGTGGATCGATCTCTTGCTTACACACTATACTAGTTGTGAGTTTGAGTATTCTTTGGCAAGAACAACGACAGGTTTTCCTCTTGTCAAATTTGGCGCCATTAAAAACAACACTATGGCAGAAGCAAGACCGAAAGATGTGTTCATCCAGCTTTGTTATGATGAGCCAACAATTGTGACTTCAAAGGGTAAAATATACGATGCACGGGCTTGAGTGAAGAAGAACTTATTAGATGACAGAACACTGACTCGATATCTTTTGTTAGATTTGGTGTGCACATAATCTCCTTCTAATACAGATTAGACGCTAAAGGACATATTGCAGATCTTGTTTTTTCCACAAGGATTCATTGAAGTTGTGAAATACATTTCGTACATTCTTGTGATGGACTCGACGTACAATGCAAACAATATGTGATTCATACTCTTTTTTTTCCACACTAATTGTATATTTTACCTTGTCTAGCAATATTTTTTTATTTGATTATACAAAAAGTTGTCTTGTAGGATTGATAAGCTGTTGCTATAAATGGTGGGCGTGACCAACATAATGCAAACATTTCACTTAAGCTGCACAATTATGACAAATGAAAATGAATAAACTTACACTTGAGTGTTGCGGCAAGTGGAAGGAGTGTGCGAGTATCGTCCGAATACGATAGGTTACCAATAGGGAGCTAGATCTTCTAAATGCAATAGTAAATGTTTTCTCGGACGCGCACCATATGTTGTGTGAGTGACATGTGATAACCAACGTTGAAGTTACGATTGGTAGATAAACAACGCAAACAGTTCCTATTGCAAATAGGTTCACTTGGCAAGCTAGACGTTTGATCAGGTGTATATTATTTTACAAAAATCATTTACTTATATTATTTCTAATTGGAATAAAATATCGTCAAATACTGTGTACTCTCTATCAGATTGAGATTAGACGAAACATACAACCGACGATTAGTTGCGATGAAAACGAGTGGGGAACTCAATATAATGGGTTGGACGGACAAATATCTTCATTTTGGCCAGAATGGCTCCGGAAGGTACCTTCATTTTGACCAATATTGAAAAAGAAAAATAATAGTTAAGGGGGGAAATCATAGTATGTGTTTTTCTTTCCTTGATACCAAGAAGTCAATCATGAGGGAAAAAAACTAAGAGAAGAAAATGGAACAATATTTTTTTTTCAAAAAAAAAGAGAGAAGATGGAAAAAGAATTCGAAAGTAAATTAAAATCAATCAAACACGAGAGAACCCTTAGAGAGAAGGGCTATCCCTTCTCTCTAGGGTTGTCAAGCCATTAGCCCTAAATTAGCATATGCAATCCCTAATTCTACCCATCCTTTTCATTTCAATCTAACCCAATCGATCCTAATGTGGCCAAATTTCTCTTCCAAGCACATAATTTCAAACCTATCTCCATTCAGTCCTCCTCCCCGGTGTCAATTATGGTCGGTTTAGCTGCGTCTTAGTCGACGCCCCTCCTTCGACCTCCGAGTTGGGGCTTTCGCGACCGGGTTGCCACCATGGCCAGCTTCTGTCTCCTTCCAATAGATACCCTCCTGCTCCACTGATCGTGTCCCCCTACCCTGTGGATCCTAGTTCGATCCTAGTTCTTCCTCCGCCTACCACTTCCTCTCTTCTGTCAGCTCTTTCGGATCGCTGGAGATTCGATCTTGTCTTAATCCTCCCCTGTCTGGTCTGTCAGGGCTGCATTCTGCTCTTCTCGGTTGGATTTGGGTTGCTACCCTCCCAACTCCGTTGGCTGCACACCTTCCTCTTTCCCTTGGTCCTTCGGGCCCAAGCTTCGTGTCCTTCGGGCCCAAGGATGAGGATTTGTCAATTTAAAAATATAAATTGTTATTTAAAAAAAAAAGGCTTGCTATAATTTTTTAAACCCACCAGAAAGGGTAGACTAAATCCCGAAACAGTTTGATAAAAATCTCGAAAGGGCGCGCAGGTGCGCTCTCCGCGAGGGTGGTTTTCGGTGGTGTTTCTAGTTGTTTAACGGTCCTGATCTGAGTTGGGTCTCTTGCGTTTCGGTGTCAGGTCTGGTTGGGGTCATGACGGTGTGCATCGAGGGGCTCCGTATTCCAGAAATTTCCTTGGAGTTTCGTCTTCATCGCCCACAGGGACTCCTGATGTACCGCCGGCCAGCAGTGGTATCTCTTGATGGCGCTTGGTTCCGTTCTGCCTTCCTTGTCCTCAACTTTTTTGACTCATCTGTTCTTCTGGGGACTGTTTGTTTGCCGCCTTTGTATTGAACCGTTTGATTTTATGATTGTATGTTTGACGGTTCGCCGGCCTCTCGATGAGACAGGTCTGTCTGGCCTTCGAATTATTACCTTATCAAAAAAAAAAATCAAAAGTAAGGTCGTTTGGATTCCAAAGTTATGTTTTATGCTTCATGTTTTATAAATAACATTATTTATAATTAGTGTTTGCCTTTCCAAAACTATTAATGCAATTTCAAATTGGCTACATTTCCATCTTCCACGTCTGACGTTAGCAATGATGCTGCCGCCGTCCATATCCCTCCGCCATCTACCATCATAACTTCTCCCTCTCCTCTCCGGATCTCTACCCTCAACCTCTCATCCCCACTAGCTTCGTTCCATCCCTCACCGTCTTTGCGGCCGATAAGGCCATAACCCAACTACAACACCCGACTCGCCACTAAGACATTCCCCCATATCTGACTAATTTTTTAGGTTATTTTAATTGCTAGCTATTTGTTTTAGTGTTTTGATGGATTTTAACTTAGGCGAGTGTGGTGGCATATTTGGGTGAAAGAAGGGCAAAGAGAGATGATGATGATTATGAATTTTTGGGTTGTCGATTAGTTGCCAGAACTGTTTGTTTTTTGAACTGTTTGTTCGATTAATTAGATTATGAAAGATGGGGTCAATTTTAGATTAGGCTCTGGTTGAATTACAGTGAGTTTGATGTTTGTGGCGGATTTGGGAATTCGATGGTGAACGGGTCTAGATTTTGTTTTTGATTTGAACATGAAGATTGATCTGATTTCCCCCTTTTGCTTAAATTTTGCCCCTTTTTTTAGACGTGATTAGAATGAAGATGAAATTGGAGAGTATCAGATCTAGTTAATTGAAATTTTCCCTTTTTGTTTTGATTTGAGTAGGATAATTATGATGGTGAAGATGGATAATAGCAAAAAATGAGTATGGAGTCCACGAAAGAGAAGAAGATGAACTGTAAAATCAAAATTAATTTCTTTTACTTTTCTTCAGACTTATGGATAGTAAACAATCACTTATTATTTTTAATAATGTATTTGCAAAAATAAACACCAATAATACACAAAGTCGTTATAATGATGGTTATCTATACGAATCCTAAATCTTTTTGGGTTAGCTTCGATTATAAGCTAGGGATTAAGAAAAAGAACTTTGGATTTGACTAGGTAACCAAGGTTATTTGGTTTATTTTAAGTAAAGAGCTTTCTTTGCTTAAAATAATAGAAACGAACGCAATAGAGATATGTTATTTTGGCATGTGGCCAAGCAACCATTAGGTTCTCGTTATAGGTTTGACTTGTCTAGATGTGATTAGTTTTGAATGAGCAGTCATGCGGTGCTGGCGATCGTAGCAGTGTTTGTGATATTTGAATATCCCTCATCTAGGTAGAGGAACATCGTATGGTCAACACTTTCCCATAAATCTTTTCTTACTAGTGTTGAATTTCTGCTTTCCGTCTTTTTAGTAGTGAAATGTTGCGTTATCTCAATCATCCATGTTCTCACTATTCACGTCCATTCGACAATTCTTCCATTTTAAGCTGTCGAATTGTTGCTTTGTTAGAGCATCCACAACAACCATTTCTAGTGGGGTTTCTAACTCTAAAGAATATATTTTATTGGAGAGAGGGAGGCGTTGGAATTAAGAAATGATGTTGACCATGGTTGGGGTATAAACTCTCCTAAAACCCCACTATTCATAGTTTTTTTAGTGGAAGTAGAGACCACAAACTCAGAAGGGATATTTATTTGCATGAAATAGGCCCATCAAATGCACAAATTGTGTAGCATGTAACATTGACATGCACACACATTCTCAATTGACAATTTTGTATTCAGCCAAAAATTTTTTAAAAAAATTATAAAACTTATTTTGTTTTATATAAACAAACACCCAAATATAAAATATATTAATCTGGCACACTCTTCACATTTTCATATCTCCACCATCTTCCTCAATCTCCACCATCTCCACCATCTCCTTCATACCACTCTTCCTCTTTGAGATGGATCCAAATGATCCACAACATCCCTACAATTTTCACGATTTTTTGTCAAACATTAATCAATCTCCAAACCCAAATCCTGAATATTTTTCATCTCCTCAAAATTACACACATGATCCAAACTGTAACGGCCCGGGATTATGATTCCCGAGTTACGTTTCGAGGGATGAAACCCCTCGTTAGGACCTTGCGCCCCGAGTACAGGTTGAAGGTTTTAACGCCTAATTTAAATGTTTTCAAAGTGGGATTTCATACCCAAGTGCGAAGGGACCGTTGGAATCCCCGGGGAAGTCCCCTGTACCTGTCGTAAGTCTAAGCGTGGAAATCAGTAGTCATGCCAATAGCGAAAACAAGTGTAATACAAGAGGGTGCCACGGCAGAGCCGGGTCAAAACGGAGTCTAAAGTGTAAATCCAAAAACATAATCTGAGTCTGGTGAAGTCGATAACTCCAGCGCTCACTCTCCGCCGACAAAATGACCCGCGCAATAAGCAAACAGCACCGATAGGATGAACATAAATAATACCTAAAAAAATTGATATGGGACGGGATCAGATCGATGCCCACTTTAGCTCTGCATCCCAACCCTAAGCACACATATACGCTATACCTAACAAAGATGCTTCTAGATGCATGGCGGAATATTAACACACTAACATGCTCCTAAGATCAAGTACATAATAATAATAAGGCCTTAGCACAGAATACCAAGTGGTATATCCCTCTCCTACCTCCACCCCCTTCCGATAGGGCGGAGACTGGCCAGCTCGTGAATGCATTCCATCATAATCGGGCGGCACGCATGCCTAACCCGCTCCACAAAAAAGCCCGCATGCATCTCATAATATAATGAAGTGCATGACTCGATTGACTCAGGACGAGACCCGATGAGACTAGGTCGTCCTATAACCCTAGCAATGACTCTAGTTACTTCACAGATAACGGCCGTTCTGTTTACATACACATAAAGAAATAGAATGCTCAACAGTCGATGCAACCTAGCATGGTACTACATGGCATGCTGATCATGAATGCAAGCACCTAGTATATCATGCACCTAAAGCAGGGAATAGCTCTATTCAATCTGAGTAAGCTCCGAAGAGACTTACCTGGCGGTGCAGAACAGCAAGGCAAGCATTATAATAGATTAAAGATCACCTAGATACATATCAGAACACATATATAAGTCTACGTCTAATCATCCAAGCACTCAAGCATATCATTCAACGAGAATAGCAACCATATCGCAATCATCATTCCATCAAGTTCAACCATTCATCATATTGCCACATTCTACAAGACCATATCATTCTCATCATTCCATTCAGCCACATTCATGTATTTGCCATAATATATCCGCAAAATAATCCGCATATCACATATATCAAGTTCATCATATTCATCATAACTCGAAAGCATAAATTAACGCTGCACAAGTCTAACACTTCACCATGCCATTAGTCAATCAATCATGCCATTAGTACACACCAATCATGATATTAGTCAACCATCCACATCAATCATGCTAGTTAGTCACCGATCACATAATTCCCGAGTTAGTCCCGAAACCATTTCAAAATCCGAATTAACTAGTTAGAAATTCCGACATCGGAGAATGTTCGTCAAATTCTTTTTAATATTATATCCTTAAATCTTAATAATATTTTATAGCAAATTGTTTCCCATTTACATAATATTTTCATAAAATATTTCTAAAATCCCAACCATCTCATTTTATAAAATCAGCCCTTTGATAATTTACCAAAAATCTCCCTTGTCTTATCGAAGTTTCAAATTCAATCCCTTATTACTAAAAACCCAATCCGAACCCCCAATTGGAAGAAATAGGCCCAATATTATTTATTTCAAATAAAACCAATCTGGCCCAAAATGAAAATAGGCCCACTCCAGCAACCCATCTCTCTTTCAATTGGTGAGCTCGGAAAGAAGAGAAGGATGGGGTCCAGATGCTGACGCGGCAAATGATATGGGAGTGGGGCCCGCGTCTGCTTCCTCTTCCTCCTCTTCATCAACACAGCTTGCTCTCTGTTCGATGGAAACCAGGGGAACCCCGCCGGCGCTCCTCCTCCGCTCGCTGCTGCTCGCACAACCCCGACTCCCTCTGCTCGGCCTCCTCACTACCCAAGGCTCAGTCCACGCTCGCAGCTCTCTGACACCCACACGCTCTCGCTCGTCCCCGCCCATCCTCACGCTCTCGCTCTCGCGCTTGCGCCCCTCGCGTCTCTCGCGCCTCTCGACTCGCTCTTATGCTCACTCCCCAGTTAGATCAGGTAGCAAGGAGTAAATTCAACACTGTAAAACGAACAAAGGAAGTCAAAAGGGAGGTTAAGGGCTCACCGAAAGGGATCGAGGCTTGCCGGAGATTCGTCGAAGGTCCCTTCGTGCTCGTCGGAGGCGGAAACAGAGTGAGCTTGGCCTAGGACGACATAAGATGGCTTAAAGGTGATGCTTTAGCACATTTTGGAGAAAAAGGTGGTGAAAGGAGACCTTACCGAGTTGTTTGGGGAAAACAGAGGGAGGAGACTCGGCGGTAGCTCTGGAGTCGGAGGAGGCGGTGGTGGTGCTGGTGCTGCAGTGGCTGTCGGCAGCGGCGGTTGTACGTGGCGTGAACAAGAGGTGAAAGGTGGGGATGGTCCCTTGGGGTTTGTTTGAAAGGAACAGGAAAGTGGTGTTTGAAGGTAGGGAAAATGGAGTGAGTTACTTTTCTTTGTGAGTTGCTGTGGGTTTTGAAACACAAAAATAAAAAGGGTTTGCAGTCAAAGAGAAAGGGGTAGGGGAGGTATGTAAGGCTGAATTCAATGACAGACTGTTAATTTTGGCCTTTTGCCAAAATTGGTGGAACTTTGGTGTGATGGAACAAGGTGGAGGAGGTTGTGGGTTAGCTAATAACGGGTATAGAAAGGATGGGGAAAGGTGAAATAGCATACAGATCCACAATAAGAAGAGAGATCTTGGGCTGGAAAATTCCGAATAGACATGGAGAAAGAGACAAGAATACAAGATTGAGCGGAGAAATAACCAAAGGTTCCAAATTCATTTTCAAAAACTTCCCCAAAATTAAATTCTATAACCCGCTCTCTCGATCTTATTCCGACCCGTCCAAAACAAATTTCAAATTTTCCAATTCTCGGCATATGAAAGCGGAATAAAATCTACTTTGCATAAAGTTTAAAATTGGGCCGGAATTCGCTTTAAGAATTTCAAGTTCGATTCATTAAATTTAGAACGAGTTTTTCTTAAAATATTCGATTTAATCTGCTTTAAATTCATTTTTAATTTTCTTTTTCCGAAAAATTAGAATTTAAAAATCCGAGTCTTTACATCATCCACCTCTAAAAATAAGTCTCGTCCCCGAGACTAAAACCAAACAAGGTAGGGGATGAAGTTGGAAGTAGGTGAGCCCAAGGACCATTCCATTGATCCCGTAAGTTCCTCATAGGTGCCCCTATAAGATTCTCACAGTATCGCGTCATGATCATAATATCCCCGATAGGTCGTAGCGAGAATGTGATATGGGCCCTTACCACATCCTTACCCCGATTTCTCGGTTATATCATACCCAAAAGCATTATAACATCTCCACTAGGTCTTAGCAAGCAGTCTATAAGGCCCCTATAAAATGCATGTATCCACTTCGTGGGGTGTCATAATGCAAGCTCGGTCGGAAAATTTCAAAAAGTGGTTCCTTAGTTTGAAATTGATTAGTATCAAAATCACTGAAGTTCTCGATCGCGTTCAATTTCTCAAAATCCAAGTTAGTCCTTTTTAAATACCATTCAAAATCTCTCAACCCGATGTTAGTCATGCAAGTTTCAAAACAGAGGAGGTGGAATCATCCACCTCTAAGAGCTAAACCCCTATTTCCTCCCTAGGTTCCAAGTCAGAATCAAATCTCATCAATTTGGTTCTATCATCCTAGTAATCACAATTCAAGGCATCATATGTCATAGCAATTATTCAACATAGCAATCGTATCAACATTCATGAACAGGTCATACTCATGTCGCGGGCAATTACATACCATAACATATCTAGCATCACGGCGTACATGGTAGGATTTATCGCATCGTCTCACAAAAGTTACACACCATATCAATCAGATAAGCACGTCATATAGATCAGATAAGCATATCATATTCATGCTAACTACCAAGCGTCATCGCATTAAAGGCAACGAAGTACTTCCGTACTCTAGCATCTCATCGAGTTCAGGGGATAACTATGTTAGTACTAACAACTCACTATTGTCAACGGCAATACATCAGATAATCAACATCGTCTATAGCATAGAATTCGCACAACACTCGGCTCTAAGTAAAGCATACACTAGATCACATCTTCAAGAAACCCTATCTATAACCACCAAACACAATACGACACGACCGCTACTCCTCATCTCTCGCAAGATCAACCTCACCTAGGTCTACCAACTCAAATATGATACTATTTCTAAATACCATTGCATTCCGCTTAGTACACAACCTTTCTAGCCTCATAACTATCCGCAATTCAAGGCCCGTATCCTAAACCAATTACTAGGTCTCCCAACTCTTACGTCACCAAGCCATCTAGGGATCAATCGACTCCAATATCCCAAGCTCAAGTCCTAACCTTCCACTCAACCATCTAAAACCCATAGCTCGGAGTTCCCAATCGCATAATTCCCTATTCCGATAAGCTTAACAACTCGACCAACTACTAAGGCTCCCTATAAGGTACACTCTCGTCCTACTGTCCTAGGGGTTCCCTACCAGTCCCATTTCACCTGTTAACAGAAGTCCCAAATCTTCAACCAAACTGCACTCTCGATCGGCCTCGGTGTTCCTTAACGATCTCGCTTACTCTTCCTAGGTTCTCAAGACTCCGTCTGACCACTATCTCCCAAAGAGACATCTTGAATCACCTTGCTAACCTGATCACACTTCCCGTACCACTAATCACTCTCACTAGGCATCCACCTCTAAGAACCCAACTCATACCAACCATCTCACACCTGACACTCCCATCATACGTACCTTGCTAGAATCCGCTCAACCGCATACTCTCGGCACTCTAACGCAGCAAACTGTCTTGTGCTAACTCATCATTAACCAAGGATCATCAAGACCCTCATCACCAACGCCTATCCTCAAAGACCAATCACATACTCTACCTACTTGTCCCATTCCGGATCTCATGAAACCGGAACGATCCACGATTCATCAAGTCGACCTACTCTAGATCCTCTTTTTATCATATTCCCAATTGTCTTAGGTCACGCTTCCTCGAACCTCAAAATCTCTACCGCTTAAATCCTTATGTACCGATCATCATTTTCACGGAATTCCTATGACATCCTCATCCGAATTCCCCAAGTACCGAAACTACGCCAACCTTCTAAAATCCTTCATCCTCTATCATTCCTAATACCTTCCACTTACCTAGTTCCCAAATCCATGCTCATAATCTCCCTGCCTAGTTACCAACCTTTCCTCGAAGATTCATCACACATCCTCAAATACTCATCACACGTACATCCCCGATATGAACAACCTAATATCCCAAGATCGATGATTTCCTACACTACTCATCATTAGCAATTCCTCAACCTCATCATTTACCAAAATCGCTACCAATCACTGCACATACAACCAAGTCTCAATTTCTACGATTCATTAGACATTCCTCAATCGATCATCCTCGATGCCACCCACGATCCGCTCCTAGACTATCTAGACACCTTCCTTAGTACACAAATCCGTCTAACAACACTTTCCTTTGAGAATCCCTCCAATCCAATCCTAGCTCACTCATCAGTCTCTAGAACTACACTAGCCACCTACACTTGCACCCACTACCTATCGACACTTCTAGCTAGGACCTCTTCCTCGAAATCTCGCCATGCTAGCTCCACTCCTCACCTAAGACCTACCTGGAAGCTCAAATATACTCACTGACCACTATCTCCGACAAGTCATAACCCGTTCGACTCTACCCAAGCCAACACATCATCACATACATAAGTTAGGCAGACAATCATTCACTACCAGCTCAGCATATCAGTCATCACACCTCCATTTAATCAGTTCCAAGCCTATTGCAAGACACTGTTTCCAATTCGCATAGGAGAGATCACAATTTGGATGAAGAACGTCATTCCTTCAGCCATCTAGGAGGATTACGTCTGCAACCGCTGTCTTCGAAAGGTGTCTGTCCTTTGGTGACATCGATCCTAGGGTCCATGGGTCATGGGCCCACCACACTTCCGCTGCGCCACTCTGATGTCGTTCGATCACTCGTTTTCTCTTCTATGCCAATGTCCATCCAGGGGGTCGTGAGGGGTTAGAAGTCACGGAGATAGGGGAGAGACAAGGGCAGACAACACATCTTTCTTAAGGGTTCAGACATGGACTAGGACTAAAGACGACGAGACCAAGATAGAATCCTCACCCGATGATTACAACGATGTCCTTAGGGTATTCCATGGGGTTATAATTGTGACATACGAACACATAATACTCATGAATATCAGCACATCATTCCACACTAGCATGTACCTATCTCAAGGGATAGCAATATATACATTCATAACATATCCATATAATCAACTTTACATGCACACGGAACAGGCTATAACTTATCATCTCATGCATTAATCATGCTTGACATATTAAGATCATATATGCAAAAACTGACAATAGACCCATGCAGCATAAGTTATATATGACATAGCGAGCATTACAGGGTATCACATGTATGATTCATTACTCACTTAGTGTACACATAAGCAGGTGAAAACAATGTGGGTTCCAGGTAAGCATGTTAAGATTCACTCTAATAATCGTGTCATTGGATATGGTTAAATCATTTGGGCATAGCAACTATCACATCTCATACAACCATGCATGTATAGTATGACAAGTATGACACATAATTGCATGATGGTCCATAATTAGGAGATGTATATCCTACATGACACTACCAACATTCATCAAGCAGGTACACAGTCAACGAGGTCCAAATAGATAAATTTAACATGCTAAGGAATTCATCTCGTATATTGCTCATACAACGAGGGTCGACCACACTATCATGGACCTGATTCATGGGAAGGCAATAATCATGGAAATTTATACGCGCGACACATATACTCATTCACAATTGCGATCGTGCAAGATATGAGACAAGTCATGCTGAAATATATCAATGTATTATGTCATGCAATCACAAGGTGGGCTACTATCATAACCTGACAGAATTCTCCAAGGGGAATCACTGACTCATTACCCCGATTCCCCATGGGACACTAGTATGACTCACTCTGTATGACACAAGGACATTCACACTGTTTCTGAGAGAAGAGGGTAGAATTTGTGGTTAGGATCTCATGGTAAGAAGACACGGTTGACCGGTATAAAAATCGAGAAGGATAACTCCATAAGACAAATCACTTCTAACTCGGAATTGTTTCATTGATCACCCTCCCTAAAATACTCATGAATTTCCCATATCCGACACACCCCCGGAAGTAGCTAGTTGACCGACCCAAATTTTCTCGTGGAAGACACCAACCTCAGGTACGAGACTCGATAGAAGCATATATGGTGGGATATCAAACAAGACTCGAAACGGGGAGAGCGGATGTTTTTCGACCCTTGCTAACATGCCTAAATGTTTTGGTGGGACGGTTGACGGAGTCAAAATCATCAGAGGTTTGAATTATGGAAGAGCTATTCCGACAGGACAGGAATTTCAATGACATAAGAACGAGGTATTCTCCCTCTATCCCGTTTGCACAGTTATTCAATACATGATTCAAGTCAAAGCATACTGATTAGTTCTCTATCCTAAGCATAATAACACTCAGCATGGAAGCAATCAACGGGATTAATATAATCCTCTTCGAGGAGGATCGCCCTCGGGCCCAGTTGGATATAATGCATATAATCACAGAGACGATCTATGCCGTCATTCGAGGGACGGCTAACCGAAGGGGAAAATACCTCACGGCCTCCTAACCCATGTCACTCCAACCTTCGGGTTCCTTGGAGTCTTCAAGTCCACCTGTAAAAGAACAAGCTATATTTTGCCTACCCGTTCCCAGCTACATCCAATAGGGATGGTCTAGCGCCTTTACTACCCCTTCGTTTCCCTTCGTTTGATTAGAGGATTTGTTAAGTCAAGTTCAAATTTAGTCCATTTGTGTTAGTAATATTAAATTCATTTTGCCTTTTCTAAAACATTTTGAAAAAAAAAAACCATTTGCAAGTAATTTGAAAACCTTGGGCCATTTTAAAAACCACTTCAACCTATCATACTCGGATTGCAAAACCTCAGCTCTGATACCCCTTTGTAACGGCCCGGGATTATGATTCTCGAGTTACGTTTCGAGGGATGAAACCCCTCGTTAGGACCTTGCGCCCCGAGTACAGGTTGAAGGTTTTAACGCCTAATTTAAATGTTTTCAAAGTGGGATTTCATACCCAAGTGCGAAGGGACCGTTGGAATCCCCGGGGAAGTCCCCTGTACCTGTCGTAAGTCTAAGCGTGGAAATCAGTAGTCATGCCAATAGCGAAAACAAGTGTAATACAAGAGGGTGCCACGGCAGAGCCGGGTCAAAACGGAGTCTAAAGTGTAAATCCAAAAACATAATCTGAGTCTGGTGAAGTCGATAACTCCAGCGCTCACTCTCCGCCGATAAAATGACCCGCGCAATAAGCAAACAGCACCGATAGGATGAACATAAATAATACCTAAAAAAATTGATATGGGGCGAGATCAGATCGATGCCCACTTTAGCTCTGCATCCCAACCCTAAGCACACATATACGCTATACCTAACAAAGATGCTTCTAGATGCATGGCGGAATATTAACACACTAACATGCTCCTAAGATCAAGTACATAATAATAATAAGGCCTTAGCACAGAATACCAAGTGGTATATCCCTCTCCTACCTCCACCCCCTTCCGATAGGGCGGAGACTGGCCAGCTCGTGAATGCATTCCATCATAATCGGGCGGCATGCATGCCTAACCCACTCCACAATAAAGCCCGCAGGCATCTCATAATATAAGGAAGTGCATGACTCGATTGACTCAGGACGAGACCCGATGAGACTAGGTCGTCCTATAACCCTAGCAATGACTCTAGTTACTTCACAGATAACGGCCGTTTTGTTTACATACACATAAAGAAATAGAATGCTCAACAGTCGATGCAACCTAGCATGGTACTACATGGCATGCTGATCATGAATGCAAGCACCTAGTATATCATGCACCTAAAGCAGGGAATAGCTCTATTCAATCTGAGTAAGCTCCGAAGAGACTTACCTGGCGGTGCAGAACAGCAAGGCAAGCATTATAATAGATTAAAGATCACCTAGATACATATCAGAATACATATATAAGTCTACGTCTAATCATCCAAGCACTCAAGCGTATCATTCAACGAGAATAGCAACCATATCGCAATCATCATTCCATCAAGTTCAACCATTCATCATATTGCCACATTCCACAAGACCATATCATTCTCATCATTCCATTCAGCCACATTCATGTATTTGCCATAATATATCCGCAAAATAATCTGCATATCACATATATCAAGTTCATCATATTCATCATAACTCGAAAGCATAAATTAACGCTGCACAAGTCTAACACTTCACCATGCCATTAGTCAATCAATCATGCCATTAGTACACACCAATCATGATATTAGTCAACGATCCACATCAATCATGCTAGTTAGTCACCGATCACATAATTCCCGAGTTAGTCCCGAAACCATTTCAAAATCCGAATTAACTAGTTAGAAATTCCGACATCGGAGAATGTTCGTCAAATTCTTTTTAATATTATATCCTTAAATCTTAATAATATTTTATAGCAAATTGTTTCCCATTTACATAATATTTTCATAAAATATTTCTAAAATCCCAACCATCTCATTTTATAAAATCAGCCCTTTGATAATTTACCAAAAACCTCCCTTGTCTTATCGAAGTTTCAAATTCAATCCCTTCTTATTAAAAACCCAATCCGAACCCCCAATTGGAAGAAATAGGCCCAATATTATTTATTTCAAATAAAACCAATCTGGCCCAAAATGAAAATAGGCCCACTCCAGCAACCCATCTCTCTTTCAATTGCAGAGCTCGGAAAGAAGAGAAGGATGGGGTCCAGATGCTGACGCGGCAAATGATATGGGAGTGGGGCCCGCGTCTGCTTCCTCTTCCTCCTCTTCATCAACACAGCTTGCTCTCTGTTCGATGGAAACCAGGGGAACCCCGCCGGCGCTCCTCCTCCGCTCGCTGCTGCTCGCACAACCCCGACTCCCTCTGCTCGGCCTCCTCACTACCCAAGGCTCAGTCCACGCTCCCAGCTCTCTGACACCCACACGCTCTCGCTCGTCTCCGCCCATCCTCACGCTCTCGCTCTCGCGCTTGCGCCCCTCGCGTCTCTCGCGCCTCTCCGACTCGCTCTTATGCTCACTCCCCAGTTAGATCAGGTAGCAAGGAGTAAATTCGACACTGTAAAACGAACAACGGAAGTCAAAAGGGAGGTTAAGGGCTCACCGAAAGGGATCGAGGCTTGCCGGAGATTCGTCGAAGGTCCCTTCGTACTCGTCGGAGGCGGAAACAGAGTGAGCTTGGCCTAGGACGACATAAGATGGCTTAAAGGTGATGCTTTAGCACATTTTGGAGAAAAAGGTGGTGAAAGGAGACCTTACCGAGTTGTTTGGGGAAAACAGAGGGAGGAGAATCGGCGGTAGCTTTGGAGTCGGAGGAGGCGAGGGTGGTGGCAGTGGCTGTCGGCAACGACGGTTGTACGTGGCGTGAACAAGAGGTGAAAGGTGGGGATGGTCCCTTGGGGTTTGTTTGAAAGGAACAGGAAAGTGGTGTTTGAAGGTAGGGAAAATGGAGTGAGTTACTTTTCTTTGTGAGTTGCTGTGGGTTTTGAAACACAAAAATAAAAAGGGTTTGCAGTCAAAGAGAAAGGGGTAGGGGAGGTATGTAAGGCTGAATTCAATGACAGACTGTTAATTTTGGCCTTTTGCCAAAATTGGTGGAACTTTGGTGTGATGGAACAAGGTGGAGGAGGTTGTGGGTTAGCTAATAACGGATATAGAAAGGATGGGGAAAGGTGAAATAGCATACAGATCCACAATAAGAAGAGAGATCTTAGGCTGGCAAATTCCGAATAGACATGGAGAAAGAGACAAGAATACAAGATTGAGTGGAGAAATAACCAAAGGTTCCAAATTCATTTTCAAAAACTTCCCCAAAATTAAATTCTATAACCCGCTCTCTCGATCTTATTCCGACCCGTCCAAAACAAATTTCAAAATTTCCAATTCTCGGTATATGAAAGCGGAATAAAATCTACTTTGCATAAAGTTTAAAATTGGGCCGGAATTCGCTTTAAGAATTTCAAGTTCGATTCATTAAATTTAGAACGAGTTTTTCTTAAAATATTCGATTTAATCTGCTTTAAATTCATTTTTAATTTTCTTTTTCCGAAAAATTATAATTTGAAAATCCGAGTCTTTACACAAACTTCCCAAATTTTCAAAACAACTTAAATGTTCATCATCCGCAGGGGCGGCCACAGGGGGTTCGGGGGGGCCCTCTCTTCCCTCCAGTGTCGGAACTTCGTAGTATATTTTTCAAAAAATAAAAAAAATAAAAAAATGTGAAAGAGAACACTAAAGTTGTCTAGCTTAATTGGTGAAAAGAAGGGAATGAAGGAAAAGGGATTTAAGAGGTCATGGGTTCAAACCTCATTCCTTACCTTTTTCCACTATTTTTTATTCCAATTAAAATTTTTCTATTATAAATGTCATATTTAAATCAAATTTTATATTTTTCTTTTAGTATTTTCATAAAATTATTCATTATGTTACACATATATTTTAAAAAAAATTCCCTATTATAAATATCATATTTAAATCAAATTTTATATTTTTCTTTTAATATTTTCATAAGATTATTCATTATGTTACACATATATTTTATAAAATTCTTCTAATTTTTATTCCTATGAAATTTTTTTACTATCAATGTCATAGTTAAACCACAATTTATGAGTTTTTTTTGTAATAGTTTTCAATCCTATCGTTTTTTTTTCATTTATCAATGACAAATTCTTCAAAAAAAATTATAATTTTCTTTCAATATTTTAAAAAAAATCTTAATCATGCTACACACATATAAATTATTAAATTATTGTATGAATTTTTGTAATAAAATATCACATTTATGGCACAATTTATGGTTTTCTTTCAATATATTTTTTTAAAAAAATTCTTTATTATATATACCAAGGAAAAAAATTCCAACTAACAATTTCGCCCCCTCCCCCCCCCCCCCCCCCTCTAGCGATTCATGCGACCACCACTAATCATTCGTCTTCAGCTCAAATGTACCTATACCCTCTAATGTCTTCATCACAATCTCCCGTTACCCCAGGATCTCATGGGAGCTCTTTTCGGATGAATACATGGAGCCAAGGTGAAGAAGTTCCAAGTCTCGAAGAGATTCAAGTTCCATCCCAACGTGCTACTCAAGGGAGAGTCAATCGTGGGAGATGCACTCGTGGAAGAGGCAATCGTGGGAGAGCCACAACTGAAAGGGTAGCACGAGTCAAGTGGAATAAAGCTGAAGATTTGTTACTCATTAGTGGTTGGATTAACACCATCATTGATTCTATAACAAATACTCAACAAACGGCGGGTGCTTTTTGGGAGAGAGTTGCAAAGTATTATGCCACCAATAAGGAGGAAGATTGGCCTGAGAGGATGCTCTCCACAATTAAATCAAGATGGCATAACATTTCATCCGTTGTGCCCAAATTCGTGGGAGAGCTTACAAAAGTGCCAAAAATCGCCAAAGTAGTGGGGAAAATTATTGTGATGTCATGAGAACGCACACGCTTACAAAGGCGACCACAACAATGACTTTCTGTTTGAGCATTCATGGTGTGAACTCAGGGCTGAACCAAAATTCCATAGGTGGGTTGCATTAAATGCCGCATCTGTTGGAGGAGGCTCGAAGAGGACCAA
The DNA here is from genome assembly GCA_963922045.1 of Persicaria maculosa. Classification (NCBI taxonomy): domain Eukaryota; kingdom Viridiplantae; phylum Streptophyta; class Magnoliopsida; order Caryophyllales; family Polygonaceae; genus Persicaria; species Persicaria maculosa. The sequence continues at coordinate 68,052,580 of OY998251.1, read as the reverse complement.
GGTTAATGAATTTGGAGCTTACACATCCAGCGAAGGGTCAGGCACTCAGTCGAGTGCTTCTGGAAGTGATCAAGCCACCAAAGATGGGAGTTCAAGTGATCCAGCCACCAAAGATGTTGTAGAGGCAGCAAAAAGAAAGGGAAAACAGCTTGCTGGGAGTTCAAGTGATCAGGCCACCAAAGATGCTGCATAGGCAGTGCAATTCTTTTTTCGAGCAAATCGGTGAAAGGAACAAGAAGTCAGATGCAGATAAGGCGAAAGCCGCTCGTGATAACATGGTTGCGCAGAAGGTTATGTTGCTTAATAAGCTGATTATGTAGCCTAACCTCGAAGACCGGCAAATCAAATGCAGGGGCGGTCTCATCAAAGAGTTGTTCCCGAACAACGATAACTAGATAAGTAAGATTTGTATGTTTGTTATTGTGCTTGCATGTGTTAAATTTCCCTAAGTGAAGCATCGCTTCACATTGTGGTATGTTTGTTGTTATCATTTCATGTCTTTTCCCCTCAAGTGGAGACTAGGTCCACATTATTCCAATTATGTTATCTATGTTCTGCAAGGATTCCCTGCCGCAACAAATCAAAATTTATTTTCTCAATGATCTGCATAGATTCTTTGCCACAAAAATCCAAAATTTATGGTTTCAATACTCTGCAAAGATGTTCAATGCTTTGCGAAGATGCTTTGTGAAATTTTTGCTCTACATGATCTTCAAATATCATTTGCAAAATAGATTAAATACAAATTTATTTTCTCAATGATCTGCATAGATTCCTTGCCACAAAAATCCAAAATTTATGGTTTCAATACTCTGCGAAGATGCTCTGTGAAATTTATGGTCTACATGCTCTTCAATTATCATTTACAAAGTAGTATAAATACAGATAAATCCTCTACTTTCTATTATCCCTTTCAACTTATTTCAGTTACCAAACATAAACCTCCAATGGATCCTCAAGGAATGTATGAATTCCTCAACCATTCTTCAGGTTCATCCTCTGATGAGCTTGACAAAGCTTACGCGAAGTGGTTGTATCTATCTACCCTAGATAAGTCAAGAGTCGAGGCTGGAAGTTCTAGACCAAGGAGGACACGATCTTACATCGATAGAGAACGGGAGAAGGGTCATGATCGTCTTATCGCATATTATTTTTCAAAAGACCCCCCTCCAGTGTATCCAGATGCTGTTTTTAGAAGACGGTTCAGAATGCGAAGACTATTGTTCTTACGCATTGTGAACAAACTCGCAAGTACGGTTGGATTTTTCAAAACAAAAGCCCGATGCCACTGGGAGACTTGGGCTATCTACGCTACAAAAATGTACCACGGCCATGTGCATGTTGGCTTATGGTGTGGGTGCCGACGCGGTGGATGAATATCTTCGTTTAGGTGAAAGCAAAGCCAAACTATGCTTGTCCAGCTTTGTGGATGGTGTCATAGCTTCGTTTGGTGATTCATATCTTCGCATACCAAATCCTTCAGACATACAACATCTTCTTTACGTTGGAGCACAATGAGGATTCCCATGTATGATCAGTAGTATCGATTGCATGTATGCATTGGGAATGGAAGAACTGCCCAACTGCATGGAAAAGACAATTCGAAGGTAAAGACGGGAGACCAACCATCGTTTTGTAGGCGGTTGCATCATATGATCTATGGATTTGGCATGCATTCTTCGGAACTCCAGGTACGTGTAATGATATCAATGTTCTTGATCGTTCTCCTGTATTCAATGATGTATTGCAAGGGATATCTCCACCGGTTAACTTCGAAGTTAATGGTCATCAATATCGTTTAAGTTACTATCTAGCTGATGGCATTTAACCTGATTGAGCGACTTTCATACCATCTATCAAACTTCCACAAGGAGAGAAGACTAAATTATTTGTTCAATACCAAGAGGCTACTAGAAAAGATGTGGAACGAGCATTTAGAGTCATGCAGGCTCGATTTGCCATAATAAAAAAACCCAATACTTGCTTGGGATATTACTCTGATGGGGAGAATAATGAAAGCGTGTATAATTTTGCATAATATGATAGTGGAGGACGAGCGGAAGAACTACAGTCTTTCCTTTGATCTTTCACATTTTGACCAAGTGGAGGGTGTTGACACTTCATATTCCACCAATCGACCTGCGACCATGGAGGAATACATTGACAATCGAACACAACTTCGAAATAGGATTACACATTATCAATTGAAGCAAGATCTGGTCGAACATATATGGTAGAAGTTTGGAAATGGATATTTGAGAGATTATAATATTGTTCTAGATTTCATTTCTATGTCTTTGTATTTCGATGCTTTTTATTTTACTCCATGTATGCCATTTCTGTTTCCCTTGTATTTTGATGTTTTGTGGTTTAAGTGAAGATGATTCCCATAATATTTAGAGTCTATTTGTACTTTGCATGATATTATATTATTTTCGTAAAAAAATTACTAAACAAATTCTTAATTATTTATCATTATTATATTATTTTATGAGAATTATAATTTATGTATAAATGATGTAAAAATAATATTATTATAACTATTTTAATATATAATAGATGGTGAAAGTGGAGTTAAGAAATTGAGATGGATTTTATAGCATCATTACTCATGGGGTTTGATCTCCCCCATAACACACTCTCTCTTGCTAAGGGTGTGTTTTCCTCACCACTTTTTTAAGAGGTGGAGGGGGTGGAGGTAGAAGTAATTTTTGTACCTTGGGGGAGAAGGTGGAGGGCCTTTTCACCCCTTAAATGAAGGTGGATGGGTGGAGAGGAAAACAGGGCCTAAGAGGTAGCATTATGAGTGTGGGATGAAGCTCATTCCATCAAGGGGAAGGGGCAACCCTAGTAGGATGGGTTAAACCCATCCCTTTCCCCATCCCATTTTTTTTTTTATAAAATTAATAAAAGTGAGGTTTTTTTTTATCTTTTTATTAAGTGACTTAAATTTTGATTAGTTAAAATATGTGGTGGAGTATAATTAAAGTTCAAAAAATAGTAATGAGGTAAACTTATGGATGTGAGATAAAAGTTAAAATTCTTAAAGGATGGGGTAGAGTTAGTGGAAAATGAGGTGTCAAAATATTACGAGGAGAGAGGGATGTGGTTACCCCAGGAGTGCCGATGCTCTTAGGGATGTAGGTAAAAAAGTAAGTTGAGTTTTTTTTTTTTAAAAAAGAGAGTGATAAAGTGAAGTTAAGAAACCCTATAGAGTTTACTGATGCAGATGGTCTTAGTAGACTTCAAGTTGTTTTTATGTTGTATATGTATCATGACGACCTATTGTCATTTTTTCACACTCTCAATTTTTTTTAAAAAATATAGCACTAAAAAAAATTAAAAAAAATAGTATGTTTAATATTTCGAAGGATTCTAATGTTGTGGTTGACATGATTGTTCGTCTGGCCTGCACTGTCCCTGTCGATGATAGCTTCACTAATGATCAAGAACTTCGTATTCTCGTCCGCTCGGATGCGCTAGGAAAGAAGCCGGGTCGCCTACGTATTTCCTAATCCTTACCTGCTTCAAAAATAAAAAAATTCGAACTTTAAAAATAAAATAAAAACTAAAAGTATCCGCGTGCTGATGTAATCATCCCCCAAACAGTGAAAAATAAAATTCCGATTTCGATCTGTCTCCATCTCTCTCAAACTGCACATCTATAATCTCCATCATCCGCCATTCAAGTTCGGGAATCGGCTCTCTAATTTGGTGATTCTGTCGTTTCAGATGCTCCGATTTCGTTATTTTTGTATCAGCGGGTGAAATTGTAGCCTTTTGGATTTTCGTTTGCGCAGCCGTTACCTGGTAAGCGTTCGAAGAGTTGGCGATGCTGTCGAATCAATTACAGAGCGGGATTGACACTGCGAGGATGGTGTGGTCTCAGTTGCCTCATACCGAGGAGGATGGCGAGTTCGACGCTGTTGGAATCTCTAAAAAGAACGATTCCACCGGTAACGAGAGCCTTGACTATGAAGTCATCGAGAACTATGCCTATCGAGAAGAACAAGTTGGTGTTTTCTTTCAATAAATTATTTTTCTATATCACCTTCGCTTCTGTTGGATTGATTTGCTTAATTTCCGTTTTCTGCTTGCCTACTAACTTACTGGTGTAGGAGAAGAGGGGGAAGCTGTTTGTGGGGTATCAGGTGTGCTTGAAGTGGTTCCTTGCTCTGTTGATCGGAATTGGTGAGTTCTCTTTCAGTTCTTTGGAATGCAAGTATTACAATTTTAGTTTTCGTTTTCTTCCCGTCGTAACTGCGTTGAAGTTTTTGCATTTCTTGTACAAGGCGAATTGTAGCTTAGACGATTTACCTTATATGCTCAGTACTTAGGGTGTGTTTGGCATGTCAATCGCAAGCCGTTGGGGTAGTGGTAGCATTCTAGACAGCTTACTATGATTGCATGAAACGCTAAATGCTACCATGACAAACACTACTTTATGAACTAAACCGCTAAAGGCTACAGTGAAATGCTTCATCATACATGCTCTTGGTATCTAGCTGATTATGTTACCTACAATATGTTCAACTCAAGGATGTGAAACACCAATGTTGGTCAAATTTAACACTTCTTTGGGCTCATCCATAGTGGAATCCTGTGTGAGGAGAGTGATGAGATGTGGAAAATGCTTTGGCTATAAGTGGCACATTTACTGAATGAGGTTGAATTTGATCACTTAAGACTAGTGGTCTCTTTCTCTTCAGCAAAATTTAGCTTCTAAACAGGTGCACTTCTCTAATACTGTCTTAATGTCAAGAATTTAAAAAATGCTAATAAAAGCACAAACTTCTGGCATTGTAAGTTGGAATTTTCGCATTTGGAGGAAGTTCCTTGATTGAATGGGGAAGAGAGAAAGCCATAACTGATTTAGATTATTTGACATGGCCTGTTAGTTTTGGTATGCTAATAAAATCTCAAACTTGTGGCCTGTTAGTTTTGGTATGTGTGCAACTCAAACAAGAGAGGGGATAAGGAAAACGTCTTTTATGCAATTTGAACAAAAATGTTGAAGACTCCTATTTTATACCTTTGCTTCTTGTTGTCATGCCCCTGATACAAATCATTGTAAATAGCGTGGATGAGGGGGAATGTGTCCAGTTTATATGTACATGACCGCATAAGAACATGCTATTTATTAGGACTGCCATGTTTTATGCAATTTTGATAGTCTTTTATTTCACTAACTTCAATATTTTTGTGCAAGTCTTCTTAAATTGACTTGTTTATTTTTCTGTCCAGGCACTGGGTTTGCTGCCATTTTCATAAATATATCAGTGGAAAATTTTGCTGGGTGGAAGTACTCGTTGACATTTGCAATAATTCAGAAATCATATTTTGCAGGATTTTTAGTATATGTATTGATTAACTTGGGCCTAGTATATTCCTCTGTCTATATAATTACGAATTTCGCTCCAGCTGCAGCTGGATCCGGTATTCCAGAGATAAAGGGTTATTTGAATGGTAGAGTATCATTGTTCAGTTTCAGTCCTTCAGTTCATTGCTTATCTTATTTTATTTCCTATTTAATGGGCCTTAAATGATCTTCATACTTCTTCAGGTGTTGATATCCACGGAATTCTTCTTTTAAGAACCTTAATTGGAAAGGTGAGAATAGCATCTTGTTCATGTTGTGGTCATATTTAGATTAAAGGTGACATTGCTTCTTTTTTTTTCCTGTTGAAGATTTTTGGCACCATCGGTTCAGTTGGAGGTGGTTTGGCCCTTGGGAAAGAAGGTCCTCTCGTGCATATTGGTGCTTGTATAGCTTCTCTGCTTGGACAAGTATGTAACTGCAACTATATATACTTTGTCATCTAGGTAGATTTTATACCCTTCAGCTCAGAAACATAAGCTAGTTAAACATGTGCCTTTAGGTACTTTATAGTATAATTAATATTTACATGTTGCTTGTACATCATTTGAAAAATAATGTTGTTTGGTTAAAAAAAGAAAAGAAAAAGAAGTTGCTTGCACAATTTCAATTTTTATTTTTGCAACTTTTGTTATGGATAGGTGGATAGCTGCTAATTATTTGTGCTATGAAATCTTCTGATCTTAACCAAAAATTGCAGAAGTCTATAGACTAAATAAGACTTTCTGTAGTGGTATTTCTGCATAATTACAATTACTCCAATGAATTTTATATATCCTGTTTGATATAATATAAGAGGTGAATCCTGCTCTCATTTCTTACTCATAATGTTGATAATCTAAACACGATTCCGAGCGAAGAGTTTCATTTTTCTGTGCGAATATGTTTCAGTGTTCCTTGATATTTGCTTAATTAATGCATATGCAGGGCGGATCAACAAAATATCATTTAAGTCCAAGGTGGCTTCAAGTTTTCAATAATGATCGGGATCGCCGTGATCTTGTAAGCCTTTTGAGGATTCAGTTCTGGAAATTTTCATTGTAGTCTGAATGTTGGTTTAATTGATATGCGTTATGTTGATTATAACGCAGCATGACTATGAATTCTTCCCGTGTTACAAATAGGCATCCACTTTCAAGTATCTTGTTATCAGAATATTTTCCGAGTTAGCTGTTGGCTCTAAAAAGGGTTGGGGATTCTGTTCTTTCCGTAGCTTGTTTAGTGGGACTAGCTTAATATGTTTTCCATTTAAAAAATCTAAATTCTCATCCAACCCGTAATACCAACGAAGGTATCCACAACACATAACAACCCCCCCCCCCCCAACACACGCACGCACACACCAACAACAAAAAAAGAAAAATATAAACCCATCCGCCAAAAGAATAGTAGGAAACAATGAACAAAGTTGCTATTTCTTTCTACATTAATGTAAAAGAGTTAGTTGCTGCTACTTCCATTGCCACTTTAATTGATGCAACCATCAATGTTACCCAATCTACTGTTGCTCCTACCACACATGATAGCCAATGATGATTGATAACAGATGTTATTTTCTCTTCTGTTGTACAAAATGAACATCTTTAAAGTGTTTTTATATACCCCATAGATGAAAAAAGCAAAACAATAACAATGAAAAAAGAGTTCCCTAAACATAGCCATTTTAAAAAATAGGTATATTAGCCAGGCTGCCTGATCTGAAACATCTAGAACTGTCATACAACAGTTGCTTTCGTTTTCCCATCTTCACTAGTTGTTTTCATTTAATATCTGATTTTGTTATGTTGTTCATTTGTCATATTAAAGTTTCTGATCGCATTGCTCGTGGTTTTACATGCTATTAAATAAATTTCCATTTACTGCTGACTGCCCATGAACTTTGCTCATTATAGTTGATTTAATATTTGAAAAGGTGACATGTGGCTGTGCAGCTGGAGTTGCTGCTGCTTTTAGAGCTCCAGTTGGTGGAGTCTTATTTGCACTGGAGGAGGTCACATCCTGGTAAAAATGCTTGTTGTCATTGTCATTGCATGTCTCGTGGATCTTTTCATTGTTTTTGGTGTAGCAACAAATGAATCTACGATGCCAGTGTTTTGATGATGATTACATTTTTCTTGAAGGTGGAGAAGTCATCTTATGTGGCGTGTATTCTTCACTTCTGCAATTGTTGCTGTTGTTGTGCGAACGGCTTTAGGGTGGTGCAAGAGTGGGAAGTGTGGGCATTTTGGTGCTGGTGGCTTTATAATTTGGGATGTATCGGAGTTAAGATCTTCTCTTGAATGTGTTCATTGATAATCAACTCATCACATGTTGTTGTCTTTAATTGTTGCTTTTATTAACAGCGGTCAAGAGGATTACTCCTTTGCCGAGTTACTACCAATGGCAATAATTGGGGTCATAGGAGGTCTTCTTGGTAGTGCTGCTGCTATTAGCATGTCATTCTTTTTTTTTTAGATTTTTTTTTGTAGAGACTCTCTTTAGTGATAAGATGCCTTTAATTTGTAGGTGCTTTGTTCAATCAACTCACACGTTACATCACATTTTGGCGTCGAAATTATCTACACATGAAAGGAGCACGTGTCAAAGTATGACTGGAATTGCAATCACAATTTGATATATTGTCTCCAATTGCCTTGTGTTATGTGTTAGCTGCCCATTTCCACTGTGTTCTAATTTAATTAATCTTTTCTGGAACAGATCATTGAAGTTTGTCTTGTTTCTGTGATAACTTCTGTTGTATCTTTTGGACTGCCGCTTCTAAGAAAATGCCGCTCGTGTCCTGAATCAGATGCTGAGTGTCCAAATCCTCCAGGGATGTACGGTAATTATGTGAATGTAAGTCACAATATGTTTATATACTTTTTCATGTTGCTTATAGCTTTCTAATCTTTTTTTTTTGTTAATAAAAAATGGCTTTTTCCTTTATGCATAATTTTATTATATGAGTGGGTAGTTGCCACTTTCCATGCGATATATGTTATAGTTGTTGTAAATTGTATTAGTGGCTAGTTGCCACTTTCCATGTGACATATGTTATATTTGTTGTAAATATGCACGCAAGTTTTATTGAGAACTTACTAATACTATGTTGCTGCACAGTCTATCATGTGCCTTTCTCCTAAGCTCTATAAAGTTAAGTTCGTTTAAGTTTTTGCCTCGTGAAACCTTTCTCAGACTAGTCTCTTGTTTGATAAGTATGATTTGCCCTATTTTATGTGCTTCTGCATGCAGATAAGCTTTTTGGATTGACCTCGTAAACATTCTGTTGCTAGAATTAGATTGCATTATATAATTATAACTTGATTTTCTATATGATTTGATTCTCCTTATTTAGTTATTTTCATTCTTGGAATTTCCCTTTTGCTTTTTATGCTGCTTTGTCTTCAATTTTGTGTTTGTTTAGGCAAGAGTTAGTGTTGGAATATGGGTTGTCCCACGTTGAAAATATTGAGATCTCATGAACAACATATAAGCTTGGCGGGCTATGAGATGGAATTTCGTTGGGTTTATATTAAAGTCATGAACCCGATACCATGTTAAAGTCGACTGATCCCCATGGGACAACTCATATTCCAGTAGGTAGTTCTATTCCCTTTTTCTTTTCTAGCGTGTTCTGACTAGGTTTTGTTGATCTGCAGTTTTACTGTCAGAATGAGAAACAGTACAATGATCTTGCTACCATTTTCTTCAATACTCAGGTGAACAGATCAGGCACACTTTTCTTAGTTTTCTATTTCTCCATTGGTCTGAAGTTTGTTGCTAGATGTTCTTTATTTGTGCTCAGTGCATCCTTTTTTTTTTTTTTACATTTACTGCAGGATGACGCCATAAGAAATTTGTTCAGTGCAAAAACAATTCATGAATTCAGCGCTCAGAGCCTTTTGACCTTTTTGGTATGTGCAGATTTGATGTTTAGGGCCATCTTATAATGCAAATTAACTGATGAAATTCAGTTTGTTGAAAAGTGTAACAAATTTTGACAAGAGAGTTTAGAATCCTTACAATAGATCCTTCAAGATTTTTACCAAAAATAAAAGACCCTTCAAGATTGGATTGTTTTAAAAATTTGCCTCCTATGTTGGTAAAGTTACATATTTAGTTCTCGACCTTTGTTTCAAATGAGCCCTTAATCTTTAAGTTTTTAATATTCTAGTTCTAGTTCCTAATGTTTAAAGTTGTTTCAAGTAAGTCTCTAATCTTTAAACTGTTTTTTTTTATGGCCCCTGGCCTTTTGTGAATTGCAAATTGTTTTAAGCTTTTAAAAAGGCTATATTTTGGGCAAAAAGGTTTTATTTATTGGGCAATTTACAATTTATGAAACAAATTAAGTGAGGGCAATTACTATTGATGTTAATCTTCCTTAAAAGCAAACAAATAGAGTCTTTTTGCATACACCAGATGTATATTAAGGGCCCATCTGAAATGTACATATTGAAGCAAATTGATGATCAGGGACCTATTTGAAACAACTTTGAAACGTTAGGTACTAAAATAGAACAAAACGTAATGTTTGGTTTATTATCTCCTTGCTCTTCCACTAGTGTCTTGAAATTATGTCTTTCCCAATGCATTGTGCCAGAAACAATGACAATGTCTGAAGGGTCGGAACTCTTCCTGCATAGAGGGCAAGAGCTTTGTTTAATATTTGTGGTCTTAGATTGGGGGAACCAGGCAGGGTGATCTAATCCTTGATTAGAAATTTGATGCTAGCTTTTAATTTGCCTGATTTAGTTTCTCAAAGTTAAAATGCTTCCATAATGTCCACAAATCTGATTTTTCTTCATTAGTTTAAATGCTTTATTTTTGAGGCTGGGTTCACTGCCGTAATGTGGCTGTATTTACTGATCTTCCTCACCCAGGTGATTGCAGGAATGTTTGAAGTTTTCTGAATGCATAAATAAGTGAATAAATAATTTTGTGGCTCAATGTGGACAGTCTGTGTATTGAATAGAATAAGTTCATAATGATTAGAATAGTTTTAAACATTGTTAACTTGCTTTTTTTGAGCTTTGGTACTTTACATATTTTATTATTAATTTTCTGTCATTTTCAGGTTATGTTTTATACTTTAGCAGTAGTGACCTTTGGCACTGCTGTTCCTGCGGGGCAGTTTGTGCCTGGTATAATGATAGGATCGACTTATGGTCGTCTTGTTGGAATGTTTGTTGTTAACTTCTACAAAAAGCTAAACCTTGAAGAGGGAACGTGAGTATCTTCTCTCTCCATCCCCATGTTTCTTTGTTTTGTCTCTAGCATGTTGACAACTGAGTAGCGTAATTTAAATTGTATGTGGAGCTGGATTTATTCATGAACTGTCATTTTTTCTAAACCAAGGTCAATAGTGTGAGTATTGACATCAATTTTAGGATGCAATAACAATGCTGATTAATCAGATAGATTTGTAGGTTTTGGTTGTTGTTTGTACATAAGTCCTGTAATCTTTTTGCAACTGCATTAAGTTGAGGCATTTAGAAATGCAGCAAAAGATCCAGTTGGATAGATGATCATCTTACCTTAATCCTCAAGGTTATAAATATTTTATAACCTCTATGTGAAAAGTTTGGGCAATTTTTACGGGCCTACATTTGTTTCAGATACACATTATGTTTTCTAGGATCAAAATAAACAGAAGATATCTTTGGACCAATCCCTTTCCATTTGACAGATTGATTGGATTGCTTATAGTAGCGTTTTTTTAATAGCTTGGATTATGGCATTATAAATTTGGCACACTTTTTTTTGAGGAGCTGTATTTAAGATGTTACCATCTACGTTTCTTTATCCTTTATTTTCTGTATCTTGTGGTGTGAAAAGTATTGCTTCTTTTCAATTGTGCATTATTGTCATCAGCATCTGTGGATAATGCTTGATAATGCGGTGGTAAAAACACCAAAATGCAATCTGTCAAATATTGGATCTGATTAAAATATGGTTGTGATACAGATATGCTCTCCTGGGGGCTGCTTCTTTCTTGGGTGGTTCAATGAGAATGACAATGTCCCTTTGCGTCATAATGGTTGAAATCACAAACAATCTCAAATTCCTCCCTCTAATTATTTGTCCTTCTTATATCGAAGGTATGGCTCATAATTATGCCCATCATGATGAATTTGCTGGTATCATAGCATTTGTTGAACACAATTGAACATCAAATCTCTGGGATGGTTGCAGGCTGTTGGCGATGCTTTTAATGAGGGGTTATACGAAGAACAGGCACATTTGAGGGGTGTCCCATTACTTGAGTCAAGATCTAAATTAGAAATGAGGAAAATGACAGCTAAAGATGCCTGTGGAAACCGACAGGTTAGAGATTTCCTGTTACACGTTTATCTTTTCTGATCAATAGAACATAAAGCACAACGAGATACTATTTGTGTCAAGGATTATAGGGATTCTTTAGTAACTGAGTAGAATTCTGATTTGTCCACATAGAAGCTTGCGATCTTTGATATCTGCACTTCCTTTGCTCTGTATAACAACAACAACAACCCAGTTAATCCCGCAAGAGAGCGGGGTCTGGGGGGTCAGGATGTACGCACTCGTACCCCGAACAAATCGGGAGAGTGTTTCCGATAGACCCAGAATAATAGAAGCTTGCGATCTTTGATATCTGCACTTCCTTTGCTCTGTATAATAAGACATTTCTTGAGTTAAATATTTGCAATCGACTTTGAGTCTTTGGCACCTGCCCCTTGCTTATATTTTGTTTTCTGAACATTGTGGACGGGCTAGAGCAACTCAAGGCTGGCCTGATTATAATCATTGTTCTTGGGCCTGGCAGAACCAGGGGTCGTCCAGCTTTCAGGATTGTAGGTTGGCCAAAACTCGACAACTTGGAGAATACATCATATCCCTACACCCGACACTTAAATTTAAGATTTAAAATAGCTTAATAGTTGTATAATTATAAATTTATAATTCTTGTATAGGTTTTACTGTTTTAGCGACTTAAAGCTAACATGTTTGTTTTTTACGCAAATAATAGAATTAGCATTAAACATTTTTAATGAAATTATGTCATCTTGGCAAAACCATAATTAGCAAAATAATGGTAAAAGAAATGGAGATGGTTTAAGAGGCAAGAGACTCTAAGCATAATTTTTGTGAGAAAGAAACATAGATTTGGTGATAGATGGAAGAGACAAGATTATTGCTTCTGGATCTGGAAAGGAGTGAAAAGAGAATAGAAATGAGTTAACTTGCAGTTCACTGAAACCAAAATCGGCAGTGGGGGCATGATCAACCCTTGCTGCGAGCTTGCAGAATACGAGCACAATCTCAAACCACATCTGAGCAGGCAGTAGTAGACTGGAAGGAGGACCTATTACTGGAAGAGCTAGGTAGCCTGGGTTTACTCCTGCTTAAGTGGGTGAAGGTCCTCAATTGTGTCATATAATGGTGGCCTCAACTGTGGCCTAGGAGAACCTTTTGACAACGCTTAAGTTTTTTAATGCTGTGGTTCTTTATTTTCTTTAAAAGTGGGTATTGCCTGCATGACTCTTGCTAATTGCTTATGCACTTTCCTGATATTGTGCTTTTGGCTTTATGGTTCTTGAAGGTGGTCAGCTTGCCCCGTATCGTCAAGATTATGGATCTTGTGTCAATTTTGAGAGGCAATGAGCACAATGGCTTCCCTGTAAGTTGATTGAATTGTTCTTTGCTAATCAGTAAAATGTTAATAGATTGTAATGTGTTGTCCTGATTCTTTCCATCCCTATCAGGTTATAGAGCACACAAGGAGTGGAGAAACACTTGTCAGTGGACTTATGCTTCGGAGGTATAATAGAATATCATATGCTTTTACAGATGTCCTTAAAGCAGAGGACCTACTTGTTTCTGGAGTCTGGATGATGATTGTGGGTTTTGAAGCATTCTTGATTAAATGTGTATGTGCAGTCATTTGTTGGTACTCCTGCAATCAAAAGTCGACTTCCAGCATAGCCCTTTGCCTAGTGATTCAAGAGCTGGATCCTTTCCTATTAGGTAGCTTATTCTTAATTTTCATTCTTACTTATCAAATTGTCATGCTGCTAATGACCTTCTAATTTTCAGGCACAACAACAGTGAGTTTGTAAAACCAGTTTCAACCACAGGTCTTGCGCTCAATGATATCCATCTTAGTCCAGATGACTTGGAAATGTACATAGACCTTGCTCCTTTTTTGAACCCATCGCCATACATTGTCCCTGAAGATATGTCTTTGACAAAAGTGGGTTTTCAATGCTGCTTCCAATTGTTTCTCTGTTCTTCATAAGGAAAATAGTATTTCCTTGTATAATTTATATCTGATTACTTCACGATGCTTTGCTGCTTATCCAGGCATATAATCTTTTCCGCCAATTGGGACTGAGACATCTACTTGTGATTCCTCGGCCTTCTCGTGTCCTAGGTTTAATCACCAGAAAAGATTTATTAATCGAGGTAGGTTAATGGGTTTATTTGCTTACTTTGGAGTTCGGATATGAATTAATTGATGAATTTTTAACCCTGAGATTTGTGTGACAGGATGCCGAGGATTTGACAACAGTTGAACTGCAATCGACTAGTGTAAGGTCTCTTACCCAATATGTTTCTCTTGGTGTTTAATTAGGATTTCCTATTCATCTGCAAAGTTATTTTGCAAGCTGCCGTGATAATTTTTACAAGAAGTTAGATGACATGAGCTTGTGAAATAGGCTAGTTAGGGACTATATCTACGTAAACGGTATACGAGTTTACATTCTTTTTGGTCCTTGTAGAGAGAGTTTGTACAATTTTTCTATGGGAATTCATACTATAATCTTTACTAGTTAGTGTTCTTTCAATGGTAGTTGCTTCCTTTAAAAAACAATGAATACGCATATGAGCAGTTTTTGATGTTCAGATATCATATTTGTTAATTAATCTCAAACTGCCGGGTATTTTTGTTGATTGCTGCATTCTGAGCCTAGAAGTCTGATTGTAATATAATGTTTCCTGTACCAGATGCATCCTTCACAGTTTATTTTACAGTGGAGACTAAAACTGACTTCATTCATGTTGCAGAGGTGAACGTCCTAGCCGTAGACTATCAACCAGGAATGCAGACACAGAGCTACCACTACTGAATGGTCTCATTGCCCAAAACCAGTAGCCAAACTGGCATTTCCTTGTGAGACGCTGTCATGTTCCTGGTTAGTATTCTGCCCGCTTCAAATTTTTCGTAGGTAGGCACCGGTGGTAACTCCTCAATGGTGTATAGAAGGTGTGATGGATAGGTACTAGGAGCGAGCCACATTGCATAGTATACAACTATAGATTAGGAGGAACTTAATGGGGATATAGTTACGGATGAAATCGCGCCTTATATATTGTAACATCATCAGGATCACAGATCTGGGCCTTCTCAGTTTTATGATAACATACATTTTGCAACAAACATCTAGTTGAATACATGAACAAGAATGCATACATTTAATGAGTCTACTAACCCAAAAGTGAATATGCAATGGAGGATCCAAATTGATAAGATATTACATAATTTTGCTGCAAACTCAGTCAGACAAGAAGTAAACAAACGAACCCATGCGGCTTAATTGAACCAGCTAACAAGAAACCCGAACACAGCCATTGTTACTGCAATCTTGGTCGGCATGAATGGTAGGGAAGCGCGGGCTTCATTTGGAGAAGGAGCTGGTGCGTCGCTGTTAGTGATGGTGGAAGCCTGGGTGGCAGGGGTGGAGGCCACTGAAGGAGTCGGGGCGAGGAGAGAAGAAACACGAATGACATTGATGTCGACCTTCTGGCCAGACTGGCAGTGGCCGGGGATGCTGCAGACGAAGAAGTGATGGCCGTGGTTGGAAATGGTGATGGTGTCGTTGCCTGTCGTGTGGATTGCGATTGGGGAGGATGCGTTGCAGGCCTTGTATTCAGCGTGGGTCACTTGCATCACATTGTGGAACTGAGGGTTATAATTGAAAACTTGATTTCCCAACAAAAGAACACAATAACAAGATTCAGTCAAGTTTTACAGGTGAAATGTACACTATAGAAATGAGCAAGCAAACATCAATTGCAATGACAAAATCAAGGATATGAATCTGCTAAATCCTGATTAATAATGGAGATCAAACCATCTCAGGATGACTCGATTGAGGTATCATACATCATATAGACATGAATTTCATACATTGTTTGGGATTATGGAGCTCTCACGTCACATTCGGAGTTCCTATTATTTATAAAAAAAAATGATGTAATTAGATGGGTAAAATAGTTTAGGACCTTAGGTGACTATTAAATGAAGTATAGGAGCACGCGTGAGATAGTGGTAAGGGGAAAACGTTACAAGGACATAATAATTTCATTCATTGTAACATGGTATACACACTATCATTACATATGCATATGCCATAATATAATACAGAGTACTTATATCAAGAAATATCTTCAATCCAGTTGAAATCTTTCATGTGGTATTTGTAGCCGACCAAAAGTGAATAGTTCAAATATACATTCTATTTTCTTTAATCGAATATAGTTGATATTTTGTGAACATTATAATTACCTCTAATCCTCTATTTTCAATTAATTTTTCCCACTTGTGGGTGAAAATTAAATTTTAATTACAAATTATAGTCATTACCTCCCAAGAAGAAACATCAATTATATTTTGAGTATTGTTATTTACATAAAAAAAAATGACTATTTACACTTCAAAATCATATTTTCTAAAAAGTAAACTAAATTTGAACTTTTTCTTTTATTAATACATCTATGAATTTAGAGACGTATGATATTTATATAATATTCCCTCCGATCAAGAAGGTTAGACGTGTTAGATTTTGACACGTATTTCAATGAGCTGAAAATTATATTTAATTTTTAATTTTAAATATTTTTTCAACTATAAAATTATTATTTTATATATTTTTTACCTTATTGAAATGCATGCTAAAAAGAAGGACCAGACCTAATATTTCAAAGTCCTGAGGCGACGGCCAGTTGCTGGCATTACCTCAAGTCCGAACCTGCTAAAAAGTTTTTTAAAAAAATCTTATATTGTTAATAGGAGGGAGTAATAATAAAAAGAAATAAATACATCTCTTGATTCATACATCTATAATTTATGAATCAAGAGAAGCTATTTATTTTTATTTTTTAAAAAATAATTTTTGAGTGTAAATAGTAAATTTATGAGGAGTAATTTTTTTTTATCAGAATCCTAACTATTATAATTATATCTTTAAATAAGTTGTATTTTATAATACGTCTAAATTTTGATTTGTTGATGCTTGACTATTAAAACTGCCTAATCTCAAAAGGTTTTGGTTTAATTCAAATTGGTAAGATCAGTTTTTCCATTGTGTGATCTCTAAGAAATTAAGAATAAGATGTCCAAGGAAGGACTTTTTTTGGCATCATATATTTTTGTCATATGAGTACAGAAAATGTGCATATATGGATATGAAGTGAAAATGCAACTTTCCTGCAGGCCCTTCGTATAAAAGTACGCATTAGCTGCACTCTATTTGTAGTCTCAACTTCTAGTGGGAAAAGGGAAATGTGCAACTACCAAGCGTAAAAGAAAAGCTAAACTCAAGAAGCGTGACAGGATATAATCATGGTACTTATTTGAAAAACTTGAAAACAAAATACACCACAAATCAACACGTTGCTTTGGACAAACATCACGCTAGTTTTGACATACACTAATTATCTATTTTAAGACCATCCACAATGGTTGTGTACATAAGTACAAATGTATATAATTTTAGACATTTTTTAGCTATATTGGTTGTTTTTGGTGTATGCAAATGTACACATTTGAGCACGTGATGTGCCAATTTAAGCACACTACCTCCCATATGTGCGTAAGCTTTTACAAAAAATAAGACAATTTCATTGATTTATTTTTTATGTTTTTATTTCCCATTTTGTTTTAAATGAATTGTATTTGTATGATGTGTAAAAAATGCACATTTTACCAATATAACATATTACTAAAAAGTAATGTATATTTTCACACACCTTGTACAAATGTGTATATTTTAACCAAAGCTATTGTGATGGTCTAAAGATGATTAAAAACATAATTAATTGAAAATTCTACCACGTCTAATTAAATGTGGTGCACATTGGAACCAATGTGGCTATACGAGGGGGATTGCAGTATATATTTAACGTACAACCACCATAGGAAAAAATAAATCAAAGTAACAATAATCAGAGTTAAGGATCTGTTTGAATGGGCATTAATTGACTATCCAAACATATATAATGACTTCGAAATCTATCTTCATTGTATATCACGAGGGTTAATCTATATATACTCTTAATTTCAAAAGGGTTAATTCATTCGATCAAAAAAAGGGTTAATTCATTAAATTGATAATTTCAAATAACAACTTTTCTTGGAAGTAACTTCAAAAGGGAATACCAATACGTTCAGTAACTGCCGGTAGGTGGAAACTTCGTAGAAACTCAGCCAACTAGCTAGATTTGGTTGTTGCATTTTATCTCTAGTTTTCAATTTCTATAGTGGTTTCCTTTTAATTTTAACTTGGCTTATTTGCAAACACTAGCAAGTATAATAAGCTTTATAATAAACTATAAAATCCTTTATAATCACACAATTAAAACCAGCGACGTCTAAGTAAAACAACCCAATCCTTTAGGGTCAATTTGGTAACACGTAGGTGATAGGATAGCTGAAATTGATAGGGTAGTTGAAGTTGATGGATTAAATATGTTAAATATTTTTTACTCCGAGCTAGCTAGTAAAGTGTTTGGTAATCTACAACTAATAGAGTAACTGATACAAACTAACTTATGAGATAAGAGAAAATAAATAAAGTTCTGAAAAGCTTTGGTTGAGTAGTTGTTGAGAATCTAATTTCAAAAGCTAATTAAATTAAAATTATATATTTAACTTATTGAAAACTATGGAATATTAAAACCAAAAGCTCGGAAAAGCTACCTTAGTTAGGGTTTAATGAAGAAAATTGCATAATCTCTTGCGATCCAAAACCACTCTCAAGTGCTAAATAAACTTGATTGATCAACACTAAGGGTGTGTATGGGGAAGAAATAAGCCGGTTAAAATTTCTTAGTTTTTAGCAGTTAAAAAAAAAATGCGGTTTAATTAGTGTATGGGGAAGAAATAAAGTCAAAATTCGGTTTAAAAAAGGGGTTTAAAAAAAAGCCGAAGCTGCCAGCTTATTTTGGAGCTTATGTTGTTTATTTGATTTGAAAGTACCAAAATACCCCTAATAACAACCAAATAAACTCCACTTTTTACAAATAAACTGTTTTTCGTCCCATACGGAGTTTATATTTTTTCATAAATTTTTAACTACTTTTACCAACAGTTTATAAATTTTTACCCTGTTTATAATTTTAGTCAGTTTATTAACCCCGTCCCATACGAACCCTAAGAACAATAAGTAAGCCTCTCAACAAAATCAACTAAATCAATGCATCCAAAAAACCAAAAGAATGGAGAGAGATACCGATTTTATCGCCGACATGAAAGGTCTTGGTTGCAGCCCATTGCCTGTAATCCACATTGCCAAGGATAGTCCACCCCGCCTTGTCTCCGACCTTGTACACTTTCCCGTTGCAAGTGTCCGCTATCAATACGCACCCCAAAACCACCAACAAAGCTACTCTAAGAACCGAGTTCAAACCCACAATGGCCGCCATATACAAGCTATGGAGAGTTAACTTAATTCTCTTTTTGTGGGTGTTGAAGCTTTTTGGTTGGTTTTTTCTTGTTTTGTAATGGCTAAGTTTTTGTTTGCGTAATGGGTTATTGGTGTATATATAATGGTGTGTCTTTGTTGAACGTTGGAGGAGACATGTAGGAATTGAGGAAGAGGAGGGAATCATTACACTCTACAGCTGAAATTGATTGTTCTTCTAAGCATGAGATAGTGTATTAGTGGGCCACCAAGGTTTTAATTAAAACCTTTTTATTGCGTACCAAAAAAAAAAATTAAAACCTTTTATTTTATATTTATACAAGACAATAATTCGTAAGAGCAAGTCCAAGAGTTTTGCTAAAATAGAGAAAATGCAAGATTTTAGAGAGAAAAAAAACCATTTTTTCTCCTCAACAGCTTCTCCAAATTCATCTCTAAAATACATAAATGAATGGAGAGAGTGAAAAAATATCTAAATTTGTAGGAAGAGAAGTTGATCTCTATAATTTAATATTCACTTGTCCCTATATAGAATTTAATGACACAACCCCACATTTTCACCCATAATATAGAAAAAAATATATAATTTCATACTTACTAGTAATAAAAATATAATTATTTTAAAAAAAATAATAAAATTGATATGGTTTGTTATAATATATAAATTAATTATGTTAAACCAGGATAGATAGATAAATAAAACATCATAATTCTATGTTAACTTTTATAAATAAAATAGCATAACTAATTTCATCCAATCAGTATAGGGAAGCTGTTGGAGTTGGAGTGAATTTTTTTAGAGATTTTGATATTTTCATCTCTATTTTAGAGATTTTTTTTTACCAAAACTGCTGGGCTTGCTCTAACATTAGATAAATTACTGGCCGACAAATCGAGAGAGGTCGAAAACGGACAAACGACAAGACGATTAGGAAAAAAGTATACAAAGAAAAAAGGGGCATTTACTAGAACGTCCATATTTTCCGCTTTTATTAACATTTTGTCCACCAACTTATCCATATTAGCTAAATGTCCCCGTGTTGCTGAAACCGGAGTTGCTGACACCAATGATGCGAACAACAATAGAACAACCCAAAAATGATGCGGACAACAATTATGTGGACACACAAATTCACCAAGTAGAACAACTCGAAAATACACTAAACAGATGCGGACAATAATATAAAATTAATTTCAGCATTTCAGCATTTTAGCATTATACATACAAGTCGATTCCTCGATCAAAGATAATTCAATAGGAATCTCAAAACTGACATTCAGGACCCTAAATCGAAACAAGAACACCAAAAACTATCAAATCACAATCCAATTTGAATCAAGAACAATAAACAGATAATCGGAATCACCTCACGAAGGAATAAGGGAAAGCCACCGGCAAGACAGGAGCCAGATTTGATTTTGTTTCCCTCGACGCTGAGGTGAATGAAGGAGGAGCAGTTGGAGAGGGAGAGACGGGAGCCAGGTCTGATTCGGGGAGGGGTCGGGGCTCCGATACGTCGGAGGTGGCAGCAGAGATGGAAGGGGAAAAAAGGAGTTGGTGAACAAATAAGCTTCAGATCCGCCGATTTGGTCTATCAATCTGACTCCGATAAGGCCGTTCACAATTCTCGACGATGATGATCGCTTCCTCTTGTCGACATTTCGCTTCCTCTCGCTTGCAATCAACCGTCCTTGTTCCGCTTCTTCTCGTCGGCGTTTCTGTTGACGTTGATGATCGCTTGGTGGCTTCTTCTCCGGGTCAATTGACCACAACATCAGTCGCCGACGTTTCGCTTCCTCTCGTCTGCAATAGATATGAGATTTAGGTTTGGCGGTAGAGAAAGGGATAAAGAAAAAGAGTAGAGAGATCTGAGATTTAGGTTCGGATCTCAGAAGGGGCAAATTTGTCCAAAAAAAATAGAGATGGATAAAAAGCTAATTAAACAAGCATGGGAACACTCCTCCAATAAAGGCAAAAGAAAGAGTCTGTACCGAAAATTAATTCAAGAAAAAAACACAGTATGAGGAGCGATCTAACAACACGCCTAACGAAATTAGGACCCAAACAAGAAGACCCTCGTGTCAATGCAACAAATGTGGAACAAGCCAAGCACATGCATATAGTAGCATTGTCGGAGAGCATGTATTACAAGACTTGAATTATTGGCAGAAGTGAAGATCGGATGAGACTCTTATCACTTTAACAATTAGCGCCTCGTGTAAACAAACTTAACAAAAATACACTACCATGATTCCAACCAGATCCGAACAAACCATTGCAAGATCAACAAGAAAAGAAGATGATGGAGCGCCATCTTATTTTATTCCATATATGTTGTGCAATTAAGAGCTAAAGTAACAATTTTGTTTGAAAAAAACAACAACAAAAGTGTAGTATCTATATCTATATCTATATAAACTCTTAATTTAGAAGAGTTTAGGATGATGTGTCAAGCTTAGAGGAATTTAATGAGTCTTGACCAATCATTTTTTTTTGCCATTTTTCTTTGATTTTCTTTAATTCTAATTTTTTTCTTCTTTTTCTTTTAATTCTCTTTTTGATTTAATTTTACTAATTATCTATATCTATATATCTATATCTATCTATATAAACTCTTAATTTAGAAGAGTTTAGGATGACATGTTAAGCTTAGAGGAATTTTATGAGTCTTGACCAATTTTTTTTTTTTTTTCATTTTTCTTTGATTTTCTTTAATTCTAATTTTTTTCTTCTTTTTCCTTTAATTCTCTTTTTGATTTAATTTTACTAACTATTGGGCTTAATTCAAAACATTGATCTTAGCCTAAATTATAATTTTAGTAGTTTTTTTCTAAAAAAACAATGGGATTAATTCAAAACATAAAATTAATAATAAGAAAACATAAAATTAATATTAGTAATCTATATCTATATCTATATATCTATATATACTATTTTAATCGTTTTCTCAACCCATGAGTTTAATTCAAAATATTTAATTATCTGAACTTTTACAATTATGTTATAATATTAATTTAATATATTAGTAAGATTTCACTTATAAAAAATCGTGCCATAGCGCGGAGATCATACTAGTTGTATTTTTAAAAATAAAAAATTAGATGAGTTTATCTCCGTCCATACTTTCATATTCAAAATATTTATTCAAAATATTTAAGTCTTCATACGATTAGAAATCTTCTGAATACTTTCTCCAATATGTCTGGATTAACTATAAATTATAATAAAAGTTCTCTACAAGTTTCTAAAAATATTCCTTTCAGTAAAGCTCAGTCCCTTGCTCAACAGCTAAATATTCCAGTCACAAAATCAATGGAAAAATACCTTGGTATACCTCTTATTAGTGGTAGGGTTTGTAACGTGTTGTTTGATGAGGCAATAAGTAGCCTTAAAAAGCAACTATCAAAGTGAAAATCTAATACTCTCTCTCAAGCTGGTAGATCGGTTCTAATTCAGGCAAACCTAAATTCTAAAACAAATTATTTAATGCAGTCATTTCTTCTTCCAAAAGGAGTTCTACAAAAGATTGATCAAATTAACAAAAATTTATTTTGGAATAAAATTCAATCGGATAACTATCATCCTCTAATCAGCTGGGAACATCTGTGTACTCCTAAAAAAGATGGTGGGTTAGGTTTTAAATCGGCGGAGGAAATTAATATTGGTATGCAATTAAAACTTCTTTGGAGAATTATGGATAATCCTGATAATATTTGGTCGAAGGTTATTACGAATAAATATCTCTCAACAGAATCTCTAATGGAAAGAGGCAGTTTTAAAACCTTTTGGCAATTTGGCAGGCTTCTTAATATCAGAGATATTTTCTCGAAAGGTCTGCTCTGGCTAGTGGGTAATGGGAAAACCATAAATGTATGGTCTGACATTTGGGTAAATGCGCAATATCTTCAAAACTTTCGGAATGATCGTAATCCTAACTTAAAAGTTTGTGATTTATTTACAAATACCAACTCTTGGGATATTGATAAATTAAATAGTATATTCCCCTCTCATATTGTTCAAGCTATTACTAATATCCATATTCCAATAATTGATATTCCAGACAGGTTAATATGGATTTATAGTAGTGATGGAAAATTCTCTGTTAAATCCACATCTTCTATTTGTAATACAGGAAATACTAAGAAAATTCCAGCAGACTGGATTTGGAAACTTAATATTCCTCCGAATATGAAAAATTTTATTTGGAAAATTATTTTAGATATCCTACCTACCACAACCCGTCTAAATAGATATATAAATAGAGTTTCTAGTACTTGCTCTCTTTGTAATTCTGATATAGAAGATACTAATCATTTATTGTTTAATTGTCGGATCACAAGATCTCTTATTCAAAATCTGGGTGTTAAGTTGGGAAAATGTTATAATATTCCAAATTTAACAAGTAATGTTTCAGAAAATATTTTAAATACTAGGGCTCTTAATATTGATTTTACAGACTTATGTCATTTATGGCATTCTGTTTGGGAACTCAGAAATAGAATTATTTTTCACAATACTTCGGATACAGGTATTATCTATGCTCTAACTCAAACTATAGACAAAATATCATGTTGGAATAAACAGCAGGTAAAAACGAAGTTACCTAGACGTGTTAGACCTCCTGATAAATTGATTTGGAAATGCCCTCCTATAAATGTCATTAAGATCAATGTAGATGCTTCGGTGAAAATTGATACTCAATCGCAGGTTGGTTGTATTGTTAGGAATAATGATGGTCTAGTGCTTCGGATTCATAAATGTAACGTTAGGATGAGTTCGATCATTCTAGCTGAAGCTTTTGCAGTTTATACAGGTATAAGACTGGCAGTGGAGATGGGGATTCGTAGAGTGATAGTTGAAAGTGATTGTGCAATCATCGTCAATGCCATCAATCAAGTGAACAATATACCATGGGAGGTCGCTCAAATAATCCAAGAGATCCATTCGTTAAGCAAAGATTTTGAGAGTGTCACAATTCAGCACTGCTATAGAGAGGCAAATGGTGCAGCTGATTTTCTTGCTAAATCTCAGTTGAATTGTACTTTTATTTTGAGTTTCTGTTGTTGTGAGTTCCATAACATCATCTTGCGAGATGATCATGGATGTCGTTAGTACATCCAATTTATTGCCTACTGTAAAAAAAAATATATTTATTCAAAATTAACAATCTCACCGCATCATCACCAGTCAAAATTAAATACACAATTACGGTATGTTTGGATAACTCTGAATTATAACTTATAATATACAATTACATTATAATATATACATTATAAACTATAATTGATGGTCATTCAACGATACCAAAACTTTTTTTCCTCAAAAAATATTAAGGATAATATTTTTTTCCTTTAAAATTTTTGTGCAGAGCATAGACTTTTTAGTGGCACCCATTATTCCTAATTTTTATTAAGGTGATTGGAAGGTAGATTTTGATTGCACAAAATTCTTACAGTATTACTCTATCATTTCGACAAAACATTAATATTTATATACATATTTTTAAGATGGTAAGAATTATATAAAATATCTTTTTTTAATAATTTTTTAACAATTTTATAATTACTCTTACTTATGAAATTGGTAAAAAAAATTATAAAAATAAATATTTTATATAATTTTTATTATTATCTTATAAAAATATGTATAAATAATAAACGACATATTTTTTCAAACTCGGATAGAGTATTATATTTTCTGATTTGACAGAGGGGGGAAAAGAGAAGTTGATTTGTGCTGATAAAGAATAATGATTGAATAAGCAAAGCCATGGTAGTGCAAGTAGATAGCTAAAAGCCATGCTTGAAAGGAAAGCATGTTTCATATGTGGGAGGATGGTAAGCCAATTCAAGGCTATGTACCATCTTCATCTACACTTAACCTTTTGGATTTTCTAATGTTTGGTATGGCCGTATGGTTGATGTCATCATGGCACATTTCCTAATTTTTGGTTGTTTACCTTTTTTTTTTTTGATTAAGTAAGAATTCGAGATCGGGCTAGCCTGATTCTCGAGAGGCCGACGAATCGACAGGCGAAAACCGCCAAACATACAGAACATAAGAACAGAAAATGGCGCTAAGAAACAAGCAGAAAAACTCTACTACAAGAAATGATCTAAGAAGAACTACTCCTAGCGGTTGCGAACGACGGCGAATAACGAAGCCAAGCACCACTAAACAGTAGCACCGCGGGCCAGAGATACAGCAGGACTCTATCTCCTGTGGGAAGTGCAGACGAAACTCCAAGGAAACAGCATCCCGGATACGGAGTCGCCCTTAACGCACCACCTCGATCCCAGCCAGTCCCGACTCCATACTTCACGCCCCCAACCAAGCAGAAGAACTCCTAGAACCTCTGAAAGTAGAGCCCCACACTGCTAGTACAAAGAAGCCAAAAGATGTAAACTAGCCCTTACGGGATTTATTCTAGCCCTTTCGGGATTTGGTTCAAGCCCTTTCGGGATTAAATTCAAAGACTTTCAAGCGGGGTTTGCTTCAAACTCATACGAGCGGAAATTCAAAAATACACTTTTGGAATTAATTAAATTTTCCGTAAATATATATATATTAAAGCCTATTTTTTTTTAATTATTATTAATTCTCCAGCCTTGGCGTGCAAGGCCAAAATTGAGCTTTGCACGCCAAGATGTGCAGAGGAGATCCGGGAAATCCGGAATCAGCCGAGCAGCACAAGGACCACCAAAGGAAGGTGGTCGGCGCACAGGCTACAGCGGAGCCGCGGAGAGAGGAGGCGGCCAAAGGGGAACCGCCAACCCGGGGACGAGCACAAGGAGGCGGGGTGTACACCGGGAGCAAATCGCTAGACGGAGGGTGAGGGCAAGCGCGCCCCGACCCAACGGGCGGCACCGACGTAACCTAATTGAGAGTCGATAGAGGGAGAAAGGAGGACGGGAACTCCATTCCACCATGGGGTTGGGCTGATAGGAGCACGGAGGACTCCAATCAGGGCTAGGGATGCGAAACCATCGGTGCCGGATGAAGGGCGGGCGAAGGATTAACAGATGGAGAGAGATGGGTTTTCATGGAGAGTTTTCCATTAGATTTAAATAGCTTGTTATTTTGTGAATAACTGTTGTTGAGAAAGATGAAGGATTGAGATGGAGAGAGAATCAATCTGGGTGAGGATCAACCTACAACCACTGTATTCGCCAGCCTCCGAAGAAGAAGGTGGAGGACAGCCTCTAGACTTCAGCCCGAGGAGGTGATGGATTGGCAAGGCGGAGGTGGAGTCGACGGGACGAAATCGGGCTAAGACAAGGGTTAGCCGGATAGAAACTCATCTGATTTTGACAAACCCCATGAAACAAAGGCAAGAGATACCCAGCCATGTTGAGGCCTCCGAAGAGGTAGTTTTCAATCCTCAGAAGAGGGTGGTTTTCAGGCCTCCGAAGAGGGCGGTTTTCCGGCGGAATGTTTGGTGGTGGAGGTGTTCTCCGACCCCTTGTTGGGGATTTTCCTCCATTTTTGGTTGTTTACCATTCATACAACAAAAAATAGATATGTAAATTATATGATCAGATTTTAATCAACTTTTTTTGTGTGTCAGTAGGCAAACATTAGAATGCCCTGCCGAGACAGGGTTCATTCTTGATCATCCTTACAGAAGATGCTAAATAAATCCCCATGCAAGAGAAGATTAGACATATTACAAGTAACTCTATGTCTAGCAATATAATCAGCCGTTGCGTTTGATTCTCTGAAGCAATGCTGAAATTCAATTTTATCGAAACTGTCCTTCATTATAATGATCTTCTCGATCGTTCTATAAATCTTCCAATCAATCTTGGTACTGTCATTTATTGCTTGGACCACCTTCAAGTTATCTCCTTCAATAATGACCTTCCTCAAACCTTTCTCCATAGCCTTTTGGACACCTAAGCAGAACGCGGAAGCCTCTGTCTGCAAAATAGAACCCGAACATGCTTTCTGTTGAAAGATGTCCAATACCTATCCCATACTATCCCTAATAATACCCCCCAAATTGCAGTCTGAGGGACCTCTAACCGAACCATCTACATTTATTTTGTAGATGGTGAATGGTGGTTTCGACCACCCGGACGACCTTTTCTTATTTTTCTTTGTAGTTTGTGGTTTGGGTGGGGCGGCAACGTTCCAATTGTTCACTTGTTGGAGTATTTTATGAACAATGGAGGTACTTGATTCGAGTTGTCGTCCGTCAAAAATTATTTTATTCCTCATTTCCCATATAGTGTGCCAACTAAAACATAAGTCCTCAAAATGTTGATTATCATGATTGATAGTACAAAAGTCAGTCTGGATTGACTGGTTTGAAAATAAGTTAATAAAGGTTCTATTAGTTGCATATTCATATGTGGAAATAATGGATTTCGTGATTGGGCATTCGAGGAAAATGTGATGTGCATCTTCGTCAAAACCTTTGCATAGAACACATTGATCTTGGACTCTATGGAAATGCTTATTTAGTCGGGCTTTGGTGGGTAAACCATCAATTATAACTTTCCAAATAAAGTTTTGAATTTTTGGTGGTAATCGGAGATTCCAAATCCATTTTAAGTCTTTACTGTTCTGAGAATTAATGTAATTTAGTTTGAGTGTTGATTTTGTTGAGAACTCACCATTAGAATTCAACTTCTAGATGAGTTTGTCGGGTGTGTTCCAAGTCGGAATTGGGATCTCCATAATAGAATTAATCACTTGAGGGGGGGAAAGTTGACTTAAGAGAGGTATATTCCATTCCTTTTGGTGTGTGAATAAATCTACTACCTTTATGTTGGGGTTGTTGTTTCCTTGATAGCCCTGAAGGGGTAGGTTATTTATCCACGGGTCCGTCCAGACATTTATGGAGTTTCCATTTCCCACAATCCATAGAAGACCTTTATTAAAAGTATCTCGAAGATGGAGAAGTCTTCGAGATACTTTTAATAAAGTACTCTCAATTCAATCAACTCTATTAATCGAATTGTTTTTATATTGGTAAAAAAATTGAAAAATAGTCAAACACATAAACTATTTTGGAACAAAGGTAAAACGAGGCTACATCGCTATTTCTAACAGTGACTTATCCTGTTATGGCTATTTTCTAAAATATATAGTTTTTGTGTTTGGCTATTTCCCAAAAAAAAACAATTACGAGGAAAAAGAAAATTTCCAACATTACTTTAAATTGAAGCAAAACATTATTTTCATGCTAATTTCATGCTAATGTGAGTTGAATTAATAAGCATTTAACTAATTGAACTTGAAATTTTTAAATTTTAGGGTGAACAATATTTTTAGTCCTTATCATAAAACAGTTTAATTGATTCAACAATGAATTACTCAAATCTTAAAAACTATGAATTACTCAAATCTAAGAGGGAATAGCACAAAATGATCCAAAAATTTGGTTTATTTGCAAGGTTAACCCAATCCGATTTGAAATTGGGTCAAACCGGATATGGGGGTAAAAGGTTCCCCCGGTAGCAGGTAAGTGAGGGGGGTTTGGCCTTCCACTGATCGACACCTAGCAAAAATCAGAGAGAGAGCGAGAGAGAGAGAGAGAGAGAGAGAGAGAGAGAGAGAGAGAGATCGGTGAGGATAGGACAGAGAGAGATGAAAGAGTCCTCTCTCCTCTACGACAGTACGACTTTACTGTTGCTTTTTTATTTCGAAGAAGAAGCAATTGGACGGGGGTTTATTTGCAGGTTGACGTATAAGCAGTTAGTTTTAACTGGACACCCAAAGCAAAACGATATGACACATATTGGAATCGATTGGACAAGAGTTTTCGAAGAAACGATTCACCATCGACTTCAAATAGAAAATGGGCAAGTTTGCTTTCGATAAAGGTTATGCGAGAGGTGTTTCCCTCAAATCTGAAGCAAATTTACCCATTTTCTATCTGAAGTTGATGGTTAATCTGTTTCTCCGATAACTCTTGTCTAGTCAATTCCAATATGTGTCATGTCGTTTTGCTTTGGGTGTCCAGTTAAAACTACCTACTTACACGTCAACCTGCAAATAAACCCCCGTCCAATTGCTCCTTCTTCGATGATTTTTATCTAAAACTTAAGATTTAATTCAAATTATATTAATGCCCCCTCACTGTCACTCTTCCATCTCTCTTTGTTCTGTCCTCACTAATCTATCTCTCTCTCTCTCTCTCTCTCTCTCTCTCTCTCTCTCTCTATCTCGATCTCGATTCCAATATGTGTCATGTCGTTTTGCTTTAGGTGTCCAGTTATAACTAACTGCTTACACGTCAACCTGCAAATAAACCCCCGTCAATTGCTTCTTCTTCGATGATTTTTATCTAAAACTTAAGATTTAAGTCAAATTATATTAATGCCCCCTCACTTTCACTCTTCCATCTCTCTATGTCCTATCCTCACTAATCTCTCTCTCTCTCTCTCTCTCTCTCTCTCTCTCTCTCTCTCTCTCTCTCTCCTTTGTCCTCTCTCTCATCTATAGACTTTCTCTCTCCTCTGTAGACTTTCTCTTTCTTTCCTCTCTCTCTGATTTTTTTATCGAAATCAAACTTACCCATTTTCTATCCGAAGTCGGTGAATCTGTTTCTCCGATAACTCTTGTTCAGTCGGTTCCAATAAGTGGCATGTCGTTTTGCTTTTGGTGTCCAGTTAAAACTAACTGCTTACACGTCAAACTACAAATAAACTACAGCCCACTTGCTTCTTCTTCGATGGGCTTTCTCTGAAACTTAATATTTAATTCAAATTATATTAATGGCCCCTTACCGTCACTCTTCCCCCCTCTTTCTCTATCTCTATCTTATCCCCTATGTCCTCTCTCTTTTTACCATCTGGGCTTAGGGGGGAGGGTGGACACTGGAACCAGGGAAACATTGAACAACTTGCAAGACAGGAAACAACCATAGGGTGTCTAGTAGGAAATCATTGGGTGTCCGGTAGAGTACCAAAGGGTGTCCAGTAAGAAATCATAGAGTGGGGAAAGTTGATATATTGTTCATTCATCAATAAAAAAACAAAGCGGATCACCAATCCTCTGCGAAGGCTCCTCCACTTCGATTCCACCTCCTCTACTCCAAATCCGGCCTCCACTCGCCTCGAATTGACCTAGAAAAGCCATCAGAGCGAAGGTGAAAGACGAAGACATCAAAACGGAGCGGGCTGAATTCGAGCTCTTATGGAGATCCCGTCACCCTCGAAGGCAGAGAGATAGAAGACAGAGAAATCAAAGAATAAATAAGCTCTTTAATGGAGCTCTAGCTTCAATGGAGAAAAATGGAGAGAGGCATAGAGAGAAAGAGTTTTGGATGGGTGACAATGTTGGGCAATTAATGCCCTGTTGCTTCTCTCACTCTCTCTCTCTCTCTCTCTCTCTCTCTCTCTCTCTCTCTCTCCCCACTGGGTGCAACAGGTGAGCTAACCGGGAGGTTTTAAGGGGGAGATTAGATTTTGCAATTTTTATGGATAGGGGATGCAAAGGGGACCGGGTATGTGGGTTACTTTTGCAAATGCCCCAGATTTATATTCTATGTCTTTTAGGAAAACCAAATTCAGACAATCATGAAACAATACTTAAACTTCAATAATGCTCTAATTATTTTTCTACAAAATAATGATTTAATTGTTAATTTGAAAAAGGGGGTCTTTTAGGAACGGACTTAGGGGTAGTAGTGTAGTACACAAATGTCCCCAGTTTGCACCCCGGATGACCGCTCTTTATTTACCAAATTCAAGGAAAAATCACAATGAAAAGTGTCCCAATTCATCACACAAGATAATAAGTGGGATCTCGATCGGCTGGCAGGGGCGGATCCAAGGGTGGGCGACACCGAATCGTCGCCCATCCCGATCCGGAAAAAAAATTAAGAATATATATGTTATATACAAAAAATGAAAGGTAAAATACAAGTGTGGTTGGTGGCTTAGTGGTTGAGTCCACCCCATTTTAAATAGAATTCCATCAACCCTTGTTTAAAACCCAGTAGACACATATTTTCATTTATTTTTTTCACAATCTATTTCCATTATTTTAATTTTCTTATTATTTTTTTGGTATTTCATAATTAAATAATAATAAATTTTCTTACAAATTTAAGTTATTCTCATCATATATTTTTTTTAAATTTATTTCTAATAAAAATAATACAAAAAAATATTTAAAAAAAATTGTGTCCAGCCCGAAAAAATTTCTAGATTCGCCCCGGTCGGCTGAAGAGTCAGCTGACCGGGCTCCTCTCCAGTAGCGATATCAGTTTGACCAGTACGATTATTCTTCTAGTTAATAAGCTTTGTGATCGGCTGTACGTACTAGGGACCTTGCTCTTCTTGGTAGTTTACTTCCAAATCAGCAACATTACTCATACCAAATGGGGCTATGGATGCCAAATTTAATTGTTCATGGATTTGAAAGCTTAATGTACCACCGAAGGTGCACCTTTTCCCATGGAAAGTGGCTAGGGATGGTCTGGCGACGAAAGATCAGTTACAGAAATCAAACGTTGTGTTTCCAATGTCCTGTGTTTTTTGGGTTAAACCACCAGAGGGGTTTGTTAAATTAAACTCATCCTTCGCCTGTGGGCCCAGAATTAAGAATCATGTTGTATATTTGCCCTGATCTTGCAATGCTCTTTGATATCTCCTGATTTGGAACAATTTAGACAAGTGATTAATAATCTGATGTATAGCGACAGATTTAAACTTAGAATATTCAGCAACTTGAAATCCAGAAATAGCGACAGAAAAAGGTAAAGAGAAGCGAGGGTTGTGAGGGATGCGCGGAGACAGGTGCGCGCGGACACCGGGTGACGCCGAGCGCCTGCGAAGGCCGAAGCCTGTTGCCGAGCAGCGTCCGAGGTCCTCCTCTCTTGCGACGGTTCTGGATAGCTTCTTGCGACAGAATATGTGGGTTGTGTTTGGTTTTGCCGAGTGATTCAAGGTGAGGGTTTGGATCTTGTGATTGCCGAGTAACCAAAAGAACATAAGTGTATGAGAGCTTTTGGATTGGGGAATTGGGGAAACCTTTTAATCCTAAAAAGGTTCCTCAATTATAATTCCAATCTAATTGAATTCAAAGTACAATAAGTGTTTAAATAGTAAAGCCTAACCAATTCTACTTTGCAAGGTATAGAGGTTTAGTTAGATAAAAGATAGGTAAAATATCATAAAGATAGATAAATCAAACCTAATAAAGATAGATAAACAATAACTTGGTGGGAAATGAATGTACCTAGATGAGATATTTTCCTCTCACATTATTATTCCTAATTTCATAAAATAATTATATCATAAACTAATTAAAACCGGCCCACAAGCAAGGAGAACTCGGCATGGGCTTGGTCCACTTGATACCACCATCCTCTCACTCGATATGGGCTTGTGTTGGCTTCATGAGCTCCGTGTGTGGACGCAAGCTCAGCTCCTGTGCTTGTGGTCTAGTTTTGAGCAAAGTGATCCAAGGTGGCCTGAATCCTTGCTCCATAGTTCCTTGGTAACGAATGAGAAGTGCCTTAGTTGCATCTTGAATCTTCTTGGCCCTTGTACGAGGGATAGGGCCCCCTGAATCCTTGCTCCATAGTTCCTTGGTAACGAATGAGAAGTGCCTTAGTTGCATCTTGAATCTTCTTGGCCCTTGTATGAGGGATAGGGCCATCAAATGGCACCTTCATGTGGTCCTCAATGTCACCAGAAGTCATCGTCATTTGTACTACATCAGCACATCCTATGGGTTTGTATTGCGTGACCATGATGCTGCTATTGTGAGTGTATGTCAACAGTGGCTTGTGTAATTCCGCATCGGTTGTTTATACAGAGGCATTCCATATGGGTGTGCAGCATGCACGTACGCGCATTAGGCTTAATAAACATCCTCATTGAAGGGGACAACTTGCTGGGTGTTAAAGCTTTGCTAGTGGATTGGGTTTGCCCTTGGAATATCGAGCTTTTGCAATCAGATATGAAATTAGTCTTATATTTTTTTTTCTAACGTTGCTATTCGTCATATTTTTAAAAAAGCTAACAATGTAGCGGACATAATTACGTGTCTCGCTTCATGTCGTCCTGCCAACGATGGTTTAAAGAAGGACACAGAACTTCAGATTCTCGTTTGAATGGACACTCTAAGAAAGTGTTCGGCAAATGAGACGGATGCTTTGCTAATTTCTTTGTGTATCCAACAATTAAAAAAATATATATACAGTAGGTAGATGTAGAGTGTAAAAAATAATCAATAATATAAGTTGCTTTTTTTTTTTGATACAAGACAGGGATTTGGGGGTGATCAACCGTGATTGACCCACCGCCCAATAGCGTCCCAGTGGACGAAATCCACGATCTCCGCTGGAACACAGTCGGCGACGAAACATGAGGCCAAACCCAGATGCGCAAGCCGATCAGTCACCCGGTTACCTTCCCTGTAAACGTGCGCGAAGGAGACGCTTTCAAAAGATCGACAAAGGCCAAGGGCATCTGAAATCGTCATCTCGATCTCCCACGGGCACTACTAAAGACCCCGCAGGACGTTGATGACGGTCAAGCAGTCGCCTTCAACCACAAGGCGAGCGAAACCTCGCTTCGAAGCTTCCCGAAGACCAGCAATAAGACCATAGCATTCTGCTTGCAAGGCAGAAACCATACCATGGCTACGGGCGCTACAGGAAAGGACCCTTCCAAGGCAATCACGGATAACAAAGCCAGATGTAGCACGGTCTGACCCTGTCCGAGCACCATCAAAATTAAGCTTATTAAACTCCTCAGCAGGTTTTTTCCATTTTACAATTTGTTGTTTTGGCTTTCTCTTTTTTTGGGTGCTTGGTCTTAATGTATCGATAACATCTTCTTCTTCCTCAGTTTGTGCTCTTCTCTAGGTAGTCCTATATTGTTTTATACTTTTTATCCATTCTTCCATCGTACTGATATCGTTGTTTTCAAAAGTTATTCTGTTTCTCAATGACCATATACCCCAAAGGGCGAAGGATAGGATCGATTTGTGTTCCGAAGATAATTGGTGGAATATTTCCGAGATTATATTATTATATAACTTGTTTTCTTTTTCAGTGTTCCTGATCGTTCGTTCAATCTGCCTATCTAATCTCCCGATGAAAGTCAGGGATGTCTGGCATTCAGTAAAGAGATGGGTGTTATCTTCTTCATGATGTGAGCAAAGAGGGCATTCCAAAGGCATATGAATTCCTTTTTCTTGTAGTCTGACTTTTGTTGGGGTTCCATTTAGAAGGTGTTTCCAAAGAAATTTTTTAATCTTAGGCGGACAATCAATTTTCCAGATCCAGTCTAGTAGATCTGGATTGAGCCTTCTGGTTCTCGTGATTTGGTCTAGAGCGCTAGCAGTAGAGAACTGCCCATTTTACTTGATTTCCAATATAACATATCTTCAATTTCACTGGAAGGGATATAGATATCTAGAATTTTATCGACAATGTCCGACGGGAGGTAGTTACTCAATTTTTCTTTGTCCCAAGTCTTATTTGGTTTCATAAATTGATCAACAGTTTCTTGTTCATCAAGCTGATCCAAGATGCATTTTTCTCGAAGATGTCCTTCATTGTGAAGCCAGTTGTCCTTCCAGAATCTTATAGATTTTCCGTTTCCCACCTGCCAAATAAGCCCTGCACAGAATTCCTCTTTAATATCCATTAGTTTCGCCCATTGCCAAGAGGAGTTCCTTTTCCATTGATAGATCCATATATTCTCATTTTTAAGATATTTATCTCGGATAATTTTAACCCATTCGTTTTGGGGCTCCGCAAGGATTTTCCAAAGCAATTTCATTTGCAGTGCTTTGTTCATGTCTTTAGTCTTGTGTAGTCCAATCCCTCCTTCTCTCTTTGGTCTACAGATCTTATCCCATCCTATAAAGGGCTTATATTTAGGGTCTTTGTTCCAAAAGAAACATCTGTTTAGTCGGTCTAGGTCGGTATGAATGCTTGCGGGAAGCATGAAATTTTGCATTATATAGCTTCGCTTCGCTGCAAGGTTTGCTTGGACAAGGATCGCACGTCCTTGTTGGGTGAGTTCATTAGCTCTCCATTTTGTTAGTTGGGTCTTGGTTTTCCCAATGACTTCTTCAAACGTGTTTTTATTCACTCTTCCGTTAATAATAGGGCATCCGAGATATTTTTCTAAGGCAACATGATTGGTTATTTGTAGGCGGGATTGGATTCGTTGTCTTTGTTCATTTGTAATTCCTTTTGTAGCTTGGAATGCGGATTTTTAAAAATTTACTTTCTGGCCCGAGATCTCGCAGTATTCATCGATTATAGTTTTCACCATTCGGCAAGCTTCCGGGGTTGCTTTAGAAAAGATCATGATGTCATCCGCAAAAGAGAGGAAAGGGATTGAAGGACCGTCCCTAGAGGTTTTGAAACCGATAGTGTTCCTCGATTGTTCACTTTGTCGCTGTAATTTTCGTGCGAGGATTTCTGCTCCTATGATGAAAAGGTAGGGGGAAATGGGATCACCTTGTCTTAGACCTCGTTGGGGCCGAAAAGTGTCAGTTGGTTCATCATTTACTAGGATAGAGAATGACACTGTTTGGATACATTCTTTAACCCAACCACAAAATCTTTGGCAGAAACCAAATTTGGACATTATGGAAAACAAAAATTCCCAATTCACTCTGTCATATGCTTTTTCAATGTCAAGTTTGATCGCGATCCAACCCTCACGACCCTTTTTAGAGCGGAAGGAGTGGAAAATTTCGTGTGCAATGAGTACGTTGTCTTGAATATATTGCTCTATCTGCAATGAATGCTCCTTGGAGTAGGTGGATCAATTTTCCTAGGACCGTTTTAAGTCTTTCTGCCAAGATTTTGGCAATAGCCTTATAGAGTGTAGAACAGAGGCTGATTGGTCTATAATTGTCAGTTGTTCTTGGATTTTCGCATTTAAGGATTAGGGATATAAAAGTTTGGTTAATTTGCTTGAGCATTTTTCCGGAATGGAAGAATCCTTTAATTGCTTTTATAATAGATGGTCCAACAATATCCCAGTACCGCTGGTAGAATTCTGCGGTCATTCCATCTGGTCCTGGGGATTTATCTTTTCCTATCGAGAAGAAGGCCTTTTTTATTTCCTGATTTGTAATTGGTTTTGTGAAGAACTTATTTTCCTGCTGAGTAATTTCTGTATCTGTTAGATCTAGATACTCATTTAAAAGTCGATAGTTGATCCTCTCTTCGTTGAATCGATTTTTGAAATCGTTCCGGATCTCTCTTCTGATGTTTTCTTCCCCTATAATTGTTGTTCCTCCCGTTGTTACGATTTCTCTAATGATTTTCTTGTTTCTACGTCCTGTAGCTACTTTGTGGTGATATCCTGAATTTGTATCGGAGAGTTTTAGGTGTTTTGTTTTCGCCCTCTGACGCCAGTACGTTTTGTAGTATTGTATGAGTTTGTTTTTCTTTTCTATGAGTTTTTGTTGTCTTTTGTTGTTTTCATATAATATAAGTTGCTTTATATTTTCAATGCAAATGTACTACTGGCATGCACAAATTGCTATTATTATTTTTTCTTATAACCACGAATTGCTATTATGATTTAATGTTATTGATTTTTTTGTATCTCTATTGATCATTTTTATTGGTTTATAAAATAATTGACACATTTGAGGCAATTAATTTTTTAGAATAAGATTGAAAGTAAACCCCAAATATTACTCTGGTAAATATCATTGAAAATTTCTCTTTTTTTTTTTTTTTATCCTTTTCAGTTCAAGTGGGCTTTGTCCACTCTACGTCTGGATCGGGTTGACCCTCCCACTCACAAGCGTCTCCATGTTTCCACGGGGATTCGAACTTCGAACCTCGAGGCATGGGATGTAGCCCCATAACCACTACACCAACTTGTGATTGGTATTGAAAATTTCTCTTACATACAGAATCCAACGAAATATACAAACTAATTAAGATACCTTCAATTCA
This sequence comes from Persicaria maculosa, assembly GCA_963922045.1. Taxonomy (NCBI): domain Eukaryota; kingdom Viridiplantae; phylum Streptophyta; class Magnoliopsida; order Caryophyllales; family Polygonaceae; genus Persicaria; species Persicaria maculosa. The sequence goes on along the minus strand of OY998251.1, from coordinate 68,015,639 downwards.
AATACCATTTTTTCTCTGTTCCCACTTATTGTAAACCGATCGATTCTCACAGTTCTATAACCATCACTAACTTAGGGTGTAAAAAAAATACAAAAATAAAAACGAAACAAAATAAAATCTAAGTTGATCGATCAAGCGGGGTCAGACCCATTGATCTTGTTGACACCGTTAACTTCAACTCCGGCGTCGACGACATAGCCGTCATCGCCGTCCATGTACCTCCTCCAGAACCAGTGCTTCCTCCACACCCTCTCCGTCATCTCCTCGATCGGAATATTCTTGGTCTCCGGCACCAAGAAGACGACGAATACCGACATGAACACCACCCAGCCGGAGAAGAACAGGAAGATCCCCCACCGGAAGTGGCAGAGCATCGACAGGAACGACTGCGCGATGACGAACGTGAACAGCAGGTTGGTGCAGACGGTGACGCTCTGGCCGGCCGACCTCGTCTCCAGCGGGAACGTCTCACTCGGGATGAGCCACCCCAGCGGGCCCCACGACCAGGCGAAGGAGGACACGAAGGTGCAGATGAGGACCACTACCACGATCCCCACCGAGTGCGGGAGGTTCTTGGAGTGGTCGGAGGAGAGCTTGATGGCCAGTATGACCGCGATCGCCACCTGCGAGAGGAACATCTGGACGCCGGCCTCCAGGAGAAGGATCCGCCGCCCGATCTTGTCGACGGAGTAGATGGAGACGAATGTGGAGACGACGTTGACGGCCCCGTGATCACCGCCGAGTAGAGGGAGGCGTTGCCGCCGAATCCCAAAGTGTTGAAGAGCACTGGGGCGTAGAACATGATCGCGTTGATCCCTGTGAACTGCTGGAATATCTGCATTTCGATCCGATAACATATTTGTTAATATCTCAATCTGATTTTACAATTCTAAGTTATCGAAAGTTGAACCTAACGAGCCTTAGAATCTTGATTGGGGGACGAGCGTACCTGGAGAGCAATAGCGATGATGAGCTGGGGACGGTTACGGCGTTGGAGGAGGTTGCGGAAGGGGTGCTTGACGAGCTTGGAGACGCGGCTGGCCTCGACGAGCTCGAGAAACTCGGGCTCCACATTGTCGGTGCCCCTGATCTTACGGAGGACGGCCTTGCCTTCATCGAGGTGGCCGCGTTCGATGAGGCTGTTGGGGGTGTCGACGACCAGGAGAGCGCCCACAGTTAGAAGCAAAGCCGGGATGCCGGCCAGCCCCAGTGACAGCCTCCATCCCCATCCTCCTTTGATCCTATATATATGCATCAAAATCACATATTAATAATTAATTAATTTAAATTAATTTAATGCACATTATTAATACACGTAAGTACGTTTAATATATATTAAATAAATAAACAAGTAATTAAGGGTGGGAAAAAGGTAGATACTTGTTGGTGCCATAGTTGACGAGGTTGGCGAAGAGGATGCCAATGGTGGTGTTGAGTTGAAACAGGATATTCAGCCCTCCTCTTATTCTGGTAGGCGCTATCTCTGATAGAAACAGCGGTACTGCCTGCACGTGTCCATTTTTTTTTTCATTTTATTACATTTCCAGTTTCCACAACATCAAATCAAATTAAGTGATTAGATACGCTTAATAAAATAATTAACTATAACTGATTTGATTGCATTTCCAAATGCTAATCTTTTCCGTGAGCGAGTTTTCCTCTTTAATGACCGCAAATTAAGAGTCAAGGAAACCCAACATTGAGACTTCGTTTGGCTTGAACTTTGGTTTTGATATTCTACCATTTTAAATAGGTATGTAAAATTTTAGTTTAATTAACTTTTGAAATCGAATTTTTCATCTAATACTTATCCTAAACTTTTTAAAACGTTTTATTATATTCATAAATATATCCATTTTTTTTTATCTTATCAACTAGTTTATATTAATTATTCTATCAATTGATTTACTAAATATCTTATTAGTTTATAAATATTTTAATTTTAAATATTTAACCCACTTAATCTATTAGTTTCAACTACTAAAAAAGCACTTAGTTTTGTTTAGTGATATTTTTTATTAAAAAAAATAAGCTTAATTAGTCTAGTTTAGTGTATTGCATATTTGCATGTGTTGGCCGGTCACACTAATATTCATTTCACTTATGACATAAATTAAGAATTGCACCAAAATATATAAATTAAGAAGAAAAAAACACGCGCTTAATATTTGCTGTATTTTTTATTTATTATTTGGATGAAAACGTGCACTTAATTATTATAGGAGTCAAGTGGCCACGTGATCATGCCATTGACCAATGAGAAAGGTACAAGTGGCAGGCATAAAGGAAGGAGCTGAGTGAGTTACCTGATTTGCAAAGCCGACGCCACACCCGAGAAGGATCCTGCCGACGATGAGCATGGCGAGGTTCTGGGCGGCGGCATTGAAGACCACTCCGACCAAGAAGAATACTCCGGCGATGAGCATGGTGAGCTTGCGGCCGAGCCTCCTGGTGGTGTAGGAGGCGAAGAAGGTGGCAGTCAGCCCCGCCAGGTATAGCGACGAAGTGAACAGCTGCAATCCTTGGTTGTCGTACTTGCAGTAGTTGTTGTCGCTGTTCTCCAACGTCTTCCGGTACACCACCAGGAAGAACTTCTTTAGAAACGGCTTCATCGACGTCACTCCCCCTATCATTAATTACATTTCCTCGATATTTCAATCTTTCATCTTAAAATCAGTTGACAATAATATTGAAGAATTTTACAGAAAAGAACCTGAAACACCAACGTCGTAGCCAAACATGAGGCCGCCGGTGGCAGCCATGATGCAGGAGATGATGACAACCGGAGTTATCTTGGCCTCGAACTCCACCCCGGGTTTGGGGCCTGCAAATCCTCCCCCCGCCATCCTGATTTTGTTAGCTAAACCTTCCTAGGTTGATATATGGACGACGTCGTTTCGTAGTTGTGTGAACAATAATATGAATTGAAGCCAATGCGATGGAGGTCGATGGATAAGCTAAAATTGGAGAATGTATGGTCTGTATATATAGACGAAGGCCGGTGGATAGAGATCGATGGATTCAGGATTTTTGGTAATTATTTTTGTTTTGTTTTGTTTTGCTGCACGTTTAAAAGTCGCATTAGGCACCTAGGTAAGATAAGTTGGATAATTTTTTAAAATAAGTGGGTAGAAATTATTAATCTATATAGTCAACTTAAGTGCGTAAATGGGGATATCATATTTCCAACAACGGATATGTATATAAGTCCACATACTGTTGTCATGTTATATTCTTATCAAGACTTACTTGAACACACAATCCCTGATTTTTAGGTAAAATTAAATAATCGAAATCGTTTCCGGAAATGCCCAATAAAGATGAATTTTCATCAAAATGAAAATAATAAATTTACATTGATATACTGGTCGACTATATTTAATTATTCAATTAAACTATGGGCTACAAGCCCATATGGTCTAATAAAATGGATACAAAATATCGTGCTTATATGTTGATAATGTATATATATATATAATGTCTGAAATTATGAAAGAGCCTAATTATCTCCTTTTAACATTTTAATAGGTACTATAAAATGGAATTGGGATTTAGGGTGTTTTTGGATTCCAATGATAATTATAATGCAAATTTAAAAAGATATGTTTAATTAGTACGGATTACAATGTATTTAAATTAAAATGTGTTTAAAATAAAATGCATTGTACTATGGTTAAATCAAACACATATAAATGCATTATGTACATGTATTATAAACATAATACAATGGAATCCAAACACACCCCTTAACATGTAAGATGTGTTACCTTTAAAGTTGTATAAGGTGTATTTAAATTAAATGGTAATTTTGTTGGGGGTAGCGTATTTGTATTTTAAGACCTGCAGGTTGCATTTAACATTAAGCATACAAATAAGTGGGATTATAAAAGTCAAAGTGAGAGGTGAAGGCGTAGTTAGGAGATATACACGTGTACATGTTTGACCCATTTGTTGAATTTTCAGTTTGAATCGTCAAAGCAGACGTTCCTTTTTCCTTGTAGGCGGCCCAATTAGGCAAATAAGTGTGAAAAGTGTGTGTGAAATGAAATTGGAGGCATAAAAAAGCTAGGGGACTTGAGAGGACTGTTTGGATTTCTCCATATTCATGGGTTTGGAATATACCTCTCAATATATGACCCGATCCCAAAAAAATAACCTGAATATTTGGTAATTTTTTGGGTTTAAACCAAGTATTTTAAACCCGAGATTCTGAAATTGACTCGAACCCGAATGACTCGGGAATTTCAGGGTCAAAACCCATTGATCCGTTGGGTCAAAATCGACTTGGTAAGTCAGCACCATTTAGACGCCAAACAAGCACCACATAGACCCAGCACAGATTCGCCATACACGTGTCTTCGTTAAGGTCACTCATAAGTTAAATAACGTACATATTTTATAATCGGTCTTTCTATTCTATGCCCTAAGGATATAGGATAAGAACCTTAATCGGAAAAGATTCCCTTACCGAAAAAATATGCGATCCTAGAAAATCAATATTAAAAAAAGATAAAAAAAATTTAAATTTGGGGAATTTCTCCTAATTAAACTTGTTATCATATGCCCTTGAGGCATAGGATAGAAAATCCGTTTTATAATTATAGTATGTTTATAACAGGTGATGATAAGTTCACCGCTAATTTTTACTATTTACACCGCAAAGCCACCGCATACCTATGTGGTGGCTTAATCACATTTTCCTCTCACCCACCGCATAGGTATGCGGTAGGTGCGTTGACCGTATGCCGACCCACCGCATGTATATGCGGTGGGTTAGGGTATAACGGAGTCCGTTATGCCGAAATCCGATTGGTTCCTAGATATCCGAAACCCACCGCATACCTATGCGGTGGGTTTGTTGAATTTTAAAAGAATTTTAATCAACCCACCGCATACCTATGCGGTGGGTTGTTACCGCGGATGGGGCCCATTATAAATAGGCATGCGGGCCCCATTCTCCGACACAATTTCCGACTCTTCTCCGATTCCAATTCTTGTCTTGCTTTCCGAGCCCGACCTTTGGTTCCGTCGTTTCTCCCGTCCCCTCTTTCTACCCCCACTTTGTACCCGAGTCTTGAGATGGTGAAAGACAATCGTGGAAAAGATGCGTCTGATGGTGTCGGTCCTTTTCGGAGACATCCGTTACAGGTAACAACGAAACTATATGAAAATCGAATTTCATTATTTTTAAGCGGAATGAGATAGTGTTAACGTATTATTGTTATATATAATGTAGCCTGAGCCAACTATTCAGAGGAGGAGGTCGATAGACGCCCCGACACAGCCTCAACCACAGCCTCAGCCTCAACCTAAGGTATGTTGAAATCATTTACTAGGCGTAGGGAAATTGAAATCGAATACGTATTTTTCTATTTTGTTAGGAAACGATAGTATTAAATTGAAATCATTAACTAAGTGTAGGGAAATCTTACAACATTTAGTAAGTCATACGATATAGTATCATATTTGAGCGATAGGATTTCAACAAATATTTTTTATTTTACACAGTCCACATTATCGAGAGGGTTAGGAGATAGGGTGGTTCTGCAATCTGCTAGGAGGGATGTCGTCAAGGAGAGACATCCGTTGGAGGATGTAGTGGCTCCTATGGAGATGGATAGTGATGCGGTAGGTGATGATACTGGGGTTGCCGCCAGGGAGAGCCAGACGTTGGAGGATGTAGTGGGTCTTATGGAGAGGGATAGTGACGCGGTAGATGTTGATACTAGGGCTGCCGACAGGGAGAGACAGACGTTGGAGGATGTAGTGGATCCTCCGGAGAGGGATAGTGAGGCGGTAGGAGCTGATAATGGGGTTGAGCCATCGATTCAGTCAGGTGTTGACCACAGTGACAGATTGGGGCATACGTCACAGTCGTCTATAGAGACATATCAGAGTCTGGTGCAGATTGAGCTGGATTTGATGATTAATCGCACCGATGACCCAGTGGTGCAGTCGGTCGAAGATTCTAGTCGAGCGGAGGGTTTTGAGATGATGCAGGAGTATCTACGGGGGGACCAAGCACCGCAGGATGGAGCTGAGCGAGTAGATGAGCAGCTGCAGACTCAGCACGACGGTTATCAAGCGTACTTTGGGACTGCGTTTGAGAGCGACCAGCTGAACTCGTATGACGACTCGGCACCTCTGCTCGGAGATGTGGGTGTTGGGATGAGTCATACTCGAGCAGGCGGCCAGGAGCCATGGGTCGTCGGGCAGATTGATTTTACGTTGTTCACACCGTTAGTATCTACGGGTGGGGCGATGGCGCCTGGGAGTCAGCATGCGGCACCAATGGCGACACGTAGGAGCTCTGAGCCTGAGCCAATTGCTGGGAGTCAGGAGGGGGATGTACGAGGACAGACTAGCGAGTCGGTGCCGCATACTGAGGTTCGGGATCCTCCGGATGTTTCGACTCACACGGTAGAGGTGTAGCGAGTTCAGCCTGCAGTTGTTGCTCGACAACTGCACGATCCGCTTTATGGGCCAGCTGACGATGTTGGTCAGAACATGGGAGGAGATCAGGCGGCACATGCCCCAGTCCGTGGTGAGCAGCGGAGGCGGAGACAGCGTGGCGAGAGTAGTCATGCAGGGGGTGTCAGGGGGCATGGCGAGCCTAGCGGCTTTGGGGTAGTTCAGCCCGAATGGCCAAGGGGGCCTCATACCGTTTCACTCCTGAGAGATTACGAGGCACACATTCCACAGGCCGTATGGAGACGGGAGGAGGAAGCCTTGCGGAGGGGTGTGTGTGTGCAGAGACGGGGATAGTGGCTAGGCCGGGTAGAGGCGCTGTTGGAGGTGGATCATCGGGAGTCATGGTTTCCTACAATGCGTGATAGTGGCCTCTGGGAGCTGCGAGATTTTGAGTGGGATCATGTGGATCACAGTCTGATCAGTGCATTTGTTGAGCACTGGCATCCCGAGACGAACAGTTTCCACTTTGCATGGGGAGAGATCACTATCACACTTCACGATATCTTCTTCATACTTGGGTATGGTTTGGATGGAGAGGAGTGTATTCATGTGCATGACGTGGCGGCCGGGAGGGACCGGGTTGGGGACTTGTACGACTTGACTCAGCACGAGCGAGAGAGCGCCTTCGGTCATGGAGGCCCGACTGTTGCGACCCTTCTTCAGAAGATAGCACCCATGCGACAGAGGGTGCGAAATGGCGTCCCACTTGAGCATGATATGGAGTGCATCGTGGGTGTTGCGATGGCGATAATTGGGTCTGCGACGCTGTTCATCGACAAGTCGGGCGGAAGAGTGCGTCCGGAGGTGCTTCTTCGCCTTATGGATGCAGCGCATGTTCCGCAGCTGTCTATATCGGCAGGGGTCTTGGCGTGCTTGTACCGAGGATTGGGCGAGGCGACTAGGGAGTTCGCCAAAGACATGGACAGTTGTACAACACTGTTGCTGGTGAGTCACTCGTTCTCTCATTATGTAATTTTTCCAGGTTAACAATTAAGCTAAAATGACTATGTCGCTGACCGTATTGTTCCATTGTAGGTGTGGATTTGGATGTATTTTCCGGTCTTCAGGGTTGGCATGACGCTAGATCGGAGGCTATCTCGGGATCCGCGGCACGGGGTGAGGTACGTCCAGGGGGCGACGCCTTGGAACACTACGGTGTCCCAGGATGATGGGCCTCGCATTGAGCGACTGGATGTTATGCGGCGGAGGCTAGATGAGATGACTGTCGACGAGGTACGAAAACATTTTACTATCGCACGTACATTTTTTACACAGTAAAATAGATTTTCAAAATTTGAGTCGTCTTAACAATTTATATTACGTCGCAGATCGATTTCATGCCCTTTGGTAGGCACTTGGATTTTGATGGACAGCTGCGTCTGTCTCGATATAGGGGCACCATCCGTTGGCTGTTCGAGGAGGAGCCGTATATGCCGGACCGGGTGTTGCGCCAGTTCGGTCGGGTTCAGCACATTCCCACTTATCCGATCAGACCTAGCAAGGTGCACAGGCCGAAGTACATCAACGGCAAGAAGGGGGCATCTTTCCACGCTGTCGACAACCACTGGGCGCATAGGTTCGATCATCTGTTTCCCATGGAGGAGTTGCCACAGACCTCTACTGAGTACCCATATGGCGTGGCCGATGACTATGTGGAGTGGTTACACCGATACAGTCATCCATACGTACTTCCTGCCACTCCCCGACACCAGCCCATCATACCCCCACCGCCACCTCCGCCGCCGCCACCCCCGCCGACGATTATCGAGGAACGACACCGTGCTGTTGGGTTGGAGATTCAGCGACTCAGGTCCCTAGGAGTTCAGTTGACAGATGCACATCTGCAGCGCATCTATGAGCAATTTTGGCCCGACCCCCAGCCGTGACGGTTTGATTTGGGATGGTGTATTTGGTTGTTGATTTATCTTTTAGATGACTTTGCTCGTTGGTGGTAGTTTGGATTGATTTCGTTGTTGATAGTGTTTTGAGTTTGGATTTGCTGGTTTGTTAGCGTTTTGGATCGATTTCAAATTTGCCTATTATGCCAGTACACAACTTCCGTTTTGCGCTCTTGAGTTATCGCTTCAATTTCATGATTCGAAACGACATTATTAAATTACATCAAACCGCATACAAGCCTAATATAGTCAGGGGTTACGTACACTAGCCTGATCTACCTTCATCGGCAAAGCCTTTTTTTCCTCTTCCAGAACTGCAACTTGACTCTCTAGAATATCAATCCGCCAACGGGCTTGTTGGTTTTCAACAAGCAACGACCGATTTTCCTCCCGTAGTCTCTTTATTATCGACTCCACCGCCTGTGAGCGTGGGCTTCTCGTGTACAGAACCGCCTCAAACTCTTCCATCGTGCCTTGATGTATTATGTCGTTGCTTTAGCTGTCGCCGCTGTCGTCCGACATGTTGATGTGTAGTAACAAGTCGTGTGACTGCAAATATATATAGAGGAACCCCTACGTTTCAGGTGTTTTCCACCGCATACCTATGCGGTGGGTGTCTCTATAAAAATACGACCCGAGTGCCAACGGTAACCCACCGCATCGCTGACAATGTCTTCCGAACCAAAACAAGTTCCACGTGAACACCTGTTCACCAGACACTACAACAAGGAGGCGCTTGGAGGCATCGCCTTTACCACAACGTGTCGTCACTGCGGCCATCGCTACATAGTGACGAACAACCTGTAGTACGGTCATCTGAAGAGGCACATCAACAACAAGCATGCCGACAAGATCTAGGATTTATGCGTTAATCAGGCATAGTTGAAGTTGTTTGTTTGTACGCGTGCGATGAAGTCGGTGTTATTGTCGTCTGTGTTGTTGTTTGTTTGTCGTCTTTGTAGTTGTAACAATGTTATTATAATAAAATAGTGGTTTCGTACCGTCTTTGTGTGATATCTTTCCCATTGCAACCTATTTACCATTACGGCCCGAACTTCACCAATCTGAATCCGAAGGAGATTTGGATTATAAGGTGTCATTGCTTACAACTGAAACTACAACATTTGAACCAAATTACGCATATACTACATAGTTGGTAATTCACGTCTAGCAACTACCTACAGACGATGACGTCTCCTTAATCGAAATTACAATCTTCATTTCGTTGAACGCATAATATCTTTCGCCTGTGTTGAATGCTCTCATCTTTCGGATGAAATCATCACAAAGATCCTCAGCCCCTTCAATGTAGAGATCGTAATGACAATATCTCCTAATGTGATTCACGATCTGCGCCTCAGCATCTAAGTAATACGACTCCGGAAACCCTCTGTCGTCATAACAATGCGCACAAGCAAACTCGATTGGATAAGGTACGTCAGTGTCCGTCTCGAATTGACACTGAAGTATGACGCACGAATTTCCCGCAATGTAAGCTGGATGCATGCAGGTGCATTCCTCCGGCCACCGAGGCTCCGTGCAACGAATCAACGTAACCTTGTAATCCAAATCACCCGCTGTACACCGGTATGTCTCTAGGGTGTTCACCATCCTGTGTTTGCCTCTTCGTCACCGCATTGGTGTCTCCGATGGGATATATAGGGCACCACCGCATACCTATGCGGTGGTTACACCGCATAGGAATGCGGTGGTCTCCCGGACCAGACCGGACCGACCTGTCCCAATTAAGCGGGTCTGTGATCCACACACCGCATAGGTGTGCGATGGATATACACTGCATAGCTATGCGGTGGGTATACACCGCCTTCAAGCGCAGCGGACGAAGCACATACAAGTACTCCAATGGCCGATAACTCTCCACCCGCTCGTCTTCCGGTACGTGCTGCATCTTTATCGTTTACAATGACATTATAACTACCGTAGTATATATATGTAGAGCATAATCATATCGAATGGAAACCAGAATATAGGTACCGTGTTTTATATGTAGTGGAATAACTTAGGTTTTGAATTATAGCGAATGAAAACCATAAAATGGGTAACGTCATATATATGTACTGTCTGCATGGCGACAGCTACCATTGGAGGAGCAGGCTGATCCGATGCCGGAAGACGGTGACCACGTGGATCCCCGTAACCAGGAGTATCACGATTACACTACCGATTTCGCTACATCGCAGACGTGGACCAATCGCGACGATCTGCTACAGCATTGTTGTGGCACCGCCTTAAAGCTTAATATGGTTCTGACAATCAAGCGTTCTTGGGGGAGCACTCCTGCAAGGCGTGGCAGTGTATTGCTCGCATGTGAGAAGTACGACGAGTACACTCCCCGTAAGAGACCGCGAGTTACCGGAGATGTTGCAAGCGGAAACACGCGCAGAGCTATTTCGAAGATAGAGGGGTGTCCGTTTGCGTTGTCTGGCGTGGAGTTCAAACGGGGCGAATGGGGGCTGGACGTTCTTCACGGCAAGCACAACCACGAACTCCCCGATGCGTTGGACGGTCACCCGTACGTCGGGCGGATGGATACAGAGGAGAGGGACGCAACGTTGGCCCTGACCGTGGCTGGTACCCCACCAAAACCGATTTTAGCCACCTTGAAGATGACAGTTGAATCACGACAAAAGTTGAACTTTACATCGCGGCGGCAAGTGTACAATGCGAGGGCAAAGTTTAAAGCAGAAGCGAGAGGAGATCGAACCGTCACCCAGGAAGCACTCCGCGTTTTGCGGGAGAAGGGTTACTTCTACTCTACGAGGAGATCCCCTTACGATCCCAACAGGCTTCAAGATCTATTCATCGCCCATACAGACGCTCGCCATCTTCTGGCCATCTTTCCCTACGTCATCCTCATAGATAGTACATACCGGACGAATGCGTACGTTTCTATCTACACTTATTCTTTTACCCCTTCCAACCAGGGTTTGCAAAGTCAAATATTTCATGGTGCAGGTACGGGATCCCTTTGTGTGAGTTCGTTGGATTCACTTGCACAAAGAAGAACTTCTTCATCGAGTTCTGCTTCATGTCGCACGAGAACACAGATACGTACATTTAGACGTTGGAGCAGCTCGTTTACCTCATGCGAGGTAACCTTCCTAACGTTGTTATCACAGATCGAGAGTTGGGGTTGATTGCGGCGCTACGAGTTGTTCTTCCCAGTGTCAGGCATATGTTGTGCACAGTACACGTCCTCCGTCGATACGAAGAAGCTACTTTCCAAAAGTCAAAGAATCTTGATGTTGCTAGGCGTTTCAAGAACGCATGTGTTGGCTTGTTCCAATCCAGATCGGTTGAAACTTTCGCCGCCGGAAGGAGGGGTATGCATGCAGAGTGGGGACATATCGAAGGGCTGATGCCGTATTTGGAGGCGACGTGGTTACGAGATTACTCAGAGAATATAGTTCGTGCATGGAAAGACGCAATCCAGCATTTTGGTACGACCACGACAAACAGGTGCACCTCTTTTTTTCTTCAGAAATTCATTATACGCGTATTTTGTTTACAATATATATCGATATTCACATGCGAGTGTCACTCCTCTTGTAGGGTGGAGTCTGCCCATTCTGTGTTGAAGAAGACCTTAAACTCTGCTGTCGGTGATTTCACTCACGTGATCACCACAATCGATCTCATGATGGCGGACCAAATAAGTGAGGTGAAGAATACAATGGGGCGAGCGAACAACACCTGGCCGACAGATTCCCATGGCCTATGAATTTTCGATCGAATTCGGAATATTGTGTCGAAGGAATGTTTCAACTTGTTGTTTGAAATCTACACGAAGATGGAAGCCGACCCGCCTTCACAACCATGCAGAGATAGATACTAGAGGGACGTCTACGGTCTCCCATGCACACATGAGATGCAAGCTTGTCGAGACACGCAGATACCCATCAGACCGTCCCAAATTCACATTTTTTGAAAGCAATTAGATTGGAAGAGGCCGCATGTTGACAACGTCCAAGACAACACTCCCCTCAGAAGAGCTGATGTGGACATGTCGCGCATGATCAGTTTGTTCCAGAGTGGAGCTATGGACGAGGATACTCGTTGGAGAATCGCGTCGGCATTCAACGACGGGGATCGTCCCTCTCATACATCGTTGACCCCCCTGACCCAGAGGACCGTAGACCGTCCGGGAGACCGAGGACTCGCCACCCCTGTCAGACGAACCCTCTACCTTGGGAACGTGAGCGTGTTCGGGCCCAATGTCGAGCAGATAGAGAGGGGAGCAGGGGATCAGCACGAGGTCGAGGTCGAGGTCAATTGTCATCTATAAAAGCAGATAACGTGGAAGGCAATGAGAAGGGAAACGGGTCCAATGCCATTGCCATCGACGACCCTCCTAGGGGCAGAGGAGTAGGCAGGGGACGCGGTCGAGGACGGGGTCGAGGGAGGGGACGTGACCGAGGTCGATCAGCGTCGGAGCCAGCTCCGGGGACTATAGGTGACATTCCACCTCCAGCACCAACGGCCCTTCCACCGTAGAATCTTCCTCACGTAGATTTCAATTAGGGCACTGGCAACATCAACGAATTCATAATTACTTTCGTACGAGCCGTCACAAATGTTGCAGGGGATGGTCACTGTGGGTATAGATCTTTTGCTTGTCTTCTGAACTTGGGACAAGACGCATGGCCTCGAGTTCGACGAGAGCTGGCAGTTGAGTTGCAGCTGCATTCAGATCGGTACCATTACTAGCCTGCCTTAGATGAGCTCATCATGAGGGTCAACTATTTCGGCACGTGTCATGATGCTACGTATTGGATGGAGATTCCGATCATGGACGAGGTGTTTGCCACGCTTCACCAGCGTCCTTTGGTGATTTTGTCATAGATGATGCCGATGTTGTGCCTACCTTTGTACGCCACCGGGGGCCCGACAGTACCGGCCTATGAGGAGCTAGATGGAATAGCTTTAGTCGGCAACAGCAACCACTTCGTTCCGGTACGTTTCGTATTTCATATTCATTCAGTTGTTAATGTTTTGTTTCTCTCTTCTAATCTCAATATTCACCTTTTATTCACATATTGGGTTGTTGCCTGGTTCCCCTCTACCTCCAGTCTATGTTACATGGACACGGCATCACGATCGCACGGTCAACGGTTGGGAAGAGCAGTTTGCGGCGAGGATTGCACGATATAGAGCTTACCGCCGTCGTGATGGTGGCCGTCCCCTGTCCTATTAGCACTTTCCACTTTCTCGTGTCATTTTTCGAACTCCATATGTTGAATTTTATTGTATCTTTGTCTGTGCCATTTCACGAACTTTGTTCTATAACATTTTTCGACATACGCTTTTTTTCATCCTTGACATTTATCACACTTTTGTTTACTTATTCTTATGCCATTTCCGATTGTTTGACCATTATGCATCAATGTCTTGAATCAATTCGTGGATTTTTCGGATCCGTTCTTGTCCTTCTCACCTAAACATATTCGCTTTTTCGGATAATGACAACTACAGGTGGCGCACATGTAACCGGAAACCACCGCATACGTATGCGGTGAAGTTAGGAAATCAACCGGTCCGGTCCGGTCCTTCAACACGTAACCCGGAATTAGGTTATCTGAAACCCACCGCATAGGTATGCGGTGGGGTTCAAACGGAACGGACACACCCACCGCATGTATATGCGGTGGGTCTGCGTCCGCCTCCATCCACCGCATAGGTATGCGGTGGGTCATCGCATACCTATGCGGTGTGTGCGTTGACCGTCATTAAACCCACCACATACCTATGCGGTGATTAGCAGTGGAAATAGTAAAAATTAGCAGTGTAGATATCGTTTCCGGTTTATAACACTTATTTGTACATATATGATTTTTTATGCTTAAAATACTTATATAATATTATTATTACAATAATATTTGTAAATTTAATTATAGTATTATTATTTAGTTTATGTTGACATATTTATATTTATGGGTGGAAATGGGGCGGGTTATGGGTGAAAATCTCCAATCCATCACCCGCCCCGCGAATATAAACATTCACCCTCTCCGCTTCGTCACCTGCAAATCCTTCACCCGTATCCAACCCGTGCGGATGATCGGGTGGAGCGGGTGATTATTGGATATCCAATAAGATGAACCAAACATTTTTATTTTCAAACATTATATGAAATATATACCTTAGAAACTCATACTAGACTACTAGTCTATCAAGTTTAAGTTCGACCATACGTAGAAAATATACAACTTGTAAAATAAAAAATATTTCGAGATCTAGTCCAACAATACGTGAAAATACATAACTTAGAAAAAAAAAGACGAGAATATCTTCAAAAAGATGACAATTAAGAAGCATTTTCGGATTAGCTAATAACAATCTAAACACAATATAAAACATTTTCGGATTAACTACATGGTCTAGTTTTCAAATTATCTATGGAATCTACTAACAATATAAACCCAAATATAAAAGTACAATATAAAATCAACATGAGAAAATGATAGCAAATGAAAGAAATTTATGAGTTTTTTAAGGGGTAGAAAGGTAAAATTATATGCTTAATTAGGTTATTGGATTCTTATTGGGTGATTATTGGTGCGGGTGAATGTGGTGGGTTATGGGACTGGTTATTGGAGCGGGTATTGGATGAAAAATCATCATCCATACCTGCCTCGTCACCCACTTCACCCGTCACCCGCTTTTTGTGGGGTTTTACCCACAAAAATGGTGCAGGTGGAGCGGGTGAATTGGATATCCAAGCCCCATTTACTACCCTATTTATATTAAAATTGAATTTTCATAATATTTTAGTATTCTTAAAAAGTCTATAAAGAGTTTTGAGTTTTTTTACTTGTTGGGTCACCCGAAACGGGGTTTAAGGTCGATCCGAAATCAGGACAAACCCGGTTTGGATCGACCCAAAACGACCGATAACTCGATTGATCTGAAACCCGACCCGGATGATCCAATTGTCAGGCAAGGTCTAGTTTGGAATCTATACATTAATCTATATAAAGTTAATTTAATGCATTGATTAATCCATTAAACAGTTCATCCAATTTAATATGTATCTAACTTACCTAATTCAAAATTTATAATTATAACCCATCTCTATCGAATTTAAGTTGCCTTAAAACAATTATGGTTTGACTGAAAACCGATCAAACTCACATATTGTCATCTCTTACCATGTCGACAACCGTCTCAATCATGTTATGCACAAACAGCTACCACAATTGGTCTTGCATTACCAAAAGTATACAACCCAAACCATAATGTACGAAAATCTAGACATGGTTAATTCGATCATTTAATTGCATATTCAAGATTAAAATCTATAAATCTATAAATGGTTCTTAAACATATCACGTACTGCTACACTACTCATATTAAGATTAAGATTAATTTTATTAATTATTACAGTAATTATTTTGTGAATATTTTGGTTAAGCACATTATATTTAGGCTACGCAATGAAACAAATATTTAAAACTTCTCTGAATAATATCGATCAATAAGAAAAGAGTATTTTGATTAAAAAATTCAACTTTAATTTACGGAGAGATACGTTTCTATAAAAAATTAGTATTATTAATAGATAAGATAGATTTAATTTGTTAAATTAATATAATAAATTGAATAGAAATGTACTTATAAGAAATAATTAGTTTACTTTAATAACTTATTAAAATATTCAATAAAAATATATGAATATTTTTTAGGCAATTAGGTTATGAATCACTAATATTGTATAGAAATATAAAATTTCTTCTCATTACATTTGACTTTAAGCTGTTATAAAACTTAACAAATATTTTGAAAAATTAATTAGTTAAACATGGTAGTACTAAATTAATTTAAATTCAAAAAATAAAAGAAAAAATATGTGTAGTAGTGGTGATTGGGTTTAAGTTCAAGGCGACTCCATATCTGGGAAGGAGCTTCCTTGGAGTTTCGTCTGCACTTCTCACCGGAGATAAATTCTTGCTGTATCGCTGGCCCGTGGTGCTACTGTTTCGGTGGTGCTTTACTTCGTTCTTCGCTGCCGTCTGCAACCGTTGGGAGGATTTCTTTTTAAAGCGTTTGTGTTGTAGAGTTAATATTGCTTATTTGATAGCGTTGTCTTCTGTTTTCAATGTATGTTTAGGCGATTTTCGCCTGCCGATTCGTCAACCTATCGAGAATCAGACCCGTCTGATCTCAAACTTTTACTTAATCAAAAAAAAAAAAGATAACATTTTTATAGGTCATTTTAAAAGAGATGACAAATGCGTAGTATCCACCCCTTATACTTATTATTTTAGAAGCAACTTTTTTGTAAAAGAATGAGCCATGTTGTAAGCCTAATTTGCCATGTTTTACAGTTACTTTTATATCGATTCCTGCATGCATTTCATGCATATTGGGTTAGAATAATACAGAATCTGTGTAGTATATGTTTATTTGCAATATATGGAGGTCTACACAAGTTTTGGTTATATTTCGCAGAAATCGGACGCACTTTGAAGCTTAAAGGAAACTCATGGAGAAGCTAAGGATGTTGCAGCTGGGGAAAACACCATTTTTCACCATTCTTCATTTTGAATCAAGCTTTGATGTCTTCATGAGAGTTGTATCCCTCGGAAAGAGCTTTCCAACGCATGGTCATATGCATCAATCCGACGAACGAGGACTCGGGAAAGTGCGTTTTAAGAACAGAGCAGAAAGCTGAGAAAACTCTACTCGAGATCGACTAGACTCTACTCGATCTCGACGAGCCCTGGTCGAGCAGACCTAGTCGAGCAGAGCTGATCGAGGACACTGAGTCAGAGACAACCCGACTCCCGGAACCCTACTCGATCTCGAGTACCCCTGGTCGAGATCGACGAGCCATGTCCAGAGTCGACGAGCTGTGCCGAGCCGAGAAGCCGAGGACGAAGACGCAGACCACCTCTACTCGATCTCGAGGAGCCCTTGTCGACATCGACGAGCACCGTGAATCAAGTCCGAGTCTGTCGAGCGCCAGCTAGCCGAGACGACGAAGCCGAGCCAGTCAACCCTACTCGAGATTGACAAGACCCTTGTCGAAATCGAGTAGACCTCCAGAGCCGCGTTACTCGACTTGACGAATCCTACTCGACTTGGGATTCCTTGGGCGTGAAGGAAGTCGATTTGGCCGAAATTCTATCCAATTCCATCAAGTTCTATCCAAGGAGACAAGATCTATCAACATCATGAAGACTTACCCTATTTAGTTTTATCTTTTCCTAGTAGATTTATTTCCATAAAACATTTTATTTATCCTTGCAAGCTTTAGATATAATTTTAGATAGAGATAGATATCTTCTTTTCTAGATTAGCTAGGGAATGAAGGCTATAAATAAAGCCCTAGGGGCTCAGTTTTCATCATTCCATTTCAGAGACAATTAGTTAGTTACACATAGAGTTTAGGAGTTCTAAGGTTTTTAAGGTTTTGGCTTTCTGCGAAAGTTGATTGCCAGGATTGTAAAGGCTTTTGAATTTAGTTTTAATGCAAGTTTCTTTTTATACATCAATGTCCGTTATTGCGATGAGGCGTGAGTAGTCCACCCACTTCTGGGGCTGGGGTGAGCCCGACGGTGGCCATGTGAGATAACGCGATAAAGGTCAGATTTTATTATGCAATTCATCTTCTATCCCTATGAGCATGATTCTTTTGCGAGAGTTGAAGGTGATCCTTGTTTGTGTTATTGAAGCGAAAGTGATCTTAATGCAACTTGGATTAATTATGTGAAAAAGGGTTAGTAACAATTAGGGTTTATGCGAAAGCCTCTATATGCCTATTTGTTAATAACGAAAGTTATTTGATGGAAAGCATGATCTTTTATGCCTTTATGTGTTACTTTGCATGGTTATCGTTGTGGTGTTGAAACCCTGGCTTTGGAAGTCTTTTAATATATTGAATTTATTTCATTAAATTTTTGAATCTGTGTTCGAGAATCTGCAATTTAAGTTTTCTGTTTCTTGTCGACATAGAGGAGATCTTGTCGATCTCGAGTTGGTTGTACTCGATCTCGAGTACGCTTCGTCTAGGTCGAGTTGAGTTCTGTTCTGTTGTCGATTTCTGAAGTTTCTGTCTTTGCACACCCTTGTCGATCTCGAGTAGTGTTTGTCGAGATCGAGTTGCCCTTGCCGGGTTTGCTTGTCTGCTGTGATTTCTGTTCTCTGTTGTCGACTGCTGTGGTCGATCTCGAGTAGTGTTTGTCGAGATCGACGAGCCCTTTGCTTTGCTTTTAGTTTTTGCTTTGCTTTTATTTTCTGTTTTGCTTGTTCTTTGCTTTTGTTTTTCTGCTTTTATTTCTGTTTCTTTTCTGTGTTTCTGTCTTTCTGCTGCTTTGCCTGTGAGAATTTACAGCTACCTGAGAACTGCTGACGTGCTTCCTCGTGGATTCGATCCAGACTTTTCTCTTACTACAACGGGAGGAAGTCTTGTATTCATTTGCTGAGACAGGGAAGTCAGTCTGATCTATACTTTATATTTATTTCATACTTGACCATCCTCCTGCAACAACAAGCCACGTGTCCTCTTTGAGCAAAATTAAAACCAAAAACTTTCAACCTTCTCTCCCCCACGTTCTCTCCATTCAACTGCCTACCCCTCTTGGTTAGGGTTGTTTCAACATTATCTACGCGAGTTGAGATTTCATTATTTCAACGCTCGGTGACCGATTCATTCTCTACCGTCGAACTCTCCCGGAAGTCCAGAACAACCTGCTCAATCCAATCGAACGCCGTCGTATACATCCCTCAACGGCGACAGCGACCTGGTCCTCCGCCGGATAGATTTCATGACTGGAATCGACATGACCGTCCGAATCCGTCGCATCTGCCAACGGAGACAGCGCTTGTGACATTCGGAGATGTGTGGAGAGCTTCAACGACCGGATCTGGCCATTGAGGAAGAGCTCATCGGCGGCAACGAGGATCCGATCTCCTCCGCATCAGCGAATCTCCAGACAATCCAGAACCTGAATTCGACAACGTCGGATCCGATCGGAGGATTTGATAGCACCGAGGAGAGGGTCGTGGTGGTTGGGCGACGGTGGCTCTGGCGGTGGCTTCGAGATGGAGATCCTAGGGGAATGAAGAAGAAGAAGACGCAAGGGATGGAGAGATCTTGGAGATCCGGTTCAGAAGAGGACTTAATTAGAGGAGAATGGAGAGATCCTGGAGAGAGAGGGGAGTATGAGAGCGGTAGAGAGACAGATTAGGGTTGAGCAGCTCTTCTTAACAATTAAACAATTAATTGCTACAATTAATTGGTACTCCCTCCGAAAACACGACCAGGGGTAGCGCAGGTGGAAACCGAGGTTGCAGAAGAAAGTAGTAGGAGACGGAGATCTCGGAAGCGGCATGGAAGACCTCAGAAGTGGGAGCTGAGTTCTAGGGTTTCGTTGGGTTTTAGGTTGGGCCTTTCTGTTTTGTGGGCGGATTAGTATGTTGGGCTCAACTTATAGATGAATTTTAAATCCCTACATTCATTTTCATATATTATTAACAATTGCCCAAATTTTAGGTTGCTTACGGAAAGAACACCCTACATTAATAAAAGTGTCCACAATTATTTTGAGCTGATGAGATGGGGCACCCTACGTGCTTAATATAATAAAAAAGTGAACATATTAAACTGAGTTTATAATAGGTTATTATATTAATAAGCATGAATTTAGAGTATCTATGTATTTAGCTGACTTACTATAACAACATTCATGAATTTATAATAAGACAACATAATATAATATATATATGATCGTATCATTTGATTGGTATATATATGATCATATCATTTGATTGTAAGACCACTATAACATAATAAAAGATAACACAACCGAACTTTATCATTAGCACTTTATACATATCAAAATGTAAGATTGTACACCAAACTAGAAAGGATATATTTGCTCAAAATAAATAATAAAAGGTTATGCGTAAGATCTATCGTACTATGTGATCATATCATACATGATACATGATACATCCATGGATATAAGATCATCTGTCTAGCCCTTTCCTTTACATTATGCATACTTGCATAAGTCACATCCTATGTGGTACGTAGTCTTTGAAAGTAATAAAAATAATAATTGTATCATTATAAGAAACTGTAAGGTTAGTAATTTTAAATTTTCATTAAGGTAATAAGAATGATGTATTTCAATTAAAAAAAATAAAGAAGGGTGGTCTTTGATTTTTTTTATTAATCAAAATGGAAAAGAAATCCAAAACTATAGAGTTCGAAAATTCTGATCATTACACATAAAAAATGATTTTTTTTATTATTACTATTATCTGATTACAAATATAAAGTTGGTTTAATTTAAGAAAATCTTAAAGTTACAACTTGGGTAGTTAAATTAAAAACACAAATTACGGTTGATTTGAGAAAATCTTGTAATTGTAATTTGAATAGTTTATCAAAAAGTATAAAGTAGAGTTGATTTGAGAAAACTTTAAAGTTGCAATTTGTGTATATTAAGAAAAAATATAAAGTTGGGCGACGAAATTGATGAAATATGACAATTTACAATTTTAAAAGAGATAAAAGGACATTGAAATAAAAAAATTAATATTTTTAAATTCAAACTTTTAAGGGTAAATAGGATATTTTATAAAAAAAGATTGAAATTACTTAAAAGGACATAGTTGATATAAGATGAGAATATAACTTATAAGGGAAAAATATGTATTTCCATCCCCAAAAAACATTTAAAAATTACAAGCGGAAATTACTATTCATTTAAAACTTCATACTATTATAAGGTGTATGATATAAAATAAATTATCATGTTATTATTATATTGATATTTTATCTATCATGTGTTAAATATATAATGAACTCAACCTTAATATATCCAGGTTAATTTTTATTAGTAATGTAGGGTGCCGATCCCTTAAACCCCAAAAAATTATGGAAGCTTTTATTAAGTATAGGGTGTTCATTCCGTAACAATCTAAAACTCAGGCGCTTATGAATAATATTCGAAAATATTAACCCTTACCATTCTACTCCATTTTCTACACTATATTAATTCCATCACCTCAAGGGCCCAACTAACCGGTCAGACCCAACCGATTAAACCCAACCAGGAACCCTAAAGCACACCTCTACTCCTCCTTGAACCTCAACCGGAGTTCTCCCACTCCGATTCTAAGTCTCCATCTCTCCTCCTTCAACATCCACCTCCGCCTCTGCCCCCGCCTCAACTGTCGTTGGTGCAGATTGACGGATAGTCATGCCCAACCTTCGTCGCCTCCGTTAGTCAGGCTCAACATCAGTCGTCATTGGTGGCTCCACCCTCGCCTCCGCCTTTTTCATTGTATTTGGAGTAGATTGATGATGAATCCCATTGACAGAGTATAATTAAAAGTTCTAAATTCAACCTCCGGCCTCCGGCCTCCGCCTTCTTCATTGGAGTACAATATGTTTTTTAGTTGGTCCACCCAGATTTTAGACAAATCCCCTGCTTCTTCTAAATAAGAAAGAATAAAGATGAATATATGATGAACCATCACCCCCAAAAAATAAATAAATTATGATGAATACGTATACGGTGACAAATATCATCGGAGATGAAGGTCTTCAAATTTTTTCTTGCAATAAGCCTGTTGTTGATGGTATATTAATTCAATTGGGTGGTGTTTATTTAGTGTTCAAATTAAACTATTGAGAAAAAAAATCTCAAGTTTAAAACTTAGCTTTGCAAGGCTTTAAAATCGTGAATATGGTAGTGGAAGCGTTTAATTTTCTGCCAAACAAGGCCTAATAGAATATGTTAAAAATCATTAATGATTTTTGAAAATTGAATAACAGTCCTTGGAACTAACAAAAGTAAGCAGTGATTTAAATGTATTAAAGTGGAGGATATATATTTTTTCTATTGAGCATGGCCCACCTAAATTGCCACATCAGGGTGGTAGTCTACCAGGGTGGTGTGCCTAACATCCTCCGATTTTTTAGACTCATGCACAATATTTAAGGAAATAAAAGGTTTGAATTGAATTTCAATTTTTAAACCATCATAATTAATACTCTGAACCCCATAATTAATTATCACTACTGTGAAAGATTGACACATAGGGAATTTTGTAATTAAAGGAGATTAATCAAAGGTAAAAGTGCAGAGGAGATGCAGTGTTTTATGATTAACTTTCTAAAACATCTAACAATTTCGATCAATTCACAACGCCTTAAATGTCCTATATAACTGATAGGAGGGAGTATTGTTTTGAATTGAAAGATAAAAGCAATTTAGTTAACGGTTTTGAAACCTAACCTTATTTCAAAACAATTAATTGTAAAATGGAACAGTTTTTCAATTTTTCAAAACAGTTTTTCAATTTCAATTATTTTTGCCCACCCCTACTCTTGGTTGAGATTTGGGTGGTGGAGGGGCGAGTGCTTTTCAACAAGACTCCATATGAACAAAATCTTTCAATCTCGGGGTAGATGTTTCAAGCAAAGAGAAAACATTGAGAGATTTGCAAAATTCAGGATTACGGGAGATTTGAGATCATCAAAATTCATGAGATTTGTGGGTTCTTGCTTTGAAATATACGGATGTTGCGAGAAGATTTAGGAAGAATTTTGAAGATCTATATTTTGGGCAGCGGGTGTTACTGTTTAGGGTTTGTGTTGGGTTGAGCATAGGTGAGGATAGTGAATTTGAGGACGAAATCCACATCAGAACCGGCGACGGAGGGGGCAACGATTTTGTGGAGGTCTTGAAGGTCGATTGCTGGGAAACTCGGGGAGGAGGCGGAGTCTTGGTGGAGGAGGAAGTTACCAGAGTGAAAGCGCTCACAGAAGGCGGTGAGGAGTCCACACGAGGAGTTTCTTTAATATACTCTTTCTCCCCCTCCACGTTTCTATTCAACTGGCTTCAAGTCCTAACCCTAGAAATTAATTAACAACTTCTGAACAGGCGATATCTTTCTCGCTATCCATCTCTCTCATACGGTATCTTTCTCCTCTCTAATTCTCAATAGTTTCACTTCTCAAGCGGTTTCGATTTTCTCCTCGCGTTCTCCATATCTTGAATCGTGGGTACCTAATTTTTTATTCTGAATTGTAGGATGGTAGCGCCAGATTTGTGAGGGAGTAGGGGGCGTCGCTCGGAGAAGAGGGCGGAGGAATTCAAGGCATCGATCTCCTGACAGCGAAAACCTCGAAGGCAATGGAGATGAAGCCGTTCTCATTGTTGCGATCATCGACGAGGTAATCCTCCACCGGCGATCAAATGCCAGCGCCCAATCCGTCGCCGAAGAAGAAGCCTAATCAGCCAGGAATGCCAAGTAGTGACTACGCCTTCGAGTTCTCATCCATGGTAACTTCTTTTTTTATTTCAATCGGCAATTTGGAGAATTCATCTTATTTTTCAGGCATATCTAATATCAGCTATGGTTTGATACAATTTCATTTTGTCATGCACTTTAGGTGTTTGATGAAATGTCATCTAAAGAATATTTTGTCAAGAATTTCAGATTCCTCATCCTTACCCATGTGTGTTGTATTGATACAGTTTGTGATTCGACGCTGATTTGCGCAACAATAATGGCGGATTCCATCGATCAGATGCTCGCTCTGGTGCGCGGCGCGAAGGAGTAAGGCTCATTTTTTAATATCGATCGTTTTATCTCAGCACGTTTCACAACAATGGTGTGAAATAGTTAATGGCCATGAAACGCATTTTTTAATATCTAATACATTATGAATATAAAAACCTACAAATTTGTTGTCGTTGGGTTACATTTGGAATATATGGACTCCCATGGTAACATGCCGGTTGCCGCACCTTAAAACCATCACAATGATGAATCCATAGTTTTATCTCAACACGTTTCACAAAATGGTGTGAAATAGTTAATGGCCATGAAACACATTTTTTAATATCTAATACATTATGAATATAAAAACCTACAAATTTATTGCGGTGGGGTTTTGTAATAACTACAGGGGAACTTTTGTGAAAAGCAATATATATAAAATAAAAAAATATGTATATAATTTTTTTTTTGTGTGTGTATATAGTGGAACTTTTGTGATAATTAGAAACAGAATGTAGATTGAATAAGAAATTCCGCATAGCTCACTTGGTTATTTCAAAGGGAAGGAAAGTGTGGCTAGAACTAGGACCCGAGTCAAATCCCCATCACATCCCGATTTAATTTGACGTGTCGAATATTTTGTACTTAATATGTCAAGCTCGGCCGAAAATATTATGAAAACACCCGAACAAGGTTCGGGAAAAGTACTAGTTTAAATTCAAAATAAAATGACGTGGAGCACAATTGGACCTTTCATTTGGGCCGGTCTATCTTCCACGCCTCCGACGATCTGATTTCTAGTAAAGCCTTAAACACTAGCTATATCTTCAATTTACTTTTGGGCCCATAGCTACAAAGCCTACAATTTGCCTATTGATTATTACGAATTTACGAGGAGCAACTCGACCCTCAATTAAAAATTTGTAAATTAAACTAAACTGAATGGAAATCACTCTTTACTGCCCAAAAAAAAAAAAAACGTCGGCTTCATTCTGGAAAAAGGTTGGAGTAGTCTTGTACACTAGATATCTGTGGCGGTCTAATCGTGGAAGTTCGTTGTAACTTGTAAGTCGTGTGTATGGGCGCCTATAGTTATACATTAGTAGCTCGGCATATAAGCTGAGAGAGCGATTGGGCTTTACCGTTTTAATATCATATTGAACTCCATTGGAACTCGTGATTGACGTCGTGTACACTGATGCTTATGTGTTAGTAGTCCATCATATAAGTTGAGTGAGATTTCATCGTAAAACCAAGTAACAATAAGAGGAGCATGATTGGACTTGAGATTTCATAAGTTGAAGGCAAGATATAATAATGGGCCCTAACTTACATAGTGATCAATTTACTTTAAAAAAAAATAAAAATCCCACTAAATTACCAAAAAAAATAAAAAATAAAGTAGATTTCAACATCAATTTGTTTTCCTAATCCCTAACTCACATATGGTAGCATTTAAGATGTGTCGAGTATGTAGATCACATATTTAATTTAGGGATGAAAATGAATAATTAACCAACACATTAATGAAATGATAAATAATGCAATACAACAAAAATGTGTTAAACTGAAAACCTGGCTTTAGCTAGGCTCGATCAGTGAATGGGATAAGTAATGATTTGATTGAGCACAGTGAACTTGGGTCGAGTATGAGTCTATGAGATAATAAAATGGCCAAATAGCATAAACGGAGCTCCCAATATTATACTCATATGGTTATTGGGTAGACCCAGGCAAACGCGGGCGCGGGCCGGGCTTGGGACGGGCTTTTGCTCAAATTTTATCTCGGTGTTGCGGGTACAGGTCGAGCTAAGCCCGTTTAACGGGTTGAAAATGTTGTCCTAGCCCGTCCGCCATTGCGGGCACGGGCGGTCCGTGGGTACCCTCCAAATTACACCCTTGAGTGTTACACGTCTTCACTTGTACACTGTAATGACGTTAAACTGTAAAATAAAAAAATAAAAAAATGGTTGTGTGCAACAAGCTTCACTTCACTAGCAGTTGCCGAAGTCTGTAATGTCCAACAAGTATTGTAAGTCTGTAATGTCCAACAAGGCAACAAGCCTTCATTAGAAATTGCCGAAGCTTCACTTCATTTGTAAATTAGTAATTGCCGAATTAGCTTAAGGTATACTTTATAGATATTTGTTTTTGTTTTTTTTTCTTATAATTAATAATAGCGGGTACCCGTTAGGGGCAGACTGTCCTACCCATTGCCCACAGCGGGCGCGGGCCGGGCTTAGCGGCCCGGTTGGGCTTTTCCCTCTACCCAAGCCTGTCAAAAAAGGCGGGCGGGCGGGCCGGCCCGCGTTTGCCCAGGTCTATTATTGGGCTCTTATGAGCTTTGGGCACGAGGCAAGAGCCTGCTAGACTTCACTTCATGTCAGACTATGAGAAAGAGTAGTCCGTCAATATATATACTAAACTTGTTTTTACTCAATTTTCAATGTGCGACTCTTTTGATCTTTTCACATCTCTCAACATGCTTCCTCTAATGGTTAGTGCATGCAACTCTACCTTCAAGTAGAAGCAGGTCACGATCAAACACACAAGCCAAACATCGCCGTCCGCGGGGACCGAATAGAAGAGATTGAACTCCTAAGTGTCCTTTTCTTCGCTCGACATAATGTTTTCCCCGATCATTCTCTTCCAATCACACCTTCGACCGCTCCACCAGATCAAGGATTAGTCCGACTCTAGCAACCGCTCTTGTCCAATTGCCAAATTACCTCTCCCCAACCCAAGGGAGACTGAAGAGATCTAGAAAGGAGAATGGTACGGTATCTATTAAAGGAGCTTCAATTCTCAATTAATGACAACCACAATGAAGGAGTTTGACGGATGATGGACCCCGTTCTTCATGGTGGTTTGTCATTGATGTTGCGTATCCTTGGAAACGAGGCTTCATCTCCTTCATTGGCTTCGAGTTAATTGTGCACGAGATGGCGGGGGGAGGGGAGAGAGAGAGAGAGAGAGAGAGAGAGATCATAGTCGAGCGTGTTGTTAGGAATCAACATCCTGCATGTGGGAGAACAAAAATCAATCATGTCATTAGTAAACGCATCTTAAATAAAAATTATAGTTATTGGTAACTATATATTAAAAAAAAAAAACATTGAGAATGGTGATTAGTAGGGCTGAGCAAAATCGGTTCAAACCGAATTTTTCGGCCGAATCGAACCGAAATAATCGGAACTTAACCGAACCTAGGGATTTCGGTTTAGTTTTTCGGTTCAGGGAATTTTAATTTTCGGTTTTAGGCTCGGTTTGTATTCGGTTTCGGTTTAACAAAAAAAACCGATTTTTTATTTAAAAAAAAGAATTATCCTTATACAGTTACGCTTATAATCAGATTAGGTCAATAGAGGGGTTTTTGTGTCGTTACTCTACTCTCGCCTCTCGCCTGCCCTCGGCGCCTCCCAGTGTCGTCCCTCCCAGTTCGTTCATCTTCATTCTTCATCGCTTATGTGCGCCGCCGGCTCACCACTCCAGGCTCCAGCCCACCAGACCCGTGCGCCGTCGGCGAGCCATCAGCCCATCGGCTCTGGTATGTTCTCACTTCTCACTCTTCTCTCTCCTTTCTCGACTTCTCTTTCTCGATCTCCTCTGACTCCTCCCTCACTCTCGTCTTTCCTTCTCGCATTCTCCTGGTGACACTGACAGCCGGCTTTCGTTCAAGCGTTCACCCTTCATTCAACGCTTCAAGCCTTCAACAAGTTTAGCCCTAAGACCTAATTGATTCAGGACATCAGTCATCACACATCAGGTAATCTCCCAACAAGTTCAGCCCTAGTGTGAATTGGAAATTGAAATTGTTGTGTTGTTTAGGGTTTGTTTTTCTAATCTGAAAATAAAAATTGTTGTGCTATTTACTATTGAAATTGGTGTGTTGTTTAGTGTTTAGTAGATGATTTGGAAATCAGATTTGTTGATGCAATGATTTTTCTTCATTGAATTCATATTTCAAATTGGTTGTCAATCTGGTAAAGCAGAATTTGGAAATCGAAACCATGGATAGGCTTTCAAGCAATGTAAGTAAATAGAGTGATTGTATGTTTGATTTCTAATTATTTGATTGGATATTGTCACATTCCAATTGTTTGGTTTCCAAATTTATAATGTCTATTGTCTATGTTTCATTTCATTTATCATGTTTCATTTTGCTCAATTGTTTGCTTCTGTTTGGGACTGTGCACTGTGCAGGGCTGTTTTGGGACATTACATAATACAGATTTGCACTTTGCAGGACTGTTTATTTACATTACAGAATACAGATTTGTAGGGATGTTTTGGGACATTATTTATCAAGCTTTTCTTGGGACTGATTTGGGACATTACAAAATACAAATTTAGACTTTGCAGGGCTATTTATTTGCATTAGTAAATAAAGATTTGCAGGGCTGTTTTGGGACATTATTTATCAAGCTTTTCTTGGGATTGTTTTGGGACATTAGAGAATATAGATTTGCAGGGATGTTCGGTATTTTGTGCATTTTTTGTTTATTTTTATGCATTTTTTTGAACTAAGAAATGTAAATGCAAGGACTTTCTTGTGCATTTTTATTTCGATTCGATTAGGTTATAACCAAACCGAACCTAAACCAAACCGGTGTAAAACTGAATCAAACCTATTAGTTTAGGTTCGGTTTTCGGTTTTCATTTTTCAGAATTTCGGTTCGTTTTGGCCAGGTTCGGATCTGTTTTGGGCCGATGATCAGCCCTAGTGATTAGGTGTTTGACAGGATGAGCCTCGCAAAATCGGCACCTCCATCGGCAAGTATGTTCTTCCCTCCTTCCCCGGTCGATATTGACACACCCATTCGAACTATGTAACAACCTGTCCCACATCAAATATAATAAGAGTGTTGAGAATATAATAAGAATATTGAAAGTGATTTATAAGTTATTAAAGCTCTACCCATGTAACAAAAGCTTTTCATTTTCAACCAAGTGAGGACAACAAGGACAACATACCTAGAAGGACTAGGTGGCATATGTTGGTACTTCTTAAGTTCCCAGGTCTTATAGGTGATATTAAAGGCAACTATGAGCTTGGAAATGCCATGATATTATGCTCGGGTATGCTTCTCTCAAAGGGGTAGTCCCTTGGGCTTGATGAGGCCGTCAATGCTTTAAGTTGTGGAGATTGTAACAATCGTCCCACATCAGATATAATAAAGATATTATGAGTGATTTATAATTGATTCAAACCCTACCCATATAACAAGAATTCTTCCTTTTCAGGCTTCAACAGAGGACAACAAACTTAAAAAGGCTTGGTGGCATTAGCTGATACTTCTTAAAACCCCGGAACTTACTAAACTATGGAATGTTGCAACGTTAGTGATTATCTACACTTAAATGTCTTCGTAATTGATGAAGAAATACCAATGTCCTAATTTTATTTTTAATAGAAGAAAATGATCACCATTCTTTTATTAGGATGCTTAATAAAGTAACTAGAAATGAGAGGTGTTTGTGAGTAAGATGATTTCCACCATCCATTTCATATGTTGAGAACCAATATAAACCTATATGATTTCATTTATTATACATCCCAATCCAAAACACAAAGAGAAAAACTTATAGTTTACGAGGTTAAACAAAGATAAGCTTTTGAGAGAATTTTGTGCGTAAAATTCTAAAAGTGTAATTGGGGTGTTTGATGTAACCACATTTCGTATCTTTATATTTCTAATAAAAGTTTTGCAGAAGAGTTAAAACAAATACGATTTACCAAACACTGTTGCATGTGTGTTTTATATTATTATTTATTTTCATTCTCACTAATCTAACAAGTAAAAAAATTGTATTTTTCCCAACAATTGGTATCAAAGTGAGGTAACCATTCCGGAATGGTTCAACCGGATAGGACTTGCGGGTAGTACCCAAATGTCCCTGGTTCGAACCCTAGATGGCCGCTCTTTATTTACCAATTCAAGGTATCTAAGTGAGGTTGTGAAAAATCTAAAAAGGGACGGAATCAAATTTGAGTAGGATCGATTACTACACATTATAGAACGATGAAACTTGACAAGTTCGATGATGCGGATTTCGGATGTTGGAAGATGCAGATTGAAGATTATTTATCTCAGAAAAATCTTTATCATCCTCTCTTGGAAAATAATCCAGAGGGCATGAAGGATAAAGATTGGAATCTTCTTGATAGACAAGCCCTTGGAGTTATCCGATTGACGTTATTACGCAATGTTGCCTTCAACATATCAAATGAAACAACCGCAATGGGTCTTATAACAATCCTCTCTAATATATACGAGAAGTCTTCAACCTCTAACAAAGTTCATTTGATGAGACGATTATTCAAGTTGCGAATAATAGAAGACGCATCGGTGGCTCAACATCTCAATGAACCCCCTCACAATCACAACCCAATTGAGTACGGTTGGGATTGAACTTGGTGAAGAAGCATGAGCCTTGATACGTCTTCTCTTTCAGATAGCTGGAATGCTAATGTCACGGCTGTAAGTAGTTTATTTCAAAAGCAATAAGTTAAAGTTCGATGATGTTTGTGATCCGGTGCTCAGTGAAGAGATCCAACTACGAGGGTTAGGTGAATAATCAACCTTTTTAGTTTTATGCACAGAGTCAAGAGGGAGAAATTCAACCAGAGGAAATGGCCACGGAAGATTAAACAATCAAGTCATATTAAAATATAAGAGGTCAAGCTCAAGGAATTCCAATAATTCCTTTAGCTCGTTACACATTTGCAATGGTTAGTTAGTTTATGTCAAATGCAAGGAAAGGTCACTTGGCAAATAATTCAGGGGCATATTGCTCAATGAAATGCCAATCGCAACTGAACTCAACTGGGTTGTGATTGTGTTGAGTTCATTGAGATGTTGAGCTACCGATGCATCTTCAATTTTCCAAAAATTGAATAATCGCCTCATCAAATGAACTTTGTTAGAGGTTGATGACTTCTCATATATATTGGAGAGGATTGTTATAAGACCCGTTGTGGTTGTTTCCTTTGATATGTTGAAGACACCATTGTGTAATAATGTCAATCAGATAACTCCAAGGGCTTGTCTATCAAGAAGATTCCACACCATCTGGCTTCTTTTCTAAGAGAGGATAAAGATTTTTCTGATATAAAAAATCTTCGATCTGCATCTTACAAAATCCAAAATCGGCATCATCGAACTTGTCAAGTTTCGACGTTATATCAACTGCAGTCATCACTCCCACTCAAACTTGACTTCTTTTTTATATTTTTCACAACCTCACTTTGTTACCAATTGTAGGGAAAAATACAAAACTTTTTTATTTGTCAGATTGGTGAGAATGAAAATAAATATAAATATAATAATATAAAACACATGCGCAATAGTATTTGGTAAATCGTATCTATTTTAACTCTTCTGTATAACTTTTATTAGAAATATAAAGATACAAAATGTGGTTAACTGGTTACATCACACACCCCAATTACACTCTTAGAATTTTGCACACAAAATTCTCTAAAAAGCTTATCTCTGTTTGACATTGTAAACTATAAACTTTTCTCTTTGTGTTATGGATTGAGATATATATATATTAAATGAAATCATATATGTTTGTATAGGTTCTCGACGTATGAAATTAAATGGATGGTGAAAATCATCTAACTCATAAACACCTCTCATTTCTAATTACTTTCTTAAGCATCCTAATAAAAGAATGGTGATCATTGAATTCAGTTGGGTTTTTTGGGGCACGTTGCTCAATTGCAATTGTTAGTTTGTCAAATGTTAGGATTTGTGCAAGAGAATAATGTCTTGTACAATGATCAAAGGCGGATCGTTTGAAGAACCGGTATGGGCAGTTGCCCAATCTTTTTTTATGTATTATATATGGGAATTAAGATTTGCACAAAAACAAAATCCAAGATTTTAGGAAGGTGAATCTCATAATCTGCAATTGCAACCGAAGAGTTGAAGCAATTCCAGGGCAGTTGGCAAGTTCATTCCGTTCTCCACATCCGCAGCCGACAACCTCTCAGTCGCAAAACCTCGTCGATTTAGTCGATTGGGTCGCTTCCCTTGGAGAATCGAAGTCAAAGACGATATTGACGGACATCACCATTGACAAACTAGTCCCGCCTGTAAGCTGCTCAATTTGTGAATTCCTTAAACGCATCAACAATTTTATTTTTTGAAGCCTCTTGATTCAGTCGACTACTGGCATACATGTTTTAATGTTCAATTTAGCTATCTTGATCTAATGATCTGTCATCTGTGTGACATTGCGACTATGCTATCAATTTGTGAACTGTGATCTTTAATCCTAAAATAAATAAATGTCGAATTGAATTGTGCGATTATCATTTGTGCGACCGTGCTATCTATTTGCGAATTCAATGTCGCTGTGCGTCGGAGGGTGCCTTGAGTTGGAGCATTTGAGAGCATCGACGGAGTTCGCCTTGATGCAATTGCTGCAGAAGCTGATGTTGGTGTCGTAGAAGGTCACTTTCTGGCTGCGAATTACATTCTGTGCAGCTGGCCTGGACTGTGTGAATTGCATTCTTGTTTTACATTGTGTGCGATGCCTGACATACTGGTTTTAAATTATGTAAGATGTGTTTTCATACCCAAATTTAAGGATTTAATTTAAATCTTTTTAGGCTCATGGGTAAGGATCGAAAGTTAAAAACGATCGATTCATTCTTCAGAAGAAAAGAATCTGAAAATTTTGATGATGTTGTTGCAACTTAAAATGATAGAAGGCCAACTTCGAGGGCCAATACTTTTGTGTCTGTCTAGCCTATTATGAATCCTCTAGACACCGAGCCTGACGAGGCATCTCCTTTGAAAATAACCGGATGTAATTTGAGTGAAGTTGATATTTCTGATATTGAACGAGATCCAAAACGTCCAAGCATTTGGCAAGGCATCTCCTTAATAGCCGGATGAAATCAAACGAGCGTATTTGAAACTAGGCCCGTATCAAATTCGTCTTAACGATTATCCCGATTCAGGAAAGAATAATTATCGTCGCTTTCAAGAGTCCTGATATGCACAATTCTCTTCTTGTCTTGATTATTCTCCTTCTGAAGATGCTGCATATTGTTTACCTTGCTATATTTTTACTACAAAACCTGCTTTCCGGCCTGGGTGGGATGTATTTAGTGTTAAAGGATTCAAGAATTGGAAGAGAGTGAATGATGGGAAACATTGTGCTTTTTAAAATCATATCGGAGATGATTCTCGCTCACCTCATCAAAAAGTAGTGCAAGCTTGTGAGGACTTACTGAATCAATCAAAGCACATCGACAAAGTGATCAATGCATAAAGTCGTGAGCAAATTCTGAATAACCGATTGCGGGAGAAAACTTTTATTGATTCAATTCGTTTTCTTTCAAATCAGGGATGTGCTTTTAGGGGGCATGCATGATGAATCTAATGAGTCACATAATCAAGGTAATTTTATTGACTTGGTTAAGCTTCTGGCTTCCTATAATGAAAATGTTGCTCAGACTATTTTAGATAATGCTCCTAAGGTTGCTAAGTATATAACACATTCTATCCAAAAAAGAGATTATACAAGTCATTGCTAGCAAAGTACGGAGCAAGATTAGAGAGGATAGAGATGATTCAAAGTTTTGTATTATTGTCGGTGAGGTACGAGATGAATCTAAAAGAGAACAAATGACTCTTGTATTGAGATTTGTTGATAAAGATGGTTTTATACAAGAGCGTTTCTTTGATATCTATCATGTTTCAAACACTGCAGCTAGAACACTAAAGGATGAAATATGTGTCATTCTCTCTCGTCATTCATTTGATGTTCAAAATATTCACGGACAAGGGTACGATGGAGCTAGCAATATGTGTGGCGAGTGGAAAGGGCTACAATCATTATTTCTTAATGATTATCCATATGCATACTACGTGCATTGCTTTGCACATAGATTGCAATTGACTTTAGTTTGCTTTGCACATAGATTGCAATTAACATTGCATGGTGGAAAGGGAGCAAACCAGTTAGGCACATTGACAAGGCCCGTAGATACTCGATGGAGTTCACACTTTCATTCTCTATGTAGCCTATAGTGAGGTTAATTATATGGTCCAAAAATTGTGGTGCTTGGGAAAATTGCTAAAGAAAGCTCCAATTATTATCAACGGGGTGATGCTAATGTTGCTTCCGATATGGTACATTCATTTGAATTTGTGTTCATTCTGCATTTGATGAAGAAGATCATGGGCATCACAAATGATCCTTGTCTAGCTTTGCAAAAGAAAGATCAAGACATTCTAAATGCAGTTCATTTAGTTTCATATTCGAACGCACTAATCCAAAAGTTGAGGGAAGATGGATGGAACAGTTTTCTTGATCTAGTCATTTCGTTTTGTGATAAATTTGATATAGATGTACCTTAGGTGCTCCTTATTTTGAAGGTCGAAGTCGTCAACGAAAAAGAATGTCACCATGGAGCACCATTTTCATGTTGATATATTTTTTGCTGCCATTGATGCCCAATTGCAGGAGCTTAATTGTAGGTTTGGAGAGTCTAGAACTCTTAAGGATTAGCAATGCTTTGGATCCCTTCCATATGTGTGCTGGTTGAGAAGTATTATCCAGATGACTTTACTGATCAAGATAAAGTTAATTTGAGATACCAATTAAGGTCATCTGAGATTGATGTGCATATCCATTCAGAATTGCAATCATTGTCATCAATTCCAGAAATATGTTGGAGGCTAGTGGAGACTGGAAGGGGAAGTAGATATTATCTTATTGATAGATTAATTCGCATCATATTGACTCGATTTTTCAACCATATGCAAGGTTTGTGTTGAATTGAGTCGTGGTTGAAGAAGTCAAGCTCTGGCTGCGGAAATGCGGACGAAAACACATGAGAATAGATTAAGTTGGAATCCTAACAGTTCTTTAATCAAACTTTCATAACCCCGTATGAAATCTTAATTAAGGAAAAATAAAAAAGTGCTGGAAACTAGACTTACGGTTATTCGATTTTATATAAAGATCGAACACATAATTCGGTGGAGAAACGAGGGAGAACAAAGCTCAGAACTTGCAGTAGAAAGAAGTAAACACCGGCTCGATTCAAAACTTGAAGAGG
Source organism: Persicaria maculosa (assembly GCA_963922045.1). Lineage (NCBI taxonomy): Eukaryota > Viridiplantae > Streptophyta > Magnoliopsida > Caryophyllales > Polygonaceae > Persicaria > Persicaria maculosa. The sequence goes on along the minus strand of OY998251.1, from coordinate 67,980,641 downwards.
GCTGTTGGCCACTGGGCGACCCGCTGCGGTGAATCTGCTGCGTGGGAACCTCTTGAGGACCTCCTGTAGTGGTGGACATGTAGTGGTCGACCATGGCGGGGCTCTGGGCAGCGCACGAGAGGGAGACGGAGAGAAGGAGATGGAATTGTGTGAAAAATGGAAGGATCGGTTAACCTATTTAAAGGATTAGAAATGATTAGGATCAAGATTGAATAGGAAGGGATAAGGATCAATCTTCAAGAAAGATACGAACTAACCACCCGAATACCCGATATAGGCGCGAGTAAGGAGTAATCGGTACGGTGCCAATTCAAACAAATGCATCGATGGCCTCTTGTTGATGGATTGGGCCGAGAAGATGGGCCAGATGGGCTTCATGCTCATTTATTTATTGTTTATATATGTGCTCACATATACACATTAACCCAATTGTGATTTTATTTGATTTAATCCATTAAATTAAATATTAGAGGAATGCTAAAGTGGGGGAGTTTTAAGCCAACTATACCAATTTGCTAAATAAATTCTTATTTTAATTATATTTATTCTAAACTTTACACTCCGTATTATATATATCTCATGGGAATCAACTTGTGTTGAAAATATATCAAAGTCGCTTTCACATAGTAAAATATAAAGAAAATTTATTTATTTATTTTAATAAATTATTTATTCTATAAACAAATTACTCAAAAAATATTTTTGGGGTATTTTAAAATATTCATCTCTTTCTATTGAGATAACCCAACCAAATTGAAATCAAAGGCGAAAATCTCATCGTCATCAACTCTTTAAAAGAATTATGGAAATGCTCATGAGAAATCGATATCATCATTTCGGACTCACTTTTTCATTCGTCTTCATTTCGAATATTTTCTATTAATTATGTATTTCACGAAGACAATTTGATAATAGATGAGGTTGCAAACTATAGTCATCACACTATCCAACTCTTTTAAAGATATGCTTGGTAGGAATCAATTTCTAAATACTTATCTGAATTCTTTCCTCATAAAAAATTAAAAAGTATAGTAAATAAAATATTCGGTATTAATAATTGTGAGAAACAAGTATATTCTATAGTAATATGTGATCATAGTAGCATTACTAGTAACACCCAACATTATGGTAGATCGATGATGTCAAAACATTATATACTCGATTCTTATTATCAATAAATTTAATGAGTATTTATAATTACTTTTAGAGAAAATTAAGTGTAATGTCTCCGGATTCATTGGTGGCAAGGTTGCTTAAGGCCAGGTACTTTCCTAATGGGGCCTTCTTAGAAGCAAGCTTGGGATATCGGCCTAGCTATACGTGGCGCAACATATAGCTTGGGAAGAATCTGCTAGAGGAGAGGATGGGGTGGCTGATAGGAAATGGAGCGGATATCTTGGTGTGGAAGGATCGTTGGATCCCTAGACCACTTAGCTACAAGGTCATGACTAACCCAGGGAATAGCCAGCTAGACTTGCAGGTAGTGGATCTCATCGATTGGATTCGGGGGGAATGGAGGGAGGAGGAGGTGAGGTCGTTATTTTGGCCATGTGACGCAGAGATCATTTTGTCCATGCACTTGGTTAGTCACGAGATGCACGACGAGAGGTGCTAGAATTTGTGTCGTTATTGCCATTGTTGGCATTGTTCTCGTTGTTAACCTGCTGAGACATTGCAAATAAAGACAAACACGGAACTATGTCAAGATTAGCAAAAGATAAACAATCTCGCAAGTGTTTCGCTCACACTCTTCACTCTAATTGGTATGACAAGCTTGTTGGGGCAATCCCCTTTGGGAAAATCAACACTCAAGCAAGAACCGAACAATGCAAGGCAAGGGAACAAGAGAGAGAACAAAACAAAAGACAAAACTCCAAAGAAGCTGGACAACAAGGTCGAAATCGACCAAAGGGGCTCGAAATCAACCAAAACCGAACTCAACAGACACTGTAACGAGGATGTAGGGGGTCGGTATGGGTTCACACGAAAGATGGGAATTTTTCGGTATAGTCGGCCTATCATGTAGCATTGGATAAGGAGCTAGCTGCGGAGGAGGGGGGGGAGTATTGAGGAGTCGACGAACCAAGAGTCCAGGGAGTTGGGAAGAAGATTTGGAAAGTGGATGTCCTCCCACGGATGAAGTCGATGGTTTAGAGGGCAACATGAGGTGTTCTTTTGTGCAAGAGCCGTCTATTTAATAGAAGAGTCACCCAAGATGATTCATGTGATGTATATGGCTAGAAGGAAACGGGGTTTCATGCGTTGTTCTCATGTAGTGCATCAAATAGGGCATGGGAGTGAGTGTCAGAGCTGGGTGCGATTGCTAAGGGTTGTCGAGATGTTGAACACTGTTTAGCGGCGGCCTAGAGAGATCTCTCGAATGATTCTTTGCAACTCTAGCTAGTGTTTGTGTGGACTATTTGGCGGGACCAGAATAAGAGGGTATTTGAGTGTGTGGTGGTGGATAGTGAGAGGGTGCTAGAGGAGGCAATGGGAGTTGAGAAGGGAGTTAGATAGAGGAGACCACCGTTTGGGTGGATAAAGCCGGATTATGATGCATCGATGGAGGTCGAACGAGGATGTGGGATATGAGTGATGGAGAGGGGAGATGATGGTATCTCAAGTCTTGCTGCAGCGCAGAGGTGCGGAGGCTTGCCGAAGGTGGAGGTTGCAGAGGGAAAGGCCATTCTTTGGGGGATGCAGCTGGCCTTAGCTCATGACATGGATCATATCATTGTGGAGTCGAATTGCGCGAACTTAATTTGTAAGCGAAACAATGGCATAGAGGTAAGGGGACAACTAGGGGCGATCGTTGCGACCATACAATGCACAAGGCAACAATTTTAGGAGTGTTCTTTTGCCTTCATACGTAGAGAAGAAAATCGAAGTGTGCATTGGCTGGGACAGTGGAGGCTGAAGAGACCTATTGTATTGGCTTATGATTTATTTTGCCTGCTGAACTTAGTATTACTGTTGACAATGATTTAGTTCATATTTAATATATGCAATGTTGTTCTAAAAAAAAGTGTACAATTAATATTTTGGACCCTAATTAAGTAAAATTTCACTAATAAATACTTATTAGCTAAATGTTCACTAATAAACCCCCCAACAACAAACCTTCTCCGCTAATATCAACCCCTCTCCCCAAAACAAACAAACAAACCCTCTCCGCCAAGCTTGATCCAAATTGCCCATAAGTGTTCTTCAAGTACGACAACAAGCACTCATGGTGGTTTACCGTAGATCTAAAAAAATCATTTCTTCCTCCCTCATTCCCCACATTCTCAAATCTCCCTGGCCACCTGTTTATTGTTGAGGATTCGGAAGCCAACACAGTCTTTCTACCCTCACGCGTTAGTGTCGAAATTGAAGAAGAAGAAGAAGAAGTCGTAGGCTCTGTAGATGGAGCTAGCAAGCCACTCCAACCAAATGGAGGTGGCGGCAATAGAAGACCGAAAGATTGATTTGAGGGCAGAGGAGGTGGATTTAGGGCTGACGGCAAAGGTAAACGTGGATTTGCTATATTTGATGAATTTTTATTTTATTTTATAGATGCGTACTATTTTGTTGAGGTTGGTGGAGTGATTGAGAACGAATTCTACCGTTTTCCTAGAGAATAATATGGAATTTACATTGAATAAAAAAAATCTTAAAATTCGCTAAAAAAATCTAAAATAGAGAGGTTGTTGGGGATGCTCTGAGATGATCATTTTTTTTTTGCGGCGGGGGAGGAGATTTCAGGATATTTGAAAATTGTGCATGACATTGTATGGTGATGGAGTACATGTGGAGCTGAAGATTGAGGTGATATGGGTTGATAACGCATTGGTCAAGAAATTCAGTTAAGTAGATCTACGTATAGATGTCTTGAGAAGAAAAAGAGAGCCTAAACGAAGAACAAGTCATTAAAAGTTGTCGTCCAAGAAGCTGAACTTGTAACACACTTTCTGGAGGCCTCAATTGTCTGATTGACTATATGCATTGGAATTCTCTTTTCAAGATCAGATACAACTTTCATGTTAACGCCAAGACCAGATTCGATCAAGATTTTTCGCACGAACAGTAATCGCGATCGCGGTTTTGTCCGCCGTCGAAACTCTGTGTTTTGTTTAAAAGACCCTAGTTGTGTTTTAATTCTATCTTTAAGGAGATGGTTTAGAATTTAGATAAGTATTTAAGGCTGTTTTAGGCTTTATTTCAAGGGATCTTAGGCTTTTGTATTTAATTAATTAAGAAAACCCTAGAGCGGAGAGCTAACATCTTTCGTTTCGTCTATGAATTGAAATTTTGTTTTGCATAAAGTTGTGATATATATTTCTCTTCTTATTCTGTTCCTATTTATTCGTATTGATTCTTTTGCGCTTATTATTGAGTATTGTTGATTTCTTCTAGACCACACAATTACTTGGGATTATTACTAGGATTTTGTAAATTCCTCGTAATTTTTATCCTACACCCTTTGTTTATAATAGAGAAATCCCATGCGTAGGACTTATAGGTAAACCTAGATATAGATAAAATAAAACCTATCTTATATAGAACTTATTATAGATAAAAACCATCAGTATAATAAACCTCCTATATACATAAACCATATATAGATAAACATGTTATAGATTAATTAACTTGGAATCTAATCCAATTTATATGTCTACTTAGGATGACTAATTGACTCATACAACAATCTCCACTTATACAAATAATCTATCTATAACAACAATTTTAGATAAGTTGTGGAGATGGTTTGAGAATATCAGTAAGTTGAAAGCGTTTTTGGAGAGTTGAAGGAGTTATTTTTAGCTTTTCTCATTATATATATTTATTATATATATCTACTTAGGATGACTAATTGACTCATACAACAATCTCCACTTATACAAATAATCTATCTATAACAACAATTTTAGATAAGTTGTGGAGATGGTTTGAGAATAGCAGTAAGTTGAAAGCGTTTTTGGAGAGTTGAAGGAGTTATTTTTAGCTTTTCTCATTATATATATTTATTAATTTTAGGTTGGTTTGCTATGTTTCTTTTAGTCTTTTGTCTCTCACTATTCAATTTTATAATATCTAATGACAAAAAGTGTTATGCCTAATAATCTAGATGCATATGTAATAAGGCAAATGGATACTTAGGATGGATAGATTAGGATTAAGGTCCTAGGTCTTAGGTGGCTCAAGACCATGATCAAGTGGAAGAGACTCGGCTAGGCTCAAGGGTTCCATGTGTCAAATCTCTAAAGACAAAAGCTTAAGACGTCGGCCCATTCTTGTAGCTTCGTCCCAACTCTCTGCTCCCATGACCCATACCTTTCTGAAGACCTCCAATGGCTCGCTAGCATGTGTCCTTGCTGGTTGAAACGATGCGTTTCCTTTAGTTAGGGCTCGGGTATAAAGCTGAAGCCTTCAGAAACCCTAAAGGGTCGAGAGCCCCAGTTCATCGCTTCCGCTTCCGAAGAGAGAGAGAGAGAGAGAGAGAGAGAGAGAGAGAGAGAGATGGAAACCCTAGAGGCAATTCGGCGACGATCCCTGTTCCACACTCTGACGAGCTTGAATCTCAAGCTCTTGATGTGATCCAAGGAGTCCGAGCTCAACTTAGGAAGGAGACGCTGCTTGGTGCTCAACCTCGGCTCTTCACCAGCTTCTGTTCATCTTCGTCTTCAAGATGGAGTGAAAGGGAGTATCTGTTCCCATTTTCGTGTTTCTCCTTGATTACCTGTTGCTTGAACCGCTAGATCTAGGATCGCTTTCTAGTTTATCCGTTATCTGTATCCATGACCTGTATTCGATCATACTTAGTGGATTCATGGGTTTGAGTCTCTCCCTCTTGAGGCTCCGTAGAGTAGGGTAACCGAACTGTGTCACCAATCCTCGTGTTCTTGATCTCTTGCTTTCATTTATCTATGCTTAGCTCTCCATTATTTCTGTTCTAGGTTTTAGATCCGAAATCTGGTTTTCACAAAAAGTATGATAACAATAATTATCATATTAATTATTTGAGATTATTTTTCTGCTTGAGAATAATACACTTGTAATAATCTTACATATAATAATCTTACAAGTAAAAGATAAAAATTACTACTTTGTAAAGTAAACTACTCCAAAAAATTATAAACCCATTGCTTTACAAGTACAAGTAGTCGTTGAGTAGAAGTTATGTCATTGTCCCAGAAATACAAAGGGCAGATATAGGAAAAAGGAAAAAATATGTGAGGTGTGAGTAATTTTGATGGTGTTGTGTGTCAAAATGATGGGATCAAAGGGCAAATAATTGTTAAAGAGTACGTTGGGACCAACAAACGAAACGGGCATGTTTGTAATTTACAGTGGAAGATCAAAGAGTGATTAATTAGACAGGTCTCGGCTTCGGATGATGGTAAATGACAAATATATTCATATCTTTAATCACAAGTAGTAAGAATATATAATGACACCAGTGTTATTATTATACACCCTATTCTTTGTATTTATTTACTAGTACTCTTGGAGTATTTATTTATGAAACAGATAATAACACTACGTTGATGACAGTGGGCCAGTGACACAATCACCACCCCTTCTCCAAAGCAATACATATGGATTTATACTTTATAGGATGGTGCTATACTGCTATAATATTAATATACATGCCCTCGTTCCAACTGTTAAATACACTGAAACAGATTTTAGATCCCTCAAATTCTTACAGTGATATGTTTTCAGTTACCGGGTTCACTAGCTAGAATTATTCCAAACCTAGCGTACATGATCTCATTTGGTAATTATTTTGCTCTCAAATTCTGAATTATAATATTTCATAGCTTGGAGTTACCTTTACTGATCGTGACTTGCTCTCTACTAGGTCACGTACTACTCATCCTAACTTTCACCTGATTGAGAGGTATCAGCATATGTTGATCAACAATAATTCGCAAGTTCACTTATAGAACCCTTTCATTTAGACAGCCATTTAGAACTTACCAAAAGAGGTTCGCTCATTGAGCTTGATGGCATTATAAAAATGGCCAAGTTATCGTACAATGTGGTTGTTAGTTCAGTCACGTATACCACATTGTGTATTAGACCAGACCTAGCATTCGCCATCACTCATGCCTTGGGTTGTATATCTCTAGGTCTAGGAACATGTGCCTTTATTATAAGCCTTACAATTCTCTTGACCGCCAAGAGATTGTTACAATCGATCTGATGGATCAACTCTTTCTTCATCACTCAGACCATCCCAATTATGTGTTGTCCACCCGGCTGCTTGATAGAAGGAATTTCGATCATTGAAGGAGGTCAGTTGAGGTGTCATTGATGGCGAAAAACAAGCTCGGATTCGTCACCAGATCCTGTCAACGACCACTTGCTTCTTCTCCGCTTCAGCACCTGTGCGATCGGTGCAACAGTATGGTACTCTCTTGGCTTTTCCACTCTGATGAAAAGGATATTGCGGAATCTGTTTTATATTGTCGAACTGCAAAGCAGCTTTAGATTGAACTTGAGAATAGATATGGATCTTCTAATCGAACTAGAATTTATCAAGTTCAAAAGGCGATTTCTACGATTAAACAAGGTAGTCTAGGGATCTCTGGTTATTTTACAAAATTTAAATGTCTGTGGGATGAGTATGTCGCTTTGGTTTGTAGAATGATAGAATTGATGTAAAGTCCTCCTTGAGGGTTTCCATTCATTGATAAACATATATATAGGTTACAAAGGCATTGGGCCTTTTGGGCATTTGGGCCCACTATACAATATAAGACCTATGTAATCTATCAAACCCCCACAGTCGAAACTGGAGGGGCCCGTACAGTGAGACTGGATCGAAAATCAATGAACAACTGTCGAGGTAAACACTTGGTGAATATATCAGCGTACTGATATGAGGACGGGACATGTAGAACGCGGACATGTCCAATGGCAACCTTGTCCCGGACGAAGTGGAGATCGAGCTCAATGTGCTTCGTGCGTTAATGCTGGACTGGGTTGTTAGCCAGATAGAAGGCAGAGACGTTGTCAGTGTAGACCAGAGTGGCCTTCTGAAGAGGGCAACGGAGCTCAAGAAGGAGATTGCGGAGCCAAGAGCACTCGGAGACAACGTTGGCAACACCCCTGTATTCAGCCTCAGCGTTGGAGCGAGACACGACTGACTGACGCTTTGCTGACCACGGCACAAGGGTGTCGTTGAGGAAGACACAGTAACCAGACGTGGAGCAACGCGTGTCAGGACAGCCACCCCAATCCGCATCAGTGTAAGCAACAAGGTCAAGCTTAGAGGAAGGAGTGATCATGGTGCCTAGCTCGAGGGTGCCGCTGATGTACCGAATGATCCGCTTCAAGGCCTGAAAGTGGGGTTCCCTGGGTGCATGCATGAACAAGCAGATCTGCTGAACGACGTAACTGATGTCAAGCCTGGTGAAGGAGAGATACTGAAGAGCACCAGCGAGGCTCCTGTACAATGTCGGATCATCAACTAGAGGTCCAGAATGAGCACTGAGCTTGTTGGATGTATCGACTGGGGTGGAAACAGGATTACAGTTACCCATCTTGGCCCGAGCAACAATCTCCGCAGCATACTTACTCTGAGAGAGAAACAGACCAGACGCATGACGCTGAACAGCAACTCCCAAGAAGTAGGACAATTGACCCAGATCAGACATGGCGAACTCCGCACTCAACTGTGAAATAATGGACATCTGAAGAGCATCAGAGGAGGCGGTGAGAATGATGTCGTCGACATATAGTAGCAGGAAGGCCATGTCTGAGCCTCTGCGATAGATAAACAGATATGTATCCGAACGGCTGCCAATGAAACCCAAGCGGAGCAGATGCAAAGCAAAGCGCTGGAACCAAGCCCGCGGAGCGTGTTTCAGACCATACAGAGAGCGCTTCAGGAGACAGACGTGCTTGAGACGATCAGCATCAGCAAACCCCGGCGGCTGAAACATGTAGACTGTCTCATTCAGATGGTCATGGAGAAAAGCGTTCTTGACATCTAACTGATGGATGGCCTAGTTGCGCGACAATGCTAAACTCAAAACCACTCGGATAGTGGCAGGCTTGACCACGGGGCTGAATGTCTCATCACAATCAATACCTGCCTGCTGAGATCGGCCGTTGACCACAAGACGGGCTTTGTAGCGCTCCAACGTCCCATCAGAGCGGAACTTGTGACGGAAGAGCCACATACAGCGGATGACGTTCGCCTCAGGAGGGCGAGGGACAAGAACCCAAGTACCATTCTTCGTAAGGGCCCTGTATTCATCGAGCATAGCCGCCTGCCAATTCGGGTCGAGGAGGGTTGTTTTGTGGGAGGTGTGAATGGGGGAAAGGGAGGTCGGGGTGGAGGCAGGGGGGATTGGGGGTCGAGAAGGACGGGGGCAGGGGGGCGGAGGCTGCGGGGAATGTTGCGGCCGCGGCCAGTAGGTTGGGCGAAGGGTTGGGGACTGAGCTTTGATTGGTTGTGGCCGCAGCATCTTGTTGCGGCCGTGGCATCACTTCTTGGTGAAGGGATGGCGGGGCGTATGTATGGTTTTGGAAGGCAGGGCGATGTGTGGTGGTCATAGAGACGATCTGACGGGGTCGGAAGACACCGGAGACGGTGCGGGTGTGTGGTCTGGTGGTAGGGGTGGTGGTGGTGGTGGAGGGGGAGAGGTAGGAGCACCAAGAGAGATATGGGGAAGAAAAAAATGAGGGAATGATGACTCTGACTCTGACCGAGACACAGGAGGTGTGGAAGAGGGGAGAGGAGGAGGAGAAAAGGGAAAGCGAGACTCATCAAACGTGACATGACGTGACACAATAAGCTTATGGGTCTTGACATAGAGGCAAAGGTAACCGCGATGATCAGACGGATAGCCTAGGAAGACACATGGAGTGGAGCGCGGGTGAAGCTTGTGTGGGGCAGTGGAGGGCTGGTTTGGGAAACACAAGCACCCGAAGGTGCGAAGGTGATCATACCTAGGCATGGTGTAATAAAGCGCCTGGGCTGGCGAGCGATGGTGTAGGGTAGTGGATGAGAGAATGTTTAGGAGATAACACCTAAGGCGTGAGGCCAATAGGGAAGGGGAATAGATGCGTGAAAGAGGAGAGAGCGCATCATGTTGGTAATGGTTCTGATTATTTGTTCAGCCTTGCCATTCTGCTGAGAAGTGTAGGGGCAAGACAAGCAATAGGAGATCCCATTTGTGGCAAAGAAAGAGTGAAAGTATCTATTGTCAAATTCACGGCCATTGTCACATTGGAAACATTTGATGGATGTGTGAAACTGTGTTTTGATGTAGGCATGGAATTGGGCAAAGACAGGAAACACTTGGGACTTGAAATGTAATGGGAAGACCCATAAGAAATGAGTGTAATCATCAAGAAACAAGAGGTAGTACTTGTGACCCTCCTTGCTAGGCACATGAGAGGTCCAAATGTCACTATGAATGATATCTAAGGGAGCAAGGGTAGAGGTCAAAGACCGTTGGAATGACAGTCTGGCATGTTTTCCTAGTTGGCAGGAAGAGCATAAACCAGAGCGTGGGTCTTTAGTACAGGTGACAAGACTCTGGGAACGGAGGACATCTAGAACGGCAGCACTGGGGCCACAGGCTGGACGACAATGCCGAGAGGGAGGCCGGGCACGACTGACTGGACGCAGGAGGTGGTGTGACAGGGTAGAGCTCACCGGTGCTGTTACATCTCATGCGAGTAATCCCCCGTAGTAAGATCGTTCACAGAGAAACCATAGGGATCAAACGTAAAGGAAACGTTATTGTCAGTAGTGAACCGACGGACAGAGATAAGGTTTTTGACAATCTTTGGGGCAATGAGGACATTGTTAAGGTGTAGTGGGTGGGTTGGGGTCTGTAATTTGGCATGGCCAATCCCCGAAGTAGCAAGGCGACCACCATTGCCGACGATAATAGAGTTTGCAGGACCTTTAAATGAAATAGAAGAGAGGTACCTGAGGAGTGCGTCATATGGGAGGTGGCACTAGTGTCCATGTACCTAGAAGAGTCGGGGGATGTCAGCAGCGTAGATGAGAAGGCGTGATGCATAGCTGGCGAAACATAGCCTGGATCAGGCGATGTCACACAGGCCTGAGGACCGGCATGTCGAGGGGTAAGATATCCGGAGTATCGGTGCATTATTTTTTTATTTTTTTTTGGTCCAGAAACGAAAATAGTATAAAAATAAAGGACGTTTATGTGATTTAATCAAAAGAGATTAAAAACCCCGTTTGTTATCTTCTTCAACTCACGTACAAAGGACAGCGACAGTACTTCGATCGGCGGCGATTGGGCGTGCGCTCGAGCAATGGTCGGTCGGCGACAACAGGGGCGGCAGACCGGAGGCGGGTGCGGTGGTGGCTCGTGGCTCGGACAGCAATCGACTGGGCTCGATCGATTCGCTGTTCACGGGCGCGCTTCCGGGGAGGGCTGCGTTCTGCAGTGGCTCGATCGGTTGCTGGCGGTGGAGGATTGCGGAAGTCCAGCGACGATGCACTGCAGTGGGTGGGATTCGGCGGTGGTTGCTCCCGATTGCAGTGGGGCTGCTGCTCACGGTAATTTTGAGAGAATTGGGAGAGGAAGATGAAGAGGTGAGGCGGGAGGATCAATTTAGGGTTCTGTGAGGAAGTTAAGGCTGTGATACCATGTAGAATGATAGAATTGATGTAAAGTCCTCCTTGAAGGTTTCCATTCATTGATAAACATATATAATGGTTACAAAGGTATTGGGCCTTTGGGCATTTGGGCCCACTATACAATATAAGACCTATGTAATCTATCATGGTTGAATATCAAATATGTGATTGTGGATCGAATCTAGGTGTGATGAATCTAATTCAGGATCAACAAGTAATCCAGTTCCTGATGGAACTTAATGAGGTTTATAATGTAGTTCGAGGTAACATGCATATTGATGATGACACCCCTTTATCGAATATAGATGAGGCTTATAGATTTCTAATTCTAGATGAACAGCAACGTAGCTCTAACAAAGGATCCAGTGTTGACAGTACTACTCTTGCTTCTCAGCAATCACGTCTTTCCACTGGATTCTCTAAGAAACCTTTGTATTGTGAGCATTGCGATGTTTCAAGTCATGCCATGGATGAGTGTTGGAAGATCCATGGCTATCCTACTTCGTCCAATGCTGGTGTTTACTGTGATCATTGCAAAACAGGGTGACACACTATGGAGCAGTGTTGGAAGCTCCATGGTTTTCCTAACAATGGAAATAATGTTTCAGGATTTGGTTCTGGTGGTTCTCGTCCTTATTGAACTCATTGAAAGTCACTTGGTCACATTTTTCACAAGTGTTGGAAGTTACACGGCTATCCCACATATGGTCAGGGCCGTGCCAAACATTTTAGGGGCCCTGTACCAAATTTTTGAAATAATATTAGACTTTTTTTTTATAAAGCAACCACTCTTCCATTGAAATAGAAAATTGAATATTTTCTAATAAATAAGAATATTTCTTTTAAAAAAATTCATAAATTATATATATAACAAGATATAAAATATGTTTTTCTTAAAAAATTTGACGTTAAATTTTAATGTTTACAAAATGTTTAAAAATATTAAATATTTAGAATTTAGTAATAAAGTGATGATTAAACGTGACTCTATATTAAACAATTTTTTATAACTTTACTCGATATTAAACTCTTCTATTTTTTAGCAAATTAAATGATTAAAAAAAGAAGTGATAAGCATAAGTGATGGGAAAAAAATAAATACCCAGTAGATAATTTAGAAGTTTTGGTAGGAAATTAAATGATTTAAAAAAGGGAAGAAAATTTAAGACATAAAAAGATAAGAGACAAGTTGGAGGAATCGAACTTGGGGCTAAACGCAAAACTGTATTGCTTTCCTGCCAGCTACCACTAAGGCAATTACACACGGATGTCAATTTGGAAAGAAAATTTTAATATTATGATTTTTTATGATATTGGGCCCCTAAAAATTGAGGGATCGATATTGGGCCCCTAAAAATTTGGGGGCCCTGTTCGAATGATCCACTTGAACATGTTAATTCACGGGCCTGCATATGGTGGTTCGTCTAGTAAGAGCAAGAAGGTTGCTGCTGGTGCCTCTTCTTCAATTACACAGGAGCAATATCAACAGTTGATGATCGACTGTCTTGCAAGGCCATGATGCCTCTGAGTCTACAACTTTGCTAGCAGATAAAGTTACTTGTCTCTATTCTTCAAAACTAAACTCTAATTGGATCTTGGATAGTGGAGCAACAAATCATATGACTCCTTGTCTTGATCTGTTTCATTCCCACAAACCTTTACATAAACCTTCACACATTGCCTTATCCAATAATGACAAAACCAATATTTCTTCTGTTGGTACTTTGAATTTGTCTCCATACCTTTCTTTGCAAAATGTTCTTCATGTTCCTGGCTTCCATTTCAATTTGATGTCCATTCAGAAACTCGCTCTTGATTCTAATTCTAATATCCTCTTCACCCCATCATCTTGCATTCTCCAGGGCCCTTCGATGAAGAAGCCTTTAGTAATTGGAAGTGAGGTGAGAGGGTTGTATATTGCACACAAATCTTACAAGCTGGAGGATTTCCCTCTCTTGACTACTATCTTACAACATACTTTTCCATCTTGTAATAAATCAGTTGAGACTTCATGAGCTAGTTTTCATGCTTCTTGTAACTCTGAGCTAATTAATTGTCTTTTGGGACATTTACCTTTCTCTCAATTGAAATATGTTGATGCTTCTACTCGTGATTTGTCTCATACTATTGTGTGTCAAATTTTCCCACAAGCTAGACAACATAGAAAGCCATTTTTCCCGAGACAAACAAAAGCCTCTGAGCCTTTTTATCTTGTTTATTTTGACACATGGGGTCCTTATCGTGTGGCAACTCCCAATGGTTTCAAATATTTTCTCACATTGGTGGATGATTACACCAAGTGTACCTGGACTTATCTCATGGCTTCTAAAACCAGTACACTTCATATTTTACAGACTTTTGTCTCCTTTGTTTCCACCCAATTTAATACCAAAATCAAAGCCATGGTATCGGAAAATGCAGTTGAGTTTTGTGATCACACTTTATCCACTTTCTTTGCAAAGTATGGCATCATTCATCAAACTAGTTGTGTGGACTCTCCTCAGCAAAATGGAGTGGTTGAACGAAAATATAAACATCTCCTTGAAGTAGCCAGAGCTCTCAAGTTTCAAGCTAACCTTCTGATATGCGATATATTCCATAGCGCATTTAGTAGTTTTTGTCATCATTTACATGTCATTATGAGAGATATTTGTATGAACTTGGTGATTCGGAACCTGTTGAAGAAGTTGAAGAAATCATAGGATCATGCAAGTTGAAGAAGAGTTGAAGTTCGGAAGCAGCTGGAAGACGGTGAGCCTGGCGCGGCCGCGCTGCCACTGACGCGGCCACGCTGCTACTGGCGCGCCCACGCTGCTAGGAGGGAGTGCCCGCGTCGATGCACCAGACAGAAGTGGCAAGACGAGACACTGACGTGGCCGCGCTGCTACCTGACGCGGCCGCGTCGGTCCCTGAAGACGGATTCCTATCCGAGTTTCCCCTATCCTATTAGTTTTAATATTATATTTTTATATTTTTACGGGATGTTAAACCCGGTTTTATTAGTTTATATTTATGGCGTAGAACGCAGAGAGAAGATTGAGGTTATTTTCCAGAGACGTAGTTTCCTTTTCTTCATCTCACAAACCCTATGGAGAACTAACTCTCCTTTGTTGCACTTGGTTCTTTGAAGCCTTCGATTGATTTGGTTGTGAGTATTCTACTCTTGTTCGTCCTTTGTTAATTGTTTCGATCTCCTGAGCTTATTGCTTGATTGCTTATTATTGGTTAATCTGGATTGATCACCTAGGTTTATCGATACTAGTCATATTGCTAGGGTTTCCAATTCCAGGTTTGGGGTTGTAGATTCATTGTAGCAAACCCAATCGTCATACGCAGGTTGCTTGTGGTAGATTGTGAAGGAGATTCGATTACAGGCTATTTTAACGGGTTGTTAGAATCGCTTGTATCTCATTATAATTCATGTTTGAATGCTATCGCTTTATTATTCGGTGAAGGTTTTCCCTTGTAATTTGGTGATAAGTGCTTTTAGGACTGGTAGGACTAAAAGCTATTACACGATCTGAATTGAGAACAATTACTGGACATTAGAACTTGAGATTCATAGAATGCGATGATGAACCATCTCAATTGTTGTGCGGATAATTACCTGGTGTGATACTTTTCCATCATATATTTGCAACCTCTTATTGCAACTTGTTCTGTCACCATTGCTTACACACAAAACTCCCCCTTGAATCGGTTACTTTTGGGTAATAATACTTGCTCTTACAATTGATTCTGTTTCCCTGTGGGTTCGACCCTAACTTACCTACTATACTTGTTATAGTTTGCATCTTAGGAATTTACTTTGATTTGGCATAACGACCTTAGGCCTGTCAAATTTGGCGCCGTTGCCGGGGAGGCGGATTATCTTTGTTCTTGTTTGTCTTATTACCTGTTTGGGTGCGAACCTCTTGCATGGTTCGCACTCGTGCTACTGATCCCCATCTTGTTGATTTTGATTGGGAAATTGACAGGACATACCACCGCCGTCTTAGAGAACAACACCAACATTCCCAACAACCCGATCCAATGGCTGATAATGTAAATCAGACGCTGCGACAGCTGACAGCAGCAAACATCACACAGCAGGCACCTGCTGTGACAATCCCTGCTCTGGGGGATGACAACCATTTTGAGCTAAAGTCTGGGCTGATTCATCAACTGCCCAAATTCCATGGATTGGCTGGAGAAGACCCCATCAAGCACATGGGGAAGTTTCATAATGTGTGCATGAGCATGAAACCAGCCAATATATCCGAAGCACAGATAAAGATGAGAGCTTTTGGGTTCACGCTGGTCGATGCTGCGGATGACTGGTACTACAGTCTTCCTACAGGGAGCATCGATACTTGGCCTAAGCTCCACAAGGCCTTCCTGGAGAAATTCTTCCCTGCTAAGAAGGAGAACACCTTGAAGAAGGCAATCAGCAATATAGAGCAAGAAGATGATGAAACCCTCTATGATTACAATGAAAGGTTCAAGAAGCTTTGCGCTAATTGCCCTTTCCATGGCTACAGCACGAAGGACCTAGTCCTATACATCTATGGGGGATTGCTGGAATCTGATAGAAGGATGATTGATGCCGCATGCGGAGGAAATATTCTGAATGCCACGCCAGAGGGAGCCATGGAGAAGATTCAGGAAATGGCTGAGGGGACTAGAAATTTCGGGAAATCCACCAGAAAGAAAGGAGTCAATTCGGTAGACTCTAACCAATCCAAAGATATTGCTGAATTGAAGGATATGGTTAGGAGGCTCACTCTGCAAGGGACTCCTCAACAACTCAAGGCTTGTGGAATCTGCAGTGATAACTTCCACCCAACTGATGCGTGTCCTACACTCCAGGAAGACACCGCTGAAGTAAGTACTATAGGTGGAAATGGACCTCAGAGACCCAGACATGACCCCTACTCAAACACCTACAACCCAGGGTGGCGGGATCACCCAAATTTCAGATGGAGGGATCCACCAAACCAACCACATCAGCAACAGCCACCGCCCTACAATCAGAGGCAGCAGGGTAACGCTCCCTCTACTGAGTCCATGCTCAATACCCTGACACAGCACTTTACTGCGCATGTTCAGACAACTGAATCGAGCATAAAAGATATACAGAAACAAATGGGGCAAATGGCCGAAGCAATCACGAGAATAGAGGCAAAGACGTCAGGGGGTCTACCATCTCAAACGGTGGTCAATCCAAAGGAAAACGTCAGTGCTATAACTCTTCGGAATGGAAAAGAGCTGAGAAGTCAGGAGGATGAGGAGGAAAGCACGCAGGTCTCCGACGTGGCCACGCCCAATACTGGCGCGCCCGCGCTGGAGTCTGACGCGCCCGCGCTGGAGTCTGACGCGCCCGCGCCGGAGTCTGACGCGCCCACGTCGAGTCCGATCTCGCCTGAATCTGAGCCCTATGTCGATACATACGTCCGACCGGATTTTCCCCCTCTCGGGTCGGAGAAACCAAAACCTCCGTTCCCTGAGGCACTCAAAGAGAGGAGGATAATCGATGATTCAGAGCTCTTCGAGACATTTAGCAAGTGTCAGGTGAACATTCCTCTGCTGAAAATGATAAAAACTGTGCCCAAGTACGCCAAGTTCTTGAAGGAGCTTTGCACGGTGAAGAGAAATCAAAAGCTGAAAGGAAAAAAGAAAGTGAAAGTAAGTGAGCAAGTCTCCGCTATGTTTCAGAGGAGAATGCCGAAAAAGTGCACTGATCCAGGTATGGTTACTATCCCTTGTGTCATTGGAGATGTAAAATTTGATAGAGCTATGCTTGATTTGGGTGCTTCCATAAATGTGCTTCCTTACTCACTTTACAAATCGCTAGATTTAGGACCTTTGCATGAAACTGGAGTAATTGTGCAACTAGCTGACAGGTCTAATAAATACCCTAAAGGAGTAGTAGAAGACGTTTTGGTCATGGTCGATAAACTGATTTTTCCTGCAGATTTCTTTGTCCTGGATATGGAACATGATAAGCATGATGCGCCTATTTTATTAGGTAGACCTTTCATTAAAACAGCTAGGACAAAAATTGATTGTGTCTCTAAGACACTAACAATGGAATTTGATGGAGAAAAGGTTGAATTCGATTTATACAAGGCTATGAAACATCCTGTTGATGACCATTCTCTGTGCTCTATTGATGTGATTGAACCATTAGCTCAAGATCTATTTGATATTTCTAGGGAAGATGAGTTGCAGTCAATTATTGAGAATGCTATTGACGAGTCCTATACAGATTTTTCAATTACATCTAACATGCAGGAATTAGTAGCCCAGATGGATATAGAAGGTAAGTCCCCTACTCTTTTGGGCATTGGCCCCAATCTACTGACTCCAAGCGAAGTGCTTGTTCCATCTGTTGTGCAGGCACCTGAAATTGAACTCAAACAACTCCCTAGTCATCTCAAGTATGCTTTCCTAGGAGTTGATGACACTTTACCAGTTATTGTGTCAAGTAAGCTTTCAGCAGAACAGGAAGAAAAGTTAGTGGAGGTTCTAAAGGAGTACAAAACTGCGCTGGGGTGGACCATCGCTGACATCAAGGGAATTAGTCCATCTACATGCATGCACAGGATCCTGCTGGAGGATGGAGCTAAGCCATCACGCCAACCACAGAGAAGGCTCAATCCTCCCATGATGGATGTGGTGAAGAAGGAAGTGCTGAAATTGCTATCAGCAAACATGATTTTCCCAATTTCTGACAGTCAATGGGTAAGTCCTACACAAGTTGTCCCTAAGAAAGGAGGGATTACAGTCGTGGAGAATCAACAAGGTGAGTTGGTCCCTACCCGGACACAAACAGGTTGGAGGGTATGCATAGACTATCGCAAGCTGAATACAGTAACCAGGAAGGATCACTTCCCCCTCCCCTTTATTGATCAGATGCTAGAACGCCTTGCTGGGCGCCCCTATTATTGTTTTTTGGATGGATATTCTGGATATTTTCAGGTGGCCATAGCGCCAGAGGACCAGGAGAAGACTACATTTACATGTCCTTTCGGTACTTTTGCATATCGCAGAATGCCATTTGGACTATGTAACGCACCCGGGACATTTCAACGATGTATGGTTAGTATCTTCTCTGAGTACATTGAGAATTTCATTGAAGTATTCATGGATGATTTCACAGTACATGGGGATAGCTTTGATACTTGTTTGAGCCATTTGGCACTAGTGTTAAAAAGATGTGTTGAAACTAATCTGGTTTTGAACTCTGAAAAGTGTCATTTTATGGTAGAACAGGGAATTGTTTTAGGTCACATAGTCTCTGCAAAGGGTATTGAGGTCGATAAGGCGAAGATTGATGTAATTCAATCTCTGCCTTATCCTACTAATGTGCGTGAAGTTCGTTCTTTCCTAGGCCATGCAGGTTTTTATCGCAGGTTTATCAAAGACTTTTCGAAGATATCCTCACCCTTGTGCGAGCTTCTGAAGAAAGATGTGACCTTTGTACTCACACAAGAGTGCAAAGAGGCGTTCGACCAGCTGAAAGGACGCCTCACTAGTGCACCAATCATTCAGGCACCAGACTGGTCTCGCCCATTTGAGATCATGTGTGATGCGAGCGACTATGCAGTGGGAGCAGTGCTAGGCCAAAAAGAGGGAAGAGCCTCTCATGTGATCCATTATGCGTCCATGACTCTGAATGGAGCGCAGCGCAACTACTCCACCACTGAGAAAGAAATGCTAGCTGTGGTGTTTGCACTAGAGAAGTTTCGACAGTATCTGCTTGGGGTCAAAGTGATTATCTACACAGATCACGCAGCTCTCCGCTACTTGATGACAAAGAAGGAGACAAAGCCAAGATTAATTCGATGGGTCCTGTTGCTCAGCGAATTTGATGTGGAGATTAAGGACAAGAAAGGAGCGGAGAATTTGGTGGCTGACCACTTAAGCAGATTGGTGAATGAGGAGGACAAGCCGGAGTCACAAAAACCCATCTTAGGCACGTTTCCGGATGACACATTATGCAGAATTGAGCACAAAAGCACGCCGGAATCTGGCGTGCCCACGTCAACAGCTGACGCGCCCACGCCAAAGTCTGACGCGCCCGCGCTGAGTTCTGGCGCGCCCGCGTCGAGTTCTGGCGCGCCCGCGTCGTTCCCTGACGCGCCCACGCCATTACTTCTCAGCCCATCTCAGTCCGTTCTAGGACTTCATTCTATAAACCCTTGGTACCGGGACATTGTGAACTACTTAGTTTGTGGGGAATTTCCTCCGGATCATACCAAGGCCCAGACGGAGAAGATTCGAAGAGAAGCAAACCACTATGTTTGGGATGACCCATACCTTTGGAAACATTGTGCTGATCAGGTAATTCGTCGTTGTCTTCCAGATAATGAGGTACGATCTGTTCTTGAATTTTGTCATTCTCAAGCATGTGGGGGACACTTTGGTGCCAACAAAACTGCTAGAAAAGTGCTTGAATCTGGATTTTATTGGCCACATATTTTTAAAGATGCTTATTCTTTCTGCAAGGCATGTGATAGGTGTCAAAGAATGGGGAATATCTCTCAAAGGAATGAAATGCAACAATCACCGATGATTTTTTGCGAAATCTTTGATGTTTGGGGCATTGACTTTATGGGACCTTTTCCTAGTTCTTGTGGGAACTTGTATATTTTACTTGCGGTGGACTACGTTTCCAAGTGGGTGGAAGCGAAGGCCACCAGAACTGATGACTCTAAAGTTGTGGCAGGGTTCTTGAAAAGCAATATTTTTGCCAGGCATGGTATCCCTAGAGCGCTGATTAGTGACAGGGGTACCCATTTCTGCAACAAAACTGTGACTGCTGTGCTGAAGAAATATCATGTCACACATAGAGTTTCCACCGCATACCATCCACAGACGAATGGCCAAGCAGAGGTGTCCAATAGAGAGATCAAAGCCATTCTCGAGAAGACTGTGAATCCTAACAGGAAGGATTGGAGTTTGAGACTTGATGATGCTTTGTGGGCATATCGCACTGCTTACAAAACTCCAATTGGGATGTCTCCTTTCAGACTTGTCTATGGTAAGGCATGTCATCTTCCTGTTGAGCTGGAGCACAAGGCTTGGTGGGCAGTGAAACAATGCAATATGCAGAGTGACGGGGTTGGAGAACACAGGAAGCTACAGTTAGGCGAGATCGAGGAGTTACGGTTGGACGCCTATGATAATGCGGCAATCTACAAGGCGAAGACCAAGGCATGGCATGACAAGCACATCCATAGGAAGGACTTTAAAGCTGGTGACAAAGTCCTACTCTTTCAGTCTCGCCTGAAACTCTTCGCTGGGAAGCTCAGGTCAAAGTGGGGGGGACCATACATTGTTGCTGAAGTTTTCCCACATGGAGCTGTAGAGTTATATGACCCGAATAGCCACAAGAAGTTTAAGGTAAATGGTCAAAGGCTTAAGACATACTATGAAGGGTTCCCAAAGGAGGCTATGGATGAGTTAGCTTTGGAGGAGCCAAATGCAGAGTTAGAATAATCGAAAAGGCTTAGTCGAGCCAGCGACATGAAACAAAGGCGCTGCTTGGGAGGCAACCCAAGGTATTGCATTCTTTCCCTTAACTCGATTTTATTCTAACTTGTAGGTAATAAAGATGGAGTTTCTGGCGACGAATTGCACCCGCATTTCGGACCCACTGCTTCCGCAGTGTTAATTTTCGTCAAAAAAAAAAAAAAATTAATTTTGAAAAGGCCACGGGCTGGAAAACCCACTTCGGGCCAGCCCGCCATCTTCAAGCCCATCAGATTCCCCCATCACCATCATCAAAACCCTACATCCCCCACACTCTCTCACCTCACACCACACATCCCTCTCAATCACACACCCACCATCACAAACACCCCTCCACCCCATTTCACCGGTGAGCCTCCACCAGGGTCCCCACACCCCGTCCCCCTCCTTTCCTTGGGTCCTCGGCACCGTAGGGAGGCTCCACATCGACGATTTCGAAGGTCTACAGAAATCGCCGACGCGGCCGCGCCACCCCCAACGCGCCCGCGCCTATCAGAGAAACCCACCAAAAGGCTGACACACCCGGCGCGCCCGCGCTGCTACCCAACGTGCCCGCGCCACCCCCAACGCGCCCGCGCCACCCTCCAACGTGCCCGCGTCTGCCCCCTGAGCCGAGCCCCATCTGTTCGTTGTGAGTTCCTTCCGCTGTCCTTATTTCGATTCCGATTTAGTCGTATTATCTATCGAGTATGAGTTCATCGGAGGAAGAGGCGAGTAGATCTGATAATGGGTTAGAATTGTCTGAAGAGGAGTGGGCTATTTATAATAAGGTCAGCTGTGTCAGTTCTACCAAATATTTGCATAGAGAGACCCTTCAGAGACTTCAGATGCTAGATTGTATGCAGAAGTGTCTAGCTCACGCTGGTATTAGTGACTTTTTGGAGTTGAGAGCTGTAGGATACCCGGAACTGTGCAAGCAGTTCCTCGCGACATATCAGCTGTACCTTGGAGATAACAGAATTAGAGGGGTTGCTTTCAGATACAATGGCACTACCTACCGGGCTTCTACAGCAAGGTTGCGAGCTGCTTTGGGGGTCACTAAAGCCCCAACTGATGGATGGGTGACAGCCGCGACCGACCCAGACCTAGTTGCATTCTTTAGAGCGGTGTCTGGAGAGGACTTCTTAACCAGTAACGAGTACAACAGTAGGATCACTCATCCTGTCTTCCGTATGTTGTGCAAGATCGTTTTTGGGACATATTATGGGCTGATCACAGATACAAAGCTTTCCATGACGCACCTGAGGTTTGCTTACAGCGCCGTGCCTACTGCCAACTATACGCCTGACTGGGTTAGGCTTTTCTTCGATGGGCTCGACAGGGTCAGAAGGGATCGCAGTGCCACTGGACCAGAAATGGTCCAGAGCGGACTTATTACTCGGGTAGCCATTGCTGCAGGCGTTGGGCAAAATGGTTTGCAGGAGCTGGAGGAACAGGTCATAGCAAGGACCTACACAGAGGAGTATCTGCGGAGGTGTTTGATGCTTGACACTGCGCCGGATGGGGGAACCATTTGGTGTACAGGCAAGAAGGAAGAGCATCAGTTCAGGCTCCCTAAGCCCCTTCCTTGGTCTGAAACTTGGGTTGATTGGTATATTGAGGCTGATTACTTTCCGATATCAGTTCTGGGTAGACGGCGTCGCCTAGAAGTGGGTAGCAGTAGTGGCACAGCTGGAGCTGCCACGGATGAGGATGCGCCTGTGGCTCCGCAGGCGTTTGTTCAGACAGATACACAGGGTTTCGCACAGAACCCACAGCAGGAGATGCCTGCTTATCAGACCCCTTCTCACGGTTGGGATTCTCAACCGACATATCAGAGCCAGCAGGATTCACATCAGTGGGCCCCTTGGCCCCCACAAGCTTTTCAGGATGCCCATCAGCAGCCTCACCAGTGGGGCTACCTGGCTGATCAGATTGGCCTTCTGCGCCAAGACGTGGGGAGTTTGACGACAGTGACGAACCAGATTCTCCACCAGCAGGCCGACATCCTAGAAGGCTTTGGCGAGTTCAGAGAGATGAGGGAAGAGCTGCGCCGCATGCGAGAGGATTACTCTCGCCACTATCCACCCCCTTAGTGAGTCCTTCTGTTTCCTTTCTCCCTACTTATTTCTGTCTTCTTTCACATTGAGGACAATGCTTCATTCAAGTATGGGGGAGGGAAAGGACTTATATATCTTGTACATATTTTATTCCCGCATTATTTGTGTACAGATTCTGCACTTGTTATATTCTAAAAAAAATAAAAAAAAATAAAAAAAAAAAAAGAAGCAATCAAAATCCTGGGATGAGTTGAAAACCCGAAAGGGCGACTCAGGCAAAAAGCAGGTAGTCTGGCGAGCCTTAAGCTTTGGCAATATGAGACTTGAGGGAAGTGAGAATGTTTATGTGAGTACCATCTTTGAAAAAAAAAAGGGAGTGGCTTGGTGAAAACCCGAAAGGGCGCCTTGGCAAGATGAGCGTTTACTTTGAGTGTTTAGGATTGATCTCTTGGCGAAGGCGACATAAGAAGCGGAGTGATAAGGAGGTTTTCGGGTAGGCCACTGGGAGCTATAAGGTGTAGATGGTTGAGATACAATTGTAAGTCTCATTTCCTATTTTGATTGACTTTTGTACTGATTGTTGAGATGGTGGAAACTACTAGTACTTAGTGTTCATTTTCCTTGTACTGTCTGTGAACCTTTGAGATTTATGGTGAGGGTAGGCTTAGCTTCTATGCTTACTCGGGACGAGTAAAGGTTTAATTATGGGGGAATTTGATATGCGATATATTCCATAGCGCATTTAGTAGTTTTTGTCATCATTTACATGTCATTATGAGAGATATTTGTATGAACTTGGTGATTCGGAACCTGTTGAAGAAGTTGAAGAAATCATAGGATCATGCAAGTTGAAGAAGAGTTGAAGTTCGGAAGCAGCTGGAAGACGGTGAGCCTGGCGCGGCCGCGCTGCCACTGACGCGGCCACGCTGCTACTGGCGCGCCCATGCTGCTAGGAGGGAGTGCCCGCGTCGATGCACCAGACAGAAGTGGCAAGACGAGACACTGACGTGGCCGCGCTGCTACCTGACGCGGCCGCGTCGGTCCCTGAAGACGGATTCCTATCCGAGTTTCCCCTATCCTATTAGTTTTAATATTATATTTTTATATTTTTACGGGATGTTAAACCCGGTTTTATTAGTTTATATTTATGGCGTAGAACGCAGAGAGAAGATTGAGGTTATTTTCCAGAGACGTAGTTTCCTTTTCTTCATCTCACAAACCCTATGGAGAACTAACTCTCCTTTGTTGCACTTGGTTCTTTGAAGCCTTCGATTGATTTGGTTGTGAGTATTCTACTCTTGTTCGTCCTTTGTTAATTGTTTCGATCTCCTGAGCTTATTGCTTGATTGCTTATTATTGGTTAATCTGGATTGATCACCTAGGTTTATCGATACTAGTCATATTGCTAGGGTTTCCAATTCCAGGTTTGGGGTTGTAGATTCATTGTAGCAAACCCAATCGTCATACGCAGGTTGCTTGTGGTAGATTGTGAAGGAGATTCGATTACAGGCTATTTTAACGGGTTGTTAGAATCGCTTGTATCTCATTATAATTCATGTTTGAATGCTATCGCTTTATTATTCGGTGAAGGTTTTCCCTTGTAATTTGGTGATAAGTGCTTTTAGGACCGGTAGGACTAAAAGCTATTACACGATCTGAATTGAGAACAATTACTGGACATTAGAACTTGAGATTCATAGAATGCGATGATGAACCATCTCAATTGTTGTGCGGATAATTACCTGGTGTGATACTTTTCCATCATATATTCGCAACCTCTTATTGCAACTTGTTCTGTCACCATTGCTTACACACAAAACTCCCCCTTGAATCGGTTACTTTTGGGTAATAATACTTGCTATTACAATTGATTCTGTTTCCCTGTGGGTTCGACCCTAACTTACCTACTATACTTGTTATAGTTTGCATCTTAGGAATTTACTTTGATTTGGCATAACGACCTTAGGCCTGTCACCTTCCATTGAAATTTTGGGGTGAATGTGTCCTCACTGCTAAATATCTTATTAACTGTTTCCCTCTGCGCGTTCTTTCTAATAAATCCCCCTACAAAATGTTGTTCCACAAACCACTAGATTACAAAGCTCTCATTTACGTGTCTTTGGGTGTTTGTGCTTTGTGAACACTCTAAAAAAAGGAAGGGATAAATCTCAGCCTCGTGCCAAACCATGTGTTTTTCTAGGATATTCTTATGGAAAGAGTGCCTACACTATGTTAGATCTTCAAACTCAACTGTTGATTCATACCAGAGATGTTACATTCTTTGAGTATAATTTCCATTTTAAACCATTGGTCATCCCACTGTTTTGCCCTTACCTACTCCTACTTCTTCCTTTCCCCATTCCATTTTTCTACCAACCGTTACATCATCCTCTACATCACCTATTCCTCATTTGTCCCCTGCTTCTGAAACACATTCTTTTCCCACTTTTGTTGACACGCCCAGTCCTGTTTCCACACACAATCCTTCTCTAGCTCCCATTCCTCCAACTCCTACTCCCCTTCAAAGATCCATTAGACCTCATGTTCTTCCAGCTCACCTAAGAGACTTTGTTTGTAATATGTGCTTGTCGCAATCTCTTGGTCACTATCCTAAATCCTTCTTTGCATCCATTTTACCTTTATAATCATATGTTTTTCTTTCCAACATTACTTCTTATATTAAGCCCACTTCTTATAAAGAAGCTATTCAAGATCTAAATTGGATTTTAGCCATGAATAAAGAGATAAGTGCTTTTACTGCTAACAATACTTGGACTATAGTACCTCTGCCTTTAGGAAAGAGAGTCATAGGTTGTCGTTGGGTGTTCAAAGTGAAACTTAAAGCTGATGGCATTCCTGAACGACACACGGCACGTTTAGTTGCTATTGAGATTATTGCTAAAATTTTGTAGATTCCTTGTAGCGAATCTTAATCCATAGCAACAATAATGATTTTTAGGACTCGCATGTTTAGTGTGTAAAGAATTAATTATATCCTAATTAACTTGTGGCTAGCTTAGTATTGCATGTATCCTAGTTAGTCCTTACTATTAATGCTACTATTATGTTAAATCTTGACCATGTTAGGTTGCCTAATTAGTAAGGGTTGCTATGACTCATAGTAATTTACACATGATGAATATAAGAACAATAATATGATGAAAAGCGAACTTGAAGAAGAATCGGTTATCAATTGACCAAACTAAAGTGGATATTTGTAGATTAAACTATTTTCTTAATTGTTATTCATACTAAATTGTTTATAGTTTTTTTTTATTATCCTTAGTCCCAAAACCCATCATTCTCTCTTAATTTGTAAATATACTTTACTTGGAAATACTTAGTTCTTTGTAGGATCGACATCATGCTTACTTATTATACTAGTTTGTAGGTTTGAGTTATATTTTTATAGGAATTGAACAACGACATTTTTCTCCTGTCACCCGTCTATTTAAGGAACCCAATATAGGGTTTCACCTCATTCACACAACGGCTCAACTATTGAAGAGGGAGAAAGAAAGAGATAAGAGATAGGGGCTTTACAAGGGTTTTTTCTCCAGCACCTCCTCTTGTTTTGATTGACGACAAATGCTTAGGAACTGAGGCACACCTTTTCAAGAGACTTTGGATTAGAGGAAGAAGAAACAGCAGATGTCTATTATTCAATGAGTACCTTGCTCTAGCGATAGATCTGATCCTCGACATAAGGTCTTGGGTGAGTTTTCTTTGCTTTTTTCCTTTCTCAGTCTAGATCTCTCTTTTGTATATGCAGAAATAGAAGCTCGAGAAGGAATACTAAAACCTAGTTCACTCGCTGAGTCTCTTTGCATCCATGGCTGAATGGTTAAAGCGCCCAACTCATAATTGGCGAATTCGTAGGTTCAATTCCTACTGGATGCACGCCAATGGGACCCTCCAATAAGTATAAGTCTATTGGAATTGGCTTTGTATCAATGGAATCTCATCCTCCATATATAACGAATTAGTATATTCATTTCATAACATAGGAACAGTAAGAACTTGAGACTAGAACTCATAGGGAAGAAAATAGATAGAATCACATATGCAATATTTACAGACAAAAGTCTTCGGTTATTTGGGAAAAAGAAATATACTTCTAATGTCGAATCAGGATCAACTAGGACAGAAATAAAGCATTGGGTCGAACTCTTCTTTGGTGTCAAGGTAATAGCTATGAATAGTCATCGACTCCCCGGAAAGGGTAGAAGAATGGGACCTATTATGGGACATACAACGCATTACAGACGTATGATCATTATGCTTCAACCGGGTTATTCTATTCTCCTTGTTGTTTTGTGTTTGGATCTTGTGCTTTTTATCAAATTTGCAACCATGTCTCGAAATCGCAAAAATGAACATGGTGGATTGGGTTTGAGCCCAACTTGAAACTCTACGGATGTAGAGCTTGAAGCTTGAACTGCATCACCACTTCCTATGTCCACTCGCTTGTTTGATTCGTAACTCAATTGAATTTCGACGATCCTAAATTCTAACCTAAATGTTTAAGATTGCATGTGGAATGGCATATCAGTCTGCTATGGCTTGAAAAAGTGAAATCTTTGTTGTATGATCTTCTTCTTGAATATCAAGATGATTCAAATCAAGAAATGGAAGGAAAAGAATATGCTCCTATTACTTCTAAATTTCTAATGGTCATGGCGAACAACTTGTATGTTGTGATGATCATGAAGATGATGACATGATAATAATGCATATTTAGATAGGCATTATAGAGTAGTTTTAGTTGTGTTTTATGGTTGTTTGGTTAGGTTTTAGAGTTAGTTTCATCTTTTGCTCTTTTGGTTGGAAAGTTCGGAAACTACACTATTTTGATTGTTTTATGTAGGTTCGTAGATCCGGCTTGTGGTTAGCTTGGAAGAGTTCTTATTTGAGTGAAGAAGAATAAGAATAGAAGCATTGGAAAGCAAAGGCCAAGGAAAGAAGAATAAGAACACACGGTTCTGTCATAACTCGCGGTCGCGAGTCACTAATCGTCGGCGTGAGATACCCGATTTTATCGTGAAGGCTGCCCACGAGAAGGGTTAGCTGAAGTCCACCAGTCCCGGTCGCAAGTTCCCATGTCGCGCTCGCGAGATCACCCAATTCACCCAGGAGAGATGCCCGCGAGAGGGTTTGCTGAAACCTACGATTCGCGGCTGCGAGATCCTTGTCGTGGCGGCAAGTTCTTCCAGAGAACATCAGTTCGAGATCCAAATTCTATCTTTTCGGTGGGAGATTCGATCCAATCTTTTGAAGACTGATTCCTTAGTGTATAAGGAAGATATTCTGACACTTATTTATTATTATTTTTAGTTTTAATAATTTTAGGATATTTTATATTATTTTAGGATTATTTCCGCATTATCTTTAAGGAAAGCATCTAGGTTTTCGGGGTCTCTTCTTTCCTATCAAGGGGAGGCACGAAAATAGACATAGAGAACGCTTATTCTCAGACCTTGAATCATATTTTGCAGTAGTACAATCATCCATTCAAGTTTGCTTATTTTTCCATCAATTCGAAGGAGATTTAGGTACGTTATGAGTGGCTAAGTTAATTCGTTATTTGTTTCACCTGTGTTTCGGAGGCTTGGTTGGTGGTTTGTGAGGCTTAAACGTAGTTGTTTCCTACTATTCTTTTGATTCCTCTTAAGAATATTGTCGATATTGTTGTGATTGGCCATCATAATAGTGTCTTGCTAGGTATTTGTTCTTTCGTCATTGAATGAATTCCGTAGTAGCATGCTTAGGATTATGAGAACCTTCGTTTGATCATGACTAACTAGGGATTTCGATATATGTCTTAAACATCGGTTACCTTGCATACTTGGTGTTATTCATATGCCTAGATTCTTAGGAACTTGTGCTGCCTTTATGTTAAATCTTTGTTCGTGCTTAGGTTGTATAAAGGTGTAAGGGATTAATTGTGCTCTTTGCGCTTTAATATATTCAAACTAAGATGGGATGAATGCAAGTTAAAGGAATCAAACAACTTGAGTTTATGTCTAGGACCAATTAAGCCAACCAGTGTCGATCAGGTGGAACTATTTTCTCCATTGATTTGTTACCAAAACCATCATTCTTATGCTTTGTTACTTCAATTGCAATCTTGATCTTTAGTTTTATTTCCCATATTTACTTGTTTATTTCCCACTTTTTGGTAAAGTAGCTTTTAGATTGAGTCTTAGATTTCCCTGTGGGATCAACCTTGCACTTATCGCTATACTTAGTTATTTGTGTGGGAATTTCTTTGGCGAGGTTTACACACGACGGTTCTCCTCTGACCACATGACAAAGAGTAAAAAGAAGAAGACTAATATGAGGTCCGAGCTATACTATTATCTTGAAGAGGTTTTATTTTCTGATAGTGATGACTTTGATATTGTCAACCATCAAAAAGGCGGTCAGAAGTATTTCAACTCTGCGTAAGATTGCTAAGGATATTTTGGAAATTCTTGTATCTACCATTGCATATGAAAAATGCTTTTAGTATGGGTAGTAACGTGGTGAATGCTCATCGTGCTTTATTACATAAGGACATTGTGGAGGCACTAATGTGCTTGCAAAATTGGATTAGTGGTGATAATGTAGGTTAACTTTAATAAAATTTAATTTTAAAACATTCTTGCAAATAAGTTGTTGATTGATGCTAATTTAATTGGATTGTTTCATGGTTGAAATTTTAGCGTGTGTTTGGTACAAGTTATGGGTAGATTGTAGAGATTTTCAGAAAGAAAAAGCTACTGTTTTTGGTGTTTGGCAGGCAATTGTGTGATAGATCTGGGTATGGAGATTTTGAAGATCTTGGGAGATTGTTGACGGGTGAAATTGAAATCCCCCCCCCCCTAAGATTATGGAGATTCTTGGTAGATTTTCCCATATTTTCCCCAATCTTACCTTCCTCCTCAATCACGTTTCAAATCTGGAGAGTTGCGAGCCGCGAAGAAGCTCCAATCGAACACCATCACGGCCTCCCATCATCCAAGTAAGCTCCTCTCGTCACCTCTCAGGTCCGCATACCAATTCACCCAAACGTATTGTCTTCGTCGACGAGACTCCGACATGCTCCTAGTGTCACAGCATACCAAGTGCTCGGATAAGCCGGGATTGCCAATTTCTGGGTGAAAGCGGCGTGTAAAGGCTCGGATTTTCAAATCCTAATTTTCATAAAAAGGAAATTAAAAATAAAATTAAATCGGAATTTCAAGGAAAAACTCGATTAATCGAATTTAAAATTCATGGAATGGATTTCCGACCTAAATTAAAATTTTGAAAACTAACTTGGCAAGACACTTTTTACCCTCGAATTTTCAAAAATCTAATTGTGTGAGAGAGCGAAAATTGGGAAACTAAATTTACGGGACTAATTAACCTTGGGGTTCAAACTCGCAACGTCAGACGAAGATTCTCGCTCTCCTTCTCCTTAGTCCTAGCTGAATCCCCATGTCAACCTTAGCCATCTTGGAGCCTTGAGACGATGTCAACGTTGGTCAAAGATGCCTCCCTCTTTTGGAACAACACCCACATGCCACTTTTCTTCCTTCCCTCTCTTGCTCCCCTCATTTTTGGAAAGGGACAAACTTGAGCTTATCCTTCCACATCCTTTAAATCAAGCTCCATCCCCATAAGATCAAGACATGACCTCATCTCACTCATTTCAAACACAAGAAGCAAGGTCTCGACCTTATCTTAAAGAGAGTAACGTGGGAGAAAGCACACAAACCCTAAACACATTCAACCCATCTCTCTCTTCCTCTCCTCCTTGCCGCCACCACACCACCACCTCCAGCCCCTACTACCACCATCTCTAGCCACCACAACCACCAATAAACACCACCCTCTCTCCCTCCTTTCCTCCTTCTGTCGTGTGCACCAAAACCCCACCCATCACCTCTCTTTTCTTCATCCTTGGAAGACAAGTGCTCCAACAGCCTCTTCACCTTCCTTTGGAGTCGAAGAAGCCATTTTGGAGCCATTCAACAGCCCGGAAGATCAAGAAGGAAGCTCTGGAGTCCTCTTTGTCCTCTTTTGGTTTAACAAGGGTAAGAGCTTCATTTCCCTCTCCTTTCTCCTCCAAAATTCCAAAGTTGACACATTTAACCCTCCTAACACCTTTCGAGCTCACCCAACAAGAAGATCCAGAAGGAACGAGCTCAAAAATTGCCTTAAGCTACCTCGGAGAAGAAAACAAGAGAAAGAAAGAGTTTGGGTGAGAAATCTCTCTCTCCCTCGATTTTTACGTTCGATATGTGATCTAACATGTTTCTGGAAGTCATATTAGGGATTAGGGAAAGGGAGAAGTGTTAACAACAACAACAACAACAACAACAACAAACAAGGCCAAGAGAGGGCTTGAATCAACGATTCAGGCTCGGACTCGCCGTCGCGAGAAGGAAATTGCGACCGTGAGTCAAAACAAGGCCTAAGAGTTCTGACTCGCGGCCGTGAAAGACTAATTATGCGGTAGCGAGTGAGACTCCCTGGGATGCCCTAGGGCTCCCAGTCTCGCGGTTGTGACATGAGGCTCGCGGGCACGAGACCCCTCGCGAGGGTGAGTGGTGTCCCGCGGCCGCGACACCCCTGTTCCTCGTGGGGTGTTTGCTGGGTTATCTCATGGTGGTGAGAGATCTTTTCTCCGTGGCGAGTTATCCCCTGGCCGAGAGTTTTAAACCCTTATTTCTAGATGTTTTGCCGAACGTTTTCACGAACC
The DNA here is from genome assembly GCA_963922045.1 of Persicaria maculosa. NCBI lineage: Eukaryota > Viridiplantae > Streptophyta > Magnoliopsida > Caryophyllales > Polygonaceae > Persicaria > Persicaria maculosa. The sequence goes on along the minus strand of OY998251.1, from coordinate 67,948,741 downwards.
ACATTTGACGATTTTGGGGATTTAAATGACTGATCTAATGACTTAACTTGGGTTTTGGAAAATGAACTTCACGAGTATTTCAAGGTCGGAAGTTCTAACATTTAACTTGGTTTCCGAAACGATTTTCGAGGCTAACTTGGGAATTAGACTTGATCGGTGACTAACTATCATGATGATGTGATTGTTTGACTAACAACATGTATGTGTGAGTAATAGTATGTATGAATGACTAATGGCATGATCAAATAGTAATGTTATGTTATCGTACGAGTAATGTCTTATGGAATATGGTGAACTTGTTGAGATGTTATATGTGGATATGGTCTCATGAGCATGCAGAATTGGCTGAGAAATATATGGAGATTATTGTGGTCTTATGAGGTATTATGATTCGATGAGTGATTGAGCATGATGAAATGGCAAATGCGATGTGTTACTTATTCGATTGAATGATGATGATGATGATGATGATGATGATGATGATGATGATGATGATGATGATGATGATGATGATGATGATGATGATGATGATGTGTGTGTGTGTGTGTGTGTGTGTGTGTGTTGTGCATGTTTGAGTAGCTTAGATGTAGACTTATATATTCCTCTATGTATCTAGGTGATACTGTTTGATTGTGCTTGTTGCGTGTCGATTCTTCTTTTGCTGGTCTGCTAGCTAGATAAGTCTCTTCGGAGCTTACTCAGATTTGATCAGACCCTTCCCTACTTATATGTGCATGATGTACTAGGTGTTTGCATATCGTAATAGCATGCCATGTAGTATCATGACATGTTGCATTAACGATTGAGCATTCTTATTCTGTATGCATATGTAAATAGAATGATTGTTATCTGTGAAGTAATTAGAGTCTTTGTTAGGGTCATAGGACGGCCCAGTCCCATCGGGTCTCGTCCTGAGTCATTCGAGTCATGGTAACATCTTTACAATAACACCTCTATTATTATCCACATTATTATTTTTCTTTCGCAAGACCACATATATGATGCTTATGTTAAGAATGTTTTAGGTTGGGCACCAATACAGGCTTGATCCTATTAAATGAAATGCAATGCATTCATGAGCTAGTCAGTCTTCGCCCTATCGGTAAGGGGGGCGGTGGTAGGAAGGGGGATATGTCACTTGGCATTCTGTGCTATGGCCCTATTTAATATTTTGCACACATATAAGTTGTGAGCATATTTTGCGTGTTAATATTCTCGTCCTGCATTAGAAGCATGATATTAGGCTTAGCGTATATGTGTGCTTATATGTGGGGATCAGTCATGCGGGCTTCAATCTGATCCTATGCTCGCTTTATTTTTTTAGGTATATGCTATACTTATGATTGTTGATGCTGATTGTTTCTATGAGTCGGGTTCTTTTGCATGGCAGAGAGAGCGTCTTGAGATTCTGACTTCGCTAAACTTTCGCGATTTTGGGATTCAGTATTGCCTAGATTTCGTTTTGATTCGGCTATGCTGCTGCACCCTATTTATTGTTTTCAGATTTATGATGGTTTGCATGATAAATGAATTTCTCACGACTTAGACTTATGACAGGTACATGGGTTTTACCCCGAGGACTCCAATGATCCTTTCGGTTTTGGGTGCGAAATCTCACTTTAAAGTATTAATCCTTGATTTCAATCCTTCAACATGTGTACTCAGAGCGCAAGATCCTAACGAAGGATTCCTTCCTTTGAAATGTAACTCGGGATTTCTAATCCCAGGCCGTTACATGACGCCCACCTGTAAGGAAGCTCGCCCTCTGAACGTGATGGGGTACAAGGGAAATCGCAGGTTTCGAACATAAGCAACAGGAGGACGGTATGTGAATGAGGACGACTACCCTATGTTGGAAGGAGGGGTGATAATCCAAGGGGCAAAAAGGTCATTTTCCTTCTACAATATATCACAATTTTATCCCACCAAACACCTTTCAGAGTTTTTTACAAAAGAAAAAAAATTCAATCTACACAATCTTCGTAATCTAAAAATATGATCTCCATCTCCTAAAAACTCGACAAATCCCAAATAATCTTCAAAATAAAATCCACTAACAAACACAGCCTTAGTATTTATTATGGTAGTGTTATTTTTCATTATAATTCTATTATGCTTTTATGTTATTTTTTAGAGAAATTTTGGTGAATTATCACCTTTGCTAATTCAATTAAGTAATTAACACCTCTTAATTTTTTATTGGCCATTCTAGCACTCCTTTAATTATTTTTAGCCGCGTAAAACCATAGCCTCCTTCCTCACCTGAACCCACGCCAAACAGAGAGAAATAAAAAGAGAAAGAGGAGAGAGAGCGAGCACCACAAACCCTAACCGCCATGAACCCTGCCACCACCAAACCGACCACCACGAATGTCCCAAATCGGAGTTCCGACGACGGGAGCCTCGAAGTCCGGTTGTCGGAAGGCTGGTCAGATCTCAAAATAAGAAAGATTGATCCGCTGCTGCTGCGTGAAAAAGCTGTCGGCGCAGCCGCTGCTGGTCAACTCCGGCGAATCCTTCCCGCCCTTTTGGGTTGCTGGAGGTGGAGGCCGATGGCCTTGTTGCTGGTTGTTGACGGGTCTGCTGCTCGCCTGCTTCTACTCTTCACACCAAGGTACTCTCTACCCATTCTACTCTCTTTGTTTAAAATTTCTTTTGATAACCAGATATCAAATTGTGAAGTCTTGAATTGGATGTGCAACAAGATCCGTTTTCGTGAATTTACTGCTATTGAACCTAGACCTAGTCATATGCATCATCTACCGTTCTCCCCCACCCTTGAATTTCCCCTTATTCTTTCGATTTCTTGCATATTGAATGATAAAAAATCAAAAGCGATTCTACTATTGCAAATCGTTGGAAAAATCCCTGATTATGTATGTGCCTTTTGGATCCCTAGAGACTTGTTGGAGGATATTGCAATTTCTTGTGACTGTTGTTTGTTTTGTGCACCCCATCTACTGAGAACCGAAAATTGACCCTATGAACCCAGCTGAAACGAAAAATTAGGGATTGGCTTTAGAATTGATGGTTTTTAATAGTTTGATGAGAATAAAATTTGGAAGCTCAAGTTATATTGATGGTTTTCAGTAGTTTGATGATTGACATGTCTATCTTACTACTAAAGCATTAGGAAGAAGTGCTGGACTCCTCCTTGAAGTACAATCCCGGCGAGGAGAGTGTGTGCGGAGCCATCAAGATGGCCTTATGGTGTATATGTTGCCTATGGAATCTACAAGTTTCTCCAGCTAAAGAGGTCAGAAAAATGATGAGGATTCAAGTTATGCGGTGCAATGCTGTTTACTGTCAAAATGGGACCAAGTTGATTGTGATTCCGTTCTTGGCTTCTCGGTCCCAGGCCCTCAGTGTTTTCCTGTTTAGGAACATCTATCAGGTAAGGTAACAACCATTTCGGTTTCCAATAGCTGAATTTTTGAAATTTTCTTGTTTTGATGCTTCTTTGTCGATTTTTTTCGTTTCCTATTCGTCTTCTTTGTGTTTTGTATCTTCTTTTTCCTTGACTTCTACACATGATCGATCTAGTTTGGTATATATGCTTTTCTTTTCCATCCAGTTCTTGTTCTTCCTCCTATTTTCTGTCCAGTTTCTTTGTTTTCTGGTGTCCAAAGTTGTGCTCTTTGTTTGCATTGACCTTCTATTCTTTGCTGTTCTGATGTCTACATCTTCATGAGATCGAATAGATGATTTTCTTCGCTTTTTAATTGCAATTTTAGCATAATATATATAATGATTGATGAGATTCATCTACAAAATTTGATGGAAGCAATTAAGCAGTTTCCCTCGCTCGAGGAAGTTGAAATCACTCTCTGCTCTTTCTCACACAAGGTCGTAAAAGCTATTGGCATCAGCTGCCCTCAACTCAAGTCATTCAAGTTGAATGACATTGCGGAGAGGAGCCTTATTTTTGCACGCAACGAATATTCCCTAGCCATTGCAGAAAGCATGCCTAACCTGTGCCACCTCCAGCTGATTGGAAGTAACATGACGAACGACGGCTTGCAAGCGATCCTTGATGGCTGTCCTAACCTCGTCTCTCTCGACTTGCGTGCTTGTTTCTTGATACATCTGTCGGACAGCCTGGGCAAAAGGTGTGCCGAGCTGATCAAGGATTTGTCACAGATTATGACAGTGATTACATGGACTATCTGCAGATCATAGATGACATGGACTTCATCGATGACGATGAATTGTATTCACTTTCGGGTGACAGCGAGTTGCTTGAGGCTGGTTACGAGGAGTTCTTTGATGACGATGATATATGACCTCGGCATTGTGTAGGAATGTACTGTAACATGGGGAAGAACTGTTGTTTAGATGCCGGGAAATGCTTCGACTTCCAGTATGTAATATTTATAAGAGTCATAACATAGATGTGTGATGTAGTAATGTGCAATGTTCATGTTATGGTATTTCACTTGCTCTGACATGTTCTTTAACAACCTGATAAGTCTTGTTAAGATATGATTTAGGAAATCTTTAAGATATTATATTTGGAGTAGATCTCCTCTTTGTATATCGTGTATATATTGTAACCTCCAATATTGAAATCAAGGGTGAGGAGTCAAAAGTTCAATTACAGTCCACTGATCATTCTCTTTATTCTTAACTTGTAAATTTTATTTGTGTTCAGTGTTCACCAAAATAGAATCTTGTGCTTTACTAAAATGTGACTCCTTTTTTTACTGTACTGTACGTGCTAAAATTTTGTATCAATACCATATGTGCTTTCATTGCTTGTATTCTCTTATGCCACAGTGCATACCTCACAAATCACATGATGAGAGTTAGTTGCATCCTGATATGTATATGATGGATTGAGGAGCTGCTTCCATTCCAAATTTCCCATCCACATCGCACTAAATAAATTACTCCATATATTTTTGATAAAAAAAAGTTATTGATATGCAATCGACTAGATTAAACCACTTAAAAGTCATCATAAATGTGTCATTAATAAAAATATCATCAATGAAGTGTAATCAAATTTTATGTTCATATGTTATCAATTGTATAAAAATGTTATAAAAAATGATGTCATCAACAAACCATGTCATCACAAATGATTGAGATAATGAGATAAATGTCATCAATGAATAAAAGTCATCAATAAAATATGTCATCAATCAAGTTTAATCACATTTTACGCTCTTGTGTCATCACTTGAATAAAAATGTAACGAACATGTTACCACAAGTGATTGCATCAATAAAGTGTAATCACAAACGTGTCATCGGTGAATAAAAGTAGAATCGATGAAAATATATCGATCTACAATTGATTAAATTAAAAAAAAAAAGTGGCATCAAACGATTTGATTAAAAAAATGGCATCAAAAAATTAATATCAAAAAAGTGTCATCAGTAAAAAAATGGCATCAATGGTCAATGTGGCATCACATTAAACAAAAAATGCCATCAAAGTTTGAAAAAATGGCATTTAAAAAGTGTCATCAAACCATTTCACTATAAAAGTGGCATTAAAGCGAAAATAAAATGTAATAAAAAAGTGGCATCAAAACGGCAAAAAATGGCATCACAAAATATGTCATTAAAAAAAAATCCGTAGGAGTTGGTCAATGGTCAACGTTAACCGATCAACAGTCAACGTTGACCGGTCAATGGTCAAACAATTGACCATCAACCATTTGAAAAGGGTGCTACCTTACCTAATTAACTTAGTTTGGGTGTTAATCACCTAATAAAAGATTCAAAATAAGTTAGTTAGCAAAAACACCCTATTTTTTACTCATAATTCTTTTATGCTTTTGTATCGGCTCTTTAGTGGATCTGCGATTTGTATTGATATCATTTAAATATATTTTTACAATTAACAATTATACAAAATAAGACTATTTTAACTTTTTAAGGATTCAAGCCACCTAGCCCCTTCACGGTAAAACATACTACTATAAAATTAATTCTCCGGGGGGTAATAATAATAATACTTCATGTTAGTCAAAAAACCATATTGTATTGAGATAAGTGCTTATGGCAGCAAAACCATTTACGTTATCCAAGCATATAATATTCTTATTTTAATCAAATATAATAATAATTGATCCACAAATATCATATACTATTAATGTGTAGTACTAACTGCACAATTAGTAATTACTATTTTAATAAAAATTCAGAATCCAAAGACTGGTACAATTGCGTTTAATTTACTTTAAAAAAATATCCAAGATAATACGAGACGAGAATATTATTTCGATTATTAAAAGCACTAAGGGGGTGCTGTATTAAATTTATTTTGCAGTGAGGACAATAAAAAAATAAAAAATAAAAATACTCTTTGTTAGGGAAAAAAAAATCAGTTTAAAATTGCGTTATCATTTGTCGCTTCCAATTAAATTAAGTATACTGGTCGCTGACGGCATATGGTTTTCCAAGTATAGGGTTAGGGTCGTAGTCGTCCACCGAGGCGCACGTGACGTGGCAAAGTGGCGTACACGTGGCGGATCGTGTGAGATGCACGGCAGAGGAGAGCGAGTGGGCGGAGAAAGGACATAAAAATGAGAGATTTGAGGGGAGGGGGAAAAGAAAACGAAAAGAGACCAAGGAAAAAAGAAAAAGAAGAAAGGATCAAGTATTTTTAATTTTATGCGGGGTGGGGCCGGACCTAATTGCGTAGGACCCACACTGACGTGGACCCTATTGGAATTCATGGGCACTTAATTATTATTATTATTATTTTATTATTATTATTATTATTGGGGAAAAAGGGAAATAGATAGTGGGAAGGAAACTGGTAGAGAGAGATATAAGAGGGGACAGGCGGTGCATAGAGCACAGGGAAGAGGGAAGAGAGAGGACGCTTGCGAATTGCTATCGTCCACTTTCTCTTTTTTTATTACTTATATATATAGTGTATATACATATATTGATATATTATAATCAACGTGTAGGTTTTTTTTATAATATGGATAAAAGTTAGTAGTATTTTTTAAACAACAATAATTGTCAACAGGAAAAAAAAATACTCCGTTGTAATTTATAAACAAGTAAAAAAATAACTGAAATGACCTTAAGATAAGATAATAAGAGAGGTTAATTTGATAAAGAGAGGTTAATTTGATAGAGAGAGGTAACATCTTTACTTTTTAATTTGTTTTCTTTTTTTAAATCAAAAAGTAAAGAGAGAAAAAGATATGATTTTACACATAATAAAGGAAAACAAAAAATGAAAATAAATTTGAAAAGGAGTAAGAGGTTTCTCCATGGTTGTAGAACAAACATTTTATGATAAAGTAAAAAAAGTGAAAATAAATTTAAACAAACAATAAATAAATCAGGTGTAAAATTATTATAGGAAGGTTGAAAAAGAAAATGGGTAAACGATTCCCCATGGTTGTTGATTTTATAAATACATTCCTATCAACTTCATTATTCATTTTTTTTTTTTTGAAGCACGGTGAAATTTAGGAAGAACGACTCGCCACATTCTTCCTTCCTACAGCGTTTTTGCGGACGAGAACATGTAATTCTGTATCAAACTTAAGGCTATCATCGGCAGGTTTTATCCTATCTACAACAACATTTGATTCTCTGAATAAAACATCACGAATAGCAACATTAGAGAATGAGCAAAGATCTATTTGGTATCCGACTGTAAAAGTTCGATATTCCATGGACATTTTCAGTCGCACAAAATGGCTTTAATGACAACCATATTGCCTCCTTCAATAAGTATATGTTGTAAGTTAAGTTGTTTAGCACGCAGAACGCCCTTCCTCGGGGTCAAAGCTTGTGCAAATAGAATAGACGTGTCATTAAAAGTGTCGAACCCTTTAAAAACCAATTCCCCATCCGAATTACGTATCATAAACCCATATGCAGCTAAACCGTTATTTAGCATGGATCCGTTGAAGTTTAGTTTAACATAAGGTGTTAGTGGCTTAGATTGCCTCACGTTACTTCTTGTAGCTATATTGTTGGTTCTGCGCCCACCAAAGTCGTTTCGAGTGCAGTGAGAAACCGACGAGGACCCTGGGTTGACCGATGATTTAGATTATGCCCACGTTTGTTGATTTGTGAGGAAGAAAGCAACAAAATCACGAGCTGAGACATTATTGACATGCCCGAACAACGGTTGGTTTCTGAAGTGACAAATAGACCACCATGAGAGAGCAATGGTGGCCATATTTTTTTTCCCACTGATTGATATAAGTCATTAAGTATTATGTTAAATTTTTTTTGTTCTCATTGTTTTCAATCTAGTAATTTAGACAAAAATTAATATCCCCTCGAAACTGCACAACGGTAGGGCATTGTAAAAATAGGTGTACTGGTGAGTCATTAGTGTTGTAGAAAATGCAGTCTGAAGGGACCGCGATATGTGAACGTTGTAACCTCTCGGCTATAGGTAGGCCATCTCGTGCAAGTTTCCACACAAAATGTCAAACTTTATGGGGGGCATCCAAATCCTATAACCAGTTATCAACAAACCTTGGACCCCCGACCCTATTGGGGATGAGGGAGGCTGCGGATTTAGTAGAGAACCAATCGTCCTACTAGCACCCCACTATTGACGGTTGTCAAAGGCGTTAATAGATAGGGAGATGTTTACTATATAATCAATGTTTGTTGTGGGTAGAAAGCATTGAAGATCGGTCCGTAAACACTGTTGATCCCACGATTTGTCTTAACTTGTAATAAATAATGATTGACTTTATGTAACAATTTTTGTTCTGAGAAGACTCCAAATGTTCAAGTTTTAAAGGGGTATCAAAGCCCAACAATTGGACCAGAAGTTAACCGAATGACCATCCCCAATAGACCATATGAGACCTAGATTGAAAAGAGGGATCAAGTTAATGAGTTTGGAGCACTGCCAGGAAAGGTTTCCTCTTTTTTCTGTATTGTAAAAGGTTAATACCTTTCAACCTTTCAGGCATTTTACAGAAACCACCTGAACCCAAATGTTATTTGGTTCGACAATAATCTTCCACGAGAGGTTCATTTGTAATATGATATTCATTGTTTTAGCTTTATGGATCCCTAACCCACGAGTGAGAATATTTGTGCATATTTTATCCCGGCTAATGAGCGGAGAAGTTTTTTTTTCTTTGCTCCATAAGAATTGTCTTTAAACCTTGTTAAGTTCATGTAAAATAGAAGATGGAAGCAAAAAAAGCTTGCATAAGATGCAATGGTTGTGCACTCAGATTGGCCTTGATGGGGACCTTTCTACCTTCAGCCGACAGTGTGAATGCTTTCCATTTAGTAAGTTGTTTTTTTATTTTGAGAACCACGTCGATGAAAGTATCTCTGTTCACTTTACCATTAATAATAGAGCAACCCAAGTATTTTTCAAGGTTGTTTGATTGTGGTATGCCTAATATGGCCGCAATAGAATGAGTCGTTGTATGTGAAGTGTTGGAGGAGACTTGGAAGCTTGATTTATGTAGATTAACTTATTGGCCAGAAATTTGATAGAAACGATCAATAATGGATGAAACATTTGTACATGCAGTCTGATTGGCTTTGCGGAAAACAAGGATGTCATCTGCAAAGGCCAGGAAAGGAATTTTAATTAGTGGTACCCCAAATGAGATTCCTATGTCTTTGTCATAACTTCTCGTTGTAACGAACATGCTAGCACTTCTGCTAGGAGAATAACCAGAAAAAAGGATAATAGGTCTCCCTGGTGTAGGCCTCATGAAGGCAGGAATATGTCTGTCGGTTCATCATTGACGAGAATAGAATAGGAAAAGGTACGGTAGAGATGCATTCCGAATCTAGTTGATGAATTTAGTAGCGAAACTAAACTTTTTCATTACTTGTAGTAAAAAAGGTCTTTGAATTCCGTCATATGCTTTTCCATTTCTAATTTAAGGGCAGCGATATCAAATTACCTTTTTTAGTTCTAAAGGTATGGAAAATTTCATGAGCTATCAAATTATCATCCTGAATAGATCTTCTTTTTCATCTATCTATCAAATTAATATCTCTATCATTTTCTTTTATGGTGTTAACTAGTTATATAATCCGTTTCACGTTCATTTTAAAAAAAAATTGTATTTACAGAGTCTAAACTTAAAATCACGTATTAAACAATATTGAAGGTTTTCAATTTCAAGATTCAATTTTAAAATCACTAGTTAATTGATTTTAAAGATTTTCCATGTTATGCATTACTCAGACCCAAAATCACTAGCTAAAGGAGGTAATAGGGTTGGGGTTCCGGTCTGGATCAGATCGGACCAGAAAATCCGTTTCGGTCCAAGACCGGTGGACCAGAGCTTCTGCGGGTGGCGACTGGTGAGGCGTGACCGACTGGCGAGCACGAGGGAGGAGGATCGACTAGTGAGTGGCGACTGGCGAGAGAGAGGGTGACTGAAGTCTGAATAGAAGAAAGAAAAGAAGCGTCTTCGGGATAGAGAGAGAGAGAGAGAGGGAGAGAGAGAGACAGAGAGAGAAGACGGAGAGTAAGTCACGTCTCATTCAGGTTGTTCAGGCATGCGCACACCTCCCTTTTTAAAAATAAATAAAATTCAACAGAATCCGGTCCAATTACGGTCTGGTCCCGGGTTTAGATCAAAATATGGAACTAACATTTTCTTGGACCGTGAACCGGTCAGGAATACTGTCGATTCGATTCAAAGACTGCAATTTCCGGTTCAATTCCGATTCGATTTCGGTCTCATCCAACTTCCGCCCACCCCTTGGAAGTAACTATGTTGACAACTCATATGACCTCCAAGATAATAACATGATATTTTTTCCAACTAACTTAATTTCACCCACTTATTTCCATGTAGCATAAGTATAATCTTTCCAAGGGAATCTAATTTACATGGCATGCCTTTTTGGTTCATGGGAGCAGGAAAAATATTATATAAAATCCTGTGTGGATTTTTATTAATGGAAAATATAATATAATATAATGGATGAGAAATATATTTAAAAAAATGAAGCACTAAGATGGGGAAACTTTAAAATATTAATATATGAAGAGCTATAGGGTAGAGAACATTATTGAATTATGATAAAGTAGGAATGGCCTTTTTGTCCAAATTTAAAGATGGTAAAAATGAAGTGAGAGCTAAAGTCTGAAATGTCTGGTTGTGAGATATTGACTAGTTTCACCCTCAACTTGATGGAAGTTTGTAGGCCGTAGCTGTTGATTTTTGTGGTCCGACTTTCCACCTATCAACGTGCCTTTTTTTACATTCTAAAATTCAATACGGAGTACACCCAAATACTCTTTAATTATATGCAGGATCATAAGGTTTTTACAAGTTTAATTTGATGCCCACAATTATTCAAAACTCGATTTTTTTTAACCAGGAAATAATTAGAGAGTCAAACATACCTGACACATTGAGAGACCGATAAAGATAAAGTCGATAGATGGCAAAAAGTCGAAAACAAAAAAAAAAGAAAAGGAAATGTCTTATTGTTATATTGTATTGATTTAATTAAAAAACTTAAGAGAATGTTGATGATGAACTTTATTATCTCATTATTATTATGGAGTATTATTTTTTATATGTAGATAGACACTAAGGTCATTATATTATAAATGAACGAGGAATTTGAACTCCTCGTGATCATTTTATTTGATTTTATGGCAGATTTCACATAACTACATCCAAATCATGCCATTTTTGCAGTATATCGCCCCTTAGAGCATCTCCACCGTATTCTTTATTTTGAGGATTTTAGAGAATTTAAAGATTTTTTTTATTCAACGGATTTTCTATCACATTCTCCAAAACGGAGAAGTAACAGAAAAAATAGAGAGGTTTTCTAAAATTTACAACATTTTTCCAAGCTAAATAATTTTCAAAATCTTCGAAATAAAAAAGGTGTTAGAGTTAAAGAAAAAATCATTTAAATAATATATATTTTATTTTCCACTGCAATGTGAAAGAAAATGTTGCAGATAGTCTTAAAGCTACATTTGCTTTAGAGCACCCACAATGAGGGTGTCTTAAGCTCCAAAATAAGGAACCAATTAATAAAAAATTGAAGAAGGTGGGGGAGGGGTTTAGGAACGTGACAGGTTTGTTACTAAGAAACCTTTAAAAACCGAGAGAGAGAAAGAAAAAGGAGAGAAGGTGGGCTAGGAGGAAGAGAGAGTGAGAGGAAAAAAAAGAGGTGGGTCCCGATAAAATAAATAAAATAGGACTTTAAAGGGTTTTAGGGATGTGAGTAAAAAATTGTATTGGGTTTTTTAAGGAAAGAGAAATATAAAAATTGGAGTTAAGGAACCCGAGTGGGTTTCACGAATGCGGATGATCTTAACCCACCTATTAAAAAGTCCTCTTATCAAATGACCACCCACATGTTTCTACTATCAATACCTTTTAAATGATATGGATTTCTCAAACCATCCCAATCCTATTCAGCACATTTTCTTTGTTTCTTTGGCAAATCTAACCCTAAATGCAATGTTGTTAAAATCGCTTGGTAGATGCTTTATGATTAGTATTGTCAAGAATGTGCTAATACTGATTAGTGGCCTTATTGGTAATTAAATTCTGGACGAATAAAAATGTCGTTGGTTATTTTTTTAATTTAGCTATTATACTCGTACAATTTTAAAGTCTTTAATACTAACTCCGTCCAAAAATACATTGTCTTTACTATTCACGCACGCTTTTGTAAGAAGGTAAAAACTATATAAAATATTAACTTTTTTATTAATTTTTTTTAATAATTACAAACTTATTGATAATAAGTTTGTAAATATTAAAAAAATTAATAAAAAAATTAATAAAAAAATTAATATTTTATATAGTTTTTAACTCCTAAAAAAACATGAATGAATAATAAAAGTCTATGTATTTTTGGACAGAGGGAATATATTTAAAGAAAAAATATAATGCAAATCGGATAAATATAATCGAGAATACCAAAATATCAATCTCAAATCGTACACAAGTATCGAAGTGTTAAATTACTAATGCTAAGTCTATTGCCAGCCAACCTACATCAAAGGTCTTGATAGTGGTCGTGGTAAAAGAGAGGTAATCCTTATAAGAGGTTAAGGGTTCAAATTCAATTATTTACATCTTTGTGTAATTAATGGGTGCTCAAGCCTTCATTGGCTTGCCGCCTGACTTACTCGGTTCGCGTTCTTTGCAGGTTAGGGTTTGGACTCGTAGGGGATTAGTCGACAACCTCGAAACCCCTACGTCACAAAAAAAAGACCTTAATAGTGTTTAGGCAATCACTAATGACGTTTTTTTAAAATGGTGGATAATATCATGAACATTCGCTTATTAATCCACATAGGCTCTTAACTTAATTTTTTTTATATAGGACTATATGATCGAATATTATGCAATTTGTAGCTAGCTAGACAGAGGGGTATTTTGGTAATTTCGTCTTCTGTCTCCAAGTAGCTACAAGAGGCGGGAAAGGTTGTTTGAAGTTTGTTACAGATTTGGGGATTTTCCCAAGAACACAAAAACTCTCTCTTTTCCTTTGTGTACTGAATTTTGTTGGAATTCAATCCAATTTGATGTTTGTTCATTCAATTGCTGTTCAATTCGATTAGTTCAAATGGTATCAGAGCTACGGTGAAAGGCGGATCGCGCCTCTGTTACTGGAATCTCCATTTTTTGCGGTGTTGTTCGTTTGTCTGCAAATTGAAGCTTCGCAGTTGATCGATTGGCAATGGCCGGACGAGGAAATCCAGGGAGTAATGCGCAGAGCCAAGGATCGGGCACTGGACATGGTGGTGGAAGAGGATCCATTCCTTTTGTGACAGTAACGCCACCAGTAGCGGGAAGAGGAATCAATCTTGGCGTCCATGGCGTTCAATTTGGAGATCTGGCTCAAGGATTAGGTAACATTCATTACAATCCTTTGTATTTGTCAAATTCTGACCACCCGGGGATGCAATTGGTATCCACAATGTTCAATGGATTGAACTTTACCAGCTGGAGCCGAGGAGTTAATATGGCCTTAGGAGCAAAGGCAAAACTCGGCTTCATAACTGGGAGTTGTGTAATGCCTGCAGAAGGTAGTGATGAATTTGAAAAATGGTTAAGAGCTGATTACATGGTGAGATGTTGGTTGATCAATTCAATGAATAGCGAAATAGCTGAAACGTTCATGTATGTTCAGTCAGCTAGAGAATTATGGAATGACATCAAGGAAAGATTCTATGAAACTAATGATCCATTGATCTTTCAGCTTAGGAGAGATCTTAGTAATCTGAAGCAAGAAAACATGTCTGTTGGGGCATACTTTGGGAAACTCAAAAAGATCTGGGATGAATTGATGTTTCTTGATGCCTTGCCACACTGTGAATGTGGAGGTTATAATCAGTGTAACTGTGGTGTGTTGAAACGAATGGTTGAAAGAGAGGAAAAGGCAAAGGTGATGCAGTTCCTCATGGGACTGAATGAGGTCTTTGAACCTTTAAGGAGTAATGTGTTGTCTAAGGATCCTATGCCTGGATTGAACAAAGCATTTCAAATGGCAACTCAAATTGAAAGATCAAAGGGAGTTACATCTGCTGTGGCAGGAGAGAGTAGTGCCCTTGCTGTGGGAAATCAGAATTTTGGTGAAAGTGAAGCTAATGCTGTGAACAGATTCAATCAAGGAAGGAAGGATCAGTATAGAAGCAGTGACCAGTATAGAGGAAATGATCAGTATAGAGGCAATGATCAGTACAGGAGTAATGATCAGTACAGGAGCAATGATCAAGGGAAAACTGATTATAAGAGAACTAAGTATGACAGGTATGACAGAAAATGTGATCATTGCAATGAAAAGGGGCATACTAAGGAAGTTTGTTTCAAGCTGGTGGGTTATCCAGAGTGGTATAGAAGACCTAGAGATGATGATAAGCCTAGACAGAGTGGAAGATTTGCTGCTCACATGGAAGCTCCTCAATATGACAGTTCCATTGATGGGAATATGAATGAGAACAGACCTGACCCGGCTATGGTCAATGTCATCTTCAATGAGGTTGTGAAGATGATGAAGGGAAAAGGCAAAATAGAGCAATATGACAGCTTTGCTTATCAGGCAACAGTTCATTTTGCAGGTACATTAAGTGTATCCTTTCTTATTGGTACTAATAAAGCAGACAAACATACATGGATAGTTGATTCAGGTGCTACTGACCATATAGTGTTTGATAAATCTGTATTCTCTCATCTAGAAAGCTTATCAAGAAACATTTCCCTTGGATTGCCTGATGGATCTAGCATCAATGTTAGTCAGTTTGGGACAGTTTGGTTGAAAGATGATTTACAATTGCACAATGTCCTCTATGTTCCTCAGTTTCGACATAACCTGCTCTCAGTTTCAAAAGTTTTGCATTTGCAAAAGTTGGTGTTCAGTTTTAATGGGGATTCCTGTTGGCTACAGGACCCTACAACTAACAGAATCTTTGCTCAAGGAGTTGAAGAAGGTGGTTTGTACAACATTAGATCCCATGGAGGAGATCAGATTCCCATGAATGCTTGCAGGCAGTTGGATTTGAAGAATACTGAACATGGTTGTAATAAAGTGATTATCTTACATACTTTACATGCTAGACTTGGGCATTTGTCTGCCTCTAAAATGAGACATGTTGCTGGTTGTGATTCAGTTGGTTTATCCGATTTCTCTTGTGAAACTTGTGATCTTACTAAATGTCATAAGCTACCTTTCTCTAGAAGTGAATCTATTGCAGACAGTTGTTTTGATTTGTTGCATATGGACCTTTGGGGTCCTTACAGGACACCATCCTTGTGTGGTGCAAGGTACTTCCTGACCATTCTAGATGATCATTCTAGAACTACTTGGGTCTATCTTCTGCAAGATAAGATGCAAGTACTGAGAACTATTACTGGGTTATTCAATATGGTTGAAAATCAGTTTCAAGTGAAGATTAAGAAAGTCAGAACTGACAATGGCACTGAATTCACACAGAGAGGATGTTGTGATTTGTTCTTAGATAAAGGCATTCTTCATCAAAGGTCAGCTCCTGGTGTCCATGAGCAAAATGGGAGAGTTGAGCGCAAGCACAGGCATTTGATTGAAACTGCTAGGGCTCTCAGGCAACATGCAGGTTTACCTGTGCAGTTTTGGGGTGAGTGCATCTTAAGTGCAACTCACTTGATCAACAAAATGCCATCTTCTGTGCTTAATTGGAAGTCACCCTTTGAGGTTTTATTCAATGATAGTCCCTCTATTGATAATCTTAGAACTGTGGGATGCTTGTGTTATGCTATTCAGCCAAATGATCACAGAGATAAGTTGGGAATCATTTCAAGGAAATGCATCTTCCTTGGATACCCTCCTGGTCAAAAGGCCTTTAAACTGTTTGATCTAGCTAAAAGGTCTGTCATAGTGAGTAGACATGTTAAGTTTGTGGAGGACGTTTTTCCTTACAGAAATCCTGGTTTGCAAAGGAACAGCTCAGCCTATGATAGGTGCTTCCCTCATGTCAATGTGCCAATTCCTGAAGATGAGTTGGGTGTCTCAGTTTTACCTGAATATGACAGATCAGTAAGTTCAGGTTCTCATGGTAATGCAGGTCACTTAGACAGCAATGAGTCACCCACTCATGACTTGGTAGTTGAAGACAGTTTGATTAGCTCAGTACCTGCTCCTGTCCCACCTATTGTACCTGCTCATGATCATCATAATGGCCAAGGAAAACGTCAAATTCATAGACCTGCTTGGTGCAAAGATTTCATATGCTCAGGGTTGCCTTCAAGGAATCACAACACCACAGATTCTGACTCTAGCAGCCAGACATTTGCAATTTTTTCAACTCAACATCTTGCTCATCTGTCTACAGCCTACATACAATCCTTTGTTCATATGTGTGACACATTTGAACCTAGGACATATAATCAGGCTAAAGGTATTCCTCAATGGGAGGAAGCTATGAAATCTGAGTTAGATGCTCTTGAAAGAAATAGAACCTGGTCTGTTACACCTCTTCCTCCTGGCAAAAAGGCCATTGGCTCCAAGTGGATCTTTAAGATCAAGTATAAAGCTGATGGTAGCATTGAATGGTGGCAAAAGGGTACAACCAGGTTAAAGACAAGGATTACAAACAGACTTTCTCTCCTGTAGCTAAACTGGCCACAGTAAGAATCATTTTATCCATTGCAGCTGTTAAAGGTTGGGTGTTACATCAACTAGATGTCAACAATGCCTTCCTCCATGGCTACTTAGAAGAGGAGGTTTATATGCAAGCTCCTGCAGGATATGAGATTGAGACTGGAATGGTGTGTAGGCTCAACAGATCTCTATATGGTCTCAAGCAGGCCAGTAGACAGTGGAATCATGAGTCGACAAAGTTTCTGATCAGGATGGGGTACAGCCAATCAAAGCATGATTATTCTCTTTTTGTCAAAACAGTTGGAGAAGAGATTACCATTGCTCTAGTGTATGTTGATGATATGTTGTTAATGGGAAATTCCAGCTCTGAGATATGTCACACTAAAGCTGCCTTACACTCCACATTCACAATCAAGGACTTGGGTGTAGCTAGATATTTCCTTGGAATGGAAATTTCAAGGTCAGCCACTGGTATTCTCTTGAACCAAAGAAAGTACATCTTGGACATCCTTAAAGATGCTCATATGGAAGCCTGTAAAGTTGCTGATTTCCCAATGCAACATGGCACCAAACTCTCAGCATCTATTGGAGATCCTATTGAGCATCCTGATGTGTACAGAAGATTGGTAGGGAGATTGCTCTACCTTACCCTCACTAGACCTGATATTGCCTACACTGTCCAGCAGCTAAGCCAATTCATTCAAAATCCTCTTCAGCCACACTGGAATGCAGCAATGTACCTTCTCAGGTATCTCAAAGGCACCTTCCATCTTGCTCTCTCCTACAGGGCTATGACAGATACAAATCTCACTGCATATTGTGATGCTGATTGGGGCAATTGCCTAGACACAGGCAAGTCACTGTCAGGCTATTGTGTTTTTCTTGGGTCATCCTTGGTGTCTTGGAAAGCTAAGAAGCAAAAGGTTGTCTCTAAATCATCAACTGAAAGTGAGTACAGAAGCATGTCCTCAGCTGCCAGTGAACTAGTATGGATGCAAGGAATCTTAGCAGATTTACACATTCCAGTTAAATTGCCTATCAAGCTCCACTGTGACAACCGGGCTACTCAATGTCTGGCCATGAATCCAGTTTTCCATGAGAAAACAAAGCATGTTCGCATTGATTCACACTTCATCAGGGAAATGGTGCAGCAGGGGTTTATTCAAACCATTCATGTCTCAACTACACTTCAATTAGCTGATGTGCTCACAAAGGCTCTGGGCTCCCATCAACACAGGTTTCTCTGCTCCAAGCTTGGCCTTGTGTCCCCAACCACATGTCAAGCTTGAGGGGGGTATGTAGGACTATATGATCGAATATTATGCAATTTGTAGCTAGCTAGACAGAGGGGTATTTTGGTAATTTCGTCTTCTGTCTCCAAGTAGCTACAAGAGGCGAGAAAGGCTGTTTGAAGTTTGTTACAGATTTGGGGATTTTCCCAAGAACACAAAAACTCTCTCTTTTCCTTTGTGTACTGAATTTTGTTGGAATTCAATCCAATTTGATGTTTGTTCATTCAATTGCTGTTCAATTCGATTAGTTCAAATTTTATTACATACATTATTTGACTATATTTTTTTCGATACATATGTAAAAGATGTATCTTTTTGCAAATAAAATTAAATTATATTCAGAAATAAATTTTGTTTTATTTTAAAATATTAAAATCGCCATATGAAATTTATGTGTAATTAAAAGGCACTTCATTAAGTTAAAACTGACAGTATTCAAGATGATGTACACGTTTTTTAGCATGTTTTATAACTTTGTTTCGAGTACATTTGCAGTGTATTTAGGTTAGAATTGAGTTGCTTTGTAAGTTTTTTTGTATTGTTTGCGATATGGAGGTCTACACAAGTGTGTTTTGCATTTTTAGGACTTCATAACTATTTTGGAAGAGATTTGGTGCATTAGGAAGCTTGGAGGAAGATCAAGAAGACGTCTGAGGAGCTAAGGAAGTGAAAGCGGAATCGAACAAAGTCGATGAGATGGAGAAGCAAGAGAAACTTCCCCCTTTTCTCCACTTAACATGTTGAATTAGGTCTTGTCGCCTTCATGAGAGTTGTAGTTCTCGAAAAGTGCTTTCCAACACATATTCATACGCATTAATCGGATCAACGAGAACCCAGAAAGCGCGTTACAAGACGGGAATAGAAATTATACCGATCGAGGTGACTACCGACCTAGAACCGGTCGATTTCGACGACTCTCCTCAAGGAATTCCGAGATGAAGCTGAAGGAAGAGAGATGCTTACGGACTCGTTACACCCCCTACCGAGTCGGTACGGAACCCGCTGGAAGTGATTATCGGTTGATTTTTATTTCCAAAATTAATTATTTTTATTTTTATTTTTATTTTAACCCTAGTAGTATAAATAAGGGTATTAGGTCATATGGGGGGGGGGGGGCTTTTTGACGTGTTGAGAGGCAACTGCTTGAGAGAGGAGAGAACGTGAGAGAGAAGACGAGTTTGGAGACGTTTTTAGAGATTTAATCAAGATGTTTTCTATTCTTATTTCTTTTGTTTATGCTTTGATGGAATTGTGAGTAGTTTCTCTTTTATTCTAGGGTTGGGGTGATCCTAACAATGGTTGTGTGTTGATTGTTGATGGATTGTTGATTGCAAACCCGATATCTTTCCAACTTGATCTTAATGTGCTTAATTCCTTGAGCAAAAGTCTACGACAAATTTGATTGTCAATTTGAATCGGAAGAGATGATTGTTGATTAGATAAATGTTTTAGGGTTTGAGACGAAAGTGAATTTCCTTGTTAGAGCAATTTAGATTGAGTGGCTGATTGAAGAAACGAAATTGAATTCGATTAATTGAATGGTTTTACGAAAGATCAATATATATATATATATATATATATATATATATATATATATATATATATATATATATATATATATATATATATATATATATATATATATATATATATATATATATATATATGGATTGACTCCGGTGAAAATCTCAAATTGTGGTAAAAACCCGTGAGGACTACTTTATATCTCGTTTTTTTTGAAACCCGTGCTAAAAACCTCAATCACACGGTGACTTTACAACTCGGTTTAACCTAACAACCGTGCCAAAAACTCCAATTTTAAAATAACACATGACTTTATAGTTCGGTCAAACCGAAAAATCGCGCTAAAAAGTTAATGTTTTAAAATTATATAGTGACTTTATAGCTCGATTTTATTCAGAACTGGGCTAAAATTTGTGACTTTATAGGTCGGTTCTATTCATAACCGGGCTATAAAGCAAGTGAACCGAGCTAAAAAGTCGGTCCTCACGGGTTTCTACCGCAATTTTGGTTTTCACCGGAGTGCATCCCTATATATATATATATATATATATATATATATATATATATATATATATTTGTGGTAGAGGTTGTGTTTGATTCAATTCGTTGATAGTTAGTGCATATGATTGTTGTTGTGGGGATCTCTGGCCCGGAAATTCTCTTTAAAATTGATAACAAGCACTCGTTTTCCTCAACAAACCCTATTTCATAGTTTGTATTATTTTAGCTTAGTTGAGATATATAATAGAATCAACATTGACACTCTTTGCGAACGAACTTGACTCTGCTATACTATAGTGGGGTCCTGATTTTATAAATTCATTTGCTTGCTCAAAAAACCCTTTCAACACAAGATGAAGAAGATCTTTGCAAAAATAAAGATCCGCCTAGATCATCCTAACAGATGATTATACAAAGTTCCATATAAGAGGGAAGACTAGATAAATTACAATTTCTGTTAAATATAAAAATATGATATGTCGTCGCATTTGCCTCTCGGTAGCAGTACTGGAACTCAATATGCGTAAACCTGCTACGTAGACGTCCAATTTCCTCAATGATTCTTAGGATCTCCCATGGAATGTAACTCTTTCAATTGATGGCATTTATAACAGTCATGCTGTCACTTTCAACAAGTAACTTTTTAACCCCAAAGAGATAACTCTCTTGATCCCTACAACTATAGTTAGGGCTTCTATTTGTAACACCGAGCCATGAATAGATTCTCGACCGAGAATATCCCCCATTTGACCCGATTCATTTATGA
Source organism: Persicaria maculosa (assembly GCA_963922045.1). NCBI lineage: Eukaryota > Viridiplantae > Streptophyta > Magnoliopsida > Caryophyllales > Polygonaceae > Persicaria > Persicaria maculosa. The sequence goes on along the minus strand of OY998251.1, from coordinate 67,927,613 downwards.
AAATACATCTAATAAAACGTTCACTCGAGTTTTTAACCGAGCCATCAACATTAAGTTTTTTGTGGCCCCTTGGTGGTTTCTTCTAGCTTGTCGAGTTGCCCCCTTCCCCCCCCCCCCCTATTTTTGTCTGGTTTATTATGTGCTAGCCTCCAGTTTCTCATAGAGGTAATTGCTTGTATCACAATTTCATGAATATTAAGTTGGAGATTTTATTTTAAAATAAACATGTTGTTAAAACTTTATCTTTGTCAATTATTAAATAATAGGTCTATAATTATTTAATAATTGACAAAGAATATAGAATTTTATTTTAAAATAAACATATTGTTAAAACTTTATATTTTCATCCATCTACCAAATTAATGCCCCTATCATTTTCTTTTATGGTGCAAGCTAGTTACATAATTGTTTCTCCAAACGCTATATGGCCTCATTGAAGATGTCATTGTTAACTCTCCTCTGAATTATAGTGATTCCAAGATATTTTTTCATGATTTTCGTCACCGGTATGTTCACTTGTAATGCCAATGATTTCGCCGTAGCGGAGTTGACATTGCTTGATACTTGAAGAATGTTTTTTGTTTTTTTTTTATATAGTTAATTGTGAGACCGGATTGATTGAAGAAGTGGTCAAGTATATTCTGGATCGTATGTAGACTAGCTTTCATTTATCACTTTTGCAAAAATGAGCGTGTCGTCTGCAAACATAAGAAATGGAATGGGGGCACTGTTTGGTGTCATCTTAATGCTTATTAGGGGATCTGAGGATTAAAAAGACATTAGTCGTATATATAAGTGATTTGAGAACGATTTGTATATGCTCAAGCAGTATATAATTTTTTTTATCACTATGATGGTATATGTAATTGGATGGATTTTACATAGGAATGATTGGCCCCAATTAGGGGGGCTTAGTGGTAAGGAATAAGGGGATGTTGGGAGGTCTTGGATTCGATACTGCCTCTGCTCCTTCATTCGAGTGAAAATCCAAGCATTGCATTCCCTTTTGTTAAGCTAATCAGCACAAATCGATTGACCTAATCCATGACTCTTATCAGTTGAGTTATATGTATATAATTTATTATATAAAGTGAGTTTATCATCATTTAAAAAAAAGTCAGTAAAGTTAGGGTTCTTAATTGTTACTCCGTACTCCCTTTGTCCAACAATAGTCGTCTTTGAACTATTCATGCACGTTTTTTAATGAGTTAAAACTATATAAAATATATATCTATTTTCTAATTTATTTTTTAAAATAATTCTATACTTATTAGTAATATGTATGATATTATTTAAAAATATTTAATTAAATGTTGATATTTTATATAGTTTTTAGCTTCTTAAGAAAACATACATGAATAGTAAAAGACATCTACTGTGAGACAGAGAGAGTATTACACATTTTGTTTTACAAATTTGATTTTAGTGATATTTTGAGGAATTCGACTATGATATCAAAATATTTAAAATAATATCTTTTATTTAATCAAATTTATAATTTAAAATAATATCTTTTAATTAAATGAGGGAGCATATATTTTAAATTATATTCCAACGTGTTAGATTGACTAAAAAACACATTTTACATATTCAAGTACCCCATAGGAAAAAAAAAACCCGAGTAAATACGAACATAATGTCCCGTTTTAGCGATTAGTGGATCAATGGTGAACGGCTTCTTTTTTTTGAAAAAAAAAATGAACTGCTGATCAATAGCCGCGCATCAAGCATAGAAAAAACTTTAGGGTTACGCGTTTGATTTCCATAAAATTATGAGCAATAATTTATAATTTATACTCGTTTCAAAATAAATATCTTTTGACTTTTGTACACGTTTTTAAGGAGGTTAAAACTTTATAATATATTATTTTTGTAATCAATTTTTTTATTTTTTTTATAAATTGTTATTACTATTAAGGATCAATTTATAAAAAAAATATTTTATAGATTTTTTACATTCTTAAAAAAAACGTGTACTAAAAGATAAACGACACTTATTATGAAACGGGTTTGCTCTAGCAATAAGGGTGAGGTATCTCAAAGGAAAAGTCCCATGTTCGAATCTCACTTGGTGCATTTTAGGCCATATTAATTCCCACAAGCGCGTACGGTCAAGCGGTGTATACTAATCCGTAGGGCCAAACCGAAGTGGTGAAGGGGCCTAAAAAACAATCCCGCAAAGGATTTCTGGGATATGGGGCCGCGAAGCGATGTGGCTAGTTACTATAAAAAATTTACCCTACCAAAGTTTTTTGCGGGTGGTATCCAACCTAGTTCGAACCCCGAATATGACCGCTCTTTATTTACAAATTCAAAGAGGGAGTAATTTAGAAAACCTTTAATTTATCACCGTTTTTTTTTCATGCTTTCCATGGATAAAATTTAAAGTGTACAGGTATAATAAGTCAACTTCAAATATTTTTTGGTTTTCAATCCTAAAATGAACATTACCTACTTGATCAGGATGTATAGAAATGGAAATTAAAATGTCATCCCTTGTATTATGGCATAGATTACATCCTCTAAAATAAATACTCAGTATATACGGAGTATACATTTAGTTCTTTTTTTTAATACTATACTATAAATATACTCCAATAAGCAACAATGAAACTTTCTACTACTCCGTATTATTAATAAGTGTAAAAAATGAAGAGAGGGGTGGTTCTTTATAAATACAATAAAATAAAATAAAATATTAGAAAAATATTATATTTACCAGTACTGCAATCAAGGTGGGCCCAGTCAATGGTGGGGAACAGTTTGAGCTAACATGAGAGAGAGAGGGAGATATGGGAAAAAAGAAAGAAGAAAAAAGCAAGTTTTATAATTAAAAAATGGATGGATGACGCGTGGAGGTGGAGTTAAGTAGGTTTTAATGACTTTACGTTTATACCCCACAGCAACACTCTATCTAACGGCCTACGATTGTCCATGTCAGCAAAGAGGCGACTGAGACCGTCAGATTGGCGTCGTATGAACCAACGGTGAGATCGGGCGATCCGAGGCTGTAGATTTGATCCTGGCCGTCCACTAGGCACTGGGGGTGGGTTTTGCGAGGAGTGAAATACCACCCCACCCTCCGAAAAGAAGGTGAGATGAGATTAGAAGGGAGCAGAAAAAGGAGGAGGAAAAGAGGAGAGAGAAACGAGAGGGAGAGAGAAAGAGAAAGAGAAAGGGTGAGAGAGAGAGGGGAAGACTTGTTGAGCAGAGAGCGAGGGAGGAGGCGATTAGCATACTCCGAGATCTCTCTTCAAAATCGGAAGATCTGAAGGAACTCATCGCTACCAGAGGTTTCCCGGTGGAGGCTCCGCAATTAATTCCGGCGAGTATCTGCAGAAGCGAGGCGGTCGGAGCTCCGGTCATAGCTTATTTGGAGGAGGTTGCGGGAGGTTGGAGATGGATAGAAATAGAGATGCGAGGAGAGTGGCTCTGGCGACCTCCAACGGATTGCAGAGGCGGCGACATAGAACGAGCAGTCTCAGAGACTCGCCAGGTTTCAGATCTATACTCTAATTTGACCTAAATCTATCGAAGGCGTTCTTTGGTTCTGATATTTTTTTCATTTTGCTTTGATTTTGCAGAAGACGACGGGGCTTTGGATGTACAGGAATCGGCGAGGTTTAGAGATAGAACAGGTAAAAGGGATAGAGATCGGGACAAGGAAAGGTCGGAGCGGGACCGGTCGGATCGTGACCGGGAACGGGATCGGTTGAATCGGAGCAAGAGGAGGAGAGGAGAGAAGTATATGCACGGTAGCAACAGGGAGGACGGCGTAGACGATAGCTCGGACGAAAGTATCAACGACGAGGAAGAGGAGGATCCGGAAGACGGACCGGTCAGATTTATTCCGCCGAATCCTGTTCCGGTTTCTTCCTCCTCGTCTCAGTCGTCGGCGCTAACGAGTAGCCGGAAAAGCTATCCGCCGCCGACGAAGGTTTTCAAGGTGGTGCCGACATGGAAAGCTGCCGACGAGATGATTGGCTTTTCCATTCCCCGAAAGGCTCGCTCAGGTTAGTTCGAGAAAATGATAAGACTCGTTTCTGTGGCTTTTTCAGTTTTCAGCGGACTTCGATTAATGTTTGTGGTTCTCTTCCCCCCTGTGATATTATCAACAGCTTCGACTAAAAGGTCTCATGACTGGAGTTCATCGGGAGTGGTAGCCGGTGAGCAATTTAACCGACAAACTTCTTCGTCGCCGGTGAGACCTAGTATGGCAGCCTCACCCGCTGTTGCGTCTCCTTCACCGGCTCCCTTGTCGCCATCTTCATCCAATTTATCCATGAAGAAGAAGATTGTTAGTGCTTTAATAAATCCTCGTGACCTGCTTCCTGTCTTATCCCCGTCTAAATTCATTTCCCCCAATTTGCCCCCCTTTTTAGCAAATCGTGTTTGATAATCTAACTATGGGTTTTATTGCTGCAGAAAGCTAATGGACCCAAGCAGAGGCCCCCAAAGTGTGCTACGCAATCATCTTCTTCAATCCAAGACGACATTGAAATTGAAGTTGCGGAGGTATTGTATGGGCTGATGAGGCAATCTCATGTCCCATCCAAGCCGGAAATGATGTCAAACGATTCAGCCAGGTACGAGTCCAAAGAGGTGCATAGATCCAGTAGTGACTCCAAGCAGCTAGCATCTTCTCCAGCCTCCAACTCCGCATCAGCCCCGGCTCAAGATTCTTCGTCGATTCCCCAAAATTGTAACCCCTCAGCTCCTCCCTTGTCGGCCGTCGGTAGGTTTTCACCTTCTCATCCTATTCCCCTTTTCCCCTACATCTATGGTGATTCCGTTTCTGAACTTCCAAAATTAACCTTCACTGCAGCTCCAAAGAGGAAGAGACCGCGCCTCGTCAGCCAACTCGAGGAGAACTCGGCCTGTCTTGCATCCCGGAGCAGTACAATTTCAACAGCTCCGAAGATATTGCCGGATCTGCCGGCTAAACAGGAAGCCCATTCTCTTCACCCGGAGAAGAAATCATCAGATTCCCTCGCCGAAAATGGCGGAGTATCTTCCGATCCGGTGAAGCCCCTTGTGCCCGACTCGACTCGGGAGCCAGCCCGATCTGACCCGGCGTCTGCAGTTCTACCATCGGCGGAAAAGCACCTTCCGGTGGCCGACCAGTCAGAGGCAAAAGATACGGTGATGGGAGGGAAGTTGGAAGAAGTGCCTTCCCCGAAAAAGGAACCTGTAGACGATCGTGTCGACTTCACATCGCTTCAACAGTCAGTGTCCAATTCCCTGTTCTCTCTCCTTTTTATCCTCGAAAAATAAAGGTTTGGTTTACAGATTTTTTTTGAGGGGTTCTGATAAAATCTTTGGCGATAACCATCCAGGGCTACGTCGACGACCGCTGGTGACAAGGAGAGCCGCAGGGAAGAGAAATTAGAGATAGATCTGATGGTAAGAAATCAGTATTTGCGGTGGAGATTGCAGATGGTGTTTTTTTTTTTCATTATTTTATTTTATAAATATATTTGGATTTGGATGCGTAACGCGTGAGAACTTTTCTTTACTGTATTTTGTTTTTGCTTTACCCTGTCCTTTTTATATTAAAAATATTTTATTATTTTATTATTAATTCATTTTTTGGCCGCCGGTAATTGCAGGCTCCCCCGCCGCTGTCGAGATCACCGGAGAGGGAAGGGGGGATGGATCATCGTCTTGAGAGTACGGCCACGGATGGGGAGGCGGTGAGTGGGGCCCTTGCTTTTTGCAAGATTGGTGCTTTATTAGTATTAATTGTTTTTTCTTGTTTATATGCGAAGAAAATGGCGTTTTGGCTAAAACGTGGAGATGAGGGATTTGACTTTGTCAACACCTGATTTTCTTAATTGCTTTTCCCCCTTTTTTGTTTGATGTTGTGATAGGAAATTAAATCAAAGGCAAGCGAAGGAGTGGAGGCTGGGAGATCAGCAGCTGGTGTAAATACCGATTTGAACACAGAGGTTGTGGAAAAGGGGTCCAATTCTTCAGTAGCAAGAGCTGAAGGATTTGAAATCCATAAATCTAATCTCAAACAAAAGGCCAGGTACGTCTTTCCGCACTTGGATTTGGAGAGAAGTGCGGCGCTCAACAATGTCGATGATCACAAATTGAATCAGCACCTCCAAAAGCAACCGCCCCAGCAGCCACCGGAATCAAAGCCTTTCAGAGATGACACAAACACTGACAAATCTGGTAAAGATCTTGGTTTCTTCTTCTTTTTTTTTTTTTTAAATTGTGATTTCTTGATTTTTTAAATTGGTGGTTTTTGTAGCTCAAGCAGCTCAACCAATGTCTGTACCATTGTCAATGCCAGTTCCAGCTGGATGGCCTGCTGGGCTTCCTCCCATGGGGTATGCCCAGCTTCAACTTCTTATCCCTTTTCCCCATTTTGGTTTAACTTTTGCGCCATTACACTTCGTTTATGGATGGCAATTGTTAAAACACTTTTTGTTGATCTACAGATATGTGGCACCTCTACAAGGAATGGTACCAATGGATGGAAGAGCTATGGCACCTGCGGCAATCCAGGTACTCGGGAAAACAAGATCAATTTTTAGATTTCAATACCATTTGTGAGGTTTCATTATGCGTAAGATGATCAATCTCTGACATTCTTGAATGTTGTTGGGCATTTGTGCAGCCTCCACATTTTCTTTTTACTCAGCCTAGGCCGGGGAGATGTGCGACCCATTGCTACATTGCCAAGAATATATTCAGCCACCAGCAGTTCATGAAGAATTGCCCATTTTGGCCCGCTGCGCCAGGAGCAGCACCTTTGTTCGGTGCCAAGCCTTACAACCTCAATCTGGTGCCTGCAGCTGAGTTGCATGGTAGTGCTGTTGGAGCTGGTAGGGGTGATGTTAATCCTGTCCAGGACAAGGGCCAAACTTTTGCCTTCTTTCCCGGGCAACAACCTGCTGCAAAAGACAAAGCCGCACAGCCGGCAACTAATGTAGTAGATGGTGCCCAGAAAAAACAACTATATCAGAACTTACCACCTGGAGGCCCCAATAATATGCTGGTAAGTCTTCTTGCATTGCCTGTTAATAAACCGAAACATTTTGGTGTTCTTTTATTTGCAGACTTACATTTTTAATGGATGCCACTTTCAGCACGGTCCTGCAACCTTATTTTTTCCTATGGGCCAACAGCAACAAGTAGCTGCGGCTGCTTCGGGTCCTGGTAAATCAGCAAAATCCCCAGTTCCAGCCGTTATTGCAGCTTCAGCTGGTATGCCAACTTCAGGACTCAATGCAGCTGCAGCCACTGGACAGGCATCGCCAGCGACTATGAGCTTCAATTATCCTAATATGCCTGCCAATGATACACAATACCTGGCTATATTAGCAAATGGAGCCTACCAGTTTCCTGTCCCTACCCATGTTGGTGCAGCGCAAGCCTACAGAGGAGGAGCTCACCCTCAAGTCATGCCTTTCTTCAGCGGCTCCTATTATTCATCTCAAGTTCTACATCCTTCTCAGATGCAGCAGCAGCAACAACAAGGGCCACCTCCATCCCAGTCGATGCAAATCCAGTCAGGTCATCAGAACCCAAACATTTCTACTGCTTCATCTTCTTCCCAGAAGCAGTCGCAAAATCAGCAGCAAAGACCACAAGGAAACAGTGCCAATGGTGTAACACCAAACACAGGCTTGCAAACTTTCCCAATCCCAAAATCACGGGCATCACAGACACAGCAGCTTGAGATGTCAGGGGATGGTAGCCCATCAACAGCAGATAGCCGTTTTTCTCGCCCACCTAACATGAGTGTCTATGGACAAAACTATGCTATGCCATTTAATCCTCCCAACTTCGCTTTGATGCAATCTCCTGCTTCACTTAGTGGTGCCACAACTGGTGGTACTACTAATGGAAGCCATTCTGAGAAAAAGCAGCAGCAGCAACAACCACCTCACGGGCAACAGCAAGCCATGGCTCCACAAGCTTTCGCCATGTCTTTTGCTTCCATAAACGGTGCTACAACTCCTGGCCTTGATATTACATCTATGGAACAGAATCATGCTATTTTTCAGAACCTTCCCGAGGCTGCCAGAAACAACTATCATATGATGGCTGCTGCAGCTGCTGCTCAAGCAGCCCAGCAGAAGAAGAATTATCATGGATCTGATGATGGCAAATCTGGAGGAGCGCCGGGGTCATCCAATGCAGATGATGAAAGGAAGGGAATGTCAGCCAAGGGTTCTTCTGCCTTGACAGGCCAGTCTATAGCCTTCTCAAGGCCTGACATGGTTGAAACTTCTACTACAGCAGTGTCAGGAAACAATGTGGTTGATAGCTCCGCTCGGAGCCTTAATCTTGCACCAGGTTCTACACGCTCATCTAGGTCTTCCGCGCCTAATTCTATTAGCAATGCTGGTATGTCGGCCGCTCAGCAGCAACAGCAGCAGCTGCAGCAGCAGCAGATGCAGCAGCAGCACCAGTATATCCAGCAGCTTCAAAAGCAGCAAAAGTATGCGGCTGCTGTTGCCCAGAACAAAGCTCCAGTTACAAGTAATGGAAGTGTTTACTCTGATCACCTCTCTCCATCGTCTGCTGCCATGTCTGCCAAGTTTCCAAATGCTCTATCTGGGTACCCACCATCTATGGTCCAAGGTAACAGTTCATCTCAGTCACAGTGGAAAAACTCTGGGAGGACCATTTCTTCTCAAGTCAGCTCACCTTCCATGTCTACTTCAAGCACAACCTCTATGAAGAACCATGGGCAACAAGGTAGACCTCAATCGGGGCACACCCAAATTTCATTTGGTGGGAATGCGAAAGCGAACCCTGTATTGCAAGGACAACAAGGTCAGAATCCACAGTCACCATCCCCGCCCATGAGGGTTGGTTCTCCTTCAACATCGTCAGTATCCAAGGGTCACAGTGCTACCCCCAGGATGACCACATCTTCATCCGTCAGCAATAAACCAGCCCAAGCATCATCATTGTCAACCCAACCAGGAAGGAATTCACCATCAACACCCAGCCAAAAATCTTCTCCTGTGCCAGGGTCTGGACGGAATGTGCAGTCAGTATTTGGAAACTCTCATATGCCCGCCTCTGCAGGCGTAGGAAATAGCAAAGTACAACCGCAACCAACGCTACAGCAGCTGCAGCAACAGTCGTTACAGCAGCTGCCGCAACCGCAGCTATCAAAGCAATCAATACAGCAAGCCCAAATGTTCTTTGGCACACCTTACATGCAAACTCACCCCACAACAACATCATCAGCTGCATCTGCTGTGGGTGGCTTCCAGCTCCAGAGACATCGACCAGATCAACAACAACAACAGCAGCAGCAGCAGCAACAGCAGCAGCCACCACCAAAGTCCCAAGGCCCTCCAACTACTACTACATCTTCAGGTGGGATGTTGTCGATGAGTCCAGCACCTGCAAATCCAAGCACGAATGATCCTGCAAAGGCGATGGCTGCAGCAGCTGCAGCAGCTGCTAACAATATCAAAGGTGGAATGCTTCATGCTGCTCAATACGCTGCTCAGGCTTCTGGTGCTGCACATACATTTGTGTCAGCAGGCTTTCCTTATGTGCACGCAGTTCCTGCAGGTGCAGTTCAAGTGAAGCAAGCAGCAGCAGAGCAAAAGCAACCTGCTGGTGAGTAAATTATTCTTTCTTCTCTATATTTTGATAGATTTGACTATAAAATGTGGTAGAAAACGGCCATAAGATTAAAATTACTATATTGTAGATGCGAAAAATTAAAAGAAACAAAAAAGAGGGTTTTGTTTTGAAAAAAAATTAGTTGAGATTTAAGAGAGAATTGTACATTTATGTAGAAAAACATGGTCTTTTGGCCAGGAAATGAAAATTTGCCTGCATCCTGGCAGCCTGAAAAGAAATAAGAAGATTGATGCGATGAAAGAGGAAATGCACTGAAGGGAGCCCAAATTCACTGATGATTTGAAGATGTGGGTTGGTTGCTACTCTTCGAGGAGATGATCGGCTGTTGCTCATGTGGGCCGCCAATGTTGAGAAAACCAGGTTTCACTCCACTAACAGCAAACAATAACTCTAGGAAACCAGCTCCGGTGGCGCTAGAAGAAGATATGATGAAAGATCAAACAGGGACTGGCAATTGGCGGAGGGGGATTTTGAACTTAAGGTAGGAGCAGCAGCTCTGTTGCGTTGCACAGTGGCTGCCATTTTTCAAGGTGAAAGTAAGAAAGTAGAAAAGTAGGGGAGGGGGGGAGAGCCAGAGGTGGTGGTTAAGTGGTGGGAACGGGGAAGGAACCAACGAAGAAGAGAGTGCTGTAAGGGCCCCCTCTCTTTTGAATGTGTTTTGATGCACAAAAGAACTTTCCTTTTTGCAAGTTGCTGAATACAGTTTTGGGTTCCCTCCACTCTTTCAAGTTTGTGATCTGATCTCTCCATTGCTGGATTTTTTGTTCTCCCTCTGTTTCTAGTTGTTGGGTCTTTTGCAGGAAGTAAAAACACTGAAAAACTCTTTGGACATATATATAGCTGCAGCAGCTGGTAGATGTGTGCATGTAATACAAGTATGAATTATTATTATTATTATTATTATATTATATTATATTGCACGCAAATCACAGTTGTCCAAGTAAATTAAAAAACCCTCCCATCCTTTTCCTACCCCACTTTTCATTCTTTGAGTTTTTGATTTTGGTACTTAAAAAAAAGTGGGGGTGTGTAATGACTAATGAATTACCATGATAATGCTAGGTGGGTCCTACCAAGATGGGGAATAGGGTTCATTGCTGAGTGCTACATGGTGGAGCCATATGTTTTTTTGGTTTTTACTTGGGCTTTAAACAATGTGAATGGGGTTATGGATGTTTGGTGAAGATGTAAATGATGAGATGTGTTATAATATACTCCAGTGAATTCTCAATCAGAGTTATTAATTCGTAATAATTTATTTCATGTGTTTTAATGGAGTAGTGAATAAGAGCTGTCAATAATTGTGAGTGTACTTTTCTTTTTAAAAACCAAAATGAATCGGGTAAGGATTTTTTGTTGTTGCAAAACATAGCAATTGATACCATGTGGCCCAAGCTAATTAACACACTCAATCCTCTATCCATAAAATAAAATAAAATAAAATATCTTGTAAATAAGTTTATAATTATCTAAATAAAAATAAAAATCAAATAAAAAATATTATAAATTGTATAAATTAATTATATTAAGTTTATAGATTTGGATTGGACTTGACTCATTTTTAAGTCAGCTTAATATGAACAAGATTCGACTTGATGAAATCAAATTAAAAAAATAAATTAAAACAAAAACAAACAAAAAAGCGCAAGGTTTTGTGAAATCTCACCTAAAAAGAGTGGTTTTTTTTTTCAATTTACCCAAAAATAAATTAATTTTAAAACAAGGGAAAAAACGTGTGGGTGATATGGGTTTATGCCACGTGGCCAATGTCAACTACACATGATTTCTTATACTTTATCTTGTACTGCCTACTTCATTATCTACTCATCTCATCTCTCTCTCTCTCTCTCTCTCTCTCTCTCTCTCTCTCTCTCAATTATGCTTTCATTCTTCCCATTTCCTTTTCCAAATAAGTTACTCCCATTCCCATCGCAATAGTTATTTTTCAATAAATTTTTTTATTCTTTTTTAAAGAAATTACTATCAAATAGTATCTTATTTTTTAAACGATTTTTCTATCTTATATCATAAGGGCAATAATTTGGATTTTTTTTTAAAAATTTAAGTAGTTCAATTTTTTTTAATTAGATTAGATCCCTTTTGCTTTTTTGATAGATAATCTTTTCCAATTTAGAGTGTGAGCATAAGATAGAAAAATTATTTTTTTAAAATTAAAAATATCTCTTTTAAAAAAAAGTAGCTTTAAAAGGAGTACAGTTCTATCATATGTCTTTAGAACATAAGATAAAATCTAATTTGAATTTGGCCAAGAAAATGTATAAAACCACCCCTTATTCATTATTGTTTGCAAATAATCACCCCTTATTAAAAAATGTCAAATAACCACCCGTTAAATATAGGTTTGTTGCAACTAACCATCCATACCCTTTTCTTGTTAAATTTCACTTAATTTAATATGAAAATACAATTATACCCCTATTATTTAATGTTTCTTTTTTAGTAAAAAAGACAGTTATACTTCTCTCTGTTGCTTGATTTTTCAGGTATTACAATTAGACCTGTCAAACGGGTCATTCGGTTCGGGTCACTTCGGGTCTCGGGTAAAACGAGTTCCGGGTATATATAGGTTGACTCGAACCCGGGTTTGACTGGGTTTCGGGTCATTTCAGGTCGATTTCGGATTTTGTCAAAAAAAAATTTTAATTAAGAAAATCATGATTTGATAATTTTGTACAATTTTAAAATTCTAAAACTAAAGACGATGTTCATATAGTGCTTGTAATTATATACTATATATGATCTAAAATATTTCATTTTTATTATTTCTCGTAATTTTTTAATAAAATGTAATAATATATTAATATCAATTTTTGTTTAAAAAAATTAAAATTTTTGATATTTATATATTATTGCATCTTATTAAAAAAATATGATTTTTATTATTTCATGTAATTTTTAATATAGTGTAATAATATATAAAATATCAAAATATCAAAATTTTTATCTTCTTAAACATAGAATTATTTTAATATTTTTTAGAATTTTTATCTTCTTAAACAAATGTGTTGAAAAATAAAAAATCAAATACTATCGATCGAACGGAGTATTACACAATACAAATAAATATAAAAGTTAATTTGAAACTGAAATATCAAGTGATTATAATTATAAAATGTAATAAATTGGAATCTCCATAAAAAAATTTTAATCATATATAATTATAAATATATCGGGTCAATCGGGTAAATCAGATCAAAATTACCGGATCAGTCGGATCACCAGGTCGAAATCTAAATTACCCGGAAAATTTTAGAGTTTTCGAGTATAATTGTCTTTTTATATTAAATTAAGTGGTGGTTATTTGCAAAAAAAAACCAATGAATAATGAGTGGTTTTATGCATTTTCGCTAGAAAAGGAGTATTTGATTAACAGTGCAGTAATTATGACCAGAAAGAAGATTTAAGTATAATATCCTGCAGCTTCCAGGCCAGGGTGAGGACAAGGCGATAATATCTTTCTTCTTTGTAGGGTACCCTCTTGAAATTCCGGTTTTACCCTTAAAGTAGGCCCTCTCTCACACACACTTGTTGGTCGGCCCCACCCTTTGTCAGGTATCCCATCGTAAAGTAGGTGGGACCCACCCTAAGCCTTCCAGAACTAAAAGCTCAGTCGAGTAGGACATACATGTCACATGTGTATGTGTTCTACTTCCTCCCCCTTTTCACCCCTTCTTCTTTACGGAATTACATTATTTTGCTCTTCTTATTTACTGCCCCTTACTTTAGGCACATCTCCCCATTTATATTTGGGTAAATTACCTAAAACCACCCTTATAATCTTCAAACCCTGCTCTGTAACATAGTACATTTTATAAACTTCAAATCCTGCTCTAAAAGGTGAAATCGCTCACCTCGAACGTGCCTCACCCTCGGTCCGACGTAGATTGTGAAAGAAGGTAAACCATGGAGATTCAACTGATAACAAGGATTTGGGACCAATGCTCACTGCGCACAAAGACCCACATTTTTTATTTAACATTTTATACATATAAAAATTATAGCGAGTGGTTCTTTAAAAGAATTTCAAATTTATGGGTGACTTTGTGAAGAAAAAAACTATTTTAAGAATGAATTTATGTAATTTATAAATTAAATTTCCATATAATTAGTTTGGTGGTGATGTTGCGTTCATATGGAGGCGGTTTGTACTCGTTTTGTTGAATGCATGGTCAAATTTTATTAATCTTCAAACCTAAATAAGTTGTGAATACCTTGTTTCTATTTGACACCATTTGCAAAAGAGAAAAGTGGGCTTCATTTCGCGAGGAACTTAATTAAATAATTTATCGTTTTATAACAATGTCTTTTATAGATTAATTAAGGTGGGTTTATACATATGGATGAGGTCCATGACTATGAGGATAACTCATATTTGTAACAAACTCCGGACAAATGACTAAGTCGGTAAAACCATCAATGGTAAAAAGTACGGAATTTTCGTCAAATGCCCCTGAGGTTAAGGCTAATTCACGCGGTGTATAAAAGTTTGACATATTTTTCCAGATGCCCTTGAGGTTTTTATTTTTTTCGTCAAATACCCCTGAGGTTTCCATTTTTTCGCCAAATGACACTCTGTCGAATTTGTTAATGTTTTTGATTGAAAATTAGTACAATTCCCGCAATATGACGCATATTTTTCTTTTTAGACAATGAAAATAAAATTTTCTAAGTATAAAAAATTACTATGATAAATTTAAATAAAATATTATCAACCGTTAACATAAAATACAAAACAAATAGATTTGACAATTAAGTAAAAAATGATAAAAATATTTATGAAAAATGTGTAAAAATTACACAAGTTTAAGATTTAAGTAAAATATGTTGATTGTGTTAAAATCCTAAAATAAATGTTGTTATAACACCTAATAAAAACGCTTATTGATTAATATTTAGATATAACTAGATTGATTAAAGAAACGTGAACAAATTTCATTAGTTTGATTTTTTTTCAAGATTTAGTTGATTGGGAGGAAATTGTGAAATTAAAATAATTATGTCATATAAGCAAAAATATTTGTCATTTAACAATTAAAATAGATAAATCTCATTGGTTAAAAAATGTTTAAAATTTTTATTATTTGAAAATGTATGTAGATTAGGTTGATTGTGTGAAATTCCAAAAATTAAGATTATTATATAAAAAAAATAGTTTTCATTATACACACACAAAGAGAGAGATTACTTGCTTTCGGAAAAAAAGAATTCGTATATTTGGAAATATGTATTTTTTATATAAAAAAAAGTTTTGAATTAATCTCATTGTTTAAACAAATAGCATGAAATGATATTGTGTAATTAATACATAATGAAATAATATTGTATAATTAATTTAAAATTTATCAAAAAAAAGTTTTGAATTAATTCCATTGGTTAAAAAATGTAATATGAACTGGTATTGTTCAAATAATATTAGATAATTTAATTACCATAATTAAATAATATTGTGCAAATAATACCTTACAAAAATAATAATGAAATAATATTTCTTTTTTTTTATTTTCAATAAAAAACGCGCTAACAAATTCGACAGAGGGGCATTTGGCGAAAAAATGAAAACCTCAGGGGTATTTGGCGAAAAAAATGGAAACCTCGGCGGCATCTAGCGAAATATGTCAAACTTTTGTACACCACGCGAATTAGTCTTAAACTCATGGATATTTGGCGAAAATTCCGTAAAAAGTAATATAAGACTTAATTTTTCAACTTGTTATTATTCACAAGAGTCAAAATCTGAGGTTTCCACTTAGTTCCACAGGGATCTCTCATCCCTGCATTGCCTCTACCAACTGATGGATGAGGTGCCTCACACTGCTTCGGTTCTTTCATCATTTGCTAGTCTTTGCCTTTATTTGCACTCTTGTAATTTGCCGACTCTGCCTTATTGTTGGTTTATGTCTTTAGCTTATTTTGACGGTTTATCCGTCGCCAAGTTCTTCGGCCTATCAACCCCCGGGCCTGTTCGGGCGTCGAATTCTTACTTAATCAAAAAAAAAAAAAAAAAAAAAAAACAAGACAACTCTAAAGAGAATTACGATTGTGCTCTTGGAGCACTTCCTAATTCCAATAGTTTTTATATAATTTCTCTATTATAAAGAAATAGAATTCAATATAAGTAAAAAAATTGATCCGACTCCGGTAGATTCTTTAATTTGAATATTTTAGTATACTTTTTAAAAATCCTCTATAAAATAGTAATATAGAATGTACGTTGCAAATTTGGAGATTTTAGTTCTCTCTCATCAAAATCCCGATTCAAGAAAACTTCAATTTAGGGAATCTGTTGGAATAAAACATCAAAATCTCTAGTACTTGAGCTGGATTGTGCACGTGCCTATAAGATTCTAATTAAACCAGGAGGAAGCCCCCTATGCCCAACACATCCTAGCCCCTTGCAATACGGGAGCCTACTAAGGGTTGGGAGCTGGGAGGTAGTGATATCCGACAAGCACGCCGACAAGCGAACAAGGAGGATGTGCTAGCAAACAAGGGGATCGAGCTCGAGCTCATACTCGGCTTATTTATAAAATGAACGAGCTCGAACTGAGCTTTTATCAAATCGAGCCCGAACCCAGCTCGAGCTACTCGGCTCATATCACCCGAACTTATGGGGATTTCTACATAATTTAAATAAAAGTATGGGGCACTAGCCCCTGTTTAACCAAAAATAATAATTTAGATGAGTGATTGGAAATATTCTTATAATGTTTATAGATAGATTTCATAAATATGTTGTCAAAAGCCAAAATTAAGATTAAAAAAAAAATGACTTGTTTTGAAGTTTTAGGTTATCACTCTATTTAAAATATCAAAAGTTGGTTATCACATAGAATATGTGAAAGCCTTTACTCTAAAATTTGAATTGTATTCGAACAAAACATAGTTTTACCACTTTGAAAGTTGTCAAAACAGAAATAATTCGCATACTATTCGAATGAAAAAAGAAATTGTCATACGAATATAATTCCATAAAAGGAATGTTCATATAAAGTCTCTCTTATGCTCAATGTATATATGCGGATCGATCACTAGTAACACAAATGGGAAAGCACCAATCTTAGATTAAGTGACATTTTTTTTATTTTTATACAGGCAGATCGAAGAACTCATGGTTTTCCCAAAATAGTGCTAATTGTGTACACAAATGGAAATTGAGGCACACTTGAAGAATGCATCAAGTGTAGTTTTTTTCAGCTCATTAAATGAAAAAAGTTGTATTCAAACTTTACTATTCAAGGGCTTCTATTTTGAAATCATTGCTATACATCTCTCACTTTCCTCAAGAGTGTTTCTTCCCCTCTATGGTAAGTTTGTATACAATGAAACCTATATTGTGTGATACTGTGATTGGTTTATTTATGGAAATACGCCTACCAATAGATGTATTAAAATAGAATATCTAATATTAACTTAATTAAGACATACTCCGGGACAATGTTCTAAAAAACGTTTGGCGGGTGCTTGACGGTAGCGTATGGTTAAGGGTTTAGGTGGGGTGTAGGCAGGGTCTAGGCGGATTTCATGGTGGGTCTTTGTGATCTAGGCGGGTTTTGACGACTTTGATGGCCTTGGCGACGGGGCGAGGTTAAGGGTTTAGGCGGAGGTCTAAACCTTGATGACCTTAAAGGGTTTTTTAGAACAGTGCTCTGGGATATAAGATTTCCTAGAAAGATTTTTTTTATCATGAAAATATTCAAAATATCAAACAACGACTACAATGTTTTTTCTAATCTATACTCTTGAGACATAGATAAAGGATCTATATTAAGAAATATCTTTTAAATATTAATTATTTTTAGCCATATTTTTAAATAGATTTCTTAGGGCCAATTGAGTGAAATTTATGGTCTAACCATCATAAACAAAATGGAATAATAGTTTTTCTAATCTACGTTCGACCTCTAAAAGATACAGGTATGAAGTTTAACAAACGATAATTACGATGGAAGTATTCTGACGTTTTTCCCCTTAAAAATATGAATAAATACATTAAATAGACGAAGAAAAACACTAACAAAATAAGGATAGAAAATGCAATATAATCAGCATTGAATCAATATAAAACTTGTTATACTCTTAACATATAATGATATATAACCATAATTTTTTTAAAGTTGTGTAACTTCTTACCAAATGGTCGAATTGAGTAATATATCCTCTTGAGATGAATTATATTATGTGAATGTCAATCTAAGTAAAATCTAAAAGCATTATAGTTATTGAAATAAAATTAAAGCGATGAATATATCTTTAATTTTCAAACATTCATAGCTTTTTTACTCAACTATCGAAATAGAACCTATTATATATCAAAACAAAACTATCGATGAGAAAAATACACATAGATAGTTCGTCAAATGAGAAAGGGGAGCACGTAGACCTGTCAAACGGGTTATTCGGGTCGGGTCGGGACACTTCGGGTCTCGGGTAAAACGGGTTCCGGGTATTTTGGGTTGTCTAGAACCCGGGTTTGACCGGGTTTCGGGTCGATTTCGGGTTTGTCAATTTTTTCTTTTTTTAAATTAAAAAAATGACGATTTGATAATTTTGCAATAAATTTTAATTATATATAAAAAAAATTAATTATAAATCAACCGGGTCAATCGGGTAAATCGGGTCAAAATTACCGGGTCAATCGGGTCACCGGGTCGAAACCTAGATTACCCGGAAAATTTCCGGTTTTTCGGGTTCGGGTCGAAAAAAAATTCCGGGTCAAAATTTTCGAGTCTCGAGTCTTGACCCAAAAAATTTCGGGCGGTCGGGTCGGGTTATATTTTGACAGGTCTAGGAGCACGTGCTCTCCCATGCCCCCTTGCTCCACCACTGCCAATGCCATCCTTTGAACCAATCATCGATTGGTTTAACATGTACTCCTTTCGTTAATCAAAACTTGTTGTTTTAGAGATGAAATCTTGTTAAGGAAAACATGTCATTTTTGATATTTTGGTATTCACTTTACAAAGTTGTCATTGTCATAATTATGGAGATGTTAGTTGTAGTTTTCGAGAAAGTGAAAAGGTAGAGTAATAATTAAGAGTATAAGTGTATTTTTGTTTGCTTACTTGAAAAATGTGAAAATTTCTAAAATGATAGTAAGTTTTTCTTAACGGAGGGTGTATTAATTGAGAGATTGGTTTTAGGTGGGTTTCCTTTCCCCTAAATGGGGCCAAAGTATATGATTCAAGCGTAGAGCCCGATCGAATCACCTAAATAAAAAGACATTTAATTTATGGATATTAAATATTGACCAATTTTTTTTAGGTCAATGAAAATGAAAATCGAACGGAGATACCAAACGGAGTGGTGGTATGCACCTGTCACAAGTGCTATCGGACGGATTCTTGATCCGTTTCACCTATAGTTTGATATCTGTCCAGTAATCATTGACGTTATAAAAAAAAATACACGGACGGATCTAGGATTCATCCTGGTATTATTTTGTGACTTTCTTTCTTTTATATTTTTTCAAAAAACATATCAAGGACAGATCATGGATCATGAAATTTTTTATTTTTATTTTACAGCAGATGGATCCTAGATCCTCCCGTATTTTTTTTTTTTACAATTTACAATGATTACCAAATGTCAAATTATAGTAAAAACGGATCTATGATTCGTCTGTTTGAGTGCATATATCACCTGTATCCGGTGGAGACACCACAATCCATACCAAAATAGGAGAGATGGTGAATTGAGGTGTCATTACATGATTGTCACTGCCACTAAGATATTTGCTGCACCTCTCTCAATTGAAGAAAGAGAGTGGGGCCCATAAGAGAGGCCCACCTATATATCTGGGGAAAAGGGCCAATAAAGGCAATCGAGTGCCGGTGGTCCTTGCCTTAGTTACTCTCTACTCTCTACTCTCTAGTCTCTAGCAATGAGGATTGGATTTTATGTAAAAAAATTAAATGTAAGAGGAGCTTTCCCCAAATCTCTGCAGTGGCCAATCTCTAAAAAAGCTCATATTTTGGAGACTCTATGGGAGTCTATGGAAATGCCTGACACAGTTGAATGAATTGCAACCACTGCAAGGAGAAACTGTATTTGTGTACAATTATGAACAAACCAAGATAACCCAACTATGCAAGGGTATGTTTGGCATGTCCCGATTCAAATCTGGATGAAATTCTTCATCAATATTTATGGAAGATTCAATTTTTATCCTTTTATGGATAGATTAAATAAGTAACATTTTATTTTCATAACTTTTTCCAAATTGTATTTTATCAGAAATAGCAAAAAACTTTACCAAATGTGCCCTAACTCGACAGGTCGATTATCACCGGTTCTTCCTGGATAGGGAGCAAGAGCAAGGGTATGAAATTGAGAAAATGGTGTTCAATATCCCCACAAATCAGAGAAAAAGGGGAAAAGCATATCTCAGATGCTAGCCCAAAGAAATAGGCATCAAAAGAGAAAGCAAACAACAGTCTTTTTGCACTGCTAACAAATTGGATAAGATTCACTTCCACATTTCCAATGCACTAGCAACAATCAGCCTTAATTTTTTTTCCCTGTTCTATTTGTCAGGCGAAGGGGGTTGAATAATAAGGAAAAAAAATCAATCCTAATCGTCGTCATCGCCCTCTATTTTCTATACAAGGGAGTAGGAAAGTGGAGGATCAAGCTTTTAATGTGGCTGTAGCTAGATGCTGTGATGCATAGGATATCCTCAGATCACCGTACCCCCACAGCACCTCGGAACTGACGAGGATCAATGATATCTCGCTATCCCAGGCGTGTGTAACAATGTGGCAGTATTCAATTCTTATATGCCAGTTTCTTCTTCTTTGATGCTGCAACTAGTTCTGCCTCTTGCCGCTGCTTGAGAAAATCTTGAGCAATCGAATTGATGATCTTGAAAAAGAAATTGATGAGCACGAGCCATATAACTGTGTTCCATATTGAACCAAACGAGAGGCGCCACTTTTGCCCCTGAGAACAATTCCGTCAATAGATGGAAATACCATCAGGAAAGCATATTCTAACCAAATGCTCTAGTATGCATAATTGTATTTCTTTGACAAAGATATCTTATAGATGGTGTAAGACAAATTAAAGAGCCTTTCCATTTGACAGTCAGAAAACATTACCAATGTAAACATGTTAAGCAAAAGAAAACACTAGAACTGGGAAGTACCTCACTATCAGGAGGCCCTGGAGGAGCGCCTGTCAGATACTTATCCTTGACGGCATGCAGTTTAACTACCATACTTGGCAGTACTGAGGACATACCAGGTATAAAATTTAGCATCCAAATCAGCTCATTCTCCACCCAATGTAGAAGCTGGTTGTTGCAAATTGCAATGATAAAAATTGTCTGCGGTGAAAACCATTGCCATGGTTCAAAAGAGAAGCTCATCAGTTTGAATGCCAGATTCGTTCAAAAGATTAAGGGTTATATAATTAACAGCAATACAAATCAAGAATCACACATCCACAGCATGCATAGTGAAAATACCATTTTGAGGTGTCATCTTGAGAGACTTTACCAACCTGAATGTGGGTCTTCACCAGTGCCTTCCCTATCAAGGTTGCAACGAAGAATTCCCAAAAAGAAATCCCAAATTGCCCACACATAATGCCAGCAAGATCAAATAGTGGGTTTGGAACCTGTTGCACAATGGTGGTCACAGAATTAGAAGCAATGCGTTGAAAATTTTCATATTTGTGGGAACTATAGGTAAGTTTGTTTGGCATGAAATAAACTAGTTTTTTTTTTTAAAAAAAATAAATTATTTGTCATCCCGAGAAAAGAATACACTCAAAACAATTTTTAACTGATTTGAAGATAAAAATCCAATTTTCGACTTCAATGAGTTCATAAACCACCTGCCAAAGATACCGGTCCCTATATCTACTTAGTCATTATCACTTATCAGAAGTATCTCCCAAGGTAGGACCACAGCATATACTTTATCATGGAGATATGCCATAAGAATATTCAAGACTGCTTTACATGTGCATATCGGAAAAAGGATGCACATTTTAAAAAAAGTGGCCATTGTGATAATATCAAGCCCAGAAGAGAATAAACCATCATTTTCTCTGTACTGTTTTCATTTGGATTAAAAAAATTCAGAACCATTCACTTTTCCAAAGAAAACAAATATTGCATTTGAGCTGCTACCACATATTGAAAGCAAATAGGTTTGTGAAAAATAGTGGAGTTCATTAATAGAGATATTTCCAAAGATCTACATCAAATATGAGCTAGCTTTGAACTTCAATATACTAGGAATTATTTTTCTCCTTACCTCCATCCCCAATTCAATCAACTATTACAGAAGTTTAAAACTAACACAAGAAAGAACATATGCAAGTGTTCCTAGCTTTTGAAACAATGAAGCCCTGTACAAATTAGTCTAAAATGATTCTACAACCCACAAATTTAACATAAAAGGGGGAAGCATCTGAACTAACCGATGCAAGAAGTAATATGGTGCCAAAGTTCAAAAACTGTGCATGTGACATGAGCCAGTTTTTCATTTTGTTGAAACGGGCATCCATGTTTCCACTATTATCAGCTACAGAAGCATCCATCTTTTCCATAGAATCCAGTCCACTACAAGACAACCTTGCTGCACAACATAATTAGACTTATTAAAAGCTAGATAGACATACAAACATTAAACTTCCACTAGAACAACTATACAAGCATAATACACAAAAAACAGAAACTGATAATAATAATAATAACAGTAGTAATTTCAAAGTGAACCACTAGATATGATTCATAAACAACAAAAAGCTTGTCAAGGCCTTTAGTACCTATAATTTAGTAAGGAAGATTTGAGGTGCAAGAGTGAAGCCCACTGTAACAAACTAGTTTTTAAAGGGTAGGTGTGCGCCTCAAATTGAATTGAGGTGTGATTATAAGGTTGAGAAGCACTACTTATACCAACAACTCAGAGCTCTACTATTTAGGGTCTAACAAGGTCATTGCACCCAAAATGGCTTGGTAAGTACTCCTTCTGATGGGTAATATAAGGCATTTGAATTCGGCACCCATTTTAAGGAACTAAAAACTATATAAAATAATAATTTTTTCTAATCATTTTTTTTTCACAATTAATAGTAATAAGTATTAAATTGTAAAAAAGAAAAGAAAAGAAAAGAGTTAATATTTTATATAGTTTTTAACTTCTTGAAATGCATGCCAAAATGCCAAACGCCTTGTATTACCGATCGGAGGGAGTATAACATATTCACACAAGGCACATGCCTCCACAGAGAGCTCACTTTGAGCCAAAATCTTTGTTCGCCATTTGGGCCTGATGGGTGATGATGATGCACATCAATGGTTTTAGTGAGGAGACTGCAAAGTATACAGATTTGAGGAAGTATATGGGTCATCCAAATTAGATATGAGGGTATTTAAAATGGTCTTATGAAGTTGAGGAATACAAACCACATAAAAAAGACCTCTTCCCTTCAGGCTTATGTTAGGACAATGGGCATGAAAGGCGTAGTATAGGCTAGCAACTCAGGATTACACCACATATATAGCCTAGGATAGGTGCACTGAATAAAATGACTTTACTGTAAGCTTTAAAAAAAATCCACCAACTGCTGATCAAGCAAACTGCATTTTTCTAACCATGTTTCTGGCTTTTGAAGAAACAAGGCTGCAAAGGAACGGCAAAGTTGATAGCTTCGGGGAGGGGGGATACAGTATTAGCTAAAAGGTTAATGCTGAGACACAATGCCTATGGAAACACTGGTTATTAAGGGAAACATCCAGAATATAATTCAAGAGCATGTATTGTAGGCCAACAACTAAACTTGACAGATAGTATGAGCATGGATAAACAAAAAAATAATTCATGATATTAATAACACAAGAAATTATAAAAATGGAATGGTTTAAATATACAACCTGCTCTTGAGATAAAATATGGCGGGAGTTCTCCCAGCGCAGTTCCAAGACCCCACAATACAGCCTCCAACTGGACTTGGGGCAAGATGCTGGTAAGAGGAACATGCGAACCATGATTTGATTCAAACAATGGGGGCCCAAACTCGGAGCAGTCCTTGTCAAGCCATGAAGAGCCACGGTTAAATTGTATTGTATCATAGGAAGCACTTTTTAGATCAACTCGACCACATTGCATTGTCTTTATGGTGAAGAGAGCAATGTGAGGACCAAGATACAAAACAAATGTATGCAAACCAGAGCCTGCCATAACATGAGAAGAAACAAGGTAAGCAAATCCAGTAGGGAAAGTACATATTAAATTTCACTTATCGTTAGATATCATCTATTCACATGACAAATTTTTTAAAGGAAAACTACCAAAAGAAGGGGGGAAAATCAACTATATCCCTGATGCAATACTATTTTGTGCAATCATCATATATGCACAGTTCTAAAACATTCCAACTGTCCTCAACTCTCCTGAACTTGAGTAACAGCAACGCTACGACAAATTTGCTGCATATACGATGGGAGATGCTTTCCTAACAATCTAAAAACTGAAAGAATAAATCTATTACGTAAAATCTACAGGTGTTAATAAATGACATAATACATTATCAGATATGGTTCCATAACAATATTCACAAAATAAATATTCATACCAAGACCAATGGATGATGCTACACCAAGCGCAGTCCACCACAACACAAACTGGCCATAATGAAGGAGCTCCTGAATGTGCTGTAAGAGAAGAAAAACTAGATTCTTCAACGACACTAAACCATAAATTGCCCAATGTTAAAGTGACTAAGCCGCTCCTTTGTTACATGCACTATAGTGGTGATAATAAGGAATATCACTGATCATGTTAAGATCGAAATTCAAAGTCCCAGTTTTAAGTTTACAATATTGCTAGAAGAAAGCTTCAAATAAAAGGTACCTCTTCACGAGTGCCTCCGATACTAGCAAGACAAACTCCCAAACATGCTAAAATGATAAACACCACCAAAAGCCAACAACCTTTTGACAGCAGATAAGGAGCTACTCGCTTGCAATACTGAATAATTGCCAAATTAAAAAACTTTAATGTCCTCAAGGGTTGTGATATAAGAGTCAAACTTTCTAGCTCCTGTTGATGCTTTTGACGAAGTCCTGGAAGAGGCATTGTCATATTACATATTAGAAAAATGCATTTGGCATGCCCTTTTGTATTTTGCAGTAATAATGTCAGTAACTTCTCTATGCTTAAGGCATTAGTTTAACCCTCTCTCAGAAGTTGCTCAACTATTTTCATGCAACTCAGAGAATAAAAATCCCAGCTCCTTAATTAAGCTATACTATCCGAATGGAGAAATACATGGCAGATTTTTCCTCTCAGAGTATGTAAAACATATTTTAAAACATTCCCACTATTTAGTCATAAACAAAAAATTCCATGGTTGGCATACTAGCGTTTAAAATTTCATAGCACTCAATTAATCAAATAGTTACACTCGCTCCCTAAAAATGCAGTGTTAGTGTGCGCATTGTAGGCAAGGAGAAGGTAGTTTTGTGGGTGACAAGTCACAGGAGATGGAAGAATAGCAAACAGATGATTTGGGAGAAATTAAATTACTTGCTATGATAAAAATCAGAGCACTCTAATGCCACCACCTTTTTCCTGGTGACTTTTTTTTTTTGTCTCTTGGAACCTTGGAAACACTTACTTTAAATCAAAATCAAAACTTAGATAGTCATTTTGCAGAATATATAGATATATGGGCCAGCAAAACTAACATTCCCAGTCCAACTTGAAAAAATAACTACTGACAAACTATATCCAAATCCCTCCTCTATGAGAACATTGCAGACTATCTTACAACAATCTAGTCTACATTTCACACGCCTTTTAATCACACCACTCCGTCTCAGTTGCTGCTTATAAAGAAGTCCACAGGCCATTCTCATCCACATTGCTAATTCTGCCAACTAATTACCTTTTTCATTTTATTTTTTCCAGGGGAGGGGGTAATCCAATCATAACTTCAATCACTAATATTCAATATTCACGCACAAAGCCTCCATCCATACACTCATACAGTCGAATTTATTGGCGAAATCATAATAAAGATTAGCACGACAGGAACACATTCAAAATCAAAATACGAAGTTAATAACCCTGGATCAGTCGCTAATGAATACCCCCATTCAAACTTTCCAGGAAAAAATAGCATCCCTCAACACAACAATCTAACGAACGAACGAACCAACGCAAAATCGGACCACAAAAAAAAAAGAAAAAGAAAAAAGTAAGGAACCTGAGAAGAAGGAGCCTCCATTTGTGGAAGAAGTAGAAGCAGAAGAAAAGGAGGAGGACTTTGATTTCTTCTTGGACCTCATTTGCGAAGCGGAACAAAGAAGAAGCCCCCTTCAGAATCCGTTGTCAAGCAGAAGCACCAAACACAGATGCAGAGGGCATCGCATGGGGAAACGATGGGAGGGAGGAAAGGAAACCCTAGAAATTGAATCGAAGAAATCGGATTCGAGGGAGGATTGGAGAGAGAGAGAAAAAGGACAAAGGAAGACTCTGGTATGGAACAGAAATTTGTATGGAGGAAGGACGGATCTAAACCATCTCTGATCTTTCGTCTTGAGCTCCCATTTACAATTACATTACAATGGAATTTTATTACGTATTTCTGTTCTCCCTTTGCTTTTATTTCCTTCTTTGCACTATTATGAAATTTGTGTACGAGAATACGAATATTGTGGCGTTTATATGAAATTGATGTTATTTACTGTATTTTTTATTTGTGTAGATTTTGTTTTGTGTACGGAAAATACGTTAATAAGTCCCAGTCGGGCGGCTCATTGGTAGGGAGTAAGGGGTGAGTCAGAAGGTCTCGGGTTCGATCCCTACCTCCGCCCCTTTCCTTGGATGAAAATCCAAGGTTTCCCTATCAGTGGGTCGAGTCGGTTTACCCGGTGCGTGGCTCTTGCCGGCTGGGTCACATGCCCGGGGTTTGCCACCAAAGGTGGGCTCCTCGTCATAAAAAAAAAATATGTAACCCTATCAGTGGGTCGAGTCGGTTTACCCGGTGCGTGGCTCTTGCCGGCTGGGTCACATGCCCGGGGTTTGCCACCAAAGGTGGGCACCTCGTCATAAAAAAAATACGTTAATAATTACATATTTATCGATTAATATTTTTGATAAGTATGACTATGAAATATTATTTATTTATATTTTTCAATTAACTAAAATATTTAAAGATAGATCGTGACTTATATAATTTTCTATAAATTATAACAACATATGGTTTTATTAATTTTTTCCCCTAGAATCAACCACTACGCGTCACATAGGATGCTTTTTCTAGAATCAATCACAACGCGGCACATAGAACACCATGCATCGATTTTAGTGTATGTATATAAAGTATAGATGTATATAGATAGATAGATAGATAGAAAGATTATAGATAGATACGAGAGCGAGTATAAATAATAACATATTCGTATATTTATATTTACATCATATTCATATTCAAATAATCTAATATACTACCTCCGTTCAGAAATAAGTAATGTTTGAATTTTGGCACGTTTTTTAAGGAGTTAAAAACTATATAAAATATAAAGTTTCTAATTGATTTTTTTTATATAATTTTATACATATTAGTTATAAGTTTAAAATTATTTTAAAAATTAATAAAAAAGTTAATATTTTATATAGTTTTTAGCTCTTTAAAAAACGTGTCAAAAAGTCAAACGACACTTATTAATGAACGGAGGGAGTACATTATAAAAAAAACCAATATACATATATTCATTTTAACACAAAATTCATTACAGTATAATGCAAAGTTAAGTCACTATGCATCTACCCTATAAAAAAAACCCTATTTTCCGTTGTACGCGCCTCCAATTATCCCCAAATCTGTAGATCCAATTCAAACCATATCTACATTCTCTTCTTCCCAAATCCAAAATTAAAGAAATGAATTGGCTTTGCTCACACAAAGCCGCCTAATCGTGGTGTATACCTTTGTTCGGTTGTCAATGCTGCGGTGATTTTGATTTTTGTTGTGACTTATAATGTACTCAGTTACATCTCCACCTTCAAATTACTTACTGACCGCTTGATTCCCAAAAGCTTTGATCTGCAACAATTCGAGTAAGAAGGCTAGGTTTCGATACATTTTAAGCCTCCGACCTTGAGAACAAGGTTGGATTTTTGGCGATGATGATTGTGTTGTCGCTTACTTGGTTTCGCTGTTGGAAATAGACTAGTAGATCAACCTTTGCAACTGGCTAATCTGGTTTTTTCCGAACACATTGCTGTAAGATCACGAGATTAATGTAAAGTCCTCCCTAAGGGTTTCATTCATTAGACAAAGATATATATAGGTTACAAGGTATTGGGCCTTTGGGCCCACTATACAATATGAGACCTATGTAATCTATCAAACCCTCGTAGTTGAAAGTGGAGGGTCCCATACAGTGAGACTGGACCGAAAATCGAGGAACAACTGCTGAGGTAAACCCTTGGTGAAGATATCAGCGTACTGATAGGAGGACGGGACATGAAGAACACGAACATGTCCAAGAGGAACCTTGTCCCGAACGAAGTGGAGATCGAGCTCAATGTGCTTCGTTCGCTGATGCTGGATTGGGTTGCTGGCCAGATAGACGGCGGAGACGTTGTCGGTGTAGACCAGGGTGGCCTTCTAAAGAGGGCAGCAGAGCTCAAGAAGGAGATTGCGCAGCCAAGAGCACTCGGAGAAAACGTTGGCGACACCTTTGTACTCTGCCTCGGCGCTACAGCGAGACACAGTAGCTAGGCGTGGAGCGACGTGTGTCAGGACAACCACCCCAATCCGTATCAGTGTAAGCGACGAGTTCAAGCCGAGAGGAAGGGGTGATTGTGGTGCCCAACTCGAGGGTACCGCTGATGTACCGGATGATCCGCTTCAAGGCCTGAAAGTGCGGTTCCCTGGGCGCATGCATGAACAGGCAGATCTGCTGAACGGCGTAACAGATGTCTGGCCTAGTGAACGTAAGATACTACAAAGCACCGGCGAGGCTCCGGTACAACTTTGGATCATCAAACAGAGGACCAAAGTGAGCACTGAGCTTGTTGGAAGTATCCACATGGGTGGCAACAGGCTTGCAGTTACTCATCTTGGCCCGAGCGACAATCTCGGCAGCATACCTACTCTGAGAGAGAAATAACCCAGACGTATGATGCTGCACAACGACACCCAAGAAGTAGGACAACGGACCCATATCTGTCATGGCGAACTCGGCACTCAACTGAGAAATAATAGACGTCCGAAGAGCATCAGAAGAGGCGGTGAGGATGATGTCATCGACATATAGTAACAGAAAGGCCATGTCTGTGCCTCCGCGATAGATAAACATAGACGTATTTGAGCGGACGCCAACGAAGCCCAAGCGTAAAAGATGAGAAGCAAAGCGCTGGAACCAAGCCCGCGGAGCCTGTTTCAGACCATACAAAGAGCGCTTCAGGAGACACACGTGCTTGGGGCGATCAGTATCAGCGAACCCCGACGGCTGAAACATGTAAACTATCTCATTCAGATGGCCATGCAGAAAGCCGTTCTTGACATCCAGCTGATGAATGGCCCACTGTCGCGACAACGCTAACTTCAACACCACTCGGATAGTGGGAGGCTTCACGGGGATGAATGTCTCATCACAATCAATACCTGCTTGCTAAGATCGACCGTTGACCACAAGGCGAGCTTTGTAGCGCTCTAACGTCCCATCGGAGCAGAACTTGTGGCGGAAGAGCCACATGCATCGAATGACGTTCACCTCAGGACGGCGAGGAACCAGAACCCAAGTACCATTCCTTGTAAGGGCCCTGTATTCGTCGAGCATAGCCGCCTGCCAATTCGGGTCGAGGAGGGCTATTTTGTGGGATGTGGGGATAGGGGAAAGGGAGGTCGGGGGTGAGGCAGTAGGTGGGTGGGATTCGGTGGGGACGACAGTAGAGGGTGCGGCGGGTGCAACAAAAAGTTGCGCCCGCATCAGATTGATGTGATGCGGCCGCGACATGATGCTGCGGTCGCGGCATCGGGTGTGATCGGGGGGGGGGGGGGGGGCAGCTGGGAGGACGCAGGGAATTGGTTGGCGGGGTTATGTGTGGCATTCATGGAGACGATCTGACGAGGTCTGAAAACACCGGTGATGCTGCGGGTTTGCGGTCTAGTGGTAGTAGGAGTAGGTGGCGGTGGGGGTGGTGTAGGGGGAGAGGCAGGAGCACCGGGAGAGCTCTGGGAAAGGAGAAAGCGAGGGAAGAAAGACTCTGACTCAGACTGAGACACAGGAGGTGTGGAAGAGGGGAGAGGAGGAGAAGAAAAGGGAAAGCGAGACTCATCAAAAGTGACATGACGGGACACAATAAGCTTATGGGTCTTGACATCGAGGCAAAGGTAACCGCGATTATCAGACGGATAGCCTAGGAAGACACATGGAGTGGAGCGCGGGTGAAGCTTGTGAGGTGCGGTGGAGGACTGGTTTGGGAATCACAAGCACCCAAAAGTACAAAGGTGATCATACCTAGGCAAGGTGCAATAAAGTGCCTGAGTTGGCGAGCGATGGTGTAGGGTAGTAGATGGTAGAATGTTGAGGAGATAGCATGTGGTTGATAAGGTGCGAGGCCAATAGGAAAGGGGAATGGATGCGTGGAAGAGGAGAGAGCGCATCATGTTGGTAATGGTTCTGATGATTCGTTCAGCCTTGCCATTCTGCTGGGAAGTATAGGGGCAAGACAAGCGATAGGAGATCCTATTTGTGGTGAAGAAAGAGTGAAAGTCTTTGTTGTCAAATTCACGGCCATTGTCACATTGGAAACATTTGATGGATGTGTGAAATTGTGTTTTGATGTAGGCATGGAATTTGGCAAAGACAGGAAACACTTGGGACTTAAAATGCAACGGAAAGACCCATAAGAAATGCGTGTAATCATCAAGAAACGAAAGGTAGTACTTGTGACCCTCCTCGCTAGGCACAGGAGAGGTCCAAATGTCTCTATGAATGATATCAAAAGGAGTAAGGGTGGAGTTCAAAGACTGTTGGAACGGCAATCGGGCATGTTTGCCTAGCTGGCAGGAAGAGCATAAGCTAGAGCGTAGGTCTTTAGGACAGGTGACAAGACTCTGAGAACGGAGGACATCTAGAACGGAAGCATTAGGATGGCCCAGGTGTGCATGCCACAGGCTGGACGATGATGCCAAGAGGGCGACCGGGCACGGCTGACTGGACGCAGAAGGTGGTGTGACAGGGTAGAGCTCCCCGGTGCTGTTACATCTCATGCGAGTAACCCCGTAGTAAGATCGTTCACAGAGAAACCAAAGAGATCAAACGCAAGAGAAGCGTTATTGTCAGTAGTGAACCGACGGATAGAGATAAGGTTTTTGACAATCTTTGGGGCAATGAGGACATTTTTAAGGTGTAGTGGGTGGGTTGGGGTCTGTAATTTGGCGTGGCCAATCCCCGAAGTAGCAAGACGACCACCATTGCCGACGATAATAGAGTATGCAGGGCCTTTAAAGGAAATAGATGAGAGGTTACCTGAGGAGTTTGTCATGTGGGAGGTGGCACCAGTGTCCATGTACCAAGAAGAGTCGAGAGATGTCGGTTGCATAGAGGAGAAGGCGTGATGCCCATCAAGCGGAACATAGCCTTGATCAGACGATGTCAGATAGGCCTGAGAACTGGCATGTCGAGGGGCAGGAGAGCCGAAGTGCATCCGATGAGGGTTGAAGCCAGGCACCGGGGACCATCGAGGGGTGGCGTTCCAAGGACAAGGGCCACCAATCCACGTATGTCACGGCCGCTGCTGCTGGCGAAGCTGCTGCTTATGCCGCGGCCGCAGCTAATGTCGGAGGAGAACATTTTTTTTTCCTTTTCCAGAATTATTGGCCGCCTGCCTTAATAAATAATTAACTCATGGCCAAAAGCGAGAATAGTATAAAACAAGGGAAGTTTATGCGATTATGTAAAAAGAGATTGAAAACTCCAATTGCTTCAATGGAGGTTTGCGTACAGCGACGAGGGGAGTAGGGTGAAGGGAGGACCTCGGCGCGGTGACTAGCGGGTGCAAAGCAGCGATTGGGGCGGCGCTCGAGCAGTGGTTGGCGGTGGAAATCGGAGACGGCGCTCGGACATGGATTGTCGTCGACAATCGGAGGCGGCGCTAGGACTGTTTTCCAAGGATGCGGGGTCGAATAGGAACGAGCGTCGCGAGAGGCTCGACCTTCTGTTCTCCGACGAGGCTGCACTGCAGTGGTTCGGCGGCAAGGGCGGCTGAAGCGAGGGCTCGGACTCAGGCCACCGGTGGGCTCGGGCAGTGATCGGAGGCGGATGCGGTTGAATTACGAGGCGAGGAGAGAGAGAGAGAGAGAGAGAGAGAGAGAGAGAGAGAGAGAGAGAGAGAGAGAGAGAGAGAGAGAGAGATCGGCGGCGAGGGGACAACGCCGGCGGCCGAAGATGAGGGGTGGGGCGGGAGGATCAAATTAGGGTTTCGTGAGGAAAAAAAGGCTCTGATACCATGTAAGATCATGAGATTGATGTAAAGTCCTCCTTGAGGGTTTCATTCATTAGACAAAGATATATACTAGGTTACAAGCAGTGTTCTAAAAGGCGCTAGACAAAGATATATACTAGGTTACAAGCAGTGTTCTAAAAGGCGTTAGGCAGTGGGTGGCTGCCTAGCGCCTAGGCGGTGCATAGGCGGACTTAGAAATAACTTGATTATTTCATAATATTTTAATATTTCATACATGTTAATAATTCATATAATATAATAATAATCCATAATATTGCCCATAAACTCAAATTTAGGGTTCCTAATTGACACTAGGATAAATAAACACAACAACACGCATCCCATTGAGTCGATTAGAGAACCGACAGCACTCAGGAGTGCAGTAGCAACAACAATCTAACAAATTAAATAGAGAATACACAATGACAGAGAGAGGATGGTGAGCTACTGGTGCTGCACAGTCACAAATTCACAAATTTTCAATCACAGATTCACAACCGGTGTACACAGTGACATATTCACAAATTAGTTACACAATACACAGATAGAGAGGGCAAAAATCAATAGGTGAGCTGCTGCACAATCAGCCGATGTACACAGTCACAAATTAGACTTCCTAGTTCATATATATAGAGAGAGAGGAGCGTACCTGCCGATGACGACGTGAGGACTGCGGAGTTAGAGAAATTCAAGAGCAGCGTCGGTGAGGACTGCAAAGGAGAGAATCAAGGAACCCAATTGCGAAGAAGGAGACGCAATCCACTTCAATGATGAATGGGTGAAAAAAATTATTATTATTATTAGGCGAAACTAATTAAAATAACCCAACCTTTAAGGGGGTGTTAAAAATATATCTCAACCTTTCAAATGTAAAATAAATATCCCGATCTTTGTAGGTGGTGTTAAAATAATATCACAACAATTTTATCTAAAAAAATGATGACATGGCAAAGAAAAAAAATTTATAAAAGGCAAAACTATTAAAAAAATCAGTATTTAATATGATTTTGTCAAATCATGGGTTCGTTAGATTTTTTTAAAATCAAAACCCGGTTTTCTAAACCCACTAATCAACATTCTTTTTTGTTTCCTTTTTATTTAGGGAAAGAAATAAACATGTTGACCCATAATCAACAACGGCTTCCCTCGGTATCCTTGAACCCTAGCCTATTCATGCACCTGCTTCACTATGATTGATCTCCTTGAACCAAAATCGTCATTGTCTTGAATCATATAGTTGCTTCTCTATTCCCCCGCCTCTCTTATAGATTTACTAGTGCAGTTTTGGTCTTCTTCGAGGTCTAATGTTGTCATTGGCTACCAGAGGTACGCTTCTCAATTTTTCCTCTTCACCTATTGCTACTGCGGATTCCGTTTGAGAAAAACAGCCATGATCTAATCTGTAAAACTGCCAAAAAAAACATTATCATGAGTTTGTATATGAACTTGTCTTTGAGATGGTGAAAAAATAGAGTGAATTAGAAAAAAAGACATAAAAGAAGACATTTTTAATGTATCTTAATTGGAATATAGCAAGTAGAAAGACAAAAGTAATCATGGCTCTCGTTTAGATAGACCACAAATGTAATGATTCATTATTACTGTATTATTTTGCATTCTTTTACTATGTATTGATGTTATTTTGTTGTGTTTCTCTTTTTCCATGGTTAATTGAAAACTATAATCAATGGATTTGAAGAGATGAGCCAAGAGCACCATTTAGATCATTCCATGGAAGATGTAGTGTACAAGGATGATGAGAATGTTTTCGATAGGGTTGGTGAGGATTACCCAGAGCTATTTGAGGATTCTGAGTTGGAAGAAGATCCAACATATACTGCTGCTGATGATGATGCCAATAGCTCTGATAATTCCAGTGAGAAAGACAGTAATATAAGTGGGGGTGAATCAAGTGAAGATGATGAAGAATGGCTAATGAGTAGGCAAAAGATTATAGATCTTGAGAAAAACGAGGTTGAAAATTATGATATTCAGCAACACTGCTCATTGGGCAATGGCACTCTTCAAGAATATTGCTCAATAGAAAGTGATGATGAATATCTTCTAACACTACCTAGAAGTGATGAAGACGACGATAGCTCTAAAAGAGAAAGGGTGGCATTCAAAGTTGAGAGTGAGGCAAATTTGAAGAGGCTTGTATGGAGGGTTGGAATGAAGTTCTCTGCGCCTGAAATTTTTAAGGAACAAGTGATTAGGTATGGTGCTTATGCAGGATATTGTATTAGATGGACCAAAAATGCAAAGAATGAAAAATTGGCTGCAAGGTGCAAGCAAGGTTGTCCCTGGAAGATATATGCTTCTTGGGATGGAAAGCGAGAATCATTTGTTGTGAAGTCAGTGCATTCTACTCATACTTGTGACAGACAAGATTTTGAGAATGTTCAAGTGAGCCCAAGATTTTTAGCAAAGTTTTACATGGAGAAATATAAGAAAAATCCTGGCTGGTCAAGAAAATCATTACAAGAAGAAGTATTGCTGAAGTTTGGCAAGAGAATCAAAAGACATGCATGCTATGCTGTGAAGAAATATGCATTTGAGGCTATCTATGGTTCAATCTCATAACATTACAAGAAACTTGGCTCATACATGGCTGAATTAGAAAGAGCTGACAATGGCATACATATTGAATTAGTTACTGAGAAGAGAGGAATTCCAAGGGCACCGGATATTTTTAAGCGAATGTATATCAGTTTTCCTGCACTAAGAGAAGGATTTTCTAGAGGATGTCGACCACTCATGTGTCTAGATGGCTGCTTCTTAAAGACCTACTTAGGAGGCATATTGCTATGTGCAATAGGGAGAGATGGAAACAATCAAATGTTTCCAATTGCATGGGTTGTGGTGGAGGCAGAGAACAATAGCTCATGGAGTTGGTTTTTAGATATCCTAAAAAGGGAGTTACCTGGATTCGGTGGCAGAAATTGCACAGTGTCTTCGGATCAACAAAAGGTATAAATATCCACCCTAATCATGAGAAGTCTCTATTGTTTTTAAATTAATCCTTGTCATGAATTAAGAGCATATGTATGTGTTTTCCTCCACAAAAATGAGTATTTATGTGTGTTATGCAGGGGCTTTGCAATGCTGTGAAGGAGCATTTCCCGAATGTGGAGCATAGGAACTGTGCAAGGCATATCTTTGCAAATTGGCATAAAAAAAACAAAGGAGATGAGCTGAAGATGCATTTTTGGAGGGCTGCAAGAGCTTACACAAAGGCAGACTATGAAGCTGCACTTGCTGAGATGGGAAAGGTAAGCAAGAGTGCCGTAACAGATTTTGTACAGAAGGACCCAAGCCACTTTTGTAGATCTCATTTGAAGACCGGAAGCAAGAGTGAGGTAATTGTGAACAACTTGGCAGAGACATTTAATGGTTTTATTCTAGAGGAAAGGGGGAAACCACTAATCGACATGCTAGGTGGCATTATGTTGCGACTTATGGAAAGGTTATGGGATAAAAGCCTTTTGATGAGAAACAATAAAATGGGTGATTTATGTCCTAAAATTAGAGTGAAGCTGGATAAAGAAAAGATAGATGCAAGAGAGTGTGCAAGCATTCGAGCAAGTGAAGCTGAGTTTCAAGTTACCCATAAAATGGACATGTTCAGTGTGAACATAGTGGAGAGGAGTTGTTCATGCAGGAAATGGGATCTCACTGGAATTCCATGTTGTCATGCCATATCCTCCCTAAATAGCATCAGGGTGGAACCTGAAAGAGTTGTGCATGAATGGTTCAAGAAGGAGATGTACGAGCAGGCTTACAAGGGGTCAATTAGAACAATTCGTGGCGAGAAACATTGGCCCAAGGTAGCTCAAGATTTGGATCCTCCTAAATTTAAGGTTCCAACAGGCAAGCCAAAAAAAATCGGAGGAAGGATGCATGCGAAAGATTTGATAAAAAGGGCAAATTGTCAAAGCATGGTATTCAAATGACATGCACATTATGCCAAGGAAAGAACCATAACAAGAGGTCATGCCCTCAAAAGAATAACATATCCTTAACTTCAGTTCAAGCTCCTCAAGTTGTAAGTTGTCCTTGAATTAGTTTTTTTTTTTAATTTATAAAACGTAATACTGAATGCATTAATTGTTATTGGATGTAGGCGAAGCCAAGGGGAAGACCACGAAAGGATGGTGCCCCTCCTAAGAAGGCAAGTGAGACTTCTCAAGTTGACCCAAACCAACCAAAAAGGAAAAGAGGCAGGCCTCAAAAGGTGGTACCAACTAGTGTTCCAACTGGACGAGGGATTTACATTGTTGAAAATGAAAGGAGGACTTATGTTAACGTGAGTATAAAAAATTTACATTCTTCACAATTCATTTTCTTGTCATCGGCATTTTTTTTACCCTTTTAAATACCTCCCTGCAGCCAGGCCAACTAGGTGGTTATGTCTTATCACAATCAGAAGGAGCTCCTGGACCATCTCAAACTTCTAAGTAAGGTATCAAGGATTAGGAATGTTTATGCTATGAGTAATGACTCTTTTGTCAATAATACTTTATGTCAAATGGAGTGTTCTTAGATAACATAATTCGTTATTTTATATATTTTGGATGCATTTAGGATGATGTGAAGTCACTGGATATTTATTTGCGTACATTTAATAAGATCCTATAGTACAGTAACTATTGCACCGTGTGCCTTATTTGGGTCCATCTAACAATAATGGGAGAATCACTGAAAATAGGATCAAAGGTCTTACTTGTAACTCCCATCATGTTCTGTTTTGGGGGCATAAGAGAGGACCAAAGCAGAGAAGAAGTTCATCCATCAAGATCGCAGTACATGATTTCTTTGAAATAATATGCTTCCTGTATGACAGAAAGGCAACAAGTATATCTCTTCAATATATAGTTAAATAGTTTGCTAGAGAAACTTTAGCTTCTCAAAAAAAAATAAAAAATTTTTGCTCAGTTGATAATAAGGAGAAATGATCTTTATTCCTCTCAATTAAAATAAAAATTTCAAGGACTAAAACAATTGCTATTAAGGAATCTATCCTAACTCCACTAACAACAAATCTGGAATTAAATTGATGCCTTGTACCTACAATGAGGTTATACATGGCTTAAACAAAGTTTTTCATGTGTTATCCTAAGCTAGCAACATATCACGGCTGCTTTCAGGAGAATGAAAATTAAGACATACAAATTATGCAATGCATACATTAAAAGAGAAGATACACAGCTCATGTAATGAATATCATCAATTTCCTAAAACACATGCAATAATTTTTTTTTAAAAAAAAGGAGTAAAACAACCAACCTCATGCTCCATTATATGAGTACCAAAATCACCACTTAGCCAAAACAACCTTACCGAGCCTCAAGAGTTGGCTTTCAGTTTCAGTGAAGGCTAGAGCTTCCAAAAAATTGCACCAAAGTCTATTTCTACTGAAGCCAAGGGACCATATGCTTTGTACTTTTAATGCTTAAAAGAAAAATTGATAAACGAAGACAACAAAATTTGATAAACCAATGTCTATTTCTACTGAAGCCAATTCAAGGGACCATATGCTTTGCACCAATGTCTATATTTATTTCTTGGTCACTGCTAAAATACCATTGATAAATGAAGATAAGAAATTACCTGGATGGAAAGAAGACAGACTGAGAAGATTCAATTGGGGCTTCGAAACCAAGAAAAATTGAACCCTAGCCAAGGCAAATCAACCAAACCAAGAGAAATGAAAGATTTGAATGAATTGAGAAATTAGGAGCAGCCAAGAATAATGAACACATACATATATAGTTACAATCTTAACTGATTTCATCGGAAAACAAGCAATTAAAGAGTAGATTAACCGACAACTAGGTTGCAGGGAGGTGGAAAATGACCATCTTGGAGAAAGCATGAAAGGAGTAGAGATGAAAAAATGGAACCAATTCATAAACGAAGACAAGAAATTACCTGGAAGGCAAGGAGATAGATTGAGAACCTTCGATTGGGGGCTTCGAATTGGAAGAAGAACTCCATCCTAGATATGAAATGAGGAAGAAGGAGAAAGAACAAATTGGAGTTGATGTCTGAAAGGGGTTGAAATCCCCTGTTGGACTCGTCTGAAAGAACCCCCAGGAATTTGTAGGAGAGAGGGAATTTTATTTTTATTTTTGGCGTGAGAGGTTAATTAAAAAGGGTAGTTTAGAAAACCGGGTTTTGATTTTAAAAAAATCTAACGAACCCATGGTTTGACAAAATCATATTAAATACTGATTTTTTTAATAGTTTTGCCTTTTATAAATTTTTTTCTTTGCCATGTCATCATTTTTTTTAGATAAAATTGTTGTGATATTATTTTAACACTACCTACAAAGATCGGGATATTTATTTTACATTTGAAAAGTTGAGATATATTTTTAACACCCCCTTAAAGGTTGGGTTATTTTAATTAGTTTCGCCTTATTATTATTATTATTATTATTATTTCAATTACTCAATCACCTTATTTATAGGAGAAATGGGTGAAAAAAATTAGTTTTTTTATGTGCTTAAAATAATAGTATATGGAGTTAAGAGGGGTGCGTATCTACTCAGGGGCACCAAGACGCGCATCGCCGGGGACATGAAGTTATCCCTAACGATGGATGACCTCTTTAATGTGATGTCGGGAATCAAGGAACCCAATTGCGGAGAAGGAGACGCAGACCACTTCAATGATGAATCGGATGTCGATGAATGTGGAGATTCATCCTCGAACGATGAAACTTTTCATCCGGGTTGAGTGTGTTGGCCCTGCATCAATGTTGCTGCGTTCTCGTCTGCCTGTGGAGCTTTTTGCGTTGCAACAATGGAATCTCCATTTTAATTTAGCTGTCATACATTTTTTGTCGTATAGTGCTAGAGAGGAGCATTGGGCTTTTTGCTTGGTCCTTTTTAGGATGGGCCGTTACTAGTAACAGTCTTATTTGGTGGATCTCCTCATTTTTCTTCTAGGGAAGTCCGATTGAAGTCTAGGCCTCTAATTTTTTCTTATTTATTTCTAGAAGTCTAGGAATAAATGGGTTAAACTTTGGTGGGCCTAGACTTCCCACTGTTCGGATTTCTTTAGTTAAAAATTTTGGCTTCTTTATTTATATCACATATATTCTATTCACCGTCCATTAATATATGTTGATATATCTAAAGGAGCCGATTGAAGGATACACAATAGTGGGGGCACGTATACTTTTGTGAGTGGAAATTTAGAGGTAAATTTTATGGGTAGTCTCTTTTTACGTAAGATCCTTCGTATGATTTTGCTTCTTATTACTCTTTGGCTTCCGCCATCATCTATATATTTACCTTTTTAGAAAATAATAGTATATGGGTATTGTTGGGGTAAATTTTTTTTTTTTCCAAAATTAACATATGCAAAATGGGTGTCTATGGGTAGATAAAATTAATGCACACTTGAATATAATTTTTATTTTTATTTTTAATTATAAAATATGACAGAAATTGTATTTATAAATTATGATTTTAAACCGGATATGTGACATCAAATAATTGGGCCACTTGTCACCATATGGTTGGAGGCTTCATTGTTCAATTTGGTTGTTGAAATGGTGCGGCAATTTTCTTCGGTTAATGCGCATTGGAGCCTGAGGGTCAGTTTGGTAACACGGAGCTGTTGGGTAGCTGAAGCTGATAGGGTAGCTGAAGCTGATTGATTAATTGTGTTAAATATATGTTAAATTGGACTTTTCATAAGCTAGTAAGGTGTTTGGCAACCCAGCTGATAGAGTAGCTGATACAAACTAGCTGATCAAATAGGAGAAAAATCAATAGAATTCTGAAAAGCTTGCGGTTGGTAGCTGTTGAAAATCCAATTTCAAAAGCTAATTAAATTAAAATCTTATATTTAACTTATTTAAAACTATAAATTATTAAAACCAAAAGCTTCGAAAAGCTACGTACATTGCCAAACGGACCCTCAAGCTTCGGTCTCTATTTTAAGGGCTCCGTACCCGGGCCCTAATCTTTTTTTTTTTTTTGCTAATCTAGCATGTTGTAAGGGTGAAGAGGCCCTCTATTGTTCACGCTCTCATGACATTTGGGCATTTGGCCTACAGGAGAATACATTAATTTCACACCCAATGTGTTTGAACGGTGCAATTGTGCAAATACTACATTCAACAATCACCATCTCCACTTTCACAAGGGATCCAAATCCTCTATCCTCGGTTATGTCCCCTCCCCTGTCCCCCTCATAAAAACTTTTCTTTTTCTTTTTTTAATCTATTTATTTTATTTTCATTTTTTTTAATTATGAATTGTGAGGGGAGAGGATGGAGGGACGGAAGGGGGGACATTTTTTAGGACAAAGGATTTGATTCCCTACACAAGGAGGAGGTTGTAGTTTAAAAAAAAAGGAAAATGAAAATTTAGTCCATATACCAAAATGTTTGTACGAAATCATAACACTTTACAGAATTATGACGGCTTATTAGTTTAACTGACAAGTTGTTAAAGTGTGATTCATCTTAATAACTTATCGATTTATAAATAAGGAGAAAACCCAGAAGTTAAGCATGTTTTGATTATCCACAATATCAAGTTGGGTTTACTTGATCGTATGACTTGCTAGGATTATGAGCATTTTTCCTTGGTATGGCTTTGCTCTTTCTATTTTTCAGAAAACTCTATATATGGTTCGCTTTTTCAGTTTTATGTATTTTTCAATTCCAAAAAGAAAGAAGAAGATGTGACTACTTTTGAAATGTTCACTCGATAGGATACTTTATATATATAAGCATTAAATTAATAAATTCACAAATATTTTTGAGCAATAGTTCTCAAATTTGTATTTGCAATTTTGCATCAACTAAAATCGAGACAGTTACACTTGCACAGTTAACCTTCGATGGCCCAATTGGCCCGATTATAAAATGGACTTGGGAGACGCCTTGGGCTAGGAAACTGGGCCCATTTAATTCTAAATCCATGATCTAAACCACTTAGAAATCTCAACATGGGCCATTTAAGACTCGTGTATATATATTAGTTGTTGTTAGATTTGGACAAAATTTAATCTGACTTGAGAACCCGACCCGACATATCCGAACTCAGACTCGATCGAAATTAGAAACTCTAATGTTATGTACAATCTGAATTCGAGTTCGACACATTTTGAATCGTTGTCTGGATGGACATGAACATTGACAAACCCACCCAACCCGTCCTTGCTGATCATAATAAGAACAGTTTCATCCTTATAATTACTTTATTTTTTATTTTTAAACACTCAAATAACTTGAATCATATAACGAGCCCTAATATTAATATAATCAAATAAAGAAGTTTAATAGTTAACAATTAAGATAAACCAAACAAAATCATTTTATAATAAAACTAAATGTGACCCAACTTGACCTAATCCAAACCAGACCCAACTCGAAATGGATTTGACCCAGACTTACCCAACCCGAAAATCTACCCGACACGATCCGAACCCTACAAAAAATACAATATATTTGACATATGACCCGACACGACATGTGAACAAACACAAATGAGTATACACAAACTCGACCCAAACAACCCAATTACCACCTCTAGTCGTTGTTTGAAGTCTCTCATAGGTGAATGAATACCAAATGTAAAAGCACTTTGATTTATCGATAACGTTTTTGTTAAATCATCCATGATTGTGAAGCTTAATTGATTAATGTTGAATAATGTGGAAGTCATATTAGTCGTACTAAATAAATTTAGGAGGAAAAAGTATTGAAGAACAAAAAAAGGACAAATGATTTCGACAAAAAAAAAAGAAGGACAAATGATGGTGGAAAGTGTAAACTCTCTTACTCTTACTACAAGTGTAAAAACCGAAAGATTTTAAAGTATTATTTTATTAGATATTGAATTGTGATTTTTTTTAAATTTCTGCTATTCAGCAAATTTTGAAAATTTCCCTTCTCGAGCTATCGGATTATTTAAAATCTCTTAAAATGAGTTCCGACATGATTTGAACGGATTTTTTCGACGGATTTCAATTCTGCAACTTTGACTGGAGATTTTTAAATACGAGCGAGATTTTATCGGATTAATTAATTCGGTTTTGGAAATTCGATTTCAAATTTTGATTCGGGATAAGGTCGAGAGATCGGATTTCGAGATATTTTCTTGGGTATTTGAAATATCTTTTGGGGACCACACCAATTGTTTCTTTTCTTCTTCCATCCGAAATCAAAAGAGATTATAGCTCACTCTTTGTCTTCTATCCCTCATCTCTACAATGTCTCTCCTCCCTCTTGAATGCATTTGTTTGTTTCCCAATCAAGCAGCAAACAACAGTAGCAAGACCAATCTTTTCCCTTCCTTGTTCGTCCGAATGCAGTACCACCACCAGTCCCCTCTTCTGTTTGATTCTCAGAGAATCGGTCCCCTCCCCTGTCCTTTGTCTTCAAGAACACAACCCATTGCAGGCCTCTCCTCCCTTTGAATTCAAAAGACATCCCCTCTCCCTCATTTATCTCTCAACCCACAGCAACTCAGCCCCTCTCTATTCATTTTCTTCCTTCACCCTCTCCAAACATAACCCAAAAGCTCCTCTTGTAATCCTTGTTTCCACCAGCCGCCG
This sequence comes from Persicaria maculosa, assembly GCA_963922045.1. Taxonomy (NCBI): domain Eukaryota; kingdom Viridiplantae; phylum Streptophyta; class Magnoliopsida; order Caryophyllales; family Polygonaceae; genus Persicaria; species Persicaria maculosa. The sequence goes on along the minus strand of OY998251.1, from coordinate 67,884,908 downwards.
ACATCACAATCCACCCTCCTTTTCTGTTTCCTTCCGAGAGCCCAACATCCTCCTCCTCCCATCGAACGCCTTCCCTATTCTTCCGAGCGCCTGAGCAGCTCCCGTCACCCTCTCTGTTTTCCGCTGTTCTAACGGTGAGACCGTCGAGCATCTACAACTCCATCTTTCACCATTTTCTACCTCTAGAAGAAGCACCAACACCGTCATCTTCCCTCTACGTCGACCCGCCCCAGAACCTCTAGAAGAACCTCGGAGCCAGCAGCTGCACCTCTTGTCGCTCTTTCCCCTGTTTTCGCTGGTGGACTTGGTAAGACATCAATCTCACTGCTTTCCCTTCCTTTCACCTCTGAATGGCTTAAAGGTGGAACTTTATGTTGGAGATAATGCCTAGAGACAGTGGTCTTAAGGTGTCTCTTAGACTTTCTTCATCCCACATGAAAAGTTCAAGGGTATCTTAAAAGGGTTTTAAGGAGACTCTTCCACTACCTACATTGAGAGTTAAAGGGTGAGATGGAGCTTTGCGGAAAATATCTTTTCTTGAGGCCGGAGATATTACGGATAGACTTGTTAGTATTTATCCGCGAATATATATTTTTCATTGGATTAATTTTCAGAAAATTATCCTTTTAAATAGTTTTAGATCAGTCAAGATCTTCTGAAGATAGACTCAAATCTTCCTTTTGCTTGCGGCTTAAGGATTGATTTCGCAGCTATATAAAGGGATCAAGGACTTGACTTTTAAATATAGCGAACAACAATCGCCTCTCTCCCTCTCCTGTTTTCTCCTACCCTTTTCCCGTTCTAAGCGCCTGTTCCAGTTTTAACTTTTCTCCCTCGAGTGCATCTATGAGAGAAGCCGGTGAAATCCTTGAGGGACGTTGCCTCGCATACGATTTGCACCTCTGTCGGGGGCAAATACGTTTCTTATTCAGTGGCTCACATACCACACTTCACCGCAGCCCTAGCCTCTTCCCAGAAATGAATTTGGCCTACATCCACTAATGCTCTTTAACAAGTTTGTTGCTTGTCGTAGGTTCCAGCATGGTTATTGTCCAACAATGAGAAACATATTTCCGTTGGACTGTGGTCGCCAAGGAGATCGGTTACCAGAAGTTGCTGCTCGATCTCTCAAAGCTGGAGCCTTTGGATGGCTCGAACTACGAGCGCCGAGGTGTGAAAGGATTGAACCAAGTTGATTAGAGGAGAATCCAGGGAGGAGTTTATGAATTCATAGAGCCGGATCAAACAATACCTCCCTTATTTTGAAAAAGGCTAAGTCTTCTTCAACCTTGTGCTCTCGTTCTCTTTCTTAATTTACTGAATTGTGCTGTCAATTCGAGTTTTGTTTCGATCTAACGCGTGCTTGTTGTAGTTGAACTCCAGTGCGTGAATTTGGGACGTTGTTCCTGATTCCTTGAAGGTTGCAAAGTTGGTTTTTAAGAGATTTTTCCAGATTTCGAAAAGGGCTAGAATTGTTCTTGCCGCTTGAACTGGACATCAGTGAAGTGTCGATTGCATTCGATGCCATTGATTCTGAGCGATCGGTTTCTTTGTGCTCCGCAATCGATGTCTACTGACCACACCTTGGGCTTGAAGGCGTCGGACTTACCACTATCCTCCTTACCGGAGTAACTAGACGCAACGACGCCACCGCCCAAAGCATCGACGACAAGGAGCGAGGAGATAAGCCGGAATTACAGATATGATTTTGGGGGTTCTTGTTCTTTGTGAAGAGTAAACCCATATCTGAAATTCAAAGGCTGCTTGTTCAAATTGGTCAAGGACACTGATGGATTTGATGTCCTCGAATCTATAAAACCCCAAATTTGAGTTTTTGGTCGTGGTTATGGCGATTGGTTGGGCGAAGAGTCGGAGACGAGATGGAGAGGTGCTCGCGCTACGGCCGAAGGGTGCTCGTCACCTTGCATCGTTCTCGTAGGCCGGTTTTGGAGCCTCGGATTTCTCGATCTAGTTGTCCTCGCCGGAGATCCATGGCATGGAGGTGCCTGCACGCCACCGTGTGATGGACGATTCTTAGTCGCGTAAACCGTATCAAAATAAATTCGAACCTACCTAACTAATGTAGTGTGGTAAGCACGAGTCGATCCCACAGAGAATCAAGTTATTTCTAAGTTAATTTTATTTACCAATTAGTATGAAACGGGGGTTTTGAGTGATTGAAATAAGAAATAAAACAAAATAAACTATAAACAAATTAATGAAGATAACGATTAATAAAATAGTTTCATCTACAAATATCCACTTTAGTTGGTTGAATTGATATTGTAACTTCCTCTTGTCCTTTTAGGTTTCCTATGAGTGCCCTTGTCCCAACCTAATATAGTTACTAGTCTAACTAGTCCAAGAAACCCTTATCAATCGAACAGTCCCTAAAGAAGGATTTGACCCAATTGATAGCTTTAAGTTCAGAGATTAACCAAGGTATTTGGAGTCCTTAAAGAGGGATTTAACAACACATCCAACTTCCTACTCATTCAATTAGTTCAACCAGCCCTAAAGGAACAAGTTTGCTACTTAGGTTAAGGTTCACAACCAAGAATCTACAAAACCTTAGCAATTGAATTAATTCTACCAAGTTGATCAGACAAGAGAATAAAACAATCAAACATTCAAACACAAAGAAGTTGAAACATTCAATATAGGAAATAAGAAACAAGAATTAGAAACTCATAATCAATCCAAATAAAGCTTCAAATTGTAGACGAAACGGGAGAGTTTAGATCTCTATAAAAATAAAACAAAAGACAATTAGGATTAAGAGGAAGCAAATTGGTCTCGGCCTCAACCGTACACACTTATGCTCGGCCGATCACCGTCACATTCGGCCTCCTCCCCTCGTATGAATGTGTATATATATATAACCAAATCTAATATCCTAAATTCCTAATCTATCTAAATCTAATATATCCTATTATAAATATATATAATATTAACCTAATTTGTAATGAAATAACCAACGGCAAAACACTAAAGGAACTAAAGGAGCACTTGCGCGCCGTAGGACTCCTTCCGACTTCTATACGTATGAATATGTCAGTCCCAATATCGATCCAAGTCGGCCACCTTGCTTACAATTTGCGAAATAATCCCATAAATTATGATCGATTTCCGAATTCATACAATCCAGCCCAAAAATGCCTGAAATATATTAAAACACTAGTGTAGACTCCGAAAATCAAATAATACAAACTAGCTATAAAAACATGTCAAAATGCTACAAATTAATATGCAAATTTATACCTAAAACATGACTAAAATAGACCAAATCACCGTGCTCTTCGACGGAGCACTTGGAGGCGTCGGTGCCACCTCCTAGAGTCATCGACGGAGAGGCGATGGGGAAGGAAGGTGGAGTTGGGGCCTTGAACTCACTGTGTTCCGTTGTCGGAGCACAATTGCGTTGGTGCACCGCCTAGAGTCTTTTGGCTTATATCCGCCGGAAATCTGAGGCCTGACGGTGTTTTCTCGCCACTGTGTTCTGTTGTCGGATCAGTTGGAGGTGGCAGCGCTGCTACCTAGGGTCCTCGACGATGAGCTCAAGCGGGAGACAAAGAAGATGACCGGAGGAAGGAGGTCAAGTTGTCTGCTATAGCGACAGGCTGAGAGGGTCCATTCGGGTTTGGCTTCGGGCCGAGCCGGGCTAGAGACCTAGCATCTTGGGCTTAGGTAGGGGTGATATACAAGCCGAACGAGCCGAGCTTGACATGTTCAAGCTTGGCTCGAACGGAAAACAAGCCGAGCCGAGCTCGAGCCCGAGCCCAAAAATTATTTGAGCTTTTTTTGGCGCTCAAGCTCGGCTTGTTAAGGCTCGACAAAGCCAAACGAACGAGCCTAGGCTCGTTCGAGCTCGTCATTTAGGCTCGTTCGGCTCGTTCAAGCTCGGTTCTGAGTTAAGGTTAAATGAAATTACAACTTTGTTTTCTTGTTCTCTCCTAGTTTTGCTGGTGTAATGTAATTGGTTCCATTTGAATTAGACATTGTTCATAACAATTTCTAAATGGTGCTGCACAAACCAAATCAAGAATGTGATGAATGGAAAACTGAAGAGGCGTCTGCAGAATTAGAACACATAGGGCAACAAAAACCTCCCCAAATTCAGAATAGATTCTCCTGCAAATTCATTCATTTGAACCGATCTAGGGTTTATTCACCAAATTCATTCATATAAGGAGCTTTGTACATAATAATAGAGATAAATACTAAGCAAAAAGAAATTCAAATTTCCATAAAACAAAATTCGATGAGGGAACAGAGGCAAGGAAGAGGGAACGAAGGCAACCAAGACGGAACTCAGATTTTCCCACCTGTGTCACTAAAGGAAAGAAGACACTCGGCGATCTCAGATCTGAGGGAACAAAGGCAAAGAAGAGGGAACGAAGGCAACAAAGAGAGAACTCAGATTTTCTCACCTGTGCCGCTGAAGGAAGGAAGTCTGTCGGCGATCTCAGATCTGAACAAACGAAGGACGGACGGACGGACTGAAGGGAGGAGGGCCGACTACTGCTGCTATTCGCCGGCGCGGCGCTGCTATGTTGCTATTCACCGACGGCGCTGCTATGTTGCTATTCACCGACGGCGCCTAAACTGAGCTCGGAAGAAGGGCCGAACTGGAAGCTGCTACGCTGTTGTTCTCACAAGACAGACAGGGAAGAGGAAGACCGAAGACGCGAGTTGTCGAGCCTGAAGAAACCCTAACTCCTCCTATCTTATAGTATCTAATAACACTAAGGGTATTTTAGTAATTTCTGGTACCGAGCTTCCGAGCTCGGCTTGGGCTCGGTGACAGGACAAAATCGCCGGATTCCTATCAAAAGAATATCCAAACTAACCAACTAGTATAGCTAGTAAGTCCGGAATCGATCCACAAGGAACTACCGTTACTTTATGCGTTATAATCACCAACAAGAGTAAACAAGGGGGATCATCAACAAGAGTAAACAAGGGGGTTGTAGAGATGTAAAGATGAAAAGAACTCAAGAAGTGAATAATGGCGGTGGTTGTAGACAATGATGAATGAGACGTTTCACCTACGATTCTCAAATTTTGGTTCGTCTCCTTGATCATAGTTCATCCTTCTAGTTGTATCTTTTCTGTCATCCACTCTTATCTTGATTTAAATAGATTATTAGTTATATGAGTCCTAATAATCCCTTATTCCTAGGCAATCTTAACACGGATTAAGGTTTAATCCTAGGAATAGCAATAAGTCTCAAGATATATGAAGCTTATAAGCAATACTAATTCCCTAAAGAACTAACATTTAACCTATAGTCAACTTCTTATACAATCAAGCTTTTCTATGAGGTCCACTCAATTGTATTTGCTACTTTGGATTAGGTTTCACAAACGTTTGAATCAAAACCCTAGCAATGATGCAATTCTAACGAGGTCGCGAATCAAGATAGAATCAACACCACAAGCAATTAAAGCACAAAGAAATTGAAGTAGATAATAGAAAACAACTAGAATTCCAAACTCACAATTCAACAAAACCAAGTCTTGATCGTAGGCAAAACACGATGAGTTTAGTTGCTCATGCTTCTAAAACGCCGTCTCTCAATTCTTCCAAGGATAAAAGATTCCTAAAAACAACTAATTTAAGTCTTTAAATACCTAAGAATACCGTCATAAAAAACCTAGAAAATGTTGAGCCACTTGGATCCGCTTCATCTCGTTATTGAAATCAGTTTGGATCATTAAAAGTTGGGACTCCATTGCAGCAAAGTGCTCTTCCATACGAGGCAACATAGACGATTCTTGTGATGTTTGCGGAGCCAGACATGGAGGCTCTAGTTGTCCGATTTGGAGCTCTAGTTGTGCAATCTCATGTATGATATTCACCTCACGAGAAAGTTGAGTTTTGCACAAATGGTGTAATTCCTTAACCTTTCCAATTGGAACCCTAAGCACCGGACAATCTTTAAATATATGATTAGAAACTCCGCAAAAATCACAAAATAAACCATGAGTCATCTTTAGAGGCACACACCTAGACACACGAACACAAAAAGTTAATAGCACGGGTGTTATGAACCGTAAGATAGGCTCACAACAAAATTAGTTATATACAATAATCGACAAACACACAGAACAAAGAAATAAACTTTGATTCCCCGGCAACGGCGCCAATTTGATGAACGTTTTTTAGTCGCGTAAACCGTATCAAAATAAATTCGAACCTACCTGACTAATGTAGTGTGGTAAGCACGAGTCGATCCCACAGAGAATCAAGTTATTCCTAAGTTAAGTTTATTTACCAATTAATAGGAAAAAGGGGGTTTTGATTGATTGAAATAAGAAAGAAAACAAAATAAACTATAAACAAATTAATAAAGATAACGATTAATAAAATAGTTTCATCTACAAATATTCACTTTAGTTGGTTAAATTGATATTGCAACTTCCTCTTGTCCTTTTAGGTTTCCTATGAATGCCCTTGTCTCAACCTAATATAGTTACTAGTCCAATCAGTTCTAGAAACTCTTATCAATCAAACAGTCCCTAAAGAAGGATTTAACCCAATTGATAGCTTTAAGTTCAGAGATTAACCAAGGTATTTGTAGTCCCTAAATAAGGATTTAACAACACATCAAACTTCCTACTCATTCAATTAGTTCAATCAGCCCTAAAGGAACAAGTTTGCTACTTAGGCTAAGGTTCACAATCAGGAATCTGCAAAACCTTAGCAATTGAATTGATCTAACAAGTTGGCCAGACAAGATAGAACGAAACAATGAACAATCAAGCACAAAGAAGTTGAAGCATTCAAATATAGGAAACAAGGAACGAGAATTAGAAACTCACAATCAATCCAAATAAAGCTTCAAATTGTAGACGAAACAAGAGAGTTTAGGTCTCCATAAAAATAAAACAAAAGACAATTAGGGTTAACATTGGTCACAACCGCTCTCGGTGCCCCCCCTCTATTGCTTCCGTATGAATGTATATATATATAGTGAATGTCATCTCCTAATCTAAATATATAATATCAATATATCCAATTTATCTAATTCAATCTATCTAACTAATCTAATCTAATGAAACAACGTAAAACAGTAATAAGCAATGTTGATTCCGGTCAACCTTGTCTTCCAAGCCGCATACACCTCCGTAATACCCAAGCCGGTCTCGGTCCACCTTGTCTTCCAATTTGTATTCGATCGATCTTCGAATCCATATAATCTTAATCAAAATTACCCGAAATATATAAAAACACTGGTGTAGACTCCGAAAACTAAATAATATAAATTACCTATAAAATAGGTAAAATATGCATGAAAACAACCTAATATAATATGCAAATACATGACTAAAATAGATCCTATCACCCTTCCCTTATACTAGCTTGATATCCTCATGAATAAACATCATTAATTTACTCCTGCAGTTTGATGAAGTATTGATGAAAACTCTCTCCGTCTAACTGCAATAACCTCACCTTCAACATATGTTAGTAGCATGAGTGCGGACCATGTAATTGGTCCACACCAAGATTAGTAATTAAACACACAAAGTAAACAAATAATAGTTTCCCCGGCAATGGCGCCAAATTTTGACAGGACAAAATCGTCGGATTCCTATCAAAAGAATATCCAAACTAACCAACTAGTATAGCTAGTAAGTGCGGAGTCGATCCACACGGAACTACCGTTACTTTATGCGTTATAATCACCAACAAGAGTAAACAAGGGGGTTGTAGAGATGTAAAGATGAAAAGAACTCAAGAAGTGAATAATGGTGATGGTTGTAGACAATGATGAATGAGACGTTTCACCTACGATTCTCAAATTTTGGTTCGTCTCCTTGATCATAGTTCATCCTCCTAGTTGTATCTTTTCTGTCATCCACTCTTATCTTGATTTAAATAGATTATTAGTTCTATGAGTCCTAATAATCCCTTATTCCTAGGCAATCTTAACACGGATTAAGGTTTAATCCTAGGAATAGCAATAAGTCTCAAGATATATGAAGCTTATAAGCAATATTAATTCCCTAAAGAACTAACATTTAACCTATAGTCAACTTCTTATACAATCAAGCTTTTCTATGAGGTCCACTCAATTGTATTTGCTACTTTGGATTAGGTTTCACAAACGTATGAATCAAAACCCTAGCAATGATGCAATTCTAACGAGGTCGCGAATCAAGATAGAATCAACACCACAAGCAATTAAAGCACAAAGAAATTGAAGTAGATAATAAAAAACAACTAGAATTCCAAACTCACAATTCAACAAAATCAGGTCTTGATCGTAGGAAAAACACGATGAGTTTAGTTGCTCATGCTTCTAAAACGCCGTCTCTCAATTCTTCCAAGGATAAAAGATTCCTAAAAACCACTAATTTAAGTCTTTAAATACCTAAGAATACCGTCATAAAAAACCTAGAAAATGTTGAGCCACTTGGATCCGCTTCATCTCGTTATTGAAATCAGTTTGGATCATTAAAAGTTGGGACTCCATTGCAGCAAAGTGCTCTTCCATACGAGGCAACATAGACGATTCTTGTGATGTTTGCGGAGCCAGAGATGGAGGCTCTAATTGTCCGATTTGGAGCTCTAGTTGTGCAATCTCATGTATGATATTCACCTCACGAGAAAGTTGAGTTTTGCACAAATGGTGTACTTCCTTAACCTTTCCAATTGGAACCCTAAGCACCGGACAATCTTTAAATATATGATTAGAAACTCCGCAAAAATCACAAAATAAACCATGAGTCATCTTTAGAGGCACACACCTAGACACACGAACACAAAAAGGTAATAGCACGGGTGTTATGAACCGTAAGATAGGCTCACAACAAAATTAGTTATATACAATAATCGACAAACACACAGAACAAAGAAATAAACTTTGATTCCCCGGCAACGACGCCAATTTGATGAACGTTTTTTAGTCGCGTAAACCGTATCAAAATAAATTCGAACCTACCTGACTAATGTAGTGTGGTAAGCACGAGTCGATCCCACAGAGAATCAAGTTATTCCTAAGTTAAGTTTATTTACCAATTAATAGGAAAATGGGGGTTTTGATTGATTGAAATAAGAAAGAAAACAAAATAAACTATAAACAAATTAATAAAGATAACGATTAATAAAATAGTTTCATCTACAAATATTCACTTTAGTTGGTTAAATTGATATTGCAACTTCCTCTTGTCCTTTTAGGTTTCCTATGAATGCCCTTGTCTCAACCTAATATAGTTACTAGTCCAATCAGTTCTAGAAACCCTTATCAATCAAACAGTCCCTAAAGAAGGATTTAACCCAATTGATAGCTTTAAGTTCAGAGATTAACCAAGGTATTTGTAGTCCCTAAATAAGGATTTAACAACACATCAAACTTCCTACTCATTCAATTAGTTCAATCAGCCCTAAAGGAACAAGTTTGCTACTTAGGTTAAGGTTCACAATCAGGAATCTGCAAAACCTTAGCAATTGAATTGATCTAACAAGTTGGCCAGACAAGATAGAACGAAACAATGAACAATCAAGCACAAAGAAGTTGAAGCATTCAAATATAGGAAACAAGGAACGAGAATTAGAAACTCACAATCAATCCAAATAAAGCTTCAAATTGTAGACGAAACAAGAGAGTTTAGGTCTCCATAAAAATAAAACAAAAGACAATTAGGGTTAACATTGGTCACAACCGCTCTCGGTGCCCCCCCTCTATTGCTTCCGTATGAATGTATATATATATAGTGAATGTCATCTCCTAATCTAAATATATAATATCAATATATCCAATTTATCTAATTCAATCTATCTAACTAATCTAATCTAATGAAACAACGTAAAACAGTAATAAGCAATGTTGATTCCGGTCAACCTTGTCTTCCAAGCCGCATACACCTCCGTAATACCCAAGCCGGTCTCGGTCCACCTTGTCTTCCAATTTGTATTCGATCGATCTTCGAATCCATATAATCTTAATCAAAATTACCCGAAATATATAAAAACACTGGTGTAGACTCCGAAAACTAAATAATATAAATTACCTATAAAATAGGTAAAATATGCATGAAAACAACCTAATATAATATGCAAATACATGACTAAAATAGATCCTATCACCCTTCCCTTATACTAGCTTGATATCCTCATGAATAAACATCATTAATTTACTCCTGCAGTTTGATGAAGTATTGATGAAAACTCTCTCCGTCTAACTGCAATAACCTCACCTTCAACATATGTTAGTAGCATGAGTGCGGACCATGTAATTGGTCCACACCAAGATTAGTAATTAAACACACAAAGTAAACAAATAATAGTTCCCCCGGCAACGGCGCCAAATTTTGACAGGATAAAATCGTCGGATTCCTATCAAAAGAATATCCAAACTAACCAACTAGTATAGCTAGTAAGTGTGGAGTCGATCCACAAGGAACTACCATTACTTTATGCGTTATAATCACCAACAAGAGTAAACAAGGGGGTTGTAGAGATGTAAAGATGAAAAGAACTCAAGAAGTGAATAATTGTGGTGGTTGTAGACAATGATGAATGAGACGTTTCACCTACGATTCTCAAATTTTGGTTCGTCTCCTTGATCATAGTTCATCCTCCTAGTTGCATCTTTTCTGTCATCCACTCTTATCTTGATTTAAATAGATTATTAGTTCTATGAGTCCTAATAATCCCTTATTCCTAGGCAATCTTAACACGGATTAAGGTTTAATCCTAGAAATAGCAATAAGTCTCAAGATATATGAAGCTTATAAGCAATACTAATTCCCTAAAGAACTAACATTTAACCTATAGTCAACTTCTTATACAATCAAGCTTTTCTATGAGGTCCACTCAATTGTATTTGCTACTTTGGATTAGGTTTCACAAACGTATGAATCAAAACCCTAGCAATGATGCAATTCTAACGAGGTCGCGAATCAAGATAGAATCAACACCACAAGCAATTAAAGCACAAAGAAATTGAAGTAGATAATAGAAAACAACTAGAATTCCAAACTCACAATTCAACAAAATCAGGTCTTGATCGTAGGAAAAACACGATGAGTTTAGTTGCTCATGCTTCTAAAACGCCGTCTCTCAATTCTTCCAAGGATAAAAGATTCCTAAAAACCACTAATTTAAGTCTTTAAATACCTAAGAATACCGTCATAAAAAACCTAGAAAATGTTGAGCCACTTGGATCCGCTTCATCTCGTTATTGAAATCAGTTTGGATCATTAAAAGTTGGGACTCCATTGCAGCAAAGTGCTCTTCCATACGAGGAAACATAGATGATTGACAAGAGGAAAACCTGTCGTTGTTCTTGCCAAAGAATAGTCAAACTCACAACTAGTATAGTGTGTAAGCAACAGGTCGATCCACAGGGAGATCTATTCAATTCAAGTATAAATCTAATCGCTAATAGAGAATATGGGGGGTTTTGGTGTGAAAAAGATCCGCCTTTTATCAAAGTGGAAGCAAGCAAACAAAGTAAATTGATTGTAGAATGCAGTGGAGAGAATTAGGTTCACCTACAATTTATCACTTCGATTGATGAATTCGATCCTTGTTTTAGCCTCTAGTTCTTGTCTTTTCCTATCAATGTCCTTGTCTAGATCTTAGGTAGATTACTAGTCCTATGAGTCCTAGCACCCTTATCTCTAAATAACCCTAACACGGTTTAGATTTAACCTAGAGATAGCATTAAGAATATGAATTAACCAAGGTACATGCAATATCAAGCTACGAGTCAATATTTAACATATATTCAACTTCCTACACATCCAATTAGTCCTACGAGTCCTAACGGGATATGATTGCCACTTGGGTTAAGGTTCGCTATGAGGAATCTACAAAACCCTAGCAATTGAATGAATCTACACTAACTAGTTGATCAGGCCAGAGAGAATAAAACACATTCAAGCAATTAAGCACAAAGAAGTCAAAACATTGGAATAGGAATAAGAACTAGATTAAGAAACTCACAATTCAACAATCAAAGATCCAAACTGTAGGCGAAACCTTGAGAGTTTAGTTGCTCATGCTCAATGACGCTCTCAACAATTGAATAAAGTGCATAAGGTCTGTAAAAGAATAAACTATAAAAGTCTTATAAAGCCTCTAACAAGTCGGCCAAGAAATAAACAAAAACCCTTATTAAAGTTCCGCTTTAGAATGTTGCGTTTCTGCGAAGGCCGCGGGGCAGCCACCACAGGCCGCGGGGCGGCCAGGCGATCAGCGAAATCGTTCGTCAGAGCTTCGAGCCGCGGGGCGGCCTTACTGTTCACAGAGATTTTTTCCCTTCGAACTTGGTCTTGATGTCAACATGAAAGTTGTATATCTCGAAAAGAGCTTTCCAACGCATGCTTATAATAGTCAATCGGAACACCGATGCCTCCAGAAAGTGAGAAACAAGTTCAGCTTGTCCGACGACAATTTCTGCTGACTTGTTCTTCACTTAGGCTCTCGAAATTTGACTCCGCTCCCATGCTCTTCACTTTTCTTCCTCAACTTGAATCTTCCTTCATCCAAGAGTCTCCTCCTTCCTCGTCGGATCCACATTTACCTGAAATTAACCATAAACACGTGTAGATTCCGATTCTTCCAACACCACAAGTAAACATGTAATTATAACTAAAATATGCAATATTCACACCTAAACTATGCTAAATGTAATCTACTATGCAATACTAATTATGCTCTATCAAATTCCCTCACACTTGAACCTTTGCTTGTCCTCAAGCAATAGAAAACTCAACTCTGCAGCCCCACTGAATAGCAATTCATGTATCCACACCTCAATAATCTTTAATTGCATGAAAACTAGCAAACACAATAGATTAACAACATCATAGCACATAATTTAAATAATCAATGAAATCAGGCAACCATATCCATTCTAGACCTCACATGGAATGTGTTTCATTCTCACTCAAGTGTTTAAGGTTAAATGTTTACGCTTAAAACTCAATCTTCAAAAGCTTAGCTACAATAGTCTTGCACCAGTGTTCTAGCTCTCCACCGCTGGTGACTCTACACACAACAAAAATCATGAGGTCTTTTAATTGGGTTGTAATGGGGCCAAGGTAGAACATATAAGGTATGGAACAATTTAGGCCATGTGATGCTCATAATCCGGGAACTAAGGAAGCAACCAAATCATAAAACCACTCATAAACTCCTCATACCATATCTCTATAATGTCATACAACACCAATATCAAGCATAAAACTTTACAACCCATACTCAACTCATTCCTTTATTCTTTTTTTTTCTCCTTTTTTTATTTATTTTTTTCAGTGTACCTTTTCATGCTATATCAAGTGATTTTCCTTGACTTTTACCCCCAAGTGAATTTTATCATCCTTAGGTCTCAAGTAATGAATGTACTGGCAAGAATCAAACATCTGATAAGTATACCTCAAACATACAATCCACCACTAAAAACCATAATCCACAATATAGATATTCACCAACCATTCCTAATTCTCGGATGGGGTCAGACTATCATTGGCTATGGAAAAATCTTGTGGATCTAAAAAAGAATTGGCAATTAGGCTCAAATTGGCTTCAAGCAGAGGATAATATGCAAGGTGGGAATAGAGTCAAATAGGGGTAATAAAGGTGCCTCAATCATATTGAAGTCATGTGTAGAAATCATAATATGCAGCATTGAAAAAGATATCTAAATGCAAGCCAAAAAGGAAGCAATTGAAGAGAGTACACTCAACAAGCAAGAGGACTAAATAAAGTGCAGTCCTGAATAGGCCAAAATAAGCTCACCAGGTCATGTCTAGAACTTCAAGATCACCCAAAATTTCAAGATCTTATGTGCTCAATCATTAATCAATCATGCTCACCAAATAGTATAGAAAATATATATCGAAGGCTTCAACAATCCAAGCACATCATGGGGCATGAATCCGAATAGATAGAATAGAGGACAAACGGTATCCATATGGGGAAATAATACCTAATCCTAACAATGCAATATATAAATAACTGATTTTTTTAAAGACTAACATGCTGATATGCAATATAAACTAAAAACAAAAATAAAAGTGCAAACTAAAAATAAACATGAAATCCTATCATACCATGAGCTTGTTCCCCCCATACTTAAATCAAGCATTGTCCTCAATGACATAAAAGACAACAAAAGATAAAAATATGAAGGAAAGAAAGAAAAACTGACTTGTTCACTGCGGTGGTAATAGATAATGTGGGAAGTGAGGAAGAAAAATTCTATGTCCCGTTAGAGGCCGCGGGGCGGCTTTCCTCTTTGTCCTTTTCTCTTTCCTTTTCACCCCTGCGATGTTAGTACCCCACGAAAACAAACAAAAACCCAAAACTAAAAATAACTTAAAAAGCAATTAATAGAATCTAAATCTAATGACCTTGGGTTGCCTCCCAAGCAGCGTCTTTGGTTAATGTCGTTGGCTCGACAGTTTATTCATCCACTCATTCAAGACTCAAGCGGACATCGTCAGCGCCCTCAAAAGCAAATCAAACTCTTGTGCCCAACCGATATTCGAATGCACACTGAAGATGAAACAATTGGTAATTAAAAATATAGCAATGAGAACCATTACCAACTTACCCTTCATTCGAGCTTGATTCTCCCTCGAGGGTATGTAGGACCACCAACACAGTTCCACTGGTGGTGATAGCATGCATTTAGGTAGGTATATTGGGTTGCATTTAGCATGATTTAGATTTGCATAATGCATAGTTTAAGCTAGATTTGCAGTTATACTCGTTTTGTTGGTAGAGTCGGAATCCACACGCTTTTATGGATTATTTCAGGTATATGTGGATCCGAGAAGGAATGAGGAAGCTCATGGACGAAAGAAGAGTGAAAATGAGGAGGAAAAGTGAAGAGCCCGGGAGCGGAATCGAAGTTAGAGAGCCTAAGTGAAAAACAAGTAAGCAAAAGTTGTCGCCAGATATGCTGAACTTGTTTCGCACTTTCTGGAGGCCTCGGTGGTCCGATTGACTATTATAACCATGCGTTGGAAAGCTCTCTTCGAGATCTACAACTTTCGTGTTGACATCGAGACCAAATTCGAAACGGAAAAATCGCTGTGAACAGTAAAAGCCGCCCCGCGGCCCGAACCTCTGACGAGCGATTTCGCTGATCGCCGGCAGCCCCGCGGCCTGGGTTGGCTGCCCCGCGGCCCTCGCAGAAACACGCCGTTCAAAATTGGACTTTAATTAGGGTTTTTGTTTTATTCTTTGGCCGACTTGTTAGAGGCTTTATAAGACTTTTCTAGTTTGTTATTTCATGAACCTTATGCACATTATTC
This sequence comes from Persicaria maculosa, assembly GCA_963922045.1. NCBI lineage: Eukaryota > Viridiplantae > Streptophyta > Magnoliopsida > Caryophyllales > Polygonaceae > Persicaria > Persicaria maculosa. The sequence continues at coordinate 67,869,629 of OY998251.1, read as the reverse complement.
CATTGTTGAGAGCACCGTTGAGCATGAGCAACTAAACTCTCGAGGTTTCACCTACAGTTTGGATCTTTGATTGTTGAATTGTGAGTTTCTTAATCTAGTTCTTATTCCTATTCCAATGTTTTGACTTCTTTGTGCTTAATTGCTTGAATGTGTTTTATTCTCTCTGGCCTGATCAACTAGTTAGAGTATATTCATTCAATTGCTAGGGTTTTGTAGATTCCTCGTAGCGAACCTTAACCCAAGTGGCAATCATATCCCTTTATGACTCGTAGGACTAATTGGATGTGTAGGAAGTTGAATACATGTTGAATATCGACTCGTAGCTTGATATTATGTGTACCTTGGTTAATTCATAATCTTAATGCTATCTCTAGGTTGAATGTTAACCGTGTTAGGGTTATTTAGAGATAAGGGTTGCTAGGACTCGTAGGACTAGTAATTTACCTAAGATCTGGACAAGGACATTGATAGGAAAAGACAAGAACTAGAGGCTGAAACAAGGATCGAATTCATGAATCAGACAAGGTGATCCTTTAGCTCCCTATATCTTTGTCATAGTCATGGAATCATTAGCTAGAAGTCTACAAGAAGAAGCAAGTCTTGATGACCCGTTGGTAGGAATCAAGCTCACAGCAACAGGAACCCCAATCCCTTTTCTTACATTTACGAATGACACGCTAATATTCGCAAGAGCATCCTATACAAAACTATATACGATTCAAAATATATTAAATAATTTCTCTAACCTATCAGACCTCACAATCAACTACACCAAAATTTCTCTTCAGGTATTGACAAGAGGTAAAGTGTCGTGTGTAAACCTCGCTAAAGCAATTCCCATACTAGAACTAGTATAACGATAAGTGCATAGTCGAACCAAAATAGAAATCTAAATTTCAATGTAATTTAAATGCTACTAAATAAAAAGTGGGAAATAAACAAATTAAGATGAGAAAATAAATTAAAGTAGATTGCAAACAAAATAAAAAAGCATAAAGTGATGGTTTTAAGATCAATTCAATGGAGAAAAACGTTCCTTGAATTGGTAAATAAAGAGCGGCCGTCCGGGGTTCGAACCGGGAACCTATGGGTACTACCCATAAGTCCTTTCCGGTGAGCCATTCCGGAATGGTTGGAGAAAAACGTTCCGCCTATGCATTCTTCGACATTGTTTGGTTTTATTGGTCCTAGACTCAAACTCAAGTTGTCATATTTCCTTTCAAATACATTCCTCCCATCTTAGTTTATATAGATTAAAACACAACGAGTGAATTTAATCCCTTACACATTTATGTAACCTAAGCACGACAGAGATTTAACATAAAGATAGCATAAGTTCCTAAGAATCTAGGCATATGAATAACACCAAGTTAAGCATGGTAAACCGATGTTTAAGACCTATGTCCAATTCCCTACTTATTCATGAACCAAGAAGGTTTTCCCAATCCTAAGCATGCTACTACGGAATTCATTCAAATTCGATAGAAAAAAAACCTAGCAAGATACTATCATGGTCGCGAGTCACAATAATATCGAAATATGCACGAGGGAATTAAAAGGAATTGAAGAAAAATAACTGAATTTAAACCTCATAAATCACCAACCAAGTCTCCAAAACATAGGTGAAACAAATAACGGAATTAGCCACTCATGGCTTACCTAAATCTCCTTCGAATTGAATGGAAAGTAAGCAAACTTGAATGATGAAAAACCTATTGTAAAAGTTTGAGAAAAGTCTGACAATATCAGTTGATGATCTCAGAATTTCCCGACTTGGGTTTATATAGGAGAAAAGAGGCCCAAAAACCCTAGATATTGATGTGAGCCTAATTCCCCATGTTTTATAGTTACTTTTATATCGATTTCTGCATGCATTTCATGCATATTGGATTAGAATAATACAGAATCTGTGTAGTTTACACTTATTTGCAATATATGGAGGTCTACACAAGTTTTTGTTATATTTCGCAGAAATCGGACGCACTTTGGAGCTTAAAGGAAACTCATGGAGAAGCTAAGAATGGTGCAGCTGGAAAAAAGGCCATTTTTCACCATTCTTCGTTCTAAATCAAGCTTTGATGTCTTCATAAGAGTTGTAACCCTCGGAAAGAGCTTTCTAACTCATGGTCATATGCGTCAATCCGATGAACGAGAACTCGGGAAAGTGCGTTTCAAGAACAGAGCAGAAAGCTGAGAGACTTAGTCGATATCGAGTTGTTTTACTCGATATCGAGTAACCCAGATCGAGTAAAGACCCCAAAAATCGACAAGTGAAGCTGGGAGCTGGAGCAGGTTAGTCGATATCGACAAGTTTGGTCGATATCGAGTAAACACCAAGTCGATTTTCACGTCCAGGAGCCGAGATCGACGAAAAAGCTGAAGACGGAGCAAGCCTTACTCGATGTCGAGAAAATTTACTCGATATCGAGTAAAAGTCAAGTAGTCGACATGCGTTCTGGAGGCCGGAATCGAGTTGCTGAGCGGAAGACGAGAAATTGCTACTCGATATCAAAGAATCCTACTCGATATCGAGTTGACCCAGTGGCCGACGCCGAGCAGTCCGAGGGTCTTGTTAAGTTTCTATCCCGAGTCCAATGGTAATATTTTCGAGATGAAATTCTATCGAGATCTATCAAGTGCCATCAAGTCAAGAGAGAAGATATTTTATCCACATTAGATATAATTCCTAGTTGGTTTAATTATTTATTCCATTGTTTTATCTTAAGTAAATAGATAGATAGATATAGATATAGATATAGTTTTCTTTCCTAATTAGAGAGTGAATGAAGGCTATAAATAAAGCCTTAGGGGGCTAATTTTAATTCAATTCAAGTCAAGTCGTCTTAGGGCGCAAGGAGAGAGGAGAGAGGAGAGAGAGCATGTGGTTGCAAAACTTTATATGGTGAATAACACAATGGTCATCCCAATAGGCATGGTGGACAATGTACCAGTGCAAGTAGGTACGTTCTTTGTCCCTGCTGATTTTCTAGTTATTGATATGGCAGAGGACCCTGGTTGTCCAATCATATTAAGAAGGCCTTTCTTGGCGAGGGTAGATGCCAACATAAGCGTAAGGAAGGGAGTGCTCACTTTCAACATCAGCGATGAGGTAATTGAGTATTCCTTTAATAAAACTGAAAGGCATACAGGTCTCATGGAAGAGGTCAAGTCCATATCAGCCAGGTACATCACTTGCGGGGAACCAACGGTAAGAAATATGACCCCCGAGGAGCTGGAAAAGTGAGCTATGGAAGCCAAGGTAGAGGAAATCATGGAGATTCTGAACGAAGAGACAGACGAGCTACTCGACATCGACCAAGGTAAGTCGATATCGACTAACTTTTATTCAGAATCGTTGCCAGGTACGAAGTATGGGGTTGATTTCAACCAGCAGTACTCAACGTCGAGTACTCTAGTCGACGTCGACCAGATCCAACGCCCTCCATCGACCAAGCCCACATTGAGCAAAGTACCCGGAGCCGAGGAGTACTCGACGTCGAGTACTCTGCTCAACGTCGACCAGGCGCCTTCCACATCGACTTCTCCACCTTCGTCGAGCAGTCCATCATACGACAACAAGTGCTCGATGTCGAGCAACCTTACTCCATGTCGACCAGACTCCGAGGTCCCAAAATCCGAATTTGCGAAGGTAAACCAAGGTATGGATCTTTCTTCTCCTATTTCAATTAAAGATCTATCTATACATGGGAGAAGTTTGCCTTGGTATGTGCGCTTATGCAGGGTTTCCAATGATGAGCCTAAAGAGTATGAAGTAGGTGACAAGGTCTATGTTGCCAAATCAAAGGATCATTGGTTTTCCAACAAATTAAACAAGAAGAAGATGGGACCGTTCACGATGAACAAGATCCATTCATTAGAGATATAGCATGAAATTGCCTAGTAAAGGGAAGTCACAATGAAGCGCATTATTTATTGAAAACCATGAAAGGAGGTAAAATTTGAAGTTGCTTTTGACATGTTGCATGATAAAAGGATGGAGGACATTAGCTCATATGTTTATATTCCCTAGCCATACCTATGCTTATGCATCACAAAAGCCATACTATGCCTTATTTCATATTTGCACCACATGATCTAAATATTTGCCATTCTTTATCTTATTTCCATCTGGGGATTATGTTGAGAATGATGTTACATTATGGAGATTATCATATGGTGTTTGTGTTGTTGTTGTTATCATTATTGGAGTTTGGCAGGAAATTGTTTGAAAAATATATGGAAAATTTAATGAGTGAAAGAAAATCCGATCACCTCAGGAGATAAAGGTAGATCGACCCTGCTCGCTGAGATAATAGTTCAGTGAGATGGGACATATATGAGGTGTCCAAAGCACTAAGTATCCGGGGCCATTCATGACACCCATGTTTGCGACTCGCGAGAAGGCAGTGCTGAGGTTAGAGAGGTAAAAGTATAATATTGAAAAAAACATTATGGAAGGTGATGAATCTTATGAGAAGGAATGTGGAAATTCAATTTGGAAATACTCCATTTCCCCGGATTAGTAGCACCACATTGCCAAAAAAATTATCCACCTTTACCCTTTTACCAATCTACTCCTTATTGAGCTTAAATTAAAGTTCTCTTGATTATTAATGCTTTGTCACATGAATTGTTTTTACATAACCCTCCTTTTGTGAGTAGATGTTTCTTTTTATTGCACATGCATGGATTTGTGACACTAGTACCTTTTCGAGGATGGTAACTGATTGCAGGGACATATGGCAAATGAATCTGATATGTTGAGAGTTTTGTTTTCTTCCCCTGAATGACAATTAAAAGTATTGCTTGAGGACAAGCAAGCTTAAGTATGGGGTGTTTGATGTGAGCCTAATTCGCCATGTTTTATAGTTACTTTTATATCGATTTCTGCATGCATTTCATGCATATTGGGTTAGAATAATACAGAATCTGTGTAGTTTACACTTATTTGCAATATATGGAGGTCTACACAAGTTTTTGTTATATTTCGCAGAAATCGGACGCACTTTGGAGCTTAAAGGAAACTCATGGAGAAGCTAAGAATGGTGCAGCTGGAAAAAAGGCCATTTTTCACCATTCTTCGTTCTGAATCAAGCTTTGATGTCTTCATAAGAGTTGTAACCCTCGGAAAGAGCTTTCTAAATCATGGTCATATGCGTCAATCCGACGAACGAGAACTCGGGAAAGTGCGTTTCAAGAACAGAGCAAAAGCTGAGAGACTTAGTCGATATCGAGTTGTTTTACTCGATATCGAGTAACCCAGATCGAGTAAAGACCCCAAAAATCGACAAGTGAAGCTGGGAGCTGGAGCAGGTTAGTCGATATCGACAAGTTTGGTCGATATCGAGTAAACACCAAGTCGATTTTCACGTCCAGGAGCCGAGATCGACGAAAAAGCTAAAGACGGAGCAAGCCTTACTCGATGTCGAGAAAATTTACTCGATAGCGAGTAAAAGTCAAGTAGTCGACATGCGTTCTGCAGGCCGGAATCGAGGTGCTGAGCGGAAGACGAGAAATTGCTACTCGATATCAAAGAATCCTACTCGATATCGAGTTGACCCAGTGGCCGACGCCGAGCAGCCCGAGGGTCTTGTTAAGTTTCTATCCCGAGTCCAATGGTGATATTTTCGAGATGAAATTCTATCGAGATCTATCAAGTGCCATCAAGTCAAAGAGAAGATATTTTATCCACATTAGATATAATTCCTAGTTGATTTAATTATTTATTCCATTGTTTTATCTTAAGTAAATAGATAGATAGATATAGATATAGATATAGTTTTCTTTCCTAATTAGAGAGTGAATGAAGGCTATAAATAAAGCCTTAGGGGGCTAATTTTAATTCAATTCAAGTCAAGTCGTCTTAGGGCGCAAGGAGAGAGGAGAGAGGAAAGAGAGAGAGAAGAGGAGGAGAGAGAGAGAGAGAGAGAGAGAGAGAGAGAGAGAGGAGGCGAGAGAAAAGGAGAAGGAAGGAGACGAACGGTTGTAAGTTTTAGTTTATTTTATGTTTAAGTTAATTTCTTTTATTATGTTTAGTTTCTAATTTCCTTCTTCTAGGGTTGGGGTGATTCCAACATAGATATGTGTGTTTGATTTATAAATCCATGAATTTATATGCCTTTATCATCATCTACCTATGTGCTTAATCCTTTGCGAGAGTTGAGGAAATTTCTTATTTGCAATTATGAAGCGAAAGTGAATTAATTATGAATTTGGATAGTAATTAGGCTTTGCTTGCAAAAGTTGGTTGATCCTAATTAAGAAAAGGTGGTAACACTTAGGGTTTATGCGAAAGCCTCTATATTCCTATTTGTTAATAACGAAAGTTATTTGATATAAAGCATGCATCTTTATGTGATTTATGATCTGCACATATGTTTATTGTTGTGGTGATCCCTAACCTTGGAAGTTTGCATCTTTATTTGTTTTATTTTATTATTTTTATTCGGCAAATATTCTACTCGATATCAAACCACCATTCTCTCTCCATCCCTCGACATCGACCAATCTTAGTCGACATCGAAACCACCCTCATCACCTCTTGCCGCTATCCCTGAACCCCAAAACACACTAAACCTAGAACCGCTGACTTCTCTCCTGAGGACAAACCTGACTCCCCTATACTATAGCGGGGGTCTTGACTATAAATTTATTTGGTCGAGAAACCCTCTCCTCATATATTTACCTAAAAAGATAAGATAAATCTCCTTAATAATAATTAAATGCCCTAAAAACATTAAATCATATAGTAGATAAACCTCAATCTGAATATATTAATCCATTAGGAATGGATAATCATTTAGATTGGATAGAGTTTCCTTTCAAAAATATAAGATTCGACCTTAAAACTGATCTTTTGTGGGCACTTTTGCCGCGACAAAAAGCTTTTCCGTCATGGCGAACCATCGCAATGCTTGCCGCCAATCTCATGACTTCACCATGGCGAACTGGGGTCTTTTGTCGCGGCGAAATGAAATTTGTGATCTTCCACTTCCTTTCGCTGCTCCCAACATGGCAAATTTGGCCATTCGTCGAGGCATAATGTCTTCTCGCTTCTGCGAAATGCTACATCTGCAACTTCTTTCTTCTCTTTCTTTGTTCCTCTTCTTGGGATCATTCTTCCTTCTTGATCTTTCCCACTTCTTTACTCCCTTTTTATCTCTCCTGAGCTCTTCACCACATCGGAACTACAAATCTGCATAAATCCAATAAAATAGCGTAGTTTCCGAACTTCACCACTAAAATAGGATAATGTGTAATTAACTATAAAACATTATTATATTACAATGAAATGTAACTAAAACCATCATATCAGGTATCAAGTAACATAGCCCCAGCAAATCACTGTCTCAAGAGCAATGGAAAAATACCTTGGCATTCCGATCATTAATGGTAGAGGCTTAGAGTGATTTGTCTGATTCAGATAACTTATTAGTTCCTATTCTTATGATTTACTTTATAATAGCCAAAACCAATTCAATAAAAATAGCAAGTTTGAAGATTTTCTCAAATACAAAGGAATGTAATGGTTTTCATCTCGCGCTACGTCTTATTGAAACGGCCCAAATATAAATATTCGGGTTACGTTTCAAAGGTTGGATACCTTCGTTCGGATCTTGCAATCCAGGTACGGGTCGAGGTTTCAAACCCCAAAAGCTAATCTTTTAAAGTGGGGATTTCGAACCCCAAAACAAGCGGAGGGTCGTTGGGTACCCAAAACCTGTTCTATTTGACTAAGTCGCTCAAAATAGTTTGTAATTCAAAACAAGATAAGAGGAAATCCACGTACAACTTGCCACGGCAGAGTTGGGTCAAAACCAAAATACGGGTGTAAAAACATAATTGAAATCATCCGAGTTTATATAAGTTTGGTGAAGTTAGTCCGTCGGTCGATCAAATGCCAAAAAGTAGCCCCGTCATAGAGACACCAAGCAATCAAGTATCTGCAATCATACCTTAAAAATAATGCAGGGAGTGGGATCAGACTGAGGCCCACACACTGGACTAGGTCCTACTGTAATCATACCATATACACTATACCTAGATAAAGATGCTCTAATGCAGGACATGAATTTAAATCACGCAAGTCATGCTTATCAGGATATATAAATATGTTGAAGTGCAGTAAATGACCCAAAGAATGCCAAGTGGCATATCCCTCTTCTACATCTGCCACCCTTCCCGTTAGGGCAGAGACACTGGTCAGTTCGTGCTATAACATAGCAATCTCATCATATATGTGCATCATAATCAATCATCAGCTCATCTCATCATCATGCTCATAATATCAAGCTCATAAAACAATGGAGCTCATCTCATATCTCGTGACAACAATGACTCAGGACAAACCCGATGGAACTGGGCTATCCTATGACCCTATGGTGCGGAACGAACGTCGTTGGCACTTTCGCCCTTCCCAAGTTAGTAATAATATCCAAACTTAAACACAAAACCAATAGATTAGGCAATCAATCACTTGATGAACCAAATAACTACTAGTGTAGCGATGAAGTTCGGTGTCGAACCCACAGGGAGAAGCGATTTCTTATTCAATAACTCTAAGAAAAGACTCTTATAGCAAAGCAATGATTTGTAACAAGTAACAAAGATGTAAAAGTAACTAAATTTATGATCGCAAAGTAAATCGATATCAAAGTAGAAAGAACATTTCACCTGCAATTCTCTGACAATGGTTGGAATTCATGGTCCTCGGATTGATCTATTAATTATTTATATTCCTAGGTCTACTTGAATAAAGTTGAGAGATCCACAGAGATTCACTCATCTTATTCAATATCACTAAAGAATGGCATTAAGGACTTAAGTAATCAAGACCAATTGGCAGATTGACTCAACACAATTAAGACTAATAGGCACATACCGAACTCAGCCCTAATCGAATATCCTCAACATAGATCAATTGAAATAATCCACTACAAAGACAAAGAGACATCACTATCATCAATACCTTTGTTTGCTATCGAGAAAACAACAACGAATTCATAGCTAAGATGCAATTTCTAGCATGTTGATTAGGCATAGAAAGGAACACAAATATAATAATTAAGCACAGGATGATAACTAAGAATATGAATAACCAAATAGAATCAAATCCTCACAATCCAAACAACCATGTCATCGAATTAATCACAGGCAAAACTATGAGTTTAGCAACTCATTGGCCAATTCTCTCTCTCTCTCTCTCTAATTGTGTTCATCGTCTCACAACTATGAACCACACAATGAATAGAACTGAAAATAATCTAATAAAGACTCTAAAGAGTCGGCAAAAACCCTAGTAGAAAATAGAATAAACTAATAGGAAATAATGTCTTCGGATCCAAAACCACATATCCAGAAAACAGGCCCACGACGGGCGACGTGCAAATGGCGGCGGACGCCGCCTATGCGGTGTTCGACGTTCCTCAATTATCTTCAATAAATTCCTATGTCTCGTGCTTCCTTGCTCCTCTCTAGCTCCTCCTTAGCCTCCATATGCTCCAAAACATGCTTCTTAAGCTCTTCCAAAGTATTGCTTGAAGACAAGCAAGCTTAAGTATGGGGTGTTTGTTGTGAGCCTAAATTGCCATGTCTTACATATACTTTTATATCAATTTCTGCGTGCATTTCATACATCTAGGTTAGAATAATACAGAATTTGTGTAGTTTATGCTTATTTACCAGATTATGGAGTCTACACTAGTTTCTCTTTAATTTCACAGAAATCGAAGCATTTGATAGCAATTCGGAGAAAGGATGGAAAGCTCGTCAGCTGCAGAAAGTCTAAGGTCAGGAAGCGGCTGAAACAGGACAAATCAAGCTGGAAGCAAGGAAAAGAGCACTCGACACAGTATGGTCGACGTCGACTACTTCTAGTCGATGTCGAGTACAAAATTGACCAGAAATCAGCAAAGTCGAGGAGCCAAAGTTACTCGATGTCGAGTAGACGTACACGATGTCGAGTACATGTCGACGAGTCCAGAAGCTGCTCGAGCTCGAGTGCAATCCACGGAGAGAAGACCCTACTCGATGTCGAGTACGTCTTGTCGACGTCGAGTAGCCCCGTCTAGCAGTCCGAGTCCGAGATCGAGTTCGCCGAGAAGATAGAATTTCTTGCAAGAGAAGATAGATGGAATTTTATCCATCTACATCAAGATCTTTCAAGTCCAAGAGGATTTATCCACAACTAGTCCTAGTTTCCTTTTATATATTATTTCCTTTATCATAATGTTTTATCTTATATTATTAGATAGATTTAGATATAGTTGTTCTTTCCTAGATTATCTAGATGGAACACTATAAATAAAGCCCTAGGGGCTGAGTTTTAGGCATTCAATCTTACAACACACCATTCGAGACACATAGAGGTAGGAAAGAGAGAGCTTGTAGCCGATTGGAGTGGAGTTTAGCGAGGGCGGATTTGGCTTCGATTGGTTGTAAGTTTTATTTAGTTTGTTCAATATAATTTATTTTCCTGAAATTTCGATGAGTTTATTCATGATGAAGAGCGAGTAGTCACCCAACTTCTAGGGTCGGGGTGAGCCCGACGGTAGCCATGTAAGGTGATGCGGTAAAGGTACAATATTTTGATGCGATTTCGTCTTCTATCCCTATGAGCATGATTCTTTTGCGAAAGTTGAAGGTGATCCTTGTTTGTGTTATTGAAGCGAAAGTGATCTTAATACAACTTGGATTAATTATGTGAAAAAGGGGTTAGTAACAATTAGGGTTTATGCGAAAGCCTCTATTTTCCTATTTGTTAATAACGAAAGTTATTTGATGAAAAGCATGATCTTTTATGCCTTTATGTGTTACTTTGCATGGTTATCGTTGTGGTGTTGAAACCCTGATCTTGGAAGTCTTGGAAGTAAGCATCCAGACGCAATTCCTCCAGCTCTTGCAATTGAAGCTTTCTGAACTCACCTACTTCATCCAACCTCATATTGCAATTCTTTACAGCCCAATACGCTATATGCTGAAGTTCCACAGGGAGATGACATGCCTTTCCAAAGACAATTCGATAAGGGGACATACCAATGGGAGTCTTATAGGACGTCAGATAGGCCCAAAGGGAGTCTTATAGGACTCCAATCCTTCCTTTTAGGTGCCACTGTTTTCTCAAGAATGGTCTTTATCTCTCTATTTGATATCTCTGCTTGACCATTGGTCTGAGGATGATAAGCAGTTGACACTCTTTGTGTGACATGGTATTTCTTTAACAATGCAGTGATCGTCCTGTTGCAGAAATGTGTCCCTCTATCGCTAATTATAGCCTTAGGCACCCTAAATCTCGCGAAAATTGTGTCTTTTAGGAAATCTGCAACCACTTTAGAATCATCAGTTCTGGTGGCCTTTGCCTCCACCCACTTGGAGACATAGTCCACCGCAAGCAAAATATATACATTCCTAAAAGAACTAGGGAAGGGACCCATAAAATCGATACCCCAAACATAAAAAATTTCACAAAATATGACAGTTGTTTGTGGCATTTCATTCCTAGTAGATATGTTCCCAACCCTTTGGCATCTATCGCATGATTTACAGAAGGCATTAGCATCCCTAAATAAGTGAGGCCAAAAGAAACATGCTTCTAAAACTTTCCTAGCAGTCTTTTGAGGACCAAAGTGGCCTCCACATTCATGAGCCTGACAAAAAGTAAGGACAGATTGTACCTCATTGTCCGGCAGACACCTCCTAATTACCTGGTCAGCTCAATGTTTCCAAAGGTAGGGGTCATCCCAAATGTAGAAGCGAGAGTCATGTTGAATCTTGTCCTTCTGAGCATTCGTGAAGTTCGGTGGAAATTCTCCCATGACCAAGAAATTCACCATATTGGCAAACCAAGGTCGAGGAGTATGGACACCTATCAATAATTCAGGAGCGGCGGGACTTACCTCATCAGAACAGAGCAAAAAGGGCGAAAGGGGTGCCTGAACAGCATGAGGCGGCCACGACATTGTTGCTGCAGCCGTGGCACGATTGATTGGTTGCGGCCACGGCATGGTTGTTGCGGTCACGGCATCCTCCGTTTTCGTAGCTCCCTGCAGCTGCAAAGGTAAATTGTGAGTTATATAAAATAATGTATCGTCCGGGAACTCACCGTGAATGGGTCTTTGATCTTCCGGCTTGTCCTCTTCTTGGACAAGTCTGGTGAGGTGGTGTGCTACTAAGTTTTCTGCACCTTTCTTATCTTTGATTTCAATGTCAAATTCACTTAAAAGTAAAATCTAACGAATCAATCTTGGTTTTGCTTCTTTCTTAGTCAATAAATAGCGAAGAGCAACGTGATCAGTGAAGACAATTACCTTAGCTCCTAGGAGATAGGAGCGGAACTTCTCCAGTGCAAAGACCACAGTCAGGAGCTCTTTCTCAGTGGTTGAGTAGTTCCTTTGCGCTCCAGTCAGAGTCATGGAGGCATAGTAGATAACATGAGAGATCCTTTCTTCCTTTTGTCCCAAGACAGCCCCCACAGCATAGTCGCTAGCATCACACATAATCTCAAAAGGTTGAGACCATATGGGTGCTTGAATTATAGGAGCGCTCGTCAGGCGATCTTTAAGCTCATCAAAGGACGCTCTACACCTGTCATCAAACTCAAAAGCTACTTCCTTTTTCAGTAAATCACAAAGAGGTGCAGAAATCTTACAAAAATCCTTAATAAACCTACGATAAAACCTTGCATGGCCTAAAAAGGAACGAATTTCGCGCACATTGGTGGGGTAAGGTAGAGACTGAATGACATCAATCTTAGCCTTGTCCACCTCAAGACCCCTGCTAGACACAATATGACCCAAAACAATGCCTTGCTCAACCATAAAATTACACTTTTCCAAATTAAGAACTAAATTGGTGTCTACACACCGCTTAAGCACAAGTGACAAATGTTGTAAACAAGTATCAAAGTCATCTCCATACACAATGAAATCATCCATAAATACCTCTATGAAGCGCTCTACATACTCAGAAAATATGCTTACCATACACCGTTGGAAGGTCCCAGGTGCGTTACATAACCCAAAAGGCATTCTGCGATATGCAAAAGTGCCAAAGGGGCATGTAAATGTCGTTTTTTCTTGATCCTCCGGTTCTATGGTTACCTAAAAAATCCTGAGTATCCATCTAAAAAGCAATAAAAGGAGCGGTCGGCAAGACGCTCAAGCATTTGATCAATAAAGGGAAGGGGGAAATGGTCCTTGCGAGTAACTGCATTCAATTTACGATAATCAATACAGACTCTCCATCCAGTTTGTACCCTGCTAGGGACCAATTCACCATCTTGATTTTCAACAACAGTAATACCTCCCTTCTTAGGGACAACCTGAGTAGGACTCACCCATTTGCTGTCAGATATGGGAAAGATCATACCTGCTTGAAGGAGCTTCAACACCTTCTTATTTACCACTTCCATCATTGGTGGGTTGAGTCTTCGCTGAGGTTGTCTAGATGGCTTGGCATCATCCTCCAATAGTATCCTATGCATGCAGAGGGTAGGACTGATACCTTTAATGTCTGCTATCGTCCATCCTAACGCCTCCTTGTTCTCCTTTAGAACAGTCACCAATCGCTCCTCCTGTCCAAAGTTCAATTTGTTAGAAATAATGACAGGCAGAGTATCATTTTCGCCAAGAAAAGCATATTTAAGGTGATTAGGAAGTTGTTTCAATTCCACATCAGGCGCTTGGATAATGGATGGAAGAAGCTTTTCAGTAGGTATGGTCAGCTCGATGCGGTCTCCCCTTAGTGGCACATAGGTGGGAGATCGATGGTCTAGAGCCACTATAGCCTCCTACAAGTTAGATGACAAGACATAATCTCTAGAAATTTCATCTATAGGGGCCTGTAGGGCGACTTCCATCTCATCAACACATTCTAAATCAAAGCAATCTTGTGCCATAGTATCAATAATATCCACAAAGCACAGAGAAGGATCATCTGATGGAAATTTCATGGAATCATAAATATTATATTCAACTCTTTGACCATCAAATTCCATAGTAAGAGATCCTGAATAGACATCTATATTGGTCCTAGCAGTTTTCAAAAAAGGTCTGCCCAACAGAATAGGGCCTTCATTGTTACCAGGACCCATGTCAATCACAAAGAAATCATCAGGGAATATCAAGTTGTCAGCCATAACCAAGACATCTTCAACAATCCCTTTCGGGTAGATAGTAATCGATCAGCAAGTTGAATTACTACCCGAGTATCATTCAGAGGTCCCAACCCCAAAGCATGATAAACATTAAAAGGTAAAACATTAATAGATGCTCCTAGATCTAACATGGCTTTGTCAAATTTAGTATCACCTATCACACATGGAATAGCAAACATACCAGGATCACTACACTTCTCAGGCATACGCTTTTGAAATACAGCAGTGACATGTTCACTTACCTTAACCTTTAGCAAGTATAGCAATAAGCAAGAGGTCGATCCACAGGGAAAGTTATAATTCCAGTTTGATTCAAGTGTCAATCAACGTAACCAATTTGGGGGGGGGGGGGTTTGTGTGTGAAAGTTCCGCCTTTTATCGAAGCGGAGTAAAGAAAGCAAAGTAAATGAATTTGTTTTAGACAATTAGGAGAAGCAATTCTACCTACAATTTTCCACTTTATTGGATTGAAGCGATCCTTGTAACTTCTTCTCGTTCTATTAAGTTTCCTATGAATGCCCTTGTCCCGACCTAATATAGTTACTAGTCCAACTAGTCCTAGCAACCCTTATCAGTCGAACAGTCCCTAAAGAATGATTTAACTCAATTGATAAATTTAAGTTCAGAGATTAGCCAAGGTATTTGCAGTCCCTAAAAAGGGATTTAACAACACATTCAACTTCCTACTCATTCAATTAGTTCAACCATCCCTAAAGGAACAAGTTTTCCACTTAGGTTAAGGTTCACAACCAGGAATCTACAAAACCTTAGCAATTGAATTGATTCTAACTAGTTGCGCGGGCTAGATAGAATAAAACAATAGACAATCAAGCACAAACAAGTTGAAGCATTCAAATATAGGAAACAAGGAACGAGAATTCGAAACTCACAATCAATCCAAATAAAGCTTCAAATTGCAGGCAGAATAGATGAGTTTAGTTCCTCATGGAAGACATCGCTCAAATCTCTAAAGTGTCTGATGAATGAAAGAATAAAACAGAAGTGACTGAAAAATACCTTAATTCGGCCTTATAAAAGATCCCAAGTCGGCCATGAAACAAACTAAAAGTATCTAGGGTTTTTAGTAATCAAAACACAACGTATACACGCTGACGACCAATGCTGCGGTCGTGGCATATGCTGCGGCCGCGGCATCAGCAACTTCTGGTAACCCGCTGCAGCGGTCCTTGCTGCGGCTGCGGCACGCATGCTACGGCCGCGTCATCCTGTTGCCGTGTCCTTTTGACCTTGCCGAGAGTAGCTCCACGTTGCTTTGCTCTTTTCCTTCCTTGCTTCTCTTCAATGTCTCTTGTACTCCTCTTCGAGATATTGCATCTCCCAAATGTGTTCCGATTGAATCTGCAAGATAAACACAAATTTGCGTAGAATCCGAACTCTTCTAGAATAATCAAAAGATGCAATTTGGCAACAAAGTATGAAAGAAATGCAACCTAACTAAACTAAAAATGCCTATAATGCCTATCTAAGATATGCATTATCAGCATCACAAAAGCCATATTATGCCTTATTTCATATATGCTCCACATGATCTAAATATTGCCCATTCTTTACCTTATTTCCATCCGGGGATTATGTTGAGAATGAAAGTACATTATGGAGATTAGTATATGGTGTTTGTGTTGTTGTTATTATTATATTTGGAGTTTGGTAGGAAATTGAAAAGTTATGGAAAATTTAATGAGTGAAAGAAAATCTGGTCACCTCAGGAGATAAAGGTAGATCGACCCTGCCTGCGTTGAGATGTTAGTTCCGCAGGATGGGACACCAAGGTGAGGAGTCCGAAGCACTAAGTATCCGGGGCCATTCATGACACCCATGTTTGCGACTCGAGAAGGCAGTGCTGAGGTTAGAGAGGTAAAATCATAATATTGAAAAAAGCATTGAGCGAATGAGCGAAAGGTGAGAAATCAAAAGAAGAAGAAATGTGGTATGAAAGTTTGGAAAGTACTCCATTTCCCCGGATCATTAACACCACATTGCCAAAAATTGCCCACCTTTAGCCTTTTACCAATCTACTCCTTCATGAGCTTAATTAAAGTCCTCTTGATTATTAATGCTTTGTCACGGATGAATGTTTTTGCATAACCCTCCTTTTGTGAGTAGATGTTGTTTTTTAATTGCACATGTATGGATTTGTGATAGTAGTACCTTTTCAAGGATGGTAATTGATTGCAGGGACATATGAGAATGAATCTATGATGTTGAGAGTTTGTTTTTCCCCTGAATGACCATTAAAAGTATTGCTTGAAGACAAGCAAGCTTAAGTATGGGGTGTTTGTTGTGAGCCTAAATTGCCATGTCTTACATATACTTTTATATCAATTTCTGCATGCATTTCATACATCTGGGTTATAATAATACAGAATTTGTGTAGTTTATGCTTATTTACCAGATTATGGAATCTACACTAGTTTCTGTTTAATTTCGCAGAAATCGAAGCATTTGATAGCAATTCGGAGAAAGGATAGAAAGCTCATCAGCTGCAGAAACTCTAAGGTCAGGAAGCCGCTGAAACAGGACAAATCAAGCTGGAAGCAAGGAAAAGAGCACTCGACACAGTCTAGTCGACGTCGACTACTTCTAGTCGATGTCGAGTACAAAATTGACCAGAAATCAGCAAAGTCGAGCAGCCACCACTCGAGGAGCCAATGTTACTCGACGTCGAGTAGACGTACTCGATGTCGAGTACATGTCGACGAGTCCAGAAGCTGCTCGAGCTCGAGTGCAATCCACGGAGAGAAGACCCTACTCGATGTCGAGTACTTCTTGTCGACGTCGAGCAGTCCGAGTCCGAGATCGAGTTCGACGAGAAGATAGAATTGCTTGCAAGAGAAGATAGGTGGAATTCTATCCATCTACATCAAGATCTATCAAGTCCAAGAGGATTTATCCACAACTAGTCCTAGTTTCCTTTTAGATATTATTTCCTTTACCATAATGTTTTATCTTATATTATTAGATAGATTTAGATATAGTTGTTCTTTCCTAGATTAACTAGATGAAACACTATAAATAAAGCCCTAGGGGCTGAGTTTTAGGAATTCAATCTTACAACACACCATTCGAGACACATAGAGGTAGGAGAGAGAGAGCTTGTAGCCGATTGGAGTGGAGTTTAGCGAGAGTGGATTTGGCTTCGATTGGTTGTAAGTTTTACTTAGTTTATTCAATGCAATTTATTTTCCAGAAATCTTTGATGAGTTTATTCATGATGAAGAGCGAGTAGTCACCCAACTTCTAGGGTCGGGGTGAGCCCGACGGTAGCCATGTAAGGTGATGCGGTAAAGGTACAATCTTTTGATTCGATTTCGTCTTCTATCTCAATGAGCATGATTCTTTTGCGAAAGTTGAAGGTGATCCTTGTTTGTGTTATTGAAGCGAAAGTGATCTTAATACAACTTGGATTAATTACGTGAAAAAGGGGTTAGTAACAATTAGGGTTTATGCGAAAGCCTCTATTTTCCTATTTGTTAACAACGAAAGTTATTTGATGAAAAGCATGATCTTTTATGCCTTTATGTGTTACTTTGCATGGTTATCGTTGTGGTGTTGAAACCCTGATCTTGGAAGTCTTTTAGTTTATTGATTTATTTCACCAATTTCGTGTTTGCCTTCGTTTTTATGCAATTTAAAGTTTCGATTTTTACTTCTGTGTTACTCGAGATCGATCAAAACTACCAGAAATCGATTGCTACAGTAGTCGACGTCGAGTAGGGTTAGTCGACGCCGACCAGCTTCCTCCTTTCTCTTTGTGTTTTTGTGTTTTTTTTTTTCTGTTTTAGTCGACAGCTTACTCGAAGTCGAGTAGAATTCTGGTCGAAATCAGTGAGTTTGTGGAACTGAAAAGGCGGGCGCTGACACGCTTCATCGTGGATACGATCCTGACTGCCTTCTACTACAACAGGAGGAAGTCTTGTATTTATTTGCTGAGATAGGGAGTGATGTCCATGTTTTATTCCATATTTTTGTACACATTTTAGCTCCTTATTCTAATTACTTTGCATATTTCGGGTTGGGAATATGTCGGATTTCTGTAGTATATGCTTATTTGTCAAAAATAGAGGTCTACACAAGTTTTGGTTTGATATTGCAGAATTTGGAGTCATTCCGAGATGAAACCATAGGACGAGATTCTACTCGACTTCGACCAGGTTCTACTCGAAGTCGACTACAGCTGAAGCAGACTTGATCGAGGACAGAAGAAGAAGACAACTCGAGTTCAACATGTACTCGACGTCGAGTACCTTACTCGATGTCGACCAGGGTTGAACCGCACAACGAGCTCGAGGAAGAGAACCAGATCGAGAATCTGTGAAGATTACTCGAAGTCGAGTACAATCTACTCGAAGTCGATCAGGCTTTACTCGAAGTCGACTACTCGATTTTGGGCCGTGAGTCTGTTGGGCCATTCCGAGCATATGTGGACAACTTGGGCACGAAGCAAGGCTGGATCCATCATGTTCTATCAAGATCTATCTATAGGGAGAAGGATTTTATCCACTTGAAGATATTTAGATAGTTTTCCTTTTAGATAAATGTTCCCTTTTATTTAAGTTTTATCTTTAGAAATTAGATAGAGTTTCCTTTCTTTGGATAGCAAGGATTTAGCATTATAAATAGAGCCTGTAGCGCTGATTTTTATTGATTCAAAGCTAGAGAAGGAGAAGAGGTAGTAAGTAGAGAGAGAGAGAGAGAGAGAGAGAGAGAGAGTGGTGGCTGAGAGGAGTGAAGGAGCGAGAGCAAGTTGGCTTCGATCGGTTGTAATCTCTGTTTAGTTTATTAATGCAAAGTTATTTCCTTTTATTATTAATGTCTTTCCTTGCGATGAAGAGCGAGTAGTCCACCCACTTCTAGGGTCGGGGCGAGCCCGACGATAGCCATGCGTGTTTGAGGTAAAGATTCGACTTTTATTGTGCTTTGATCATCTACTACCTTTTTTGTGTGTATTGCCTATTTAATAGAGATCCATGTTAACAACTTGGATTATAAACATAAAATTGGTAGATACAATTAGGGTTTCTTGAAAGAGTTGTCTAATTGTTGGAAAAGGCGAAAGCTTGATCCTTTGATTCAATGTGCATAATTATCGTTATTTATCTTGCCTTATGCATGTTTGGTTATCGTTTTTGCAAACACCGATCTTGGAATTCTTTTTCATACATTGTTTAAGTTCGAGATTTGCATTCGTTTAGTTACTGTTTCTGCTCGATTTCAATCAACCTTGGTCGACGTCGACTATTGATTTTCGATTGAGCAAAGATCGCTGCCATTTCTGTCTCTGCATGTAACTCGACATCGACAAACTTCCTCGATTACGACCAGTTCCTTGACGTCGAGTTGTTTACTCGAGATCGACCAAATTCCAGTAACTCCTTCTTGCTCGGATTCAACTTGCCCGACCCCTATCGACTACCCTTAGTCGAGGTCGAGTACCCCTGAAGTCGATTTCTGCCCATGAGATTTCTCCGCTGCCTGAGATCCGCTGACACACTTCCTCGAGGATCGATCCTGACTTCCTGTTGCTACATCAGGAGAAGGTCTTGTAATTATTTGCGTGGGCAGAATCTGGTTTGATTTATATTCTTATTTATTGAACTCGATTTCCTCCGACAACAGGGAGTCAGTTTGCTTTATATTTTATTTATATTTCATATTTGACACATCCTTCTGCAACAACACCATCCAAGGTCGGAATGTAATTTTTCAGAAGAAACACTAAAAACGCGTAGATTCCGAACTCGAATACTTCACAAGCAATATACGAAACTAGACTCAAATCATAGCAAAACCACTACCTAATTGCAATAAAAGATACCTATAATGCCTATATGAAATATGCATTATCACCCTAGCAAATACTCTAGGACTCACATATAACGGTCGTTCTCTTTCCAAAAGCATAAAGAAGACGGATTCTCATTCATAAGTGCAAATCCTAAACATGATACTACATGGCATGCTCTTATGCATATGCAACACCTAGTATATCCTATAATTACATGCGTATGGGAATCAATCTGAGTAAGCTCTAGGAACTTACCTAGAGAAGCGCGGAATCCAAAGCAATCACAGTAATAGCAAGCAATCCAATCGGGTCATGAATCGCCTAACGAGTAATACATAAAATGCATAAGTCTAAATTCTAAGCATACAAGGGCCACGACTCATATAAATAAACAGGACTCAAACTTGTAACATCATCATCATCCTCATCTCAAACATGTCATATCTCATCGCAATATTTCATCATCTCAATATCTCAATATCTCATCAATATCAATATCTCATGGGAATATCTCATATATAGAATATGTTCATGTCTCACACTTCACATCATGCTTAATTATTAACATGTAACATATTATAACATTATCACACATCCAAATTTATACTTAATCATGCCAATATCATAACATCATGCTTATCAGATTAAGATCTCATCAAATGTCATATATCATATCATAGCACTATTGATGTGGATCAAGATGGCCTTCTGTGGTTTAAACAATGATCTTGATCCAGGCGAGCTCTCAAGATCGATTCGAGGGCTATTGACGACAAAGAGTGTCGTCCTCAAGAGGAAAAAAAAGGCGCCACCATGGATTGAAGAATAGATATTTTATTTAATTATTATTAGTTTTTAGGTTCTTTCCACATTTAGTAACTCCTATGTTAGTTGGAGCTATTTATGGAATGCCTTATTTTTTTTAATACTTAGTTAGGTGAATAAAAGGGAAAAGAAAAGTTTGTCTCTTCTAGAAATTTTCCTTGTCCACTAAGTAGGAATATTTATCTAGGATTATTATTAGGATTTAATATTTATTTATCTAAGCCAAAGCTCTATTTTTTACAAAGATAGAATTGGTATAGTTCCCTATTTAAACTCTTGTAATTTCATTGATTTAATTAGATTGAAAATTATATTGAGGAACCCTTTTTAGGATTAAAAAGGTTCTTCAATCTCCCAATCCAAAGCCTTTGCAATCAAGTTTATGTTTTTGGTTATTCAATTTACAAAGATCCCAAACACCTACATCATACACACGTCCAAACACAAACCCATCCTGCGAAACCATCGCTGAACCAAAGAAGCCGTCGCTGAGTCTGCCCAGAACCGTCGCCACTGTCCGGACCGCCCCGCGGCCATCCCAACGACCGTCGCTGCACACTACCAGCTTCCGCCGATGTTGCCCTTTTACTTAGTTTTATTTACTTGTTTTTCTTTTCTTTCACAATAGTTCAAAGTCTTTATTGTAATTAATTGTAAACATCGAGAATAGCAAGGATAATTGCAAGATCGGGCCATCAACAAGTTTGGTGTTCTTGATTCCGATCCCACGGGTGAAGGATCGGGGATTCCAAACGTATCAAGTGGTACCAGAGCCGTAGGTTTCGCAAGTTCGTGTCTTTTTCTTGATGTTATTCACGATTTGATTCAATGGTTGGCGCTATCTGGGGCGATTGGGATGATGATCCCGATCCCTTGGATGAGTTCTTTTCTTTGGAATGGGCTGTACAACAATGATGCCATCGAGAGTTGCAGAGACGAGCTTTGCAACAACAACAAGCCGTAGAGCGACAACGAGAGGCTCAAAGGCACCGCCTTTGGCTTCAACATCAAGCGGAGATCGAAGATAAGAGGTGTCAACAACGCTATCTAATTCGGCTTCTCCAACAAAGAGAGGCCGAGGAGGCATGAAGACAAGGGGAGGAGGAACGTCACTGAGAGGAGGAACGACAAGCGGAAATCGAAAAGGAGAGGCGTCGACAACAACTTCAATCTGAACTTACAGCCAGACTTCAAGCCGCCTATGATGCAAGATCACAGGCAAAAGAGGCACAACGTCAAGCCGACCTAGATGCCAAATTAATGGCAATATGCAAAGAGGCCGTGGAGGAAGTGATGGCCAAGTTCAAGAAGGGCGTGAAGGAGCCTTCTGTTGAAATCGTTGCCACGGATTCAGCACAACGCGATGATTTTGTTTCGCCGATACCCGTTGACTCCGACCTCAGAATTGAGTAAACTCAGGCTTGTTATGAAGCTAGCGTGATGATCTTTCCAACGGTGGGTCACACGCTGCAGGAATTTTCTGGGAAGACTTACAAATCTACGCTGCAAGTGGACTGCAGTGTTGCGCCAGATGTGGTAGCTAGTTGCTTCTGACGACAACGATGAGGACGTTGGGGACACTTCTCTTGAGTTAGCTATTGTACCTCTTGAGAATGTTACTGATGTTGAGACTTCTGAAGTTCATAGTATTATTGAGCCTAATGATATTGTTCGTCTTGATTGCTCAATGTTCCCTATGACATGTGTTGTTTTTGAGGTTCCTTTGCCTCAAATTCTGCTGGCGCCATCTCAAGTTGATTGTCAAGGAAGTTACTTTTTAGTGGTTGCTCCTTCCCCTTTTATCATCAACGACTCGATTCGAGGACGAATCAAAGCTAAGAAGGGGAGAATGATGTGGATCAAGATGGCCTTCTATGGGTTAAACAATGATCTTGATCCAAGTGAGCTCTCAAGATCGATTCGAGGGCTATTGACGGCAAAGAGTGTCGTCCTCAAGAGGAAAAAGAAGGCGCCACCATGAATTGAAGAATAGATATTTTATTTAATTATTATTAGTTCTTAGGTTCTTTTCATATTTAGTAACTCCTATGTTAGTTGAAGCTATTTATGGAATGACTTATTTTTAGTAATACTTAGTTAGGTGAATAAAAGGGAAAAGAAAAGTTTATCTCTTCCGGATAATTTCCTTATCCACTAAGTAGGAATATTTATCTACGATTATTATTAGGATTTAATATTTATTTATCTAAGCCAAAACTCTATCTTTTGCAAAGATAGAATTGGTACAGTGCCCTATTTAAACTCTTGTAATTTCATTGATTTAATTAATTAGATTGGAAATTATATTGAGGAACCCTTTTTAGGATTAAAAAGGTTCTTCAATCTCCCAATCCAAAGCCTTTGCAATCAAGCTTATGTTTTTGGTTATTCAATTCACAAAGATCCCAAACACCTACATCATACACACGTCCAAACACAAACCCGTCCTGCAAAACCGTTGCTGAACCAAAGAAGCCGTCGCTGAGTCTGCCCGGAACCGTCGCCACTGTCCGGGCCGCCCCACGGCTCCCTTGGCCGCCTCGCGGCCATCCCAGCGACCATCGCTGCACACTTCTAGCTTCCGCCGTTGTTTCCCTTTTACTTAGTTTTATTTACTTTTTTTTTTCTTTTCTTTCACAATAGTTCAAAGTCTTTATTGTAATTAATTGTAAACATCGAGAATAGCAAGGATAATTGCAAGATCGGGTCATCAACAAGTTTGGTTTTCTTGATTCCGAGCTCACAGGCGAAGGATCGGAGATTCCAAACGTATCAACTATCAACATATCATAATTTATTTTCACATAAGCTATCGAATTTATTCCTCAAGTGAGGCAAGGTAAGTCACTCTCCTAGTATTTCCCAAAATTTCCTCAAAAACCCAAGTTCGATAAATCCTTATTCAAAATATTTTTCCAATTCATACTTGACCCAAAATCCATTTATAAACTTACCCTTTAATCAACTTACCTTATTATTTCATCAAAATAATCCTCACAAAGTTAGGTAAATTCCAAAGAATCTCTTTTGAAATTTAGTAAATCAATTTCCAATCTTGAAAACCTTTTCCAAATTCTTTTCTTTTAAAAATTCAAGTCAATTGATATTATATTTTTAAATCACGATAATAATGATACATAATATATTATACAATTTATTTTGTATATTTTCCTACACATTTTATATATGTAAGTCTTTAAAATTCTTTTCTCAAACCCAAAAACAAGCCCAACATTCCTTAAAAAAACAGATTCGGCCCACAAGTTAGGCCAAAATGAGCAATTTTATTTTCTTCAAACCCAAAACTTGTTTTCTTTTAAATAAAAGGTGAACCGGACCCAAATAAAAGAAAACAAAACCCAACCCGGAATCACTTTTCTCCATCCCTTTAACCCACTAAATTCGACATAAGAGGAAAAGAGGAGGGGGAAGGGGTTGTCGCCGGTGGCCTCGCTTTGACAACCCTTCCGGACTCAAGAAGCAAGGAATCGAACAATAAAAGAGGAAGAAGAACGATGTGCTCACCGAGATGTTCTCACGCTTGGAAAACACTCGAACTCGCCTCGATTCGCTTCGCCGGAGATAGTTATTCGCTTGACATGGCCTGGGGAGAGTGAAGGGGGTTTAAAGTGTTGGACAATAACCCTACTGAAACCTGAGACACGCAACAAACTTGCTAAATAGCGTTTGTGGATGTAGGCCGAAGTCGTTTTTGTGAAGAGGATAGGGCTGCGATGAAGCGTGGTATGGGAGCCACTAAATGAGAAATGTCTTTGCCTCCAACATCGGTGCAGATCGTATGTGAGGGAACGTCCCCTGATGGACAGTTTTTAGTCGCGTAAATCGTATCAAAATAAAACTCAAACCTACAAACTAGTAAAGCAAATAAGTAAGAGGTCGATCCCATAGAGAATCAAGTATTTCTCAGCAATGTGTATTTACCAAATTAGTAGAAAGGGGGGTTTTGGTTGATTGAAATAAGAAAGAAAACAAAATAAATTATAAACAAATCGATGCAAAACAATTTAGAGAAGATCGTTCTACCTACAACTATCCACTTTATTTGGTTGAATTGATATTGTAACTTCTTCTCGTCCTTTTAAGTTTCCTATGAATGCCCTTGTCCCAACCTAATATAGTTACTAGTCCAACCAGTCCTAAAAACCCTTATCAATCAAACAATCCCTAAAGAAGGATTTAACCCAATTGATAGCTTTAAGTTCAGAGATTAGCCAAGGTATTTGCAGTCCCTAAAGAGGGATTTAACAACACATTCAACTTCCTACTCATTCAATTAGTTCAACCAGCCCTAAATGAACAAGTTTTCTACTTAGGTTAAGGTTTACAACCAGGAATCTACAAAACCTTAGCAATTGAATTGATTCTAACTAGTTACGCGGGCTAGATAGAATAAAACAATCAAACATTCAAGGACAAAGAAGTTGAAACATTCAATATAGGAAATAAGGAACAAGATTCAGAAACTCACAATCAATCCAAATAAAGCTTCAAATTGCAAGTAGAACGAAGAGAGTTTAGCCACTGATGGCGAACATCGCTCTCAATCTCCAACTAAAATCATCTTGAATCCTAATCTAATGAATCAATGGAAATCTAGGGCTAAGCCCTGTTGTAGGAGGAAATCGAGTTTAAAATATAATATATAAATCAAACCAGATTTGTGCCCACGCAAATAATTACAAGACCTCCTCGTGATGTAGCAGCGGGAAGTCGAGATCGATCCTCAAGGAAGCACGTCAGCGGATCTCAGGCAGCGGAAAGATCTCAACGAAGTCGACCAGAAGATTCCTCGATATCGAGTAAAGTACTCGATATCGACTAACCTGTCGAGTAAAACAGAAAGCAAAACGAAACAGAAAACGAAAACCAACAAAAAGTACTCAATTTCGACAAAATCAACTCGATGTCGACTAAAATTCCCCGAGATCGACAAAAAGACAGAAACTTAAATTGCAACTTTTCGCAACACAGAACACAAATTTCGATGAAATAAATCAATAAACTAAAGACTTCCAAGATCAGGGTTTCAACACCACAACGATAACCATGCAAAATAACACATAAAGGCATAAAAGATCATGCTTTTCATCAAATAACTTTCGTTATTAACAAATAGGAATATACAAGCTTTCGCATAAACCCTAATTGTTACTAACCCTTTTCACATAATTAATCCAAGTTGTATTAAGATCACTTTCGCTTCAATAACACAAACAAGGATCACCTTCAACTTTCGCAAAAGAATCATGCTTTCATAGATAGAAGACGAATTGCATAAAAAGATCAAACCTTTACCGCATCACCTCACATGGCTACTGTCGGGCTCACCCCTACCCTAGAAGTGGGTGGACTACTCGCTCTTCATCATAAATAGACTCATCAATAATAAAAGGAAATAACTTTGCATTAAAATAAAACTAAAAAGAAAGCTTACAACCGAACAAGCCAAATCCGCTTTCGCCTTTCCACCTTACTCTCGCCACAAGCTCTCTCTACACTCACTCTTTATGTAACTAACTGTAACCGAAATTGAGTGAATGGAAATCAGCCCCTAGGGCTTTATTTATAACTTTCATTCCAAGCTAATCTAGGAAAGAAAACTATATCTATATCTAATTCTATCTATCTGAATTATTAAGATAAAACATTGAAATAAATAAATAAAATCAACTAGGATTATATCTAATGTGGATAAAATATCTTCTCCTCTTGATAGCTCTTGATAGAATTTCATCTCGAAAATATCACCATTGGACTCGGGATAGAACCTTAACAAGAAGTCGATTAAGCTCGGAATCCGCCGCCTTGGTCAACTCGATATCGAGTAGGATTGCTTGATATCGACTAGCAATTTCCCGTCTTCTGCTCAGCAACTTGATTCCTGCCTCTGGGTGTTACTCGATAGCGAGTAATTTCCTCGATATCGACCAAGGTTTGGTCGTCTTTAGCTTTCTTCGTCGATCTTGGCTCCTGGACGACGCATCGACTTGATCTTTCCTCGATATCGAGTATAGCAACTCGATATCGACTTGAATGTTCAGCTCCCAGCTTCCTCGTGTCGATGTCTGGTTATTGACTCAATATGGCTAACTCAATATCGACTAAAGGAAGTCGATATCGGCCAGCTCTCCTCAGCTTTCTCAATTCTGGGCAGCTTTGGGTGAAATCGACTTTTGCTACTCGATATCGACTAAATGAGGTCGATATCGACTTGATGTTGTCGAGTCAATTTTTCCTTGCTTCCAGCTTGATTATCCTGGTTCTGCTGCTCCTTGATCTCGGATTTCTGTAGTTGACTTCGAGCTTTTCTCCTTTCTCATAACTGCCGTAAATTGCTTCGATTTCTGCGAAATTAGACAGAAACTGGTGTAGATTCCATAATTTGGCAAATAAGCATAAACTACATAGATTCTGTGCTATTCTAACCCAAATGCATAAGATGCATGCAGAAAACGATATAAAAGTAATTATAAAACATGGAGAATTAGGCTCACATCAAGCCCCTCTAATCTCCTTAATTTCGTGTCCCATGTCGGCCACAAGACAATTAGATAGATAAATAGGGTTTAGAATAGAAAACTGTCGCTGAACTCCGAAACGCGTCGCTCTGGGAAAATGCAGCAGCCGCAGCACTAATGCGGCGACCGCAGCATGAGTTTTCTGTGACAATTATGCAGCGGCCGCAGTATATGGCGGCGCCCACTACATCGGTCTTTTACGGAAAATCCACTTTGAATTAGCTCTCGATGACAACATGAAAGTTGTAGCTCTCTGAAAGAGCTTTCCAATGCATGGTCATAATAGTCGATCAGACAACCGAGGCGTCCAGAAAGTGCAAAACAAGTTCAGCATATCTGACGACAACTTCTACAGACTTGTTTTTCGTTTAGGCTCGCTTCTTCTTCTCAGGACCTCTTTAGATCTTCATGTAAGCTTCTTCGATCGACTAAACATCCTCATCTAATGCGTCATCAACCCATGTCTCATCCTCGGATCCATAGTTACCTAAAATAATCAATAAAAGTGTGTAGATTCCGACTCCACCAACATAGAGAGCAAATATGCAAATTGTACTTAAACCATGCATGATATGCATCTTAACTAAGCTAAATGAAACCTGTTATGACCATCTAAATGCATGCTATCATCCCTCAAGGATTTCACTGGCTTCTCTCACATGTGCACTCAAGGGAGATAAGTTGGAACTGGAACTGGCGCTCAGAACGGGAAAAGGGTAGGAGAAAACAGGAGAGGGAGAGAGGCGATTGTTGTTCGTTGTGTTTAAAAGCCAAGTCCCTGATCCCTTTATATAGCTGTGAAATCAATCCTTAAGCCGCAAGCAAAAAAAAGATTTGAGTCTATCTTCAAAAGATCTTGACTTATCTAAAACCGTTTGAAAGGATAATTTTCTGAAAATAAATCCAGTGAAAAATATATATTCACGAATAAATACTAACAAGTCTATCCATAATATCTCTGGCCTCAAGAAAAGATATTTTTCGCAAAGCTCCATCTCACCCTTTACCTCTCAATGTAGGTAGTGGAAGAGTCTCCTTAAAACCCTTTTATGGTACCCTTGAACTTTCCATGTGGGATAGAGGAAGTCTAAGAGACACCTTAAAACCACCGTCTCTAGGCATTATCTCTAACATTCCTCCACAAATGCCGAGAGAAGGGTTTAAAAACTGAGGTTTTGAAAACAAGTTCTGAGCGTGTCGAGGTTAGTGCTTAAATGCTGATGTCTTGCGACTTGAATCAACACATAGTGAAACTGGCGATTCCTTCGATAGAGAGAATGGCCAGAGGCCTCGAATTTCCCCACTCAAGGGTAAACCAGCAACACACACCTTCCACGAGGTCCTATAACTTTCCGCTAAGTCTTATCTCATAAGACATCCAAGTTTTGGCACACCTTGGGTGCTCATGAGTGTTATAGTGAAGACAGCCCTATGTCTCACCTTGGAGGGTTGTCAATCCCTCGCACTCAAGTAGGTGTCTTCAACATATCTGTCTTAATACAGAATACCCCCACAATGGGTTATGAAGCCATTAAGAGGTCTAAGGCTCAACCTCTCTTTTTTCGTTCGGTGATCTATCAAGTCCGTCTCAAAGGACTACCCAATGCCTAGGTTATAGGATCATTAATAGCGTTAGCTCAACCTCACTATACACTTGCCATAGGAATGGGAGATGTGTATCTCACATGAGTCTTTCTATGGCTTGCGTTCGACCAAATTAATGGTTTCCGCCAAAGATTCCTCAACTCATGGGCTTTAGCCCCATTCCCCTCGACGTGTCAAGGACTAGCCTTCTGCAAAGTCCTTTGGTCAATGGATTCACGATGTTCCTCTATTACCGCACATACTCTAAAGAGAGTACCCCATTTCTTATCAACTGCCTCACAACCTCATGTCAGATGCATATATGCCTCTTTTTGCCATTATACACTCCGTTGTTCGCTACTTCAATGGCAGCTTGTGAGTGACATTGTAGAGAAATCGCAGAAGCTGGATACCTCCACATTGGTATATCTGCCAGTAGGCTTCTCAACCACTCTGCCTCTTGCCCTGCTAGGTCTAGAGCTATGAACTCTGACTCCATCGTCGATCGGGCTATGCAACTCCGCTTTGCGAACTTCCATTAGACACTTGCACCACACAATATAAAAACATATCCACTAGTGGAGCAAATTTCATCAGTCCCACTTACCCAGTTTGTATCACAATATCTTTCTAGAACACAGGGAAAACCTTCAAAATGTAATCCTCAATTAAGAGTGTCTCTAAGGTATCTCATTAACCTTCTAAGTGCATTCCAATGTTCTTTTCTAGGATTATGTGTATATCTACTGAGTCTACTTACTGCATAAGCTATGTTAGGTCGAGTATAGTTCATCAAAAACATTAGACTCCCAATAATTTTAGCAGATTCCTCTTGGGAAACACCTATACCTGAGTTCTTCACTAACTCTATGGTAGCAACATATGGGGTCCTAACTGGCGTTACATCATAGTTATTAAACTTTTTCAATACCTTCTCTACATAATGGGATTGAGACAAAGTAAAGCCATTTTTAGTTCTAGTTACTTTAACACCTAGAATCACATCTGCTTCATCTAAGTCTTTCATTTCAAAGCGAGAGGAAATAAACTTTTTGGTTTCATTTATCACATGCATGTTAGTGCCAAATAACAACATATCATCAACATATAGGCACACAATAACACAACCAGGATTGTACATCTTGGTATAAACACATGCATCAAATCCACTAACCACAAATCCAAAACTCAACACAGAGTTATGGAATTTCTCATACCATTGTTTAGGTGCTTGCTTTAGGCTATAGAGAGATTTCTTTAACATACAAACCATATTCTCCTTACCCGGAACCACAAGACTCGGAGGTTGTTCCATGTATATTTCCTCATCTAGATCATCATTCAGAAAAGCAGTTTTTACATCCATTTGATGTACCAAGAGCTTGTAATTAGATGCTAATGCAAATAATGTTCTAATGGTCGCAATCTTAGTTATAGGAGAATCGGTGTTAAAATAATCTACTCCATGTTTCTATGTGAATTCTTTGATTACTAGTCTTGCCTTAAATCTTTCTATAGAACCATCTGTTCTAAGTTTTCTCTTAAAGATCCATTTATAAACAATGGTCATATAACCTCTAAGCAAATTAACTAGTTCCCAAGTGTGATCACTTGTGATAGATTCAATTTCACTGTTTATAGCATCTTTCCAAAAACTAGCGTCAACAGAACTCATAGCTTCTCTATATGTTTTAGGTTCATCCTTTATCATGTGAACATAAACTAGAGCTTCATCGATTTCATCTAAATCATGAAGTTCAGTCAAGAAT
The DNA here is from genome assembly GCA_963922045.1 of Persicaria maculosa. Taxonomy (NCBI): domain Eukaryota; kingdom Viridiplantae; phylum Streptophyta; class Magnoliopsida; order Caryophyllales; family Polygonaceae; genus Persicaria; species Persicaria maculosa. Next base: position 67,838,954 of record OY998251.1, on the reverse strand, counting down.
GCAGTCACAAAATCGGGACCATAGCTAGTTTTAATTCTACGTCTTTTACTTCTTCTAATTTCACTAGGTTCATCAACATTGATAGAAGTATGTAAAGACAAAGATGCAGGTTCAGGAATACTAGGTTTACTATCATGATCTTTCTTCAAAAAAAATGTGCTAAAAAAATTCAGCATCACGATATTCACACATGGATTTATCATGAAAGCACTTAACCTAGAGACGACATTTAGAATAACATCAACCATATAAGATCGAATATCATTTCGTTTAAAGGCATATACGACCACCTTAGACACATAACCCCCACATTTCTCATATACACTAGGTAGACTCTTAAGTCATTTACCAACCTTGTATGGGGTTTTGCCTAACTTCTCACGTGGTATCTCTTTTCCTACTTTTATTGAATTTAAATTGTGTTGGTTTTATACCTCATATGTCATGATTCATGAACAAGTCATCCTACATCTTTGAACTTGATACATATATGAACTTGGTATCTCTAAGAATCATCTACATAATGTGATATATCATCTTTCCCACATTTGCTTTTAGAGTTTCAAAAAGAAATCAATCTTTGTTAACTCAAGCAATCTAGCGGTCCTTTTATCTACAGATTCAAAGGATGTTTAGCCAGTTATGCACATATCACATTTATTTGATCAACAACAACATCAAAGTTAGATATTTTGAGCATTTTATGGAATTTTCTCAAAATTACCAACTTCTCATGTCCTAGTATCATGTCATCAACCAAGATTCAAAGAGATACATGCATAAGATATACATAACCAACTAATTTCAAATATAAAAATCATGTCGATCACTTAAGTTAACTCACAAAATAGGCCGACATGTGTGTTGTAAGACCGAGGAGATAACTTGACTAGTTCATCAACTTAATTGTTCTCCATTTTTGAAATCCCAGTGCCAACTGAAAATGATGCTTGTGTGGTGTGTAAGAACACTGTGTATCTGTATCCCGCCATCTGGAAATGATGCTCAACAATTTGCCAAAGCAAAACAACGACAAACAACACAAAATAAATAAATAAAATAGGCCCAACGATTTAGGCCCAATTTTACACCTTATAACATGCCCATTTCAACAAACAAGCCCTTCTTAGTCAACACCATAACCAAAAGCCCGGTGTAACCCGTAAGCTGCCTAAGCCGAGTGTTATTATCTGAGCCGAACAGCTCGGGCTCGGCTCGAAAAAGCTCAGCTCGAGCTCGTTCGTAGAGTGAAAACGAGTCGAGCTTGAACATAGTTTTAGGCTCGAACCGAGTGATAATGCATATTTAGATAGGCATTATAGAGTAGTTTTAGGGTCATTTAGATGTATATATTGCATTTAAAGGGGTTAGTTTACTTGTTTGCTCATTTGGTGCTTAAGTGCGGAATCTACACAAGTTTAGCGAGTAATTGCAGATTTCGAAGTCGAAGTAGCATGGAGGTCATTCGTGGGAGTCATATGGGTCATATGGAGACAAGGAACGAGCTAGAGAAGCAAGTTGGAATGCACAAGGAAGAAGCAAAGGGCATACAAGAGCCAAAACGGCACCCGCGGCCAGAGGAACAAGGGAAGCCAGAAAACCGCACCCGCGGCCATTACAGCAGAGCAACAATTCTGGGCAACACCTGCGGCCTGGTCGCGGTTTTTCTGGGCCAATTCAGCGCAGATTTTACATCTTTCCTAAGCTGGGCCTATCTTTAGGAAACATTTTCTAGGTTTTTTATGACGGTATTCTTAGGTATTTAAAGGCTTAAATTTGTTTTTCGGAATCCTTTATCCTTGTAAGAATTGAGAGACGGCGTTTTAGAAGCATGAGCAACTAAACCCATCGTGTTTTGCCTACGATAAAGACTTGGTTTTGTTGAATTGTGAGTTTGGAATTCTAGTTGTTTTCTATTATCTACTTCAATTTCTTTGTGCTTTAATTGCTTGTGGTGTTGATTCTATCTTGATTCGCGGCCTCGTTAGAATTGCATCATTGCTAGGGTTTTGATTCGTACGTTTTTGAAACCTAATCCGAAGTAGCAAATACAATTGAATGGATCTCAAAGAAAAGCTTGATTGTATAAGAAGTTGACTATAAATTAAATGTTAGTTCTTTAGGGAATTAATATTGCTTATAAGCTTCATATATCTTGAGACTTATTGCTATTCCTAGGATTAAACCTTAATCCGTGTTAAGATTGCTTGGGAATAAGGGATTATTAGGACTCATATGACTAATAATCTATTTAAATCAAGATAAGAGTGGATGACAGAAAAGATACAACTAGGAGGAAGAACTATGATCAAGGAGACGAACCAAAGTTGAGAATCGTAGGTGAAACTTCTCATTCATCATTTTCTACAACCACCACCATTATTCACTTCTTGAGTTCTTTTCATCTTTACATCTCTACAACTCCCTTGTTTACTCTTATTGGTAATTATAACGCATAAAGTAACGGTAGTTCCTTGTGGATCGACTCCGGACTTACTAGCTATACTAGTTGGTTAGTTTGGATATTCTTTTGATAGGAATCCGACGATTTTGTCCTGTCAAAATTTGGCGCCGTTGCCGGGGGAACTATTATTTGTTTACTTTGTGTGTTTAATTACTAATCTTGGTGTGGACCACTTACTTGGTCCGCACTCGTGGTACTAACATATGTTAAAGGTGAGGTTATTGCAGTTAGACGGAGAGAGTTTTCATCAATACTTCATCAGACTGCATGAGTACATTAATGATGTTTATTCATGGGGATATCAAGCTAGTATAAGGGAAGGGTTATAGGATCTATTTTAGTCATGTATTTGAATATTATATTAGGTTGTTTTCATGCATATTTTACCTATTTTATAAGTAATTTATATTATTTAGTTTTCGGAGTCTACACCAGTGTTTTTATATATTTCAGGTAATTTTGATTAAGATTATATGAATTCGAAAATCGATCGAATACAAATTGGAAGACAACGTGGACCGAGACCGGCTTGGGTATTACGGAGGTGTATGCGGCTTGGAAGACAAGGTGGACCGGAATCAACATTGCTTATTACTGTTTTACGTTGTTTCATTAGATTAGATTAGTTAGATAGATTGAATTAGATGAATTGGATATATTAATATTATATATTTATATTAGGAGATGACATTCACTATATATATATATACATTCATACGGAAGCAATAGAGGGGGGGGGGGGGGGCACCGAGAGCGGTTGTGACCAATGTTAACCCTAATTGTCTTTTGTTTTATTTTTATAGAGACCTAAACTCTCCCGTTTCGTCTACAATTTGAAGCTTTATTTGGATTGAATGTGAGTTTCTAATTCTCGTTCCTTGTTTCTTATATTTGAATGCTTCAACTTCTTTGTGCTTGATTGTTTATTGTTTCGTTCTATCATGTCTGGCCAACTTGTTAGATCAATTCAATTGCTAAGGTTTTGTAGATTCCTGATTGTGAACCTTAACCTAAGTAGCAAACTTGTTCCTTTAGGGCTGATTGAACTAATTGAATGAGTAGGAAGTTGGATGTGTTGTTAAATCCTTATTTAGGGACTGCAAATACCTTGTTTAATCTCTAAACTTAAAGCTATCAATTGGGTTAAATCCTTCTTTAGGGACTGTTCGATTGATAAGGGTTTCTAGGACTGATTGGACTAGTAACTATATTAGGTTGGGACAAGGGCATTCATATGAAACCTAAAAGGACAAGAGGATGTTGCAATATCAATTTAACCAACTAAAGTGGATATTTGTAGATGAAATTATTTTATTAATCGTTATCTTCATTAATTTGTTTATAGTTTATTTTGTTTTCTTTCTTATTTCAATCAATCAAAACCCCCATTTTCCTATTAATTGGTAAATAAACTTAACTTAAGAATAACTTGATTCTCTGTGGGATCGACTCGTGCTTACCACACTACATTAGTCAGGTAGGTTCGAATTTATTTTAATACGGTTTACGCGACTAAAAAGCGTTCATCAAATTGGCGCTGTTGCCGGGGAATCAAAGTTTATTTCTTTGTTCTGTGTGTTTGCCGATTATTGTATATAACTAATTTTGTTGTGAGCCTATCTTACGGTTCATAACACCCGTGCTATTAACTTTTTGTGTTCGTGTGTCTAGATGTGTGCCTCTAAAGATGACTCATGGTTTATTTTGTGATTTTTGCGGAGTTTCTAATCATATATTTAAAGATTGTCCGGTGTTTAGGGTTCCAATTGGAAAGGTTAAGGAAGGACATCATTTGTGCAAAACTCAACTTTCTCGTGATCGAGGTGAATATCATACATGAGATTGCACAACTAGAGCTCCAAATCGAACAACTAGAGCCTCCATGTCTGGCTCCGCAAACATCACAAGAATCGTTGATAGAGCATAATTAGTATTGCATAGTAGATTACATTTAGCATAGTTTAGTTGTGAATATTGCATATTTTAGTTATAATTACATGTTTACTTGTGGTGTTGGAAGAATCGGAATCTACACGTGTTTATGGTTAATTTCAGGTAAATGTGGATCCGACGAGGAAGGAGGAGACTCTTGGATGAAGGAAGATTCAAGTTGAGGAAGAAAAGTGAAGAGCATGGGAGCGGAGTCGAATTTCGAGAGCCTAAGTGAAGAACAAGTCAGCAGAAATTGTCGTCGGACAAGCTAAACTTGTTTCTCACTTTCTGGAGGCATCGGTGGTTCGATTGACTATTATAAGCATGCGTTGGAAAGCTCTTTCCGAGATCTACAACTTTCATGTTGACATCAAGACCAAGTTCGAAAGGAAAAAATCTCTGTGAACAGTAAGGCCGCCCAGCGGCTCGATGCTCTGACGAACGATTTCGCTGATTGCCTGGCCGCCCTGCGGCCTGTGGTGGCTGCCCCGCGGCCTTCGCAGAAACGCAACATTCTGAAGCGGAAATTTAATTAGGGTTTTTGTGTATTTCTTGGCTGACTTGTTAGAGGCTTTATAAGACTTTTCTAGTTTATTCTTTTACAGACCTTATGCACTTTATTCAATTGTTGAGAGCGCCGTTGAGCATGAGCAACTAAACTCTCAAGGTTTCACCTACAGTTTGGATCTTTGATTGTTGAATTGTGAGTTTCTTAATCTAGTTCTTATTCTTATTCCAATGTTTTGACTTCTTTGTGCTTAATTGCTTGAATGTGTTTTATTCTCTCTGGCCTGATCAACTAGTTAGAGTAGATTCATTCAATTGCTAGGGTTTTGTAGATTCCTCATAGCGAAACTTAACTCAAGTGGCAATCATATCCCTTTAGGACTCGTAGGACTAATTGGATGTGTAGGAAGTTGAATATATGTTAAATATCGACTCGTAGCTTGATATTGCATGTACCTTGGTTAATTCATATTCTTAATGCTATCTCTAGGTTAAATCTAAACTGTGTTAGGGTTATTTAGAGATAAGGGTGCTAGGACTCATAGGACTAGTAATCTACCTAAGATATGGACAAGGACATTGATAGGAAAAGACAAGAACTAGAGGCTGAAACAAGGATCGAATTAATTAGTTGAAGTGATAAATTGTAGGTAGGGATGGCAATTTCACCCGCACCCGACGGATATCCATCTCACCCGACCCGAAAAAGTGGGTGAAAATCCGAAATAAAGTGGATATTAAATGGGTGATGGGTGAACGGGTGATGGGTCGGGTCGGATTCGGGTGAAGATATTCCCCACCCGTCACCCGACCCATCACCCGATCCGCCACCCGACCCATCACCCGACTTATATTATATAATTACATTTTATATGTAAAATTACCAATATACCCCCTAATTGTTATAATGTCTTTTTTATTTCTAAGACTTCTAGGTTGAAGTGTTGAAAGTTGTGGATGTTTACATGTATTTGACCGAATTTGACTATATTTTGCACTTGTTTATTCGTCGATGTGTTCGACGTATATTTTTCAATAATTTTTTTCGATGAATTTGATGTCTGCTTTTTCACCCGAATTATCACCCGATCCACCCGATCACCCGGTGGGTGATGGGTGGACGGGGCGGGTGAAATATTTGGTGGGTGATGGATCGGGTAGGGTGAAGGGTTTTAGGTGGTGGGTCGGGTGACGGAAGTAGATCATCCACCCATCACCCGACCCATTGCCATCCCTAATTGTAGGTGAACCTAATTCTCTCCACTGCATTCTACAATCAATTTACTGTGTTTGCTTACTTCCACTTTGATAAAAGGCGGGTCTTTTTCACACCAAAACCCCCCATATTCTCTATTAGCGATTAGATTTATACTTGAGTTGAATAGATCTCCATTTGGATCGACCTCTTGCTTACACACTATACTTGTTGTGAGTTTGAGTATTCTTTGGCAAGAACAACGATAGGTTTTCCTCTTGTCAAATTTGGCGCCGTTGCCGGAGAATTCTTATCAATTTCTTGTGTTTTATTATCGCTAACTTTTGTATATATTTACATCTAACCCCGTCGTGGACCTATCTTACAGTTCACGACACCTTATTGCTAATATTTCTAGATGTTGAAGTTATGGCAGTTTCAGGGAGAGTATTTTCACAATTACCTCACAAGAGTGCAAAATTGATTTGATATCCGTTATTCACGGGGTTTCTGAGATAGTTTGAGAGATGTGGTGCTTTGCGTTTTTGAGGGCATGGCTCCTGAGACTCAAGAACTTGCCAGGTCCATAAACAATGGAAGCTTCGCTGGTTTAGGAGTGTCGGGATTATGGGATCTTTTCTGCTACATGGGTGACCAATCGGCGGAGGAAGAATCCTACACTTCGACGTTTCAACCAATAGAGTACTCCGATCCGTCCATAGAGGATTCAACCAATGTCTTGATGGAGCAAATAGGGCAATTACGTGAGATGGTGAATCAAAATGGGGAAGCAATTATCCGACTCTCTCAAACATTGAAGGAGTTGGCAGTTGAGAAATGTTCTATTCCTTAAATTGATGAAAGCCAAGATGCAAGCAACGATGAATTCTCCGATAATGAAGAAGAGCATCTAGTGGTTATCGACACAAAACCTCAAGAGACATCCCCAGAGATTGAGTATGTTTCGATGCTCCCTCCATTCGAAGAAATCATCCCCAACTCGCCTATCAATGAGCCAAGTTCGGAACCAATTTTTGTGGTTCCCGAACAAGAAAATGGTACTTTGTGCAAATTGGGAGATTTTGGTGAATATGTCGATCCATGGAGCCACTACTTCAAGAAACCACCTGACAAGAGAAAAACCTGTCGTTGTTCTTGCCAAAGAATACTCAAACTCACAACTAGTATAGTGTGTAAGCAAGTGGTCGATCCACAGGGAAATCTATCAATTCAAGTGCAATTCTAATCGCTAATAGAGAATATGGGGGGTTTTTTGTGTGAAAAGATCCGCCTTTTAGCAAAGCGGAAGCAAGCAAACAAAGTAAATTGATTTTAGAATGCAGTGGAGAGAAATAGGTTCACCTACAATTTATCACTTTGATTGATGAATTCGATCCTTGTTTCAGCCTCTAGTTCTTGTCTTTTCCTATCAATGTCCTTGTCCAGATCTTAGGTAAATTACTAGTCCTACGAGTCCTAGCAACCCTTATCTCTAAATAACCCTAACACGGTTAAGATTCAACCTAGAGATAGCATTAAGATTATGAATTAACCAAGGTACACATAATATCAAGCTACGAGTCGATATTCAACATGTATTCAACTTCCTACACATCCAATTAGTCCTACGAGTCATAAAGGGATATGATTGCCACTTGGGTTAAGGTTCGCTACGAGGAATCTACAAAACCCTAGCAATTGAATGAATCTACTCTAACTAGTTGATCAGGCCAGAGAGAATAAAACACATTCAAGCAATTAAGCACAAAGAAGTCAAAACATTGGAATAGGAATAAGAACTAGATTAAGAAACTCACAATTCAACAATCAAAGATCCAAACTGTAGGCGAAACCTCGAGAGTTTAGTTGCTCATGCTCAACGGTGCTCTCAACAATGGAATAATGTGCATAAGGTTCATGAAATAACAAACTAGAAAAGTCTTATAAAGCCTCTAACAAGTCGGCCAAAGAATAAAACAAAAACCCTAATTAAAGTCCAATTCTGAACGGCGTGTTTCTGCGAGGGCCGCGGGGCATCCAACCCAGGCCGCGGGGCGGCCGGCGATCAGCGAAATCGCTCGTCAGAGGTTCGGGCCGCGGGGCGGCTTTTACTGTTCACAGCGATTTTTCCGTTTTGAATTTGGTCTCAATGTCAACACGAAAGTTGTAGATCTCGAAGAGAGCTTTCCAACGCATGGTTATAATAGTCAATCGGACCACCGAGGCCTCCAGAAAGTGCGAAAAAGTTCAGCATGTCTGGCGACAACTTCTGCTTACTTGTTCTTCACTTAGGCTCTCTAACTTCGATTCTGCTCCCGGGCTCTTCACTTTTCCTCCTCATTTTCACTCTTCTTTCATCCATGAGCTTCCTCATTCCTTCTCAGATCCACATATACCTGAAATAATCCATAAAAGCGTGTAGATTCCGACTCTACCAACAAAACGAGTATAACTGCAAATCTAGCTTAAACTATGCATTATGCACATCTAAATCATGCTAAATGCAACCCAATATACCTACCTAAATGCATGCTATCAAATTCCCCCACACTTAAGCCTTTGCTTGTCCTCAAGCAATTAAAACCAAAATCAAATCAACACCCCACAGACAAGCAATCAATGTAATAACTTTGGTAAAACACTTAAAAGCTCAAAGTAGGGAAACGAAGATTGACAATTAACGTCATAACATGTATAGGTGCAATCCAAGGAATAAAGCAAGCATATTCATTCAACCTCGCCAGGAAAATGTGTTTTCACTCTCGCTCATGTGTTTAGGGTTAAACATTCACGCTCAACTCAATCCTTGAAAACTTAGCTGCAACAAAATTGCGTCAGTGGTCTAAATCTCCACCGCTAGTGACTTCACATGCAACCAAAATCATGAGGTCTTTTGAATAGGTTGTAATGGGGCCATGGTAGGAACATCGGGTATGGAAAATATTTAGGCTATCTGGTGCTAAAAATCCGGGAAAAAGGGTTAGTAAACAACCAGAAAAACACCAACACCAAACACTTCAAATACCATTCCAATAACATGTACTCCTTCACAATACAATGCAAGCATACTTCTTAAATAACCATGCAAACTCATTCATTTTTTTTTCCTTTTGATAAAGATTTTCTTTTCTTTTCTTTCTTTTTATTTTCTTGACTTTTACCCCTAAGTGAATTTTATCCTCCTTAGGTCCCAAGTAATAGGCACATAAGAACCGTCTCTATGAAGTACAAATGAATCACGTGCCCAACATAATTTCTCAACTCAAAGCAACTCCATCAACACATCAAAATATTCACCAATTCTTCTCCTAATTCCCGGATGGGTCAGGCTAATAATCGGCTAGGAAGATTTTGTGGAGCTAACAAAATAGGCTTATAAGGCTCAAATTGGATTCAAGCAAAGAATAATGTATACAGGTGGATAGAGTATAATATGGCTAAAAGAAAATCATGCCTCAATCACTTTAAGGTTACATGCAAAAATCATATAAATGCAGCCTCAATAAAGATATCTAAACGCAATTTAAAGAGGAAGTAATCAAGGAGAGTATTCACACACAAAGAAACTAGAGGACATTTATGTGTAGTCCCAATAAGGCCAAAACAACTCACAAGGTCAATTTGTTAAAACTTCAATACCACTTAAATTCCAAAGACTATACATGCTCAATTTTCTCATCAATCTTGTTCCCAAAAAGTCTATAAAAACAATTCAAAGCTTCAAACACTTCAAGCAAGTCATGGGGCACATGATAAGATAAATATAGAGGACAAGTAGCATAGATGGAAAAATAAGACCTAAAGTTTAAGAGAAGCATGATATTTTTGGATTTTTTTTTTGTTTTAGCAAATGCAATATATGAGTAAAAATAAATATGAAAACATAAATAAACATGATGTGGAAAATCTATCTATATGTAATGCAATCCCTCCCCCACACTTAAATCTTTCATTGTCCTCAATGAATATAAATTCAAAACAACAAAAGATCAAAATATGAAGGAAAGAGAGAAAACTGACATGCTAATTGCAGTGTTGGTAGGTCTGGGAATGGATGAAGGGAAACCTGTCAGTCCCGTCAGAGGCCGCGGGGCGGCTAAGGACTTCACCTGGCCGCGGGGCGGCTTTCCTGGTCGCGGGGCGACCTTTCTTGTTTGTCCTTTTCACCTCGTCTTTTCACCCTGCGGTGTTAGCACCCCACAAAAACAAACAAAAACCCAAAATAAAAAAATAACTTAATGCAATTAATAGAATCTAAATCTAATGACCTTGGGTTGCCTCCCAAGAAGCGCCTTTGGTTAAGGTCGTTGGCCCGACAGTGTATTCATCCACTCATTCAAGACTCAAGCGGACATCGTCAGCGCCCTCAAAAGCAAATCAAACTCTCGTGCCCAACCGATATTCGAATGCACACTATAGATGAAACAATTGGTAATTAAAAATTTAGCAATGAGAACCATTACCAACTTACCCTTCATTCGAGCTTGATTCTCCCTCGAGGGTATGTAGGACCACCAACACAGTTCTGTTGGTGGCTTGTTGAAGTAGTGACTCCATGGATCGACATATTCACCAAAGCCTCCCAATTTGCAAAAAGTATCAGTTTCTTGTTCGGGAACCACATAAATTGGTTCCGGACTTGGCTCCTTGATAGGCGAGTTGGGGATGATTTCTATGAATGAAGAGAGCATCGAAACATACTCAATCTCTAGGGATGTCTCCTAAGATTTCGTGTCGATAACCACTAGATGCTCTTCTTCATTATCAGAGAATTCATCGTTGCTTGCATCTTGGCTTTCATCAAGTTGAGGAATAGAACATTGCTGAACTATCAACTCCTTCACTGTTTTAGAGAGTCGGATAATTGCTTCCCCATTTTGATTCATAGCTTCTCCAGTTTGATTCATAGCTTCCCCAGTTTGATTCACTATCTCACGTAATTGCCCTATTTGCTCCATCAAGACAATGGTTGACTCTTCCATCGACGGGTCGGAGTACTCCATTGGTTGAAACGTCGAAGTGTAGGATTCTTCCTCCGCCGATTGGTCACCCATGTAGCAGAGAAGATCCCATAATCCCGACACTCCTAAACCAGCAAAGCTTCCATTGTTTATGGACCTGGCAAGTTCTCGGGTCTGAGGAGCCATGCCCTCAAAAACGCAAACCACCACATCTCGCAAACTATCTCGGAAACCCCGTGAATAACGGATGTTAAATAAATTTTGCACTCTTGTGAGGTAATTGTGAAAATATTCTCCCTGAAACTGCCATAACTTCAACATCTAGAAATATTAGCAATAAGGTATCGTGAACCGTAAGATAGGTCCACGACGGGGTTAGATGTAAATATATACAAAAGTTAGCGATAAAAAAAAACACAAGAAATTGATAAGAAGTCCCCGGCAACGGCGCCAAATTTGACAAGAGGAAAACCTGGCGTTGTTCTTGCCAAAGAATACTCAAACTCACAACTAGTATAGTGTGTAAGCAAGAGGTCGATCCACAGGGAAATCTATCAATTCAAGTGCAAGTCTAATCGCTAATAGAGAATATGGGGGGTTTTTGGTGTGAAAAGATCCGCCTTTTAGCAAAGCGGAAGCAAGCAAACAAAGTAAATTGATTTTAGAATGCAGTGGAGAGAAATAGGTTCACCTACAATTTATCACTTCGATTGGCATCTTTGAAAACTCTAGCAAAGGCCAATCTACACTTCCAAGGAATACTCTTAACCGTGTGAACTTTAGCATTAAACACCCTTTCTAACAAAGCAACATCAAATAAGCCACACTGGTCATTCGAAAGGGCTATATCAATTGAAGGCCCACCAATATCAACACTAGGACAAGGCAATCCGTGAACAAAGAAGGCAATTGTTCCGTCCGGAGATAAGGGAGCTTCGACAACGTCTCCGTCATGAAAACAATTCTTTGCCACCTTGTGAGTTACACAACAATGTCCACAAAACCAAAGCCCAAGCTGCTTCAATTATTTTTCGGGTGTATTATTAAACAGGACTGAGAATGTAGTCGTAGTAATACATTTCATGACCCATTTGATCCAGGTTGGGTGGAAGCCAAATTTGTGAAGGCTTGCTTCAATAAAATTCCAATTTATTTTGTCACTGGCCTTTTTCATCTCTAGTTTGAGTGACATCCATCCCTTTTTCCCTTTTTTTTTATGAAAAATGTGAAAAACTTCATGTGCAATGAGAATGTTATTCTGTATAGCCTTGTCTTTGACAAAGGCTCCTTGGAATGGCTAATAATTCTAGGTAGAATGTGTTTTAGCATATTTGCCAGGATTTTTCCAATACTCTTATAGATTGTGTTACAAAGGCTAATAAGTATGTAATGGTTGATGGTGGATGGATTTTATACTTTTGGTATTAGTGCGATAAATGTTTGGTTCAGCTCTATAAGCATATTCCTAGAGTGGAAGAGTGCTTTAATGGCTTTTTTGACCGAGTTGCCGACTATGTGCCAGTAATGTTTATAAATTCTAGGGCGGGGGGTGGGGGGGGGGGGGGGGGGTGGGGGGGGGGGGGACCACCAGCTCCAGGTGATTTGTCTAAAGCTTCCTTTATTTGCTGGTGTAGGCGGTTTAATTAAATTAATGTTTTCTTGTTCTGTGATTTCTGTCTTAATATGTGTCAGTTGGTCCTGATTGATAGGGTGGTTGTTTGTTTCTTTGAAACGTTATGCAAGCTCACTAGTTATTTCATCCATTATTTTTTTCTTATTATCAATAACAACTCTATTTTCATTCTAGAAGCAAGTTGTTCTATTTTTAAAATTTCTAATTTTTGCCACACACTGGTAGTATTTGTTATTTTTATCTCCGAGTTGGCAATGCTTAATATTGGCTCTTTGTTTTCAAATTTTGAAGTTGAAATCCAATAATTGGTGGTGGGTATTTTCAAGACTTTTTAACTTTTTTTTGGTTGTTAATTGAATCCCATATTTGATTTTGTTGTAGTCATGATATTTTTGTGTCAGTGTTAGCCAGTTGTTTAATCATATTATTTGGCTTCTTTTTACACCACCATTTTGTGTTCCTTTTTAGCAGTTTTTGCTTTTGGATTATTCTGTAGAACATTGAGCCTTTAAATTTATTGTTCCAAACATTTTTGACTAAAGATTCAAATTTTGAATTGGTGGTCCAAGCCATTTCAAATCAGAACGGAGTACACCTTCACCTTTGTTCCAAATATGCTTTGCTTCTCCCCTAGTCACAAATTTGTAACACACTCAACAAGTTATAGCCCAAGTTCTCAATCAAATTCACATTCTTAATATTAACCAAATTAGAAAGCCTTGCCATACTAATCTTAATGAGATTTCACCTTCATCTTTGTCCCTGAAGAAAATCTTTCCTCCGTTGTAATTGTTTAGGAACACAAGCTTGGACATGTTGACGGTCATGCAGGTGGAGCAGCCACTATCAATGTACTAGTTGTCATACTTTTTGATGTTGGTATAACATGTGACAAGACCAAGTTCAATAGGACTAGTAACAAGACAAATCTTCTAAGTAATGGATTTCTTGATTGGGGGCGTTATTACTCATAATTGGCTAAGGGGATTAAAGTGCGTGTCCGACGCAGACTTCATACCTCCTAAAATCCAAAACCATAGGTTCGACTCAAAAACAAATACATCCCGACTTAGGGGATTAAAAAAATCCTAAGTTGACTAATCACCTCTCTAGACGATAAAACTAAATAATCGACTGACTAGACAAGACTAAGCGGTGCCTAGGCGGAACTAGGCGGGCCTAGGCGAGATCGACTAGGCGGGGTCTACACGGCGCCTAGGAGGAGTCTAGGTGGATTTCCATTGAGAGACCTACCTAGGCGTAAAAATTCAAAGGTGCCCTCTCGCCTAGCGCCAAGGCGCGATTTTTAGAACACTACTTACATGATATGTGTTATTTTTCTGTACAAAGAAAGCAAATTATATTCTTGAAAGGCTCTTTCAACTGGGTCTCAGCAAGAACTTATGCAATCAAAGACTTGAAGTACTCTTCAATGTTTTCATCCTTTAACCTCAATGAAATCTGAGCATTAAGCTCTTATATCAATTGTTGGATTGTTTGGAGGTTTTATTAGTGCTACTAAATAAATTAAGGTGAAAAAACACTAAAGGTAAAAAAACAAAACAAATGAAATAAAGTTGTTTTGAATCCTACGGGTTGGATAACCCTAGGCGGGGACGTAGGCAAAGTTGTGTCGAATCTCGTTAACATATCGCATGTCCTTCTCTCTTCGGCTCTTTATCTTTATTGTTTATCTGTTTTGTGCTTATTATTCATCGTTTTATTCATAGCTTGTCTTCGTGTTTTTGGTAAGGTCTTACTCATTCTGAGATTGCGAAAAGTTTCCATACTCTATTCATCCCCCCTTTCTAGAGTATTTTTTAGCCTTTTTATCTGTCTATTTCGCACTTCAATTGGTATCAGAGCCTAACTCACGTATTCTAGATATTACTATCTGTGAGTCTAATCATGGCAGGTGAAGGTCAAGGAGGCTTCGGCCAAGGAAGATTTGTTACTCGTCCACCTCTCTTTGTGGGGAACAACTTCATGCACTGGAAATCCTTGATAGAAATGTTTATCATTGATCAAGATTTGGAGCTCTGGCATATTATTACACGAGGACCTAATATACCCAAGAAGGAAGGTCCCAATGGCATGAGAGTGGATAAGACAGAAGCAGAATATACTCAAACAGATCTAGAAAGCGTGGCTAAGAATTTTAATTCCATCCATTCATTTTATTGTGGATTAAGTATTGACGAATTCAATCGTATCTCATCTTGCAGGATTGCAAAGGAAATTTGGGATAAATTAGTGGTCACTTATGAAGGAAGAAGACAGGTCAAAGAGACCAAAATGAGTATCTTTCTTAGACAATATGAACTGTTTAAGATGAACCCAGACGAGTCGGTTAAAGAAATGTTCACCCGTTTTACAAAGATCATTAACAAACTTGACTCATTGGGAAAAACTTTCGAGAATGAAGAGAAAGTTAGAAATATACTCAGATGCTTGCCCAAAGCAAAGTGAGGTCCCAAGGTGACTGCGATAGAGGAAGCTGATCAAGACCTTATAACACTAGCATTGGATGACCTTCTTGGAAAGCTTTTCACGCATGAGATGGTACTCAACGAAGAGGACAGTGAACCATCCTCCAGTGTAAAGAATCTACCGCTCAAAATCAAGGAGGATGTGCCATCAGAGGACGACGAAAGTGATGATTATGAGGAAGATCCATTTGACTTGATCACATGGGGACTTGCTCGGATTCTAAAGATGAAGAGTCAATTCTCAAACCGAGAATATGCGAGACCATCAAAGCATAAAGGTAAGTCTTCTAACCCTAATAAAAGGACAAAATTCTAACATGCAATGAATGTGGTGAAACAGATCACTTGATGAAGGAGTGTCCTCAAAAGAAGAAGAAGAAGTAGAAGAAGAATGATCGAAAGAAATAAGATTCAGATTCTTTAAGTGAATCGGATTTGGAAAATGATCCAGTAAATCTTTGCTTGATGGCAAAGACTGATGAAAACCACGATCAACATCTAGATGGAGTGGTAAGAAATCTTATATCTAGTCCTATTGATGTTCTATCGGAATTTCTGAAAAATATGATTTCTAATGAGGAAAATTGCAACAAAGAAATCAACACCTTGAAAGAAAAGGTCAGAGATTAAGAGATATGCACAAGGAAGTTGTCGCAGAAGCTGCAAGGTCTTGACAGTCTACATTCAGATCTTAACACTGAGGGTAAGATCTTACGATCGGAAAATACCGAACTTAAGGCAAACCTCTCATCTCTTAAGGCCTATAACAATGATCTTGAGATTGAAAAAGTGAAATTATCTGAAAAATATCAAGATCAACAAACAGCCCTTGTGCAATTCACTAGATCCAAAGCTACTCTTGACAAGATGCTTGGAGAACAACAACTCTCCTTGAACCGAAGTGGTATAGGATACAACAGGAACTTTCCTGTAAAACCTACTACCACGTTTGTTAAGGCAAAAGGAAGCTGGTGATCTCCTACTTGTTTCTTTTGTTGCAAAAAGGGTCATGTAAAAGAAACTTGTCCTTATAAGAGAAAGGGCCCTTACATCATTAGAAATACCTTTCCTGTACGTTTAAATGAACAAGTGAAACAAATTTGGGTACCTAAAGGGACAAGACCACCAAACATGGTCTATCCTAATTATGAATCTGAATTTGTACATTGGTCTCACTACTAAATAAACAACCTAATGTAGCGGTTGGTTTCGGCGGTTTACTTTATATAGCGGTTTATGTAGCGGTTTTGATACTAAATAACAATTTGAAAAACACGAAAGATAATGTAGCAGTTTTCATTAGTCTAATGTGGCGGTTTTAAAAAAATAAAACAAATAAAACAAATGAGGCGATTTATTTTAGCTAATGTAGCGGTCACCAATTTTCCATCAGCGGGGAAATTACGCGCTTCAACCCAACCCTTGAATTTTTACCAAAATTTTCCATTGAATTTGCACCGCTTCCTAACTTAACAAAAACCCTAGCCCACACCCGTTCCCACCGTCCCACGCCGCTATCCCCAAAATCGAACAACACCTTGAATATTTCTCTCCTTAAGCGCCGGAAAATATCACCGGCCGCCTTCTCCTCCTCTGTTGCAACTGCGCCTCCAAATCAACTGTTGGCTAAGCACGTGCACCCTCGCACCATTGACGATATGTTCGACGACGACCTCATTCTGGGGGGCACATCTCCCTCTACTTCTCAAGAACCTGCAACCACCTTCTCTTTATTGTCCTCTGGGACCTCCAGGCAACGGAAAGATCTCCATAGCCTGACCAATTTCCGTTTCAATGGCCTCTCGGTACCAATTCATGAGGGAAGCTATGGAAGACATTAGGAAGCACCATAAAAGGAACAACGTTTTCCCCTTCGGTTCTAGTAATCGCTCATGGTGCGACCTTTGATTTCCAATTCCATCAAGTAATCACTCATGGTACTTTTCTATCCATTTCCAAGGTTAAATTGTTCTAATAATTGTTTATTTAAACATATAATTTTCACTTGAACTGGATGTGCTTTGGTGCAATTTATTTTGCCCTCTCTGATTATCAAAACTAAGTGGAACATAGATTGTGTTTATTTTGCTTTGGGAAGCATGCGTGTGTGTTTGATTTCATGAATACCAAATATGTGGCGTGCTCATCAATCCAATTGATTTTCATATTCTTTCTATGTGCTATATCATGCACCTACTTATGATGTGAGAATGTTGATAGTTGCTTATTGATCACTGTTCTTTGAAGGAGGGTGGAATGTTGATTTATGGAAGAAAGCTTATGGAGGGGAGAAAATTTGTATTGAACTAATTGTGCAACTGTGAAAGCTCAAAATCCTGATAATAATTTTTCTTGTAGAGAATTACATTGCTAGTGCTAATTTCTTTCAAGGGGCTAAGCTACTTGTTTCATTGGAAATAAGCCATTGCAATTTTGATGTTGACCCAGACTTGCAATTATTTTGATGGGGAGAGGTTTAATGCATGCTTCGTTGGAATGTTGTTTGTTACAGTGGTATTTTTTTTTCTTTTTACTTCAAAAATATCTTTATATTTCTAATATCTGATCTGGTTCTTTGGGCTTGCAGAAGATTTAAAGACAAGAAAGATGGAGTTGAGCCTGAAGTCGACCCAGAGAGAGATCAACGGATAGTGTTTGCATACCAGGTTACACCATGATTCCTTTTTTCCCTCCTATTATTATTATGAAAATGATATGTATATATATTTTTCTAACTCTTTTCTTTGTGTCCTATCCATGCCATGGATACAGATGCCCCTCAAGGCAACAGAACGAAACGTTTATGTGTTCTTCACCAAAGCGGGAAAGGTAAGGAGTCGGTTTCTATACTTTTGTTCAAAACAAAATACTTGGATCCTCCATTTTAGCTCAACAGCATCATACATGTAGTTTTTGTCAAGAGGTCACATTTGTGGGAGGCAGGGTAGTCAAATAACTTGGGAACTTGATAAATTGATGTGTTGTTTTGGTTATGTGTGTTTGAGGGATATGGGGTTAATTGATACATATAAAATGTTTTTAGTTACTGTTCTTTTATTTTTCCTGAATAAATTAAATTCTTGCCTTGCCTGCAAGTAAGGGATGTGAGGCTGATCATGGACAGAAACTCAAGGCGTTCTAAAGGAGTTGGGTATGTAACTCTTTGCTTACTTATGCGCCAGTATATGCATGCTTGTTCTTGGTAGAACTCTTGGCCTATCTCATTTCAATAAAGAAATCCACGATGAGGGATGATGGGAATAACTTGGTCTCATGTTTAATCAATTCATGCAGCAAGGTCAAGGTAGATACATGAAACCGAGTTCACTCGTTTCTCTTCCCTTTTCACCCTTTTTACTCATTACGTTTCCAGTCCATGAGAATGAGGGCTATGAGCACCATATAGTATTTTTTATACTTACAAATTTTTTATGGAATGTACTTTGTGAGGCCTTAACATTATCATTTTAAGTAGTGTGCATCTTAGTTTCCAAAATGGTATCATTTTATTTAGGAGATTCCAGGCTATAGAAATGTTCTATAATGATGTTTATTTAATTCTTTTCATTTTGATCCTTGTCTTTAGTTTGAGATTGTCCAAACACTTGGTACTATGCTGGAAACTATGGTGTGGAGGTTTCATTCTCTTTCTATTTTTTTTTCTGTATGGTTGGGTGTGGTGTAGTGTGTCCTCCCACTTATATGCCAAGGAGGTATCTTGAAAATTTTCGTATAGTTAAAAGATATTATTTTATAATTAAAAAGACCTTATTCCTTTTATCATTAAAACTTCATATTTTGGGACAAGTTGAACAGACCCAAATTTGTAAGTTAGGGAATGGGGAAGGGTAGGCATAAATACTAAAATCACCAAACCACAAAATCCTTGCTCATAAGAATGTTATATTTCTTGTTTGCTAGCTGGTACTTCAAACTAGTTGGTAATTTTAAAACCATCCAAATACAATCAAAGAAACCGGCATAAAAAACACATCATAAGACCTTGATAACATATTATTACACCCCAATTAAAAAAAACATATCAGTATTTAGTGCTTATTGTGAGAACTTTCTTCTAAAAAAAATCAAATTTGTTTAGAATTAGTACTTGGTACTTATATCTTGTGATGGTCTATTCTTTTCTCCTTTTTCTATGCAAAATTATGAGTTGATAAGGCAAACTTAACTGCAATCTGAAGTCACATAAGGTGTATTTATTGGGTTAGTATTGTCTTATCAACATCCCTTGTTCTTGTTCGGGTTTTGTGCGCTCTTTGGCTACTCGATTGCGCACGCTGACCATCAGAACATGACTTGAGTTGATGATGAACAGGGTGCTCACATCTACATAAATCCACTGCTGGAGAAGCAAATTCATACAGATGCACTATCTTTGATCATGGTGAGAAATAAATTGATTTATTTATCTATCTGTTATCATTGTTACAAATCTTTTTTTTATTAACATTGTGTTAACTTGGATTTTCAAGTGCATTTGTACTTAAATCAAATATTGATGCACTTCTTAGCTTCAATTTTGTGTTAACTTGGATTTTCGCTACTTGGAGAACAAAGAGCATTAGGGACTTCAATGTCCTCCTTTGTTGAGAAATCATTATGCAAGAGATGAAAAGATGAGAACTATTTGTTTGGCATCTTCTTCCTCGACGTCTCAATACAATTTCCCACTTATCTCACCCATGGTAGTTGTCTGTTAATTGCCTTTCCGCTCTCCTACATTCTATTCTTATCTCTCTCTCCACCAGAATGTATGTCCCCAAGCTTTCCTCTAGAAGATCTTTCACTAGCTCATTTTTTCAAGGTATGTTAACTTGCCCTTTTATTTTATCTATTTGAGTTGATTGGCGATTTTGTTTCTCCTAGTTGTGAATGATCTCTAAATGGTATATTACTATCTCATGGCAGTAAATGTGAACGATTCTGATTGATGATTTTATTTTTCATGGTCTGATTGTGAATGATTCAAGTGTGTTTTGATAAATAATTTGTGGGCTTTTTGTTAGTAAGATTGTCGGTTACTGCTTCTTTTGATGCCTCTGCTGGTTTCGATGAAATGTCTGTTAGGATGAAGAGAGAGTTTCTAGTTGGAGAAACACTCCCCATGGTGGCTAGATGGTTACAAAAGTGATGAAAATGCCATAAAATTGTGTGAGTACTGATTTTGCAATTTTTAAGCTTTTCTTTGTCCCCTCAGTTTATTCTACCTTGCATTATATGGGCAGGGGTTTGTAAAATCATTAACTAAACATTTCATAGCCTGTTTTATGAAGTTTGAAAGTTTGTCTTAGTGAGTTGGAAAATTATTTCTAGGCAAGGCTTATGATTTTGGATAAAATTCACTTGTCTATAGCTCTTTAGAGATGTATTTAGATTTAATTTGGATTATTTTAATTCCTTTATGAACTCAATATATATTTTTATCTTTAGTATCATCTCTTTTGCATCAAACTTCATATAAATATGTATCCTTGTTTACAACTGTTTAATATTTGAAGATTGATATTTATCTCTATCAATACGCAGTGAGCCCACATATTGGCGAAGGCAATAAATAAGAACTTAATGATGGCTTCAAACAAAAGAGAAGTGGTTATGGGAAAGTAAAGGTGGCAATCGGGCGGGTCGGATCGGGTTCGGGTTCGGTTAGTCGGGTTTCGGGTTATTCGGGTTTCGGGTAATTCGGGTTTCGGGTCATTCGGTTTCGGGTAATGTCTAATAATTTGGTCATTTGGTTGGGTCGGGTTCGGGTTTCGGTTGTATCGGGTTTCGGTTCATTCGGGTTTCGCTTGTCTCGGGTTTCAGTTATTTCAATATTCATTTTGAAAAATTTACTAGAATGTATCTTAAAGTTCGGGTTATATCGGGTTTCGGTTGTAACGGGTTCGGGTCTTAATGGGTTTCGGTTGAATCGGGTTCGGTTCATTCGGATTTGGGTGAGTTTCGGTTATCGGTTGTTCGGATTTCGGGTCCAAAATGGGTCGGGTTGATCGGTGTTCAAAACAATCGGTTCCGGGTCGACCGGGTCGGGTTTTCGGGTTCGGGTCGGGTTTTGCCAGCTCTATGGGAAAGTTTGCTTTCACTTGACGTATTTTGGATTACTATGTAAATATTTTGTTTCAATTCATGAGCATGAATAAATTATTGTATGTTTATGTATGGATCTCATTTATATTATTCAGCTTTAAAGATTATTGTATTTTCATTTTGACGATGAAATACATTATATGTTTATTAAATATTTCTTATTTGAATTCATATTTATAAGTATTTGTAATTTAATAATGGAAAATGAACCGCTACGAAAGGTGGAACTGTCACATGATCAACTAAAACCGCTACGATAGGCATAGAAAACCATTACTTTTGATTATTAAAACCGTCGCATTATACATTAAAAACCGCCACAATAGGAATTTGTAACTACTGCCATAACCTCTGCCTATTGTAGCGTTTATTTTTGTTTCAGTAGCGGTTTTGTACTTCCAACTAAAAACCGTCACATTAGCTATAAAAACCGCCACCTTTAAGCTAATGCAGCGGCAGCAGATGTAGCGACTAAAAAACCGCTACATTAGCCTTTAAGTGGCGGTTTTTTTATTTTCTGTGGCGGTTTTTGGCCGCTACCATAGCCCTTTTATGTAGTAGTGAGATCTAGCCGGAAAGATTGATGTTTGTTCGTTTTGCAGGATATCACCAAGATCAAAGAGCATAAATGGATTGGAACAATCACTCTTGGTGATAAAGGATAATTTTTTGTCATGTGCTACTAATGATTCTCTTTATTTAATATTTTTCTCTTTGTTTAGTTTTTTTTGGAGCTTAATTGGTATGTTGAACAGGGAAGCATTATCGTAGGGGGAGTAATGGCTGCTGAATTGGTGAAACCCGATTTCTTCCCTTCCTTGTTGGATGAGAAAAAGGGGGAGAAATTAGCTAGGTTGCTTATTCTTGTTATATGATGCTTATTCGTATATGTTGCAATAGTAATATAATTGATATTTGTTTTGTCATCCATCAAGGAAGAGATTGTTGACTCTATCTTGATAGTAATATTATTATTATTATTATTATTATTATTATTATTATTATTATTATTATTATTATTATTATGATACAAGACGAAGATTTGGGGATGGTCTGGTAGTAATATTATATGTATGATGGAAGACAAAGAAAGGTAGTATTTATTGATCTTGAATTTATTCCTTTGTTTTATTTGTGGAGATACGTGAGTTTGTTTAATGGCTTTAGATTGTTTGGGCCTCTATTTTGTATTGTTTCCTCTATTTTGTATTGTTTCACTATCATGCAGGAAAGGCCCAAAATAAAGCTCCTGTTCGGTGGCTTCTAGAAGGTTTAAGTTCAAATCTTAATCAAGGAAGATATATCCAAGTTGTTTCAAAGATCACATTCCACGTCATAATATATATATATATATATATATATATATATATATATATATATATATATATATATATATATATCGACCGATAGCCAGGAGAGGATTACCGAAGCTTTCAACCACTGATCTCCAAAGCGTCTTATACTTCACTACATTCGATCTATTTGCTCCTCTCTCGCTTTATATTGTTCATTGTTTTATCTTTAAGTTTTGACAGGTTTCATTGAGCTTTATCGTACGATTCATTAAGTTTATACTAAGGGTACAATTCTACCCAAATGTATAAGATACTTCGGTATCGGTAGGACTTTGTTTCACTGCTGTGTTTGAGTTGCTATATAGGAAGTGTGAGGGTTCTAAGTTTAGAAGAGGGAAGGTCTTCTAAAGTTTGTATCTATAACTCATAGGAAGAAGTGAAATAAAGTTGTTTTGAATCCTACGGGTTGGATAACCCTGGGCTGGGACGTAGGCAAAGTTGTCCCGAACCTCGTTAACATATCGCATGTCCTTCTCTCTTCTTCTCTTTATCTTTATTGTATATCTGATCGTGCTTATTATTCGTCGTTTTATTCATACCATGTCTCTGTGTTTTTGATAAGGTCTTATCTCTGTCTGGTATGGTCCTACTGATTCTGAGATTGCAAAAAGTTTCCATACTCTATTCATCCCCCCTTTTAGAGTATTTGTTAGCCTTTTTATCTGCCTATTCCGCACTTCAATGACAATGTCAAAGAAAATCAAATGAGACAAAATCAAATGAGACGAGGTAGTTGATATAAATCGATCATTAGAGCATTCCCAAGAGGTTCTCTATTTTCGAGAATTTTGGACTTTTGGAGAATATTGGGCCTAATTTTGATCCAACAGTTTCTCTAAATCATTCTCCAAAATAGGGATTGAATGAAAAAAATGGAGTCTCTTCCCTATATGTGCAACAAATGGCAAAAATTTGCAGAGCCGTTTTCCCACGTTCATTCACCCTAAAATTCTGAAAATCTTCCTTTGAGAGTGGTTGTTCAAGCGTATTGTCAACGTAGAAAGAAGATACATGTGAGTTCTTCTTCAAATTTCTGTCAAGGTGCTCCTTCATCTATCCCACCACCGATTCCGGCAGCCAGATGTCCTTGGTTGTTAGATTACGAAGCACGGCGTCTTCACGAGGCCTAGCACCCCCAGAAGTGGATGTTGAACATCGTCCGGCACACGAAGAGCGAGATGTTCGACCACTGGACACATGTTGAAGAGCGTCCGGCTGAACTCCTGCACCGCCGTTGGCACGTCCACTCCACTGCAAGTGCCGTGAATCCATTCACCCAGTCGAAATAGATCGCCTCCATTGCCGAGAACACTGTCTCAATCTCAGCCTCTTCGAACCCCCTGTGTAATCCTCATCGTTCAACAACATAATTGCATATTTCCATCCTAATTAATCAAAGCATTAGTACTCAGGGTGTCCAATTTCTCACTAAATTAACCTAATTTTGCAGTTTCTCAGGCCAACCCATTCCACAATTTCTCATGAAAATAACCTAATTCCACGATTCATTATGTGAATTAGGGTGTGTTTGTTAAGGGGATGCGGGGGTGCCAGGGATGGGGATGGGTTTTCGGGTTTTGTGCCCGCGTGTTTGGCAAGGGGATGCGGGGGGTGGAGGAGGTGCGATTCTGGGGGATGCGGGGGATTGGAGGGGGTGCTGAGGCCACCTGATCCAAGGGAGATGGAGGAGATGGGAAGGTGAAAAGTCCCAAATCTGCCCCTCTCCCTCCTCATAAATATTTTCAGTCTCCCTCGCTCTACATCCTCTCGCTGACCGTGTTCCGAGCATCCTCTGGCCTGCACCACATCGTCGGCCTGCTCGTCTCCTCAGATCTGGCCATCAAGTCAACACCAGTCGCCCCTCCCTCTTCCCTTCTCCGCACCCCACAGCCTCGTCCCCATCGCCTTTCCTCTTCGCAGGTCCTATGCAAAAACCGTCGCCGCTCCTTTGCTCTCCAGATCTGGCCGTCTCCGACTCCCTCCGGCCACCAGACTGTCCGATCCGGCCTCCCTGCTCCTACCGACAGCCCCCTCCTCCTCTTCGCA
This sequence comes from Persicaria maculosa, assembly GCA_963922045.1. Classification (NCBI taxonomy): domain Eukaryota; kingdom Viridiplantae; phylum Streptophyta; class Magnoliopsida; order Caryophyllales; family Polygonaceae; genus Persicaria; species Persicaria maculosa. Next base: position 67,814,267 of record OY998251.1, on the reverse strand, counting down.
CTTTCTTGACCGGCACCATCCACTTCTGACAAAAATGACGAATTGAAGATGGGGTCGATTTGAGGGTAGGTTGGAGGGGCATTTTTGTCCTTTCATGTCATTAGTGGGGGTAAATGTGTCTTTTTCAGTGACTTCTATCCCAAATACTTTAACCCACAACCAAAAAGGAACGGGATTAAACTGACTTTAAATCTTCACCCGATCCACCCCGAAATTCCATCCTCATCCCTTCCACCCCAAAAATCCATCCCTATCCACCTACCCCTATCCCGTTGCCAAACACACCCTTAATTAGGACTGAAGTGAAATGCATACCAAGGGGAGGATATGTCAAAAGAAGAAGGATGCACCCTTTAGTAAATTTTTTTTAGAAATTAATTTATAATTAAAAATTAATTTACCATTCTTCAAAATGGAGAAATTGTTGGAATTGACACAAATTTTTTTTAGAGAAGATGAGTTTTCATTCTCCATTTTGAAGAAAATTTGGAGAACCTCTTGAAAATGCTCTTATAAGTAAGGCTTTCTTATCAATGAAATCCTTACGGGTATCCCCCGTCACTCTCAGATTCATCAGCTCAAGTTCCCCAAAATGGCCTTATGGAGAACGCGCTCCACGCGCCCCCACACCCAATTGCCAAAACCGCTCCTCCAAACCCTAACCCCCAAATCCGATCTCTGTGAGATTCCAGTGAGATTTCTCGCCGATCTGAGCCATTTCCTTCTCATTAAATCTGTTATATGCACCGTGGAGTCTGTCTTCTTGGTGAATCGAAATCGGGCCTACTCTATCCACCCTGATGGTGAAAAGGTGCGAGCTAGTGGTTGGGTATGCTTAGTCAGAAATCAAAGGGGCAGAAGGCTGATCGGAGGTTCTTAGTTCCAACTAGAATGAATTTCAAAAGGAGGAAAAAAATCTCCTGCTCTTAGGGGTGGGTCTACTCTTCGGCTCCGGCTGGATTGTTGAGTGCTAGGGTGGCTGCTGGTCCTATCGGGGTTGTCTCCTCTACTTTTTGGTACTGTGTGGTCGGAAAACTACAAATCCTTGGCGTCGTGGCCTGCGGGTGGGTGTGGTGTGGGCGTCGGGGCCGCCTCTTCTTCGCAGGTTGGCTCTGTGTGGTCGGTAGACCATTTACCAGGCTTCTCTTGCCTTGATCACCTCGGGGCTTCACCTTCTGACTGCACTTACGTGACTTCTACAGTCACGGCCAAATTACTTCAACAGTTAATCCTGCTATTGATTATGCCTAATCGCTCAACACCTTTCATGAAATCCCTAGATCTCTATAATTGCAATCTTTCTTTCTTTTATTGTACTAATCCAAGCATGAAAGATTTAGAAAAGAATATCTGTGTGGATGATGGTTTCATCTCAACACAGCACACCCCTCGAAAGGGCCTGATAACAACCATGGGGGTTGACTTGTCAGTTCCCCATAAAACTAAATCCCGAAAGGGTTCTCAACCATGCTCCGATGGCTCTCCGCCTGAGGGGTTCCAGTATACTATTGATGCAGTGATGGAGAAACCGAGAGGCAAAGATAGAAAGAAATCGAGAAGGAGAACCATTGACAAGGAGAAACTCTTTGCTCTACAAGGTAGAGTTCAAGATAACATTGCTGTATTGAATCCTATCTCTCTATTGAAACCTATCATTAGTGATGAAGCCAAAGAAATCAGAAAGGAAATCAGGTATTTGTGGAAAAATTTATTTGTAATGGATGTTTTTGTTTATAAGCTCCTGCAGTTTGTCAAAGTTAATTCTTGGCTTGCATACTCGAATAAATTCTCAAGACTAATTTCTAGGATAACATTTGGTTTGGTCGAACTGAATGTTAACTATGCCTTTTTCAAACCTTTGAGGACTTGTATTAGTGTTAATTTAGTGGCTTGTCTCTTTGCTTTCATCAAAATTTTCATGAAAATCATGCCCTCTAATGTAAGCCTAGCTGATATAGTGCACCCTATTGTTGTAGGAGGATGGTCAAGTATGAAATATAAATAAAATATAAAGCAAACTGACTCCCTCTCTCAGCAAATAAATACAAGACTCCCTCCCGTTGTAGTATAAGGCAGTGAGGATCGATCCACGAGGAAGCGTGTCAGCGCCCGCCTTTTCAGTTCTAAATCTCAGCAAATTTCGACCAGAAAACAGAAAGCACAGAGAAAAGCAGAAAACATAACAAAAAGCAGAAACTTGGTCGATATCGACCCAATGCACTCGATATCGACTTAGAATGTCGACCACAGTTGCTCATTATCGACTGGAACAGAAACAAAGTTCGCAACTTTTCGCAGACAGACTCGAAACTTGTGAAATAAATCAATAAAATAAAGACTTCTAAGATCAGGGTTTCAACACCACAACGATAACCATGTAAAATAACACATAAAGGCATAAAAGATCATGCTTTTCATCAAATAACTTTCGTTATTAACAAATAGGAAAATAGAGGCTTTCGCATAAACCCTAATTGTTACTAACCCTTTTTTCACATAATTAATCCAAGTTGTATTAAGATCACTTTCGCTTCAATAACACAAACATGGATCACCTTCAAATTACATAAAAGAATCATGCTCATAGGGATAGAAGACGAATTTGCATCAAAAGATTGTACCTTTACCGCATCACCTTACATGGCTACCGTCGGGCTCACCCCGACCCTAGAAGTTGGGTGACTACTCGCTCTTCATCATGAATAAACTCATCAAAGATTTCAAGAAAATAAATTGCATTAAATAAACTAAATAAGACTTACAACCGAATAAAGCCAACTTTGCTATCGCTTCACAAACTCCACTCGGCTCCAAGACTCTCTCTCTCCTACTCGACTTTCTCTCTCTATTGTAGCTTGTAGCTTGGATTGATTGAATGAATATAATCCAGCTCCTAATGCCTTATTTATAGTGTTCATTCCCTAGAAAATTAGGAAAGAAAACTATATCTATATCTAAATCTATCTATCTATATCTAAAGATAAAAATATGGAAATAAAGAAAATAAATCAACAAGGAAACTATATCTAAAGTAGATAAATCCCTTCCATCTTGATAGAACTTGATAAATCTCCCCTTGTGGATATCTCTATTGGACTTTGGATAGAAATTGGACTAGACCTCGGATCTGCTCGAAATCGGCCACTGTTGGTCACTCGATATCGACCCAACCCGGTCGATATTGAGTTCGTCTTCTCAACTTCACTTCAGACACTCGATATTGGCCTCCAGGGTGAAAATCGACCAAAGTCAGGTCGATATCGACCAACTGTTCAGTTCTCAGCATTCTCTAGTCGATTTCTGGGTTTTCTAGCTGATTTGATCCACTCGATATCGACCAACAGTGGTTGATATCGACCTCTGCAGCAGTTTCCAGCATGGTGCTCTGTTCTTGAAACGCACTTTCCCGAGTCCTCGTTCTTCGGATTGATGCATATGAGCATGCGTTGGAAAGCTCTTTCCGAGGGATACAACTCTCATGAAGACTTTAAAGCTTGATTTGGAATGATGAATGGCGAAAAGTGGGCTTTCCTCCCGCTGCACCATCCTTAGCTTCTTCATGACTTTCCTTTAAGCTCCAAAGTGCGTCCGATTTCTGTGAAATATAACAAAAACTTGTGTAGACCTCCATATATTGTAAATAAATATAAACTACACAAATTATGTATTATTCTAACCCAAATGCATGAAATGCTTGCAGAAATCGATATAAAAGTCAATATAAAACATGGCAAAATAGGCTCACATCACACCCCATGTGGGAGATGCCTCTATGTTGTGTATCTCCCTCCCAAAACCTCCCTCAAAAATCAACTCTATTAAATCGGCAATATTCTCATCTCATTAAGCATAATAGCATTTGGACTATTACAAATGACATCTTAGGGTGGCCTATCTTCATGACTAAACCTTTTAATACTACCTATACGAAATTTTCAGGACCTCCTTTGTGTGCTAGGATTGAATATGCACAAACTTGTTGGTGCTTGTTGTATTACATTTCCTTTTCCAATATTTCTATCAGTATCAAATCTATGTTGATCACCACTCTTGATGATTGTGTATTAGTTAGTAAAGAAACCAATCTTCTAATTAAAAAACACTCTTTCACTCTTTGGTGGGGGTTTGTTAGTTATAATCTATCATTGAGCACCTCTACGCATAAGATCCATATTGGTGAACATCTTGGAGTTTATAGTAACTTTTTTTTTGTATCTATGTTGGTTCCAAATGCTATTGGTTTATAATCGTAGGATGTGTATTTTACTTGGTTGAACTGGTTGTACGCTATGCAATGGTTAAAGATGGGGTGAACTGTTTTACCATGGCATCCTCTTCAAAGGATAAAGGAAAAAAACCCATGAGGAATGTTTCTTTCGTTCCCCACCCAAACACATCCTGAAAGGGAAAAAATCAGGTCCAACTGGGTAACTCCATCCCCACGGCGGAAAATTCAAAGAAGGCAACTGTTGAGGAAAAAAGGGGGAAGAAGGAGAAGTATGAATCAACAAGTCAAATGACAGGTAAAACCACGATTTTGTTAACTTCAATTAAAATTAACTACAATTCTGTTATACTTTATACCCCCTCCCCTTGCCACGGGTCTCTAGCAACCCAAACAAGTGTGAGTAAACAAGTCAAATAGCAGGTTGAAACCCCCTCTCTCGCACCTCTTCAAATTGCTACTATAACAAATTATCTTAAAACCCCCATTATAATGAAAACCCGTAAATATTTAAGTATAAACTTCCAATGGGTTAACTTGTCCTTGTTGGTAATTTATCATATTAATGTTAGTCAACCATCCAACAATAACAGATCTGATAGCTTCTATAAACACTTGATTAATATTAATCTAAACCACTTAGGATTAACTTTCTTGCTCCATCAAATTATAACAAACAATAATAAACAAAACCCCATTGGACTTCCGCTCACTGCTTACTTTGCAAAATCTCTTCAATGGAACAACACAATCCTATTTTGGAATGATACCCATACCCCGAATATAGTAATAGTGGTAAAATTCAACACCTTTGAAAATGTTCGTAAGTTACTTACACAAAAATCCTATTTAATTTTAAAATCCAAGGAAAATCACAGAAAGGGTAGTGAGTTGGTATGGGAGAGATCACTTTCTGCTCGACCATACGAAACTGATGTGGTCATGATTATACGATATTGGAATTGTAGGGGAATCGGGAAAACAACCTTCTGGTCTAATATTAAGGGATGACGTACTTTAGATCATATACAAATGCTTATTCTAGCAGAAACAAAGACTGAAATAGAACCAAAAGAATCTCATAGGAGTAAAATACAAAAACATAAAGGCGGGTTTTGAATGTTTGATGCTTTTTGTATACGCACCCCCCAACCCTGCAGAAAAAGAGGACTTTTGGAGAAACCTACATAGTCTAATTGCCCAAAGTAACCTTCCCTGCTTGATGATGGGTGACTTAAATGAAATAAGTCAACCATCGGATAAGTGTGGAGGTACAGAAACTCGACCGGGTAGATTCCAGACAATAATAGAGTTTAAAGATGCGTGTTCCTTGGTAGAGATTCCTTCGTTCGGTAACCCATTTACATGGAGAAAGAATTAAGGTGGCCCAGATAACATTTTGGAAAAACTTGATAGGGTGTTAGTTCATCATGAAATTATTGACATGCTCCCCGAGTTGGTAACAAAGAATGGTGCATTCTCAAACTCGGATCATTGCCCCATTTCAATTACCTCTCAAAGAATGCCCCTTTCAAACCCCCTCCATTTAAATTTTAAAACGTCTGGCTTCAGAGGAAAGACTTTCGCAATATTGTCAAGCAATCTTGGAGAGCTACTTGTTCTGGCTCTGCTATGTTCCAAATCATATATAAATAAAAAATCCTCAAACAAAAAGCGAAAGCTTGGAGCAAGAAAACATTTGGAAATATTTTTCGACAACTCCAAGAAGTCGACGAAGCCCTATTGGATATACAATCGACCCACAACCTAAACCAAAACTCAAATGCATCCACTAAAGAACAAAACCTCCTATCCAAGAGAGAAAATCTTCTCCGATTCCATAAAACTTTTTGGAATCAAAGAGCAAAGTCAAAACACTTGAAACTAGCAGATACTAATTTGACCTATTTTCATAGAGTAGCGTCGGGAAGGAGAAATAGGAAAATCATTAGAATAATTACTTCTGCAAGAGGAACCCAAATTGTTGGGGATGAAAATATTAAAAAGGAAATACAGAAAGACTTTGAAAAAAAGTTTAGACGAGAGCAAACCTTCCCAATACAACATCTTCAGGAATACCTTTCATTTATCAACCCTGTCATCACAGATGAGGAAAATAGTTTTCTAATCAAGCAGCCAACAAACAGTGAAATCAAAAAAGTTGTTTTCTCATTAGGAAGCAATCTCCTGGTCCTAATGGTATGACTGCAAAGTTTTACAAAAAGTATTGGGAAATTATGGGAATTGATATTACTAAGACAGTAAAAGCTTTTTTTCACTCTAGTCATCTGCTGAAGCAAATCAACCACACATTTATCTCACTTATACCAAAAAATGATAACCCTTCTACATCTACACATTATCGACCGATCAATCTGTGCTCTACTCTATATAAAATCATCTCCAAGATAATCACTGAACGACTAAAAATGATAATCGGAAAACTTATACACCCTCTCCAAGGAGCATTTGTTTCTGACAAAGCAATACAAGACAATATACTTATAGCTCATGAAATATTCCGCTCTTTTCGCACAAGAAAGGGCTTGAAAGGTTGGACTGCCATAAAACTTGATATGGAAAAGGCGTACGATAGAGTAGAGTGGCAATTCACAAAGTTGGTGCTCCAAAGATTCAGTTTCCACCAACGATTCGTGGACATAGTTATGGAAAGTGTAACTGCGGTTTCGTTCTCTGTATTAGTTAACAATGGACCCACGGAACCCTTTAAACCAACTAGAGGACTACGTCAAGGAGACCCTCTCTTTCCCTTCCTTTTCTTGCTTGGTGCAGAAGTGTTGGCTCGTAAACTGCCGATAGACGCATAGGGTCCAAATAATAGTATTGGCTTTAAATTTGGGAATTCTGGCCCTAGCATCCCATTTCTGGCCTTTGCAGATGACATTATCATTTTCTCAAAAGGAAGCATCTCTGCATGTACAAAAGTAAAAGAAATAATCGAGGATTGCTGTAGATTCTCGGGACAAAAAGTAAACTACCACAAGTCATCCTTTCAAACCACGTCAGGAATCCCGAGGACAAGAGCACGAGACCTAGAAGGAGTACTTAATATACCCTTAGAACGAAGTTTGGAGAAATACCGGGGCTGTCCAATTGTAAACGGGCGGGTAACGAAGGAAACCTTTGGCGAGATTATATGTAAATCAAGAGAACAACTCTGTAAATGGCGGGCAAACACCCTATCTCAGCAGGGAAGAGCCACTTTAATTACATCTAATCTATCATCTAAACCTTTGTACTCTATGCAGAGCTTCTTGCTCCCTGCTTCAATACACAAGCAACTTGACCAAATTAACAGAACTTTTTTTTGGTACAAAGATGCGAAACACAGTCCACTGATAAGCTGGGACAAAATATGTAAATCGAAAGCAGCTGGCGGATTGGGAATACGGAAAGCAAGAAACATGAATGAAGCTCTCCATCTAAAACTGTTGTGGAAAATTCTAGCGGAACCCGAGAATAACTGGGTTAAGATTATACAACACAAATACCTAAAAGAAAAAAACATACTTAATTACGCTAGGAGGGGGAATGCATCATGGCAATGGTCAAAACTCAACTCCCTGATTACAAAATTTAAATCAGGGCTTATACGGTCGGTAGGAGACGGAAAATCTATCAATTTCTGGAAAGACAACTGGGTCACAACACAACCTCTTTTGGGTAAAATTGAACCCCAACCCAATATAGACCAAAACAAAACTGTAAGTGATTATATAATGGGGGGAAATGGTGGAGAGAAAAGCTTGATTCCATTCTCCCTGAGGCTATAGCAAAAGAAATCATCAAAATCCCGCTACCCATCAGTCCCCTTGCGCAAAGGTTCCCCCAAAAGTCCAAAATTTTATGTAGAGAATCAAACAAAAAGGACTAGCCACTGCTACGCGATTAGCCCAGAAGGGGGTTGTTGTTCCCACTACATGCACCTTGTGTAACCAATCATCGAAAGATGATATTCATGTCTTCATAGAATGCCCCTTCAACAACTTTCAACAACAATTTCCCAGAAAAATATCCCTGAAAGTTAACACAATTATATCAGAAAACAGAGATATGGATCAAATTCTTCAGTTTCTGAGCACCACTCTTTCGAAGGACAGAAAACAAAATATAGCTTTTATATGGTGGATACTTTGGTTTGTGAGGAATCAAATAATCTTTAGGAATGCCAAGATCCCTTCTATAGAGGGCATTAGAAAAATTGTTTTAGAAAATATTAATAATTGGGGAAGAACCATCAAACGGAACCTTGAAGACAACGAGGATACCACAATCCAAAATAGGGAAATAGTCCACCCTAAAAATGCCAAAAAGTCCACCCGATGGAAAAGGCTACCCATGGACAAATACAAACTACACTTTGATAGATCATATATATCAGATTCAAAGAGCTCTATTGGATACATTATACGGGACTGGAATGGTAATCCAATCAGCATGGAAGGTGGGGTGATTGGGGGACACTCTACTATTATGGCAGAAGCATTGACACCACGACTTGGGGTAAAAAAGGCAAAGGAACTAAATATCGACAACCTAATTATTGAAGGGGATTCAAAAGTAATTACAGTTCGTGTGTGTTTCTAAGAAATCTGTAATTACTTTTGATAACCAGGTAGCGGATAAGGTTGCACACCTCATCCGGCAGGATGCTTTCGGGTAGAGTATTCTCACCCGAATTCTTACCTAATAAAAAAAAATCTTTACGGGTAATGTTGTTGATACGTATTTACTCCGTACTCCGTAATTGTTACTTAATCAACAACGTGCAGATTCAGACGTCCAAACTGTGATTTGCTGTACCAATTCAATAATTCATTTGGAGAAGCTCTTGAAAATGCTCTTATAATTAAGCTTTCTTATTAATGAAATCCTTACAGGTATTGTTGTTGATACGTATTTACTCCGTTCTCCGTAATTGTTACTTAATCAACAACGTGCAGATTCGGACGTCCAAACTGTGATTTGCTGTACCAATTCAGTAATTCATGATTTGCGGACAAAGTGACATGTATTTTAATTGCGAGGTCATATTATACACTACCTCCGTCCAAAAATACATTGTCTTTACTATTCACGCACGTTTTTTTAAGAAGGTAAAAACTATATAAAATATTAAATTTTTTATTAATTTTTTTAATAATTACAAACTTATTGATAATAAGTTTGTAATTATTAAAGAAAATTAATATTTTATATAGTTTTTAACTCCTAAAAAAACGTGTATGAATAATAAAAGTCCATGTATTTTTGGACGGAGGGAGTAGTAGATACATTCAAAATAAATTTAAGATCTTGACCCAAATAATAATAAAAATAACACACACAAAGTGATGACATGTATTTTGCTGTACGAATTCATGCTTTGCAATTCTGTTTTATTTTTCGTTAATATGTATTATGGTGGTTTATTTATCTTGTTGATTCATTGACTTTTTGATAATAAAGTTGTTTGTTAATTTCTCTCTAAGATTATATATATATATATATATATATATATATATATATATATATATATATATATATATATATATATATATATATATATATATATATATATAATCAAGGGTTAAAATTAAGAGAGTTTCCGAACCCAAAACCGCGTAAGGTCCGTTGGAGACCCGGTGTTAGCACACCTATATGTACGAATGTGTAAACTTGTGTATTGACATGATCAAAGAATAGGTTACAATATATAGTGCACTTTTCATATCTCTTTCCAATTATGAGAGATTCTATCTATATCTAGGATTACAAGATAAAATAATATCTCATGAATAACTACCTAGATTAGGTTTTATCTAATACCCCCTGCAAGCTGAAGGACGCGGGGTGACCAGAAGCTTGGGACGAAGAGCAGTGAAGAAGCGACCTGTGAGCTCTTTGGTGAATATATCGGCTACTTGGTCCTTAGCGGGGATATGCTTGACCACAAGATCACGAGAGTCAACCTGTTGACGGACATAATGGTAGTCAAGTTCAATATGCTTGGACTTGTTGGTGATCGCAGGATTGGTGGCAAGAAATGTAGCAGACAGATTGTCATAGAGAAGAACCGGCGGACGTGGAACTGGAAACCGCAGCTCACGCAACAGCTGACAAAGCCAGGCTAATTCGATGACAATGAAGGCGAAGGCTCGATATTCTGCTTCGGTACTGGAGCGAGCGAGAGCCTTCTGCTTGCGACTAGCCCAACTGACGAGATTGCCACCGAAGAACACTGCAAACCCATGCTAGGAACGAAGATCGATCGGATCAGTGGCCCAACCAGCATCGGAATAGGCCACCAAATCAAAGTGTGGAGAAGCTGTCAAGGTAAGACCATGATCAAGAGTGCCTTTGAGGTAGCGCAAGATGCGCTTGACATGCTGCTAGTGAGACGTGAGCGGGTGATGCATGTGTTGACAAGCCCGATTGACAGCAAAACTGATCTCAGGTCGGGTTATCAGTGCATACTATAAGCTGCCTACCACATGACGATATGCAGAGGGATCGACATAGGGCAAATCGGGTGACGATGGGACCTTGGTGACGGTCGGATCAGCTGGCGAGGAGATTGGATGAGCTTCGAGCATGTTGCAACGCTCAAGTAAGTCATGAATATACTTATGCTGAGACAGATGAATAGACGAAGCTGAATAGGTAATCTCCACACCGAGGAAGAAAGATAGACGACCAATATCCTTAAGGGCAAATCGGTGATTAAGGGCAGCAATGAAGCGCATGACGAAGCCAGAATCGGAGCCAGTGACGATGATATCATCATCGTCAGGTTTACGCTTGATGCGGAAGACCCATTTGTTACCAACAACATTAGCCCGAGGAGGACAAGGCACAAGAGACCAAGTCTGATTCTTTGTGAGAACATCGAGTTCAGACTGCATAGCAGAGCGCCATTGGGGAGATTGCAGCCAACGCAAAGGTAGATGGCTCTTTTTCCATGAGGAAGCAAGTAGGAGCGGGATACCGAGTGCTGAAAGTGCGGGGTTTGAGATCACCAGTGCGAGCACGAGTTGACATAGGGTGATGTGAGTCATTAGTAGGACGAAGAAACCCCAACAAATGGTGTTCATGGGTAGACACTGCAGGGGGCGGAAGCGATGCCGAGAGGGGTGCCGAAGATGGACTGGACAGGAGCGAAGAGGTTGTAGAGGGGCTAGATGTCGCTATAGGGGACTGAGGAACAGAAGCGACAGAATCTAACACAGATGGACTCGGAACTGGCGACACAGTAGGAGAAGAAGTAGACATGATGGGACTATCTTGTGAGGGGAGGGTGGTTGACGCCGATGGAGAGGGAGATGGGGTTGACGCGGGTATACCTGCAGCGAGCTGCAGAGGATGAGAGGAGGTGGATGAGGAGACAGCAGGGGGCGACGAGGGGAAGGTTAATGACGGGACAGGGTTCCGATAGGGGAAGCTATCCTCATTGAACACAACATGGGTTGAGATATAAAATCTGCCTGTAGGGAGATGCAAACAAACATAACCTTTGTATTTGGAGTTGTAGCCAAGGAACATGCAAGGTTGGGAACGGAAGGCCAATTTGGTGGAGTTGTAAGGCTTGAGGTATGGGTAACAGACGCACCCAAAGGTTTTAAGGAGGGTATAATCCGGTGATTTATTGTAGAGGGATTGAAAGGGGGAGGTATCTTGAAGGAGAGGGGTAATGGTGCGATTTGATAAGTAGACGGCGGTGTGAAAGGCATGTTCCCAATATTCAAAAGGCAAGCCGGCATGGGCAAGTAGGGAGAGGCCTTTTTCTTGGAAAATGCGATGGTGGCGTTCAACAGCTCCATTTTGAGAAGGAGTGTGGGGACAAGATATTCGGTGAAGGATGTCATGGCTTTGTAAATAAGAGGTTAGGGCAAGGAATTCCCCGCCACCATCAGTTTGTAGGTGTTTGATGGTTTTGTTGAATTGGGTTTGGATCATTTTGTGAAAGGTTATGAATGTTTGCAAGACCTGTGATTTCTAAGACAGAAAATATATCCAACAAAACTTGCTATGATCATCAACAAACTGAACAAAATATTTATTGCCATAAAGAGAGGGAACAGATGCAGGACCCCAAACATCCGCATAAATCAAATCAATGCAGGACGGACTAGACCTATGAATAGCAGTAACAGGTAAACGATGACTCTTTCCGAGCTGACAAGACTCACAGACATTCGGAAAGTGTTTATTTGACACTGGTATTTGAAATTTAGAAACAAGACTCTTGAGGACAGCAACATGTGGATGAGGAAGACGATTATGCCAACCCTGGAGTGATGTTCGGCAGGCATGATAGACACAAGGAGGGCTTGAATGTGGAGAAAGGTGGTAAAGTCCATCCTCAACGGTTCCCTTCAGCAGCATCCGTCCCTGCAAATCCTTAACCAAACAGCAATCGTTATGCAACTCAATAAAGACCTCATTGTCCCTTGTCAGAGACGTGGCACTTAATAAATTCTTAGCAATTTGAGGAACAACAAGCACATTTCGCAAAGCTAAAGAGCTACCAATAGAAGCAGAACCAGTGCGAGTAATAGGAACGGTTTTACTGTCACCAAGGGCAAGATGATCAATACCGTCATATTCGGAATGAAGGGATAAGTTCTTCATGTTGTTGATGACATGATGAGAAGCTCCGGAGTCAACACACCATGATGGATCGGCAACAAAGGAGCCAGTGGCGGCATGGTTGACAGATTTGGGAACATATGTGGACAGGAATCGCGTGACATCAAGGCGATTGAAGCATTTTCTGGCCGAATGGCCAGGACGATCACAAATCTGACACACTGGGCGGGAAGACTGCTGCTGTTGGCTGCTGGAATCGGTGGGGTTGTCCGAGAACAGGCCCCTGCCGCGTCCGCGACCACGGTCACCTCGGCCACGACCCCGAGAAGACGAGTCTGACCGAGACTGGGAACCGTTGGAAGCGGTATTGGCAACCGGTGGTGATGCAGCGTCCGCGGCTGGAGAAGGAACCACGGTGTTGACGGGGACAGACAGAGTAGAATCTTGTTGAAGACGCTCCTCCTCATGTAGAAGAAGACCCGCAAGTTCATCAGGAGAGACAGGTTCAACACGAACGTTGACAACCGCTTTGAAAGGGCCATAAGAGGAATCCAAGCCATGAGGCAAGGAAGCGACAACATCATCATCTTGAACAAAGTATTGGCACTCCGCGAGGGCATCGACAATGGATCGCTTCTTTTCGATGTAATCCATCATCGACAAAGAACCATTGGATAAACTCTAAAGTTAACCCTTCAGAGTCATGAGACAGGCGCGAGTTTGAGACTGAAACATGGTAGAGATCATGGTCCAGGCATCATATGAGGTAGATGCCTTGGCGACATAACAGAGCAACTTCTCAGAGAGAGTGGATCGGAGCCAGACCAAGACAAAGCGGTCGGCTTTTCGCCAATTGGTGTACTCCGTGGAGGGAGCATCGCCGGCCTTGGGTGTGGGTTTAGGCTTTGTGAGTACATATTGGTCAAGGTCATAGGCTTCAAGGGTAGAGAGGATAACATTGCGCCAAGAGTAGTAGTTGGTTCGGTCAAGTTTGATGGAAAGGTTGGGAAATTGCATGGTGGTGGAGGTACCGGTGGAGAGGAGGATGTTGTTGTTTGTTTGGGAGGTTGTCATGGTGACTGCAGAGAAGAGAGGACGGAGGAAAGGAGCTAGGGGCGAAGACGACGGGACAAGGCGGGGGCGGGCAACGATGGGGACAGGGCGGCGGCGGTGGGAAGGGAGGCCGAGGACGTGTGTTGAAAAAAAAACCCTAGGCTCTGATACCATGTACGCATGTGTAAACTTGTGTATTGTCATGATCAAATAATAGGTTACAATATATAGTACACTTTCCATATCTCTTTCCGTTTATGAGAGATTCTATCTATCTAGGATTACAAGATAAAATAATATCTCATTAATAACTACCTAGATTAGGTTTTATCTAATAACATGTACCTATCCTATAGTCTAGGTAGCGAAAAACGCTTTAGTTTCAAACCAGGCAAGCAATATAAAGTCGATACAAGGTGCCACAGGCCCACGTCCGAGCCAGTTCAAAACAGAAATACAAAGGTAATCAAATCACCAAAATGTTGTAAGTAATGCCAAGTATCAAGTCAGCCAATAATCATAAGTCATATGTATCCCGCACAGAACATCACATATCACGAGTCAATAGCATGCCTATATACCTAAAAGAAGAACGAGGAAAGGAGTCAAGTCGAGCCACGCATGCGACTGGAAGTCCTCGCTGAGGCCACATAGTATACGCTATTCCTAATAAATATGCTTCTAATAAAGTACAAGAATCTTAAACAATCAAACATGCTGATAGTTTATATAGATATATAAATAAATGTTGTAAAAGGGTACCCGCACAAAATGTCAAGTGACATGTCCCTCTTCTACCTTTGCACCCATTTTCGTTAGTGCAGTCGTCGGTCAATCTTGTAGATATATAACAATGCTCATCATATAATATCATAGCTCATATATCATGCTCATCTCATTTTCATTTCTCATTTCTTTCTCATATGGTATCATAGACTCGATGGGTCGATGAGGAACGAACCTGCAGATGGAGCTGGGTTGTCCTGTGACCCTAGGAAAATACTCTTAAGACTCACAATTAACAGTCGTTCTACCAAACACATAGAGTCAACATATGCTTATTCAATTGTGCAAGACCTAAGCAGGATACTACATGATCATGCGATATGCGAATGCAACACCTAGCATAAGATACAACAACATACATGACAGTCCAACTTGAGTAAGCTTCCTAGGGAACTTACTTGGAGGTGCAGAACAACAAGGTAAGCAATGGTCAGAGGTCACCTAGTAAGCATAATAAAAATACAATTCAATTCATGGGAATTGTGAAAAATATGTTTAGTTGATTTTTTATTCTATGGGATTAAATGTAGGTATTGAAAATTTCCAAGTTAAAAATGGTAAAAGTTGAACTTACCTTGGAGAGCTAGGTAAGTAAACTTCTTCCAAATTTAAGAAATTTAACTTCTCAGGAAGTTGAATTCATGGATTTTTGAAAATTAAAAACACCAACCAAACACAGATTTGTTCCCTACTTCTTAAAATTTTCTACTTTATGAGTTTTTTAATTGCTAACCAAACAAGACCTTACTTAGCTATAAAATGTTTTCTCTGCCTCAAATTACACATATCTAATTAGCTATCCCAAACCCCTATCAATCAAAACAATTTTATTATTGATATTAAAAATCCCAAAAAGGGAACATCTAAAAAAATCCGAAAACATGCCATACATGCATTTTATCCATAAATGGAAAAGTTTTGGATGAAATAGCGGTTGGTGAAAGCTGAATAAAACCTACTTTTTCTTGTATTTCAACTAATCATTTGGCATAGCTATTAGCTAAAGCCCCAATAAATACAAAAATCATGTATACTTGATAGAGCATATACGTAACATAAGCGTAACTCACCTAAACTTAAGCACGGCTTTGCCATCTACTTTCTTGAATTTGTACGCTCTCTACCAAACCTTATCAATGCGGTTTGGTCTTCACTTTTAATTTGACAAGAGACTTGTAACCACAACGGCCTCATTCATATCCAAAATGTTGCAACTACAAGTAGATATATATTCCCTGCGTCATTTAATGTTATGTGGGTACCCATCAACGTGTGTATTTCCTTCCAAGTGGTATGATGCATACCCGATCCCGTTAGATACAACACAAATATTTCATCAGAAATGCACGTCATTTTCAACGTGCAACCCTTTTTCACTAATTAAACCCTTTTTCACTAATTAACACTTTTAAAAAATTAAGTAATTCACTTTAACCCTGCACGTCAATTCCGACGTGCAGGGTTTGGGATGTATATAGCGAAACCGATACTCGAATGTAAACTATGCTAGCAAAATCTTACCTGACTTAGAAAATCTAATCAAACTCGAAGTTCAATCGAGTTAATTTATAAGACCTAAGCGCCAAACCAGACCTTATTCGTTTCCAAATTGACATATTTCAGAGGTCAATTATTGATCCCAACGATTATTTTGCTAATTGGTTTTACGTTGAAATAAGGATGTGAGGTCAAAATTCCCAAAATTCGTCATAGTGAATTAATGCTAGAAGTTGGAATTTTACTTTTGTTGTTTTCCTATATATTCCCCAAGCCTCAAAAAAACCATGCAACTATTGCCCACCCATATCAGACAAACATAAAGCACCACACCTATTATAAAGTGTGAGATAAAAATAAGATCGCCAACTAAGGTATTGTGAAAAGCTAAGATCTCAAATTCCAACGCCAAATATTTAAAACGACGAGGAAGATGACGTACAAATGTACGTAGTACCTTCCATATTAATCAAATTAAACACACCGCAACAAGGTCATACAACTACAAGTGATTAAATCATATTATCTGTTATCAAACTGTGATAATAGTGCCTCTCATATATACTCCCTCCGTCCAAAAATACATGGTTTTTTAGAGGTAAAATTTTGTCCAATAATAGATGGCCTTTTATGTTTTCTAGGTAGGAAGTTGTAATGATTTGTATTGGTTTGTGTGATGTTGACTTTTTAAAATAATTTGATTGGTTAAAATGTGTAGTGGGTGTTAAAAAATAATAAAATTTATGAAAAAGTTAGTGTAATGATGATGTTTTTTTAAAAGTAAAGTGTTTTATTAAAACTTGTGCAAAATGCTAAAAGGTAATGTATTTTAGGACGGAGGGAGTATTAGTCAAATTAAGTAGCTCAAATAAAAACGAGGATAGATGAATGAGACATCCATGTTAAGGTTGATTTGGAATTACTAGGGAAACCAGACTTCATATCTATCATGTTTCCGTGTAGGACTCAGAAACTCTATGTTAACCATTTTAGAATGGTTCAATCGGATATGACTCGTGGGTAGTATTCAAAGGTCCACAGTTCAAACTCCGGACACACTACAAGAAAAACGCAGCTTTTGCGACGTTTTGATTTCGACGCTTTTTATCTGCGTCGATAATTTTCGACACCTTACCATGTCGAAAATTTGTGATAGATCTGGGTGTCGGAATTGACATCTTTCTCGACATCTAGTTGCGTCGGAAATGGCATGCTTAAAATATAAAAAAAGTTACCCACCTACCCTGTCTCACACTCTCACCGAATCCCTCGAGGAGTTCTCTCTGGTTCTCGTCAAAACAACTAAACAAGAGAATCGATGCCAGAAATCTCTTTCTCTCACCAAGAGAATCTTGAAGCGAAAGTTTAGATCTACTTACCATTTGCTTTAATTCGAGGTCAGATCTACATCTTTTTCGTGCTTTGCACGATTGAGAGCTAGGTTTCCGGAAGCCGAACAGTCGACGATCTTAAGGAACAGTGATATGAAAGAATCGACGGTTGTGGATTCGAAAGACATGCCGAAATCATCGCTCTTGCCGGAATTAAGCAGCGCGGTGAAGGTTTTTAGTGGTGGAAGTTAGGGTGGCGAAACCGTAGGCGGTGTCATTGAGCGCCTTAAGCCTGTAACAGGAGTCGACTCGAAGCCTACTTCATGTTGATCCAGTCGAGATTAGGTATATCCTTATAGATATGTTTTTATTTGGCTTGATTTTGATGAATTAGGGTTTTGATTTGTTGATTTTGATGCATTAGGGTTTTGATTTGTTGAATTATTGAAGTAGCTTTGAATCGTTGTTCTTCAACTTCGAGTGTAGACTTCCATCTCTCACCCTCTCTCTTCTCTGATTTTTCAGATCCAAAAGAAGTCTGGTCCTTTGGTTTTCCAAATCCTTCTCTGATTTTTCAGCTTCGAGTGTAGACCCCGATTTTTTTAAATTCTTTTTCAATTGGCTTAATTTAGATTGTAGGTTAGCTTGTTTGTTCAGTTTGAACTTTTAAGCTCCTATGTGAAATTGCAAGCTCATATTCTCAAATTTTAACTTCTCTATATTTTAGAGATTAGGGACTAAAAAGCACAAATAAGACTATATGTCCATATGGTTTAAGAATGCCTTTGCCTAGATGAAAAGTGAACTTTTTTGTGTCATTCTGAAAATACTAATTGGGAAATCATTCTAACTTGCTTGTGATTTAACTTGCTTGATTTTCATCAATCATGTAGATTAGAAAATTAAAAGAAATTTTTGCTGTTTAGGCAGATTGAGCAGAGAAATTGCAAGTGCTATAGAGGTTGAAACTGTTGGATTCACCCCTCCCTCTTTATATGAACATATAAACTGTTGATCAGTTCACTTGCATATTTACACAGATCAGAGATGGAAGGAGTTTCAGCGGCATCAATTTGGGGTTATGAATGTCTGCAATAGCACGCAGCAAAGCCCTTTTTTAGAGTCCAACCGGCCCTCTTCAGGTTTCTTACCTGCATATATCTTTTTGCACAGTTGAAATATGAAAAAGATGGATGAAATTTGACAAAAAAAAACACCATGGTAATTATTGATTTAGCTCCCCATGTGAATGGTTGCCTACACGGTAAATCTTTTTCACTTCTAAACACCATGGTATATGTTTAAAGTGATCGGTTTTGATACTGTGAAAGTGTGAATCTTAGATCAGATTTAACTCTTCCCCTCCATAGAAATGGATAAGAGGAATACTCTGATGAATCCTTTAAGGCTTTATAAATTAGTTTCCGATTAGTTGGACTCCATTTGTTGAATCGACTCCTCTTAAGTTGATGAATGCCTTTGACAGTTCCATCCAAGATGTTGGGTGCCATTGCTCTATTACCTTCCACCTCCAGGGACTTGGAGGCATCGTCATCTGATACAAATGTTGGTGAGGACTTGGGATTGAACTTAAGGAGTCTTTCTGCTACCTTACACAAGCTCTATCTTTGTTGGATTCATTTCTGCTACCTTACTGTTCTGGAACTTATAGCATTTTCAACTTTATCTGTAATTCTTCCGGACGTGAAGACGTTTTTCATGCAATTTTGTCAAATTAAGAACATACTATACTCGGACTGAGTTTGTAATCAATGGGATGTGTGCAGTGTGATGTAGAGAGGCGAAACAGTCACACGGGTTGAGATCTCCTATTCGGGTAACTGCAGGTTCTCCTGCTGTCAAATCTGACAACCTTGGAAGCACTAGGACTAGAGATTTAACAGTGTGTCATAAGTTGTTTCAATGATTTCTCTATCTGTACATGCTGCCTGGTCAGAGGTAATCATTGGACTATTTTATATGATTTCAAATGGTTGTTCTGTTTTAATCATTCATGGTTGGATCTGCAGCTGGGTATTTATATCAACCAGTTTTTCCATCTTTGCTGCTACCAACAGTGATTTCAGGTCTGCGTTTTCCTTGTCAATTTGAAACAATCACAAGTAGTTAACACCTTAGATGCTAATTTGTTGAGCACATACCTTGCAGGCACAGGGCATTCTCGTTGTTGTTCAAAGAAGGACCATGCGAAGAGCTAAACGAGACACAATATGTTGATTCGCACAACTTTCCTCAGCCGTTTGTTGAATCAAAAGAGAGACTTTGCCTGGCCCTAGCTGCTGCTGTTATTACGCGGAAGGATCCTTATGATGGTATGAAACCAAGGCTTAGCACACCCATCACATGTAGCATTTTAAATAAATGGAATTACAATTTCATTGGTCTTTCTGTGATGAATTATCATCAATGTTGATTCTAAGTTACCAACTTCTTCTGTTGACAGCTACAACAAAGTCAAATCATGGCCATGTGCTGAGAGAGAATGAGCACCTGGATATGGCGACAAACCCATATCAGGCCATAGTGATGGCTCGGGATTCCTTGAAGCAAAGGGGGGAAACTTTAAAGATGAAGGCAGAAATTCGTAGGCTGGATGAGGAAGTGATTGAAATGAAGCAAAGGAATGAAGAGGAGAAGGTAACCATTCAAGACTTGGAGATGGAGTTGATCAA
Source organism: Persicaria maculosa (assembly GCA_963922045.1). NCBI lineage: Eukaryota > Viridiplantae > Streptophyta > Magnoliopsida > Caryophyllales > Polygonaceae > Persicaria > Persicaria maculosa. The sequence continues at coordinate 67,794,093 of OY998251.1, read as the reverse complement.
GCATAGAAGACGGGTTGAGAAGTGTCACCGACTGGCTGAGACAGTCTCCTTACAGAGCTATGCTTGAGAAAATGATCCGAGATACAATGCATCAGTAAGACTCCAAGATCCTCTTATCTTATGATGTGTAGCCTTTGTAATGGACAAGGTCTTGATTTTATAATGAAATTTCTTTGGCTTTTGACAGGAGTGTGTGTTACAAGGAACAAGTGAGACTAAACCAAGCTGCAGCTAGTGCTTTGATGGCAAGGCTTGAAGCTTAAAAGGGGATCTGTGATTCTGCTGAGAAACAGCTCCACGGGAAGTTTAGACAGAAAGAAGATCGTGAGAAATAGATACAGCTTGATTCGTAGCACCCCAAGGACATCATCTACACTGTATTACTGGTCTTTTGTGTGTTTTTTTTTTTGTGACTTAAACTGAGAACTGAAGGATTATTTTGAAGTACTAGATTGTACCCAATAGGAGACAATGGTATTGGTAGCTTATGTGAAATTTGGTGGCTATGTGAATTTAAATGATGCGTTATAACTTTTATGTATACATTATCTCTTTATGGCTTGTGTACAACCTTACATATATGATATATGTGTCAATTAATTTAGAAAAGTTAAGAAAGAAAAATATAAATTAAAATAAATAAATATATATGCCAATTTCGACATCCTAGAGCATCGAAAAAGGTTGATAGTAACAACTAGATAAGCCATTTTCGATACCCTAAAGTGTCAAAATTGGCCGAAAAAATATAAATTAAAATAAATAAATATATATGCCAATTTCGACATCCTAGAGCGTCGAAAAAGGTTGATAGTAACAACTAGATAAGCCATTTTCGATACCCTAAAGTGTCAAAATAGGGCGTCGAAAATGGTCTGCCATTCTCGACGCTTTTAGGCATCGAAATGGGTTCCGACGCCAACCCGCGTCGAAAATAACAGGTTGCCATTCGTGACGCGAAAAATACCGACACTTTCTTAAAGCGTCGAAAATCATTTTTTCGACGCCTTAAAGCGTCGAGAATGGCTATTAAAAGCGTCGATTTTTGCCTGCTTTTCTAGTAGTGGCAACCGTTCTTTATTTACCAAATTCAAGAAAAACTCTATGTCGAATCATCATGAGAAATATTCTACCTAACTTGATAATTAAGATGATGCTCAATGGTAGAAATCGTTATACACATTGAGCATTAATCCCAAATCCTTGTTACCGGTTGAATCACATTTACATTTTCTCACAATATCCATCGGATCAGAAGAAGAGAGATGTCCAGAGTAAGTGATTTCACCTTTTAATCATCTTATCTCTGTCCCCATTCCCATTAAAGGATCATTATTAGGTGCATCTCTCTTTAAATTACCATCCATATTCCCATGACGCCATGAGGGTGATTTGACACGGTAATCGGGAAAGACCCTCCCCATATATAATTTCATCCCTAGAGAATAGAGATGAGGTCCCTTCAATTCATTATTCATTCAGCCCCACACCTCTTAAATGCTTCTGCCTTCCATAAACTAAGACAGTCCTTAGAACTTGTTTTTTGCCTGTATCCACATCCTACCTTATATGCTTTCTACCAGTCAAAACTAATTCGTAGCAATTAAAGAAGCAAAATACTACTCCCATTTTTATCAACTTCTCCTACATAAAGAAACCTTCATTTCAACATGGTCTTTATATTGCTCTAATAAACACACCTCCTGATCTTCATATATTGCTCTTCTACAGCAACGCTTGTTTTCACTTTTCACTGACTAGTTAATTTCTGTTCAAGGCCAAGTTTAGGAAGGATGTTTTGTGGTGGTGGAATCAACAAAAGGGAGAATGGGATCAACAAAACCATCAAAGCCACAGTTGTGCTGATGAAGAAGAACACTCTAGATTTTACCGATGTACCGGCTTCTGTTCTTGATAAGATTTATCAACTCCTTCGACGAGGCGTCTCCTTGCAGCTCATCAGTGCCACTCAGCCAGACCCAGGTCTCCATTTCTCTTCTTTTTTTCAGCAAATTTTGTCTATACAAATCCAAGCCAAGTATGTATATATATATAAAGTCATGTATGGTTTTCAGCTGATGGGTCACGAGGAAGGTTGGGGAAGGCGGCGGAGTTGGAGAAATATGCAACAAAGATCACATCTCTTGCACCAACGGAAACTACATTCAATGTGTCATTTGAATGGGATGAGAGCATGGGGTTTCCGGGGGCACTTGTTGTCCGAAATCATCACCATAGCCAGTTCTACCTCAGGGCTGTAACGTTAGACCACGTTCCTGGGCATGGAAGGGTTCATTTTGTGTGCAATTCTTGGGTTTATCCGACACACCGCTACAAGTATAACCGCGTCTTCTTCGCGAACAAGGTATGGAATTTCAGATGGTGAAGGTTTTATCCTTCCATGAATACTTCAATCATTTTAAAGGCAAAAACAAAACCACTGCCTGTTACAAGTTATTGTCATCTTGGGCCCATATGGCTTTTCCATGACAGTTTATTTCAAGGCATAATTACTTTTTGCTTTTGCTTTATGAAGAGATTTACAGAATCTCTTACAGATTCCATGGGAAACACAAGGAAATCAATTCCTTGAATTACTTGCTAAGTGTAAAATTGTTGATAGTTTGTTTGATCTAACTGTTTCAATGTTTCATAGTTTTGAATGAACACTTAAATTTTGGATGTTTTACACATAACAGACCTACCTTCCTCAAGATACACCAGAATTATTGCGCAAATATAGAGAGGAGGAACTCGAGAATCTACGAGGAAATGGAAAGGGGATGCTGAAAGAATGGGACAGAGTGTATGACTATGCCTATTATAACGACTTAGGAATGCCAGACAAGGGAAAAGACTACGCACGACCTGTTCTTGGAGGGTCACAGGAGTACCCTTATCCTCGAAGAGGAAGAACTGGTCGGAAACCTACAAAAACTGGTTAGTACAAGTGCTTAAACAGTTGATTAGATAAGTATGCTTAGATGTCTTATCATCAGATAATGCAACTAATGATCTACTTAAAAATGGTTTCACCAGATCCCAACACAGAAAGTCGGCTGCCTCTCGTAAGCCTGGACATCTATGTTCCGAGAGATGAGAGGTTTGATCAGCTCAAGTTCTCGGATTTCGTGGCAGATGGTCTTAAATCTGTGGTTCAAGTCTTGGTTCCGGAGCTAGAGGCTATCATCTCTGATAAGACCCCTAATGAGTTCAACTCATTTGAAGACACCCTAAAGCTCTATGAGGGCGGGGTTAAGCTACCGCAGAGTGTAATCAATAAGATTAACCACATTCCACTAGAGTTGCTCAAAGAACTGTTTCACACAGATGGTGAAGGGTTGTTCAAGCTGCCAATGCCAGATGTGATCAAAGGTTTTGATCAATTATGCCCCATTGATAACCTTTTATATATTAAGTGTTCATAAAACTCTCTGCAAATTGAACATGTTAAAACTTGATATCTCTCTCAATTTGACTACAGAGGACAGAACAGCATGGAGGACCGACGAAGAATTTGCAAGGGAGATGTTAGCTGGTCTCAACCCTGTTATCATCCAATGTCTTCAGGTAGGTATATAGCTTAGAAAAAAAAAATTAAATGATTTAATTGCTATTAGTACTTACCAAAGTATCTTATTTCACAGAAATTTCCTCCAGTCAGCAATTTAGACCCATCAATGTATGGCAATCAGAATACCACAATAACGAGGGATCACATAGAGAAAAACATGGATGGACTCACTGTTGATCAAGTAATGCTTCGCTTAAATATATGAACTAAAATCTGTTCTTGGTAACCATATAATGATATAGTACAAAACTATGAATGCAAATTTTGTGTGGATGCAGGCAATTGAGAGCAATAAACTATTCATATTAGATCATCACGACACACTTATGCCATACCTGATTCGAATAAACTCAACCAACACAAAGATGTACGCAACCAGGACAATCCTCTTCCTCAGACAGGATGAGACGTTGAGGCCACTAGCGATCGAGTTAAGCTTACCAAACCCACAAGGGTACAGGTACAGCCATGGTGCCATTAGCCAGGTATATACTCCTGCACAAAAGGGTGTGGAAGGTTCAGTATGGCAACTTGCCAAAGCCTACGTCGATGTCAGTAATTCTGGTCATCATCAGCTTATAAGCCATTGGTATGTTTGTGAAATAATTACATTATAGCTTGGTTGCAGAGAGTCATACCTTATATGCTTTCTCACTTGGCAATACAGGCTAAATACTCATGCAGTGATAGAGCCATTTGTTATTGCTTCAAACCGACAACTAAGCGTCCTTCACCCGATTTACAAGCTCTTACAGCCACACTTCCGTGATACGATGAACATAAATGCCTTGGCTCGACAGATACTCATCAACGCAGGTGGGATTGTCGAGTCAACGGTGTACCCTTCGAGATACGCAATGGAGATGTCCTCATTTATATACAAGAGCTGGGTTTTCACTGAGCAGGCACTCCCAACTGACCTGATAAAGAGGTACTGTTTGTGACACAAGACATGTACAGTATTTAATAGTAATCAATAAGATATATTGATTTGCTTTACCCTGTTAAATAATGTCAGGGGGATGGCAGTCAAAGATCAGAACTCACCCCATGGCCTCAGGCTTTTGATAGAGGATTACCCTTATGCTGTTGACGGGCTCGAAATATGGTTCGCTATTGAAGACTGGGTAAAGGATTACTGCTCGTTCTACTACCCTAGTGACAACTTAGTAGAAGGTGACATCGAGCTACAACGTTGGTGGACGGAAATAAGGACCGAAGGACATGGTGATAAGAAAGACGAGCCATGGTGGCCTGAGATGACGACAAGGGATGATCTAACCAGATCATGCACAATCATCATATGGGTTGCCTCAGCCCTTCATGCTTCTGTAAACTTCGGGATGTACCCTTCCGCAGGGTACCTCCCAAACCGCCCAACGATAAGCAGGCGGTTCATGCCAGAGCCCGGGACTAGTGACTATACAGAGCTAGAGTCAAACCCAGATGGATACTTCCTGAAAACCATAACAGCTCAGTTCCAGACCCTCCTTGGTGTTGCTCTGATAGAACTCTTGTCCAAGCATTCAACTGATGAGGTCTACCTCGGGCAAAGGGACACCCCAGAGTGGACTTCAGATATGGAACCTTTAGCTGCATTTGAGAAATTCACATCAAAGCTTGTCCAAACCGAGAATAAGATAACTCAAAGGAACAAAGACGAAAGATTGAAGAACCGAGTGGGACCTGTGAATCTGCCTTACACCTTGCTCTATCCAAGCACATCTGATTACTCCAAGGTAGGTGGATTAACTGGAAAGGGGATCCCCAACAGTGTCTCAATGTGAATCTCCACAAGGTTAATACCCTCGTATATACGATTATATGCCTAATATTACCGTATAAAGATGTAAAGCCTTCACTGTTTATGATGAACTGCTCAATTCAATTGATTCCTCTTCCTCACTGTATCAACAAAAATAAGAGAACTCTACTCCCTTGTATCCTCCTACTTTATTATTATAATGATTGACAAAAAAACAACATTTCATGTTATGATTGCAATAAATCCCAATCTCCATTAGCATATAGTGCAAACAACAGTGAGTTAGCTAAAATGCGATGTGGACAAATTGAATTTCGAATAACTCGTAGTTGACTTCATGCGGACATGACCACTATTAGCAGATTACTGGATTCGGTGGCGTCAATTTAGACAAAATCCCATGCCTGAAATTATCCCCAAACCTTAAAGTGATAACCTAATTTTTATTTCGGGGGGCAATTTAAAATTGTCTCGTTCAGAATCAAACCGAATGCGAGACGATTCTCCAGACAGTATCGACCATTGCAGTTCATTACGAGAAAGAAACAACTACGATTACAGAACTCGTAATTCTTCGCTGTTTGATGAACGATTTGACCAATGAGACTGATTTTGGATGTATGAATAATGAATTCTTACATGGCGATGCATCGTGGAAGATTGAAGAGGACGACGAATGGTTCGACTGCTACTTGCCTATCATCTCTGAGCGAACGCGGGGACGGGGAAGGGGCGCAAAGCGGATATCGTCTCAAGGTATGTATGTGGGAGTGTGGGACTAAGAAAGCGCTTTGCTTTGAAATTTTCGTGGCCGTTGTTGTTTTTATGGATACCGCCTTTCTTACGAATTTATTTCTCTGGTTCACCCACTTTCTCGGGTGAGATGGATATTCGGGTGCGGTAAAATTGTCATCTCTAAAAATAAAATTAAATTATCTGATTCCGATAGAGCACAAGGATTTCTATGAAGAAAGAGGTACATGTAAACGTTTATACAACTCAACTTTTATAGGGATATCACCTTTCTTTGTTTGCAAGCCCACTGGACCCAATCACATCATACTGCTGGATCAGCAAGTATATATCCACGGCCAACGAGCTACAGCTTAACTTCCACCGATGGGGTTACTTGCAAATATATTACTAACATAAAATTTCAATTTAATATCTGAGGTTTGAATCATACCTCTAAGTATGGGGATTATTCGAGTCGAACGAGTCGAGTAGGGAGCTGCTCATATTTGGCTCATTTTTGTTCTTGCTCGAACTCGAGCTCGGCTCGAATTTTTGTCGAGCTTAGAAGTGAGATCGAACTTGGCTCGCAAATGTATTTGAACAAGCTCGAGCTCGTTTTGCTCGTTTTTTTTTCGAGCCGAGCTCGAGCTCGGTTGAGCTCGTGTTATTGTTGTAGCTTGTTTTTGCTAGAAGTTCATTTCTGAGCTCCTTTTTAGTTCGTTTCTGAGCTCGTTTTTTAGCTCGTTTCTGAGCTTGAGCTCGTTCGAATGCCTAAAGTGAACGGGGCTGATTTGAGAGAAACTCTAAAACTAAAGGGAAAAAAATGAACAAGGGTAAATTTGTCCGAGCTCGGGAACCCGCACGAACTCGACTCGTTTTTTAAATGTGAATGAGCTTGAGCCGAGTTTTTCGAGCCGAATCCGAGCAGCTCGTGTTCACATAACACCCCTAGCTCCAAGTCACGTACTGGACAGAAGGAGAAATGAAAGGGAAACTGGTACTGACGAGCAAAACCGGATCAGCCCTTTCAACTAAACCGGACCGGGGAAGAACTCAAGCGGATCAGAAGCGGGTAGTTGCAAATTCTATCCAATATTTGGCCGATTCCTGTGGGATTCGATTCAGGAATAAGAGGGAAAAAAAGATTTATTAAAGGGTTAGTTTTGGTCTCACTTCCTTCATTCTAAACCAGCGCCATAATCGACACTCCCGTTCCGAATTGATTTTTACCATTAACAAAATAAGGACTCGAAACCTTTGATTTGTGGAGGCAAATTCGATCTCGTTTCTCAGTCAAATCGCGAGACCTTAAGCTCCACGGGTTCGTAGTTTCATCCCTTAGCTTCTTCATTCACATTTGTAAGCTCGAAAACGCCGTAAAACTGATCTGATTTTTGGGATTTTGGGTTGCACCGCTCATCCGACGCCGTATTCGCCCACGCCGGAGTAGTTCTATTCATCATTAGCCATCAATAAGATCTTCTGTGCATCGACCGGATTCGTCATAACAATAGCACAAAGGTAGCCTATTCGTTCTCTGTCGTTTCATTTACCAGTTTCGGGTGCTAACCCTCTCGTTCAATCCCCTTACGTTCATTTTCAACGCTTGTTTATTTATGGTTATATAATAAAAATCCCAAATAAACTGTAATGCAGATCCTAAGCCTTGGAGTTGAGATTGAAGCATCAAGGTTCGACTTTTGGGCAACATCCAACCTTTGAGTAAGTGTCGGGAGTTTTCTGTAATTTATATGCATATCTGGGGTACTGTGGTGATTACTTAATTTGGAATTTTTTTCTAAAGCGATTTAGCTAAAATAACGACTTTTCCCAACGTTTTTTTTTAAAAAATAATAGAAATGTAAATGTATTTGGTTTTTTTTTTAATTTAGGTTATATTTAATTATCGTTAACCGAATTGAGAAAAAAAATATTGGGAGTACAAACAACGACTCTCCTTTTTTTTTTTACATTTCTGTATTTTGAAACTAAAAACAAAAAATAAAATAAAATAAAAAAACAGACTCTAGGGTTAGTGTTCACACCGGCTGACTCTACGGCTGGGCTAGCACAATACCCCACCCTCCTCCCGATAAAAAAAAAATGCCCCAAGATGTGTTGTTTACATATTTATGAAACATAAATGTACTCGTAAACTAAGTTAATGGGTAATTTATACCAACGTTATGAAAATTTATATAATTTTAGGAAATTTTGATCCTTTATGATTATGTTAATTATTCATAATGTTTATGTTGTAAGAACTTTAGAAAATCCAAAGAAAAGTGGGAAAGTTGGTATTCTAAGAACTTTAGTAAATCCAACAAACATGGAAAAATTGGTACTATTGTTTGATTGTAAAAATAAGTTAAATGTTAACTAGATGTTAGTTATAGATTGCAAATTATAGATAAAGATGGTACTATTGTTCGATTGCAAATTATAGATAAAGATATCTAAGTAGCTAAAAATCAAAACCAAATGTTAGTGACACTAATAATATCCAAACCATAATACTATAGTAATCCTATCACCTCCTCACTGTCATCATCATCCCCCTCCTGGTCATCTCCACTTTCCTCATCTATTTGATCTTCCATCACATGCAAGAGGTCACTTCTCGGGCGGTATTTCACGAAGGTAGTTGTAGGCTTGCACATCACACCTCTGGATGGCCAACATCGCCTGATCGAATTCATCTCGTTCCTTGACATACGCAGCGTTTTTCAGCAGAGCCTTTAGGGGGCGATTTTTTAACGTGTTGTTCACATTCGATGCAAGATGTCGGATGTGGAATCGATGGTGGGCATGAGGTGGCATCCAATGAGGATGTTGCATCGCCTTGAGGATGCCCTGATGGCGATAAAAAAATAACACAAAGCCCAGTCCAATGCGTCACTCGTTCGCGGATGAGCTGCATGAACCACGACTAACTTTCAATGTTCTCACTCTCGACAATTGCATAGGCCCAGCATCAATCGACATCGCCGTAAGCAACACTCCTTTGTACTTCCCATAAAGGTGGGTACCGTCAATGGAGATCACTGGTCTGCAGTGATTGAACCCGGTAATTGCCAACGCGAATGCCCAGAAAACACGATGGAATATGCGGAACGCTCCAGTTGGCTCCGGTATTGCTGAGATCTCATACACTGACCCTGGGTTCCTAATGACTATTGCTTCCAACAAACTTGGCAATATGGCATATGATTCCTCCCAATCCCCAAAAATCTTCGCGATTGCACGCTGCTGCCATCCCATGCGCTGAAGTACAAACCCTAACTAGGGTTTGCACGTCCAAACCAACGTGCAAATATTGCACGTTATTTTCGACGTGCAGTATTGCACGTTGTTAAGGATGTGCAAATCATGCACGTTAAATCCGACGTGCAAACCCTGTTTGCTAGTCGACGTGCACAGTTCCACACTTGCACGTTGTTAACGACGTGCATACACGTTAAATCCGACGTGCAAATTCCTAACTACCATTTGTGGTGTATCTAACAATACCCTAAAAAAAAAGAAACAAAGCCAGAAAAAGAAAGAGAGAGACGCACGAAGCAGGGCCTCGTTCAAACTATGAAGGAGACGAAGGCATCCAGGTAGGAGAACGATGTGGTCGCCGGCGAGAACGAAGGCAGGAGTACGCAGATAGAGGGTGGCGGCGGCGATGACTGAGACGGCGACGAGACAGGTGAGTCACTTGAATCTAGGGTCTGAGGATTTAGGGGTTAGGGTTTGGGGATTTAGGGGTTAGGGGTGATGAAATCACTGATGTTTGGGGATTTAGGGGTTAGGGGTGATGAAATCACTGATGTTTGGGGATTTAGGGGTTAGTAATTGGTGCCGAATCGTTCACAAAGCTTTTGTTTGGGTGATTAGAACTCTTGTGCGAAATCTCAGTGAGCATTTGCATTTTTGTGAATGCTGAATGGATGCTTTTGTTTGATGCTTTAGATGGGCATTTGTATTTTTGTGAATGTTGAATTGATGCTTTTATGCATCAACCGTGATGTGAATTGGGTTGGGTGTGTTGAATGGATGCTATTGTTTGATGCTTTAGATGGGCATTTGCATTTTTGGGGATTTTCCAATGCCTCTTTCGAATTGTTGAAGAGTTTCGATTGATTTGCATTTTTGAAGATGCTTATGGGTCCGACAACTTGAAGCATAAGAGTTTGATTTGCATAGTTTTGATTATTAGAGTCCATTTGCATTGTGCTTGTTATTTCAGAATAAAGGAATGAGTAGCTAATCCTCTACAAGTTGGGAAACATTTGATAGAAATTGCGTGAAGAGTTCATTTAAAACTGAACTGAATTGTTTACCTTGTTAAACTGATTTCACATACATTTAGAAAACAGACATATATCTAAATTTAAAACTGAACTGAATTGCTTACCTTGCATATTTTGACTAAATGGTGTTGCATTATCAACTTGTTGTTGAGGAGTGAGGACAAGTAGAAGTTACAGGGAAGTCAATTAATTTTTTTTTATATTTGGATGACAGGATTACCACAAATAGACATGTATTGGTTCTATTATGCCTATCCTGCAAATAAATTAGTCTATTTGGTTTCTTATTAGCATTGGTCAAGGCAGTGAACTAAACACCAATTTCTTGGGTTTAGTTGCACATTTTTATATTAGCCTATTAGCTCAAAAGGGTAGAGCGGTGTGTTTGCACACATTGATGTGGGTTCGAATCCCACATATGCTACAAGTTATTTTTCCATCATCGCTTAATTATTTAGGTTGTCTGATGTTTGGATGTTCAGTTAATTATATGACTTTTAAACTTTTTGGATAAAAATTTTAGCTTCGGGCCAAAAGTATGTATCCGCTTGAATTTGTCTTTTGTTAGGGGAAATGGTTTCAATTCTGTCTTTTGTTAGGATTTTTATCCTTACATAGCTGGCATTTTTCCACATCTGAAATCGGTTCTATATTTTAGCTTCAAGAATATTAAGTAAAGAGTGATTTGATTTTCACACAAGAAAGCATGTTAGTGCTATATTTCTATTTCCATTTCTACATTTGCAGATAAATTTGATCTGAAGTTTGATAGCAAATTCTGTTTCTGCATTCATATTTTTAGTTTCTACATTCAGATAATTGATAGAAAAAATAACAAAAACAGAGCTAAACAGATAAGTGAATGAGTTCAACACCATAATCATAGCAACCAAATTAAGAACTTGTAGCCTATGTGGGATTTGAACCCACATCGATGTGTACAAAACACATTGCTCTACCCTTTGAGCTAATAGGCTAATATAAAACGTGTCACTAAACACTATGGCGTACAATATTAATCTTCTCAATCTACGGAAAACAATAGGCATAGGCTACCAATCTACGGAAAACACATTGCTCTCCCGTTTGAGTTAATAGGCATAGGCTACCAATATTGTTATATGAACCCAAAAGCAATCTCAAGCCAAAGTAAATCCAAATTAGTATAATGTTATATGCCAAACATTGCATCCAATGCTAACTATTTAGATCAGCAAAAGGAATCAACCCCATAAACAGATAACTCATATTCAAAAGAGAAAAAAATTGATAGGGGGTATAACTGCATGCTCCTGCAGTAACAAAATGGATTGAAGTACAGAAGATGAGGGTTTTACACGAGTTTTGGCATTCTCAATTGAATCCGACCATGAATTCCTATCCCTAAACCCCAATTCTCAATTTACAACAAAGCATTGGATGATAGAAATTCGAATGAGATAAAATCACAAACTCAAAAAATTCAAATGACGTCTTAATCCTTTTTCATATTCAATTCAGTCCTTCAAAATCAATGTATAACCAATCACACAGAATTCACGAACTTCCAGTTCAAATAACAAAAATTCACAAACTCAAAAAAATTAAGATCCCCCTAATTCAGATAACGAAAATGCACAGACTGCCTGTTCAGTGCAAACAGACAGATTTTGAGACTCCTATTTCGAAACTCAAAATAAAAAATTTAAGATAGCAAATCCAATATTCTGATATGTAGTTTTAAGATAGCAATCGAATCCTCAAATTCACAAACCTATATTCAAAGTCCCAAATCTGAAACCCTAATTATCGAAAATTTTCAAAGACTACTTACCTACCTGTGAGGTCGTCTCTGTGCTGCCGCTCTTCTCCTCTCAATCAGGGATGCGTGTTCTTTGCAGTCCGCCCCTCCTGTCCAGTGGAATCCGGCGCGGCCTCCAACCGTAGTCGGTGTCGTCGGCCGGCGTGAGTTGCCTTCCCCTTTCTTCCTTCCTATATCGACCTGTGTGACTGTCTTTTTTTTTTTTTTTTTTTTGATTAGGTAAAAATTTAGGTGAGAAAACTCTACCTGAAAGCATCCTGTCGGACGAGGTCAAGAAAACCTGTCTTCTTTCTTCCTTGTTTGGCGTCAACCAGTATCCTTCTTTTCTTTTCTTTTTTTTTAAGGAAAAAACTAACGGAGCTGTTAACTTAAACATGGGAGGGGTATGAGGCGAAATTACCATAACACTCAGGGTACCACGCGAATATTGTCAAACTTATGTACACCCCGTGAAAATTGCAATACCATGAGGGTACCTCGTGAAATTTCCGTTTCTTTTTTTAGTAATGAATGAGATTAATCTAAAATATCTATATCTATATATATTAATTTAAATGAGAAGAATTATTTTTAACAATTTTAATAAATATTATCTACTGAAGAACTTCTAGAGGGCTTGTTTTACCACTGATACATGGATATCTAATCAGTCGGTTAATTATATGACTTTGACTACTCATTTTATTGATAATGATTGGACGTTGCAAAAAAGAATTCTGAATTTTTGTCACAAGGGTGGAGATATTGCTAGAGGGGTTGAAGATTGTATTAGGCCTTGGGGTTTGCTTGAGAAATTCTATGTTATCACTCTAGATAATGCAAGTTCTAATGATGGGGCTTGTGATGTTATAAAAGAGCTCATTGTTGCTAATGGTTGTGCAACTCATGAGGCAGTGTATATCCAAATGAGATGCGCCGCTCACATTGCTAATCTGATTGTCCAAGATGAATTGAAGGTTCGTGAGAAGTGAATCCAGAAGGTGAGGAAATTTGTGAAGCATATCAAGTGCTCTACTCACAGATTGCGAATGTTTAGACAAGAAGCTGATAAGGTGGGAGTTGAGTGTAAGTCTTCTCTGATCTTTGATTGTCCTACTCGATGGAACTCAACCTACATGATGCTTGATGTTGCTCATAAATATAAGCATGTGTTTGGTAGATTGGATATGCCAAGAGATTCTGATGGTGTATTGATAGGACGCATCACAACAGAAGAGTGGAATAAGGTTGAGAAGATGAGAGAATTCTTAGAAGTTTTTTTATGAATTCACACATTCCATGTCTGGAACCTCTAATGTGACGGTGAGTAATGTGTTCTTTTTCATTGCTCGAATTATTGTTACACTCAATGAGAGGATACTAAGTAATGATCCAATTTTGAGAGAAATGGCTATAAAAATGAAAGAGAAGTGTGACAAGTATTGGGGTGATGTTGGTAAGATGAATGCATTCATGTTTGTTGGCATCATTTTTGATCCAAAGAGAAAGTTTGATGGATTGAGATTGCAATTGCAAGACCTATATGGTGAAGAAAAAGGGGAGGAGTTGGCCAATCAAATGAAGAGTGTTGTAAAAAAGTTTGTTTATGGAGTATCGGTGCATCTACTCTCTTCCATCATCGGATGTTGCTACTGGGCCAAAGCAAAGCAGTGAGATTTCTTCAAAAAGTTCAGCTTGAAATATCTTAAAAAGCCTTGATTCCTGATTAGAAAAGCTTGATGAATCTGATGGGGCAGTGTACGCAAGTGAATTTGATAGATACTTCCATGAGCTACGAGTTCGTTCCAATGAATGTGAAGATGTCTTGATTTGGTGGAAATTGAATGCACATAGATTTCCAATTATGGCACGATTGGCTCGCGATGTATTAGCCATTCCAGTCACATCAGTTGCATCAGAATCGGCCTTCAGCACCGGTGGCGTACACTTGATCAATACCGAAGTTCATTGGGTTATAAGGTGAGTTCAGAATATGTTTTATTTAGAAATTGAGTTCTGTTTTTTTTAGAATCTGAGTTCTGTTTTATTTTTAGAAATTCAGTTCTGTTTTTTTAAGAATCTGATTGAGTTCTGTTTTTTTTTATAAATTCAATTATGTACTTTATTTTACAATTTAGAATCTGCATTTTAGGTCATTTGCATCAAAAATTAAGTTTTGTAATTTTTTTTATAGAAATTGAGTTTTATTTTCACAGAAATTCAGTTATGTTCTATAATTCAGAATCTGTTTTATTTTTTACAAATTAGAATCTGTTTTGTAATTCGGTTCTTATTTGCTCACAAAATTCAGTTCTGGGATATTCTGTAAATTAGAATCTGATTTTTTTTTTGCAATTTAGAAATCCAGTTCAGTTGATCAGTTCTATAATTCATTGATGTTCTGTATTCAGTTTTGTAACTTTATTCTTATGTATGTCATATGTGATGTTAATAGACTGTTGAAGCACTTATTTACTCACAAAATTAGATTCGTGCAAATTGAGGCTCTAAAGAAGTTGCGGTGGATGAAATACAAATTTTAAGAGAGTTAGAACAAGTAGAAGAAGGTAATTCGTTTTTATAGTTGCTATTACTTTTATTACAAATTTTATGAAATCTAATTGTTATTACTTTTATTTATTTTTAGAGTTCGAAAAATTGAGATTGTCTTCTTGAAAGAGATGGAGTCATCCAACATCAGTGCACTACAAGACTTGCCATGGAAGTATGGAAAATTAGAACTTAGGCACTTAGCTTATTTTGTAAGTTTCTTCGTTAATTTCTAAATTCTAATTTGAACTCTTGAAGATGGGATTATGGGAATTGGGTTGTAGTTACTGATTTTGTACTTTTGTTATGCAACTATGGTATATGGATTTTCCATTTTGCCGCCACATGTAATGCAACATAGCAACTATGGATTGGATTGTTAGTTATTACTTTTGATTCAATTAGGTTAAAACCGAACCGAACACAAACCAAACCGGAAAATAACCGAACCGAACCTAATACTTTCGGTTCGACTTTCAGTTTGGATTTTTGAGATTTTTTGTTTCGGTTCGATTCGATTTGGCCCGGTTCGATTCGGTTTTGAGCCGATGCACAACCCTAAAGTTGAGTGTCACATCCTTCATTTTGGTCTTCTAGAAGCAGTGAAGAAAGGTTTTTCTCTCCTCGTGGTGGAAGAAGATTGTCTGGTCGTCATTAATGTCCTCCGTGGGATTTGTACATGCCCCTGGATTATTGAAATGATGATCACCGATACTCTCGGCCTCTGCAAAGCGCTCGAGGTTGTCTCTTTCTCCCACACCTTCCGGGAAGGCAACCAGGTTACAGATAGGTTAGCGTACGTCGGTTTGTCCTCGTCCTTCTCTTATGCCCGTTGCCCTGTCGAGCTCGAGGATACCATCCGCAAGGACGCTATTGGGCAATGGTTCGACCGAGGTTGACTACCCCAAATTTTTGCTTTGTTAAAAAAAAATTCACATTAATGACAATATCAAATAAAATTAAATGAGACAAAATCAAATGAGACGAGGAGATAAGTTGATATAAGTCATTAAGGCTTTCTTTTTAATGAAATTAGGCCTGCCCACGGGTCACGGGTCAACCCGTGATCCGACGGGTGTGGCGGGTCGGTGACCCGGTGGGTCATGGACCCGGCGGGTCCGAGTCAAGCGGGTCAAGGGTCAAGTCGGGTTACGGGTTCGGGTTAGGGTCAAGGTGTTTTTAACCCGACAACCCGGCGGGTCATGACCCGGCAGGTCGACCCGCAACCCGTGACAAAAACTAAAACAAAACTGAAATATAAATTTATATTTATAACAACAATAATAATAATATTATTTTATAAATAAAAAACTGGAAATTATATTTATAATTATTATAATTATAAATATAAATTATAAAAAAACTAGAATTCATACTTATAAAATATATAAATATGAACTCATATTCATATGCATTCATATGCAATATATGTACTGCATGATAAGTTGTACATGTGTTGAACTCCTTTTTATAGAGTTAGGGTGCCACCTATTATCTCATTTCCAATGTGGGACAAAAAACCTCTCATTTTCAATGTGGGACAAAAAAGATGGAACTCACATACTAACACTCTCTTCATGTGATCATATCACATACTCACTTAGTTTTTTTTGTTGAATTATATTAACATAAAAGTTATTGTTAAAGATAATAAAAGTGATTGTTAAAGATAATAAAATGGCTATTGTTAAAGTTATTGATTTCATAAAGAGTTAGATAGGCATGAATGTTTTGCCTCTTTCGAAATCGTGAACAACTCCAACAATTTCAATTGTTTTTTTTCAGCTATCAATTTTTTTTTTTTTATAGTAGGTAAGAAGCAGGTAAGCCTTACTTAGTGCAAGGTGTTACCATGATCATCCGAACTGATGATGTTACAGAGATCCCTAAGGATAGGGAGATTACCTAGATTACAAATATCATTAGACTTAGCTATGAAATCTGCCGCTCTGTTGGCTTCTCTGTAGCAGTGTCTGAATTCAATACTGTCGAAATTGGCACTCAGGCCTTAGAATTTCCCATCTGACATGATTCGTGACGGTAATGGCTTTTGTAAGTTCCAAGCAGTCACTTTCCACTATAATTCTCCTTAATCCTTTGGCTATGGCTAGAGTAATACCTGCACAAACTGCTACAGCTTCTGTTTGGATAGCAGTTGGAGCTGCTGTTTCCGATTGTAGAATATCGATAACTGAACCGTAGTGATCCCGAATAATCACACCCACATGGCCCCCGTCCATGGGTTTCAGTGAGCCATCTACATTTACTTTGTAGATAGCCCAAGTTGGATTAATCCATCTAGAGTTACGTTTCCTCTTGATGCATGGTGCCAGTTTGGTTGTGGAAAAGTTATTTGCAGCATGCCAATCAGTGATAGCTGACAGGCAGCATACCTCCATGCTATGGGATGTCCCTTGTTGTTTGTTCTTGAAAATCAGATCATTCCTAGCCTCCCAGATCTTTTGCCAAATGAAGCTAAGTTCCTCTAGATCCTTTTTATTACAGATTGTGTTGGTTAGTTCCTTGATATTATCACAGTTATTGGGTATTAGTGTTTTGTTTCTACCAACCAAGTGTTCATAGGCGGCTATAGTGGTTCTTACAAACAGACATGTTAGAAAGAGATGGTTGGTATCTTCAGTACTGTTATTGCAGAGACAGCAATTAGATGGTACTCTATTGAAGTATCTATTTAATCGTTCCTTAGTAGCAAGACTGTCAGAGATAATTTTCCATAGTAGGTTTTTAATCTTCGGGGGGATGTTTAATTTCCAGATCCACTTATAGTCGTCATTGGAATTGTTGCTATTTATTATTTTTGTCTTGCTGATCTAGTTGTGAATTGTCCATCCGGGTTATATTTCCAAACAAGTTTGTCCGGTGTGTTCCAAGTTGGTATTCTGATCTTAATTATTTTAGAGACAATGTTGTTGGGGAAGAATTCATGGTGGAGAGGAATGTTCCAATGTCTATTAGTGTTGAGCAGCTGGCTAAGCTTGAACTCAGGGTCACGGTCATGCTCGTAGTTAGCTAGATTTTGATCTGGTAGCCAGTTGTCTTTCCAAACATTTATTGATTCACCATTTCCTATGATCCATAGAAGACCTTGTGAGAATCTGTCTCGCAAGTGTAGTAGTCTACTGAATTGCCAAGAAGTGTTCTGTGAGGATCTGTCCATTAGCCCTTGTTGTTGGAGGTATTTTTCCTTTATTATTTTAACCCAGATATTATTAGGCTCATTGTAGATTTTCCATAATAGTTTCATTTGGAGGCTTATATTTAGTTCCTCAGCAAGCTTTAAGCCGAGCCCTCCTTCGTCTTTTGGTTTGCAAATCTTTTCCCAACTAATCAGGGGGTTGTACTTTTTAGATTGTAATTTGTTCCAGAAAAAAATTTTATTTATTTGATCAATTTGTTGAAGAACTCCCTTTGGAAGAAGGAAATTTTGTATCAGGTAGTTGGTTTTGGAGCTTAAATTAGCTTGAATAAGAGAGGCACGGCCGGCTTGTGTCAATGTAGATGCTTTCCAATTGGACAATTGTTTTTTCAGGCTCTGAATAGCTTCATCAAAGATCTCGTTTTTAACTCTTCCCCTTACCAGAGGTATACCAAGGTATTTTTCAAGAGTTTTGGCTATAGGAATATTCATATCTCTCACAAGAGAGTT
This sequence comes from Persicaria maculosa, assembly GCA_963922045.1. NCBI lineage: Eukaryota > Viridiplantae > Streptophyta > Magnoliopsida > Caryophyllales > Polygonaceae > Persicaria > Persicaria maculosa. The sequence continues at coordinate 67,775,724 of OY998251.1, read as the reverse complement.
AGCCAAGTTCGGGCTGATGTTTTCAGAAACTTGTAATGAGCTTTTATTAAAGTTTATAGTAAGTCCTGAGAGGTTGGAGAAGTTGTTTAGAATGTTTTTGATGGTGTGTAGGCTTTTATGAGAACCTCTGGCAAAGATTATTGTGTCGTCTGCAAATGTGAGAAAGGGTATAGTAGTACCATTTTTTGCTAATTGGATTCCTACTAGTGCCTCATCGAATTGTGCTTCCTCGATTAGTTCTCTGGACAAGTTTTCCATAAGAAGAATGAATATGTACGGTGCTAGGGGATCCCCTTGTCTTATGCCTCTACTAGGTTTGAAAGGGGTACCTGGGCAGTTGTTTACTAAAACAGAGAAAGTGGTAGTTGTAATGCAGTTCATAATCCAGGTAATCCATTGAGGGGCAAAACCAAATTTGATGAGGGTTGCACGAATATAATCCCAATTGATTCTGTCGTACGCCTTTTCCATGTCTAGTTTGATTGCCATCCATCCTTTTTTCCCTTTTTGTTTGTGAAAGTTATGAAAAACCTCATGGGCTATAAGGGTGTTGTCTTGAATTGATCTATCTTCTACAAAGGCACCTTGAAAGGGGTTAATTAATTTATTTAAGATTGGTTTGAGTCTATTAGCAAGGATCTTAGTTATGATTTTATAAATGGTGTTGCATAAGCTTATAGGCCTGTAGTGATTAATATTTATTGGGTTATCAGTCTTGGGTATAAGGGCAATGAAAGTTTGGTTGATTTGATTTAGCATGTTGTCTGAGTGAAAGAAGGCTTTAATTGCTTTACAGAGAGAACTTCCAACTATTTTCCAATATCTGAGGTAAAATTCAGGAGAGTACCCATCAGGGCCCGAAGTTTTGTCTTCTGCCATACTACTGATAGTGTCCTTGATTTCTTTGTTGGAGGGTGTGGTTAGCAGGACATCATTCTCAGAGGCTGTGATTTGGGGTTGAATATGCTTAATTTGATCACTGGTAATGGGGTTTCTGTTTTGAGGTATGAATCTTTCAGCCATTTCTTTGGTAATCTGGTTGGCTATCTCTTTTTTTTCCTTTTATCACAGTTCCATTTTTGGTAGTAAAGGTGCAAGTGGAGTTTTTGTGGTTTCTAACCTTGGTGATAGTTTGGTAATATTTGGTGTTTCTGTCTCCTAATTGGAGATGTTTAATCTTAGACCTTTGCTTCCAAAATTTGAAGTTATAGTCTAGCAATGTATTCTTTTTCTTTTCGAATCTAGTAAGCTTTCTGGTGTCAGCAGGTGACAAAGTGCCCCAAGGTAGTTGAGACTGCAGACTTTGAATTTTGATTTCAAGTTCAGAAAGCTGTCTTTGGATATTGTTTCGGTTGTGTCTTTTAAACCATGTTTTGATGTTTTTTTAGAAGCTTTTGTTTCTGCATGAAAGAAAATGCAAAGGAGCCTGTGAGCTTGTTATTCCAAACTTTGGAAACAATGGTTTCAATGTTGGGATTAGTAGACCAAGCCATTTCAAATCTGAAAGGGGTCCCTTTCTGACAGTCCATGGTGCCAATCTTTAAGGTAATGGGACAGTGGTCGGAGAAATAGAAGGGGTGATGTTGGACTCTAAGGTTTTTAAAATGGGACATAACATCTTGGTGGGCAAGAATCCTATCAAGGAGTTCATAAGTGTTGTTGGGATTGTTATTGGTCGATCTTCTCCAAGTGAATGGGGAGCCAAGGTAAAGTATAGTGATAACTCCCTCCCTTGATGAAAATTGGAATATGGTTCAAAGGCTTTGACAGTTTGTCTCTGTCAAAGGTTTTGAAGTTCTTACAGTGTTGATGAAACACAAAACCTGTTCTATATGTTGTTTTGTTCGAAATATTATTTAATATTATTATATAGTTAACTAACCTTTCAGGAAGTATTTTCGAATTATTTCCTTCCTTGTGATACAACTTGTGAAGATTCAAATCGGAAAGATTGTGGCCCTCGAAGTTTCCAAAGATAGAAGATCCAGCTCAAAGCCATGATCTAGACTAGCCGTTGGAGAAGATCCCTGGCGCCGATTTGTCTCAATATAAAGAGAAGGAAGATGAAGACAGAAGACACATTCATTGAACACGAGCTTTCATACACTCCAAGCCCTCAAGAGAAATCTGTCTTCGTGTGCTCTTTGCTTGTCCTAGGAGTCTGTTATTTCATTTCAAAGCATTTGAGAGTTACACAGTGAGCTTATAGGATATATTCATTTATAGTGTTATACTCGAGAGTTTGTAACTCAGGAAGTGAACACTAGGCTATTGATTCTCGAGAGTAAGAGGATTGTACTAGATAGCTGAGAGAGGTGGGGCTCTTCTAGATTGGTCTAGGACTCCAAGGGAACATGAGTTGACTAGATTGCAATTGTATAGGAGAGAGGCTTCTCGGTGAGCTATTAGGATCCTAAGCTTTGTGAATCAATAAAGCATGTTGAATCCTAGGGTTGTGGAAGAACCCTAGGCGGGGACGTAGGCCAAGTTCGTGCCGAACCTCGTTAACAATTCGTTGTGTCCTTTACTTTATTGCTTTACCTTATTTCCGCACTTGGTTCGAATTGTCTAACTTTGTGATTCAGGTTTTAAAAGAAAAGACTAAGTCTAATCTAAAAGGGTTTTGCACGAGCTTCAAAAGTCTTGAGGCTATCTGCGAAAAACCGGCATACTCTATTCAACCCCCCTTCTAGAGTATCTTTATATTACTTTGTTATACATTATCGAACCTTCATATAGTTTGGAGGTTGAGGTTATGCTTAAGTTCTCTAAGTCTTCGAAATCTCGCAATGGCTGGGGTGCAACCACCCACTTTATCATTATCATCTTCTATTTCATTTAAATCACCTATGATGATAATTGGAAGCATATGTTTATTGACAGCAGTGATGATTTTTAACCAGAAAGTGTTTTTTTCCGATTCATTGGTAGGAGCATAAACAAAGATGATGGCCAGATCAGTTTGATAAATTTTAATTTTAAGCATGCAAAACCTCTGATGTTGTTCAAGTATTGTATAGTTAGTTGTGGTTTGGGAAGATTTGGATAGAATCCACACTCCTTCTTTAGCACCATTCGAAGGTATGGTTATAGCTTTATTGAAGCCAGATTCCTTGAGGTTGTAGTGTGTGGGGGGGTCACCTGATTTGATTTCAGCAAGTGCTAGGATGTCAATTTTATTGTCATACCCGAGTTGATTGATTTCATGTCAAAGAAGGGGGCGCCTGGAACCCGTAATGTTCCAGTAGCCGACTCTAACCATGAAACCAAACAGAAGCTATGCTACATAGCTTAGTGATCAGGCAGCAACCTCTATAGTGATTAAGCTTGTTACATGAGTGACAATTGAAGAGAGATGAAGCAAGGGATAATCCTTTAGTCCTTGAGTTGTTTCTGTTAGTTATAATGAAATGAGTAACGGTGAGGAAGTGAGTTTTACCTGATTGGGCGATACCTTTCAATAGGATTGGAAGATTGGTTCTGTCTGTAGCTTGGTGATCTTCATTGGTGCACTGATGTTTGCAGTTTTGGTGTCCAGCATAGCAGCTTGTTACACAATGTTTGAAAAAATTGTTAAGTGAGTGTTGTTGGTTTGAAAGTTTGGTTTGGCTTTCCACCATGAAGGAGCCAGCAGTCCTCATGGGGATGTTAGCCGAGAGTTGTTGGATAAGTTTTGATAAGTGCATACCTTTAATCCTTTGCATGTGGCTGTGCTCAGACAGCCATCTCTTGGCTCCATATGGTATTGAGTTGTCAGTATTGAATTGGCATGATAACAGATAAGAAATCAAGAGCATATATTTAATGGATGAGGGGAGATAAGAGTTAATAGCATGACAGTTGATCAAATTATCATAGATATAAGGTAGAGTTAAAGTTTTGCTTGAGAACAGGAAGGAAACGTGGCTCCCGCCAAGGTGGAAACTTGGGTGAAGCCACCAAAACCAACAGCATAACAGCAGTATCCAAAAGACAACAAACAAGTTAAAAAAACAGCTAAAAGAGCTGGTGAGCAGGGTGCCAGTGGCAATATAAGGCCTAAGATTATTTAAGAGAGCATGATCATTAGTAGGATCACACATTGAGACCTGCATCCAAATGGCATTCATCATTAAACCTTCTTCTTCTTAGGCTTCTTGGTTGCCGGTGAAGTGGTGTTAGTCTGGTCATCTTCATCTTTCCTCTTGCTCTGCTCAGTGTACTGGTTCATATCTTCATCTTCAGGGGATCTGATCACAATGCCCCCCATCTTCTTGATAACAGAGTTGTCGGATTTGAGGGAGAGATGGGATTCCTCAGAGTTGGTGCCAGGGTCAGTCATCTTGCCTTTGATTTGAGCTCGCAGAAGATCATCATAGACATTCTCAGGGAGCAGGTTAGCCATAGCAGGAGTAGAGGGAGCAGTGGTGGACATGATTGAGTGGAGGATGGATGGAGCAATCACAAAGGGAGAGGTGAGGGATTCGGCCGACAGTTTAGCAGCATGAGCATTATTGAGCGCAATCAGATGATTGATAAGCTCATTGGGGTAAGAGGGACTAGCAAGCTGGGTAGAGTTGTACTTGGGGTGGACAGTGTTGGAGCTAGAGACAGAGAGGAGCCCAAAATCACCATACCTGGGCAGCATGGAGTGAGTCACAGAAGGCTCAGCCTCCCCCTGCTGGTAGGTGGATGTATGGTTAGGCATGTTGACGTGTCTGGTGTCATGTCTGGGAGGGTTCAGAGAGGGTGGGAGAGCAAGAAGATCAACATTGGGGTTCTCCTCAAGAACAAGGTTGAATTTCCGGGGTCGAGGGGCATTAAGAGGGCAATCATCATACACATGATCATAACCCCCACAGCACCCACAACCATCCGAGAAGTCTTCATACCAGATTCTTAGTTTCACATTCTCATTATCATTCTTTCTAATGTCGACAAAGGTAACCAGCTTGGTAAGGAGGGAAACGTTGACACAGGCTCTAGCAAATCTCATTTTGTTTCTAATGTTGGAGACTTGATCAATTCTGATCAAGGTACCCACGCCACCAGAAGCCAGAATGAAAGTTATAGCCTCAGTCGTGTAGAAGTGATGAGGGAGGCCAGAAATTCTTACCCAAACGTCCACATTGGTGGTATCTTCCTCCATGGGATTGAAAGTGTCTGACTTGGGATAGATGGCCATCAGTGAACCTTGGACATGGTAAGGCTTGTTGCTCCAAACCACAGCTCTATCTTCCTTGTTAGCAAACCTGAGGATAAACCAGTCGTTTCCAATTGAGTCTATCCCCCAGCTGCCTTTTATAGATTTCCATTCAGCTTTCATCTTCCCAGCTACTTGCTTGAGATCAACAGAAGCTTGGACAAATCTTCCAATCAAGTTGAACTCAGAGAGCTTATTGTGAAGGTCTTTAACGCTAGGGACAGAGTAGGGGTCAGCAACAAGATTGAGGGGGTGAGGATTGGCATCCAGATGAGGGGCAGAACTCAGAGGAGTGGCCTGAATGGGATGGGTGTCAGTGTTTTGGGAGGTCAGAGTTTGGTTGTCCAAAGCCAGGGAGAGAGAGGGCTCAGTCATTTGGGTGGAGATAGCCATGGTCAGAGCATGAGAGGGGATAGGCATGTTCTCAAGGGAGATACCTTGTCTTGCATTGTTGATGAGAGCTTCCGTAAAGGATTGCTGGGAATCCATGAACACAAGAAAGCAACAGAGATTGATAGCAGAGGGAAGGAGATGGAGAGGGTGTGATTCAACATAGATCTTAGAAGTTCTATTTATATAGAGGTGCATGCAATGTTCTTATCAGAGTACCAAGTGATGATAGTAATATCTAAAGGCGGGAATTTGAAATTATCATTAGTAGCCAGAATCATAGGGTGAATCATACCTTTTTGGCTAGTGTTAGGAGTCCAGATCGAAGAGAAGTGGCTCCCTTGGACCAGGTTCATCTCCTCCTCAGCTGGTTGCTTCTTGGAATGGGTAAAGGATCTCTTCCTTCTCTCGTAAATAGGGCTCATTGCTGTATTCAAGAGGAGGGAATGGGTTTGTGGCAACTGCAAATGGCTAACCGCCTCCAGCTGACCAACCAAGTCACCTGCATTGTAATAATTACTAGATAATCTATGGTTAGTGATATAATTAGTGCAAGTGTTAATGACTAGAGTAAGAAATCTGTTCAGCTGAAGTTTTGTGCAATGGTTGGTTTTTGATAGTTGTAGCAAAAAGTTTTTGATTTGCCAAGGGGCCTCAAACACTTGGAATTGGTAACATGCATTTAATCCTTGTTGTTGATCAATGTAAAAGCAACTTAGATTGGTAATCAGCCTCTCCAAGAACACATGCTTTCCTTCGAGAGAGGTGAGATTTAATAGAAAATCTGGGGTATTGAAGTGTTCGGTTTTTGGGTAAATTTGTGGGGTAAAATTGAATGTTTGGGTTGTAGAATTTGTGCTTCGATTGGTGGAATAGAAGATGTCAAGGTTAAGGTTGCAATTGATCAATCTTACAAGGAGCTGCCAGCGGCAGTCCTTGCAAGATCGACAAGCAGAGGGTGTAAGAGAGGGAAGCACAATGGGGAAGAACAGGGGGGCAAAGAAGAACAAGGGGGACTTAACCACCGATCACAACTATTGTATCCAACATATATAGACTTCAAATGTGAAATTTTAATTCGAATTGTGTGAATTAATTAATCATTACATATCATAACTAATTAATCATCTTCAAAGACAATTATACAAATATATCAATATAGTAGGCAAAAAAGGAGATAAACAAGTGATGAATAAGTTCCATCTTTTTTGTCCCACATTGAAAATAAGAGATTTTTTGTCCCACATCGGAAATGAGAGGATGGGTGGGTGGGAGTATCCTACTCTATAAAAGGAGATAAACAAGAGATGAATCTTACCATGCATTACATATTGCATATGAGTTGCATATTAATATGAGTTGCATATTAATATGAATTTATATTTTATAGGTAGATATGAATGCTAGTTTTGTTTATAATTTATTTATGTTCATATGTTTATATTTATAATTATAATAATTATAAATATAAAATATAAAATATATTTATATTTATATTTATAATAATAAATATAAATATAAATATTATAGTATAGTTTTTTAAAAAGTTTTTTTTTTAAATTTTGTCGGATTGACCCGTGACTCGGCGGGTTGACCCGTGACTCGCCGGGTCAGTTTGACCCGCCGACCCGCCTCTCCATGGGTTCGGGTACGGATCATGACTTCCCCGACCCGTGATTCGCCGAGTCCGACCCGTGATTCGCCGGGTCCGACCCGTGTACAGGCCTAAATGAAATAAATACTAGCTAGCCTAAATATCCTTATGGATAATTTTATTGACATAAAAGATATTGTTGATGCGTATTTATTTGTTAATCAACAACGTGCAGATTCGGACGTCCAAACTGTGATTTGCTGTGCCAATACTTCATGATTTGCGGACAAAGTGACATGTATTTTACGAGGTGATCTATATATATATATATATATATATATATATAGGGTTTGCTTCAAATGTAAAAACTCCTTAACGTGTAAAATATGCTTAACGTGTAAAATTTCTAAATTAGGACATGGTATTGTTAAAATTAGAAATTAATATTGTCCGACTTTTCGCGTGAGGACTGTTTTTGCGAGCCGACTTTCATTCCTCTCCTCTCGCTGGAGCCGACGTTCATCCCTCTCCTCTCGCCGGAGACTCGTCTCCAATCGGCGGCCATTATCAACCTTGCCTCCAAGCGCCACCCAACGCCTCGCCTCTCCTCTCCTCTCGCAGTCTCTCCACAGCTTATTTCGCCAATTACCACGCCTCGTTCTGTCAGTGCTATTGAATCGTTGGATTAACCCTATGTAATCCATTATTTTAGATCGGAGTTGGGCTTGTTTTCTCCAATCTCTACACTAAAAAGGTATTTCGTAATTTTCTGTCCATAATTTCTTTTTATTGCTCATATAATTTTGTTAGGATATTATTTGAATTAGGTCTTTGATGAATTGAATTAGAAATTGATATTTGATGAATTGGATTAGGGAGATTCTCTATTGATTATAGGAATTTGATGGGGGATTTGGATAAATTCAGCATTAGATATTGATTTTTGGTTGTTGGTTAAATTCAGGTTTGGAAGGTGTTTGTAAAAATGTCCAAGAGAGGAAAGCTGTGCACATGCATATGCTATATTAGTTAGAGCAACTTGATATTAGTTTTCCCTCACCAGGCAATTGCCGAATTTGGCGGTGGCACTCTCCATCTTAAGGTCATTCGTGCTTTTTTATAGATCGATTATTGGTTTGATTCGTTGAATTGTAACTGCTTTTTCATCTGTCGTGCAGTCAAAAGGCCTGGAGTGTGATATTGTGTTCATAGTGAAGGTAACTACCCTTTAATTGACGCAGCAATTATTTGTGATCACTTATATATAGACATACAGCTGTAACTTTCTTTTCTTCATCTTTTCTTCACTATATGTTTCATTTAGTTCAACGCTATAATGGGCTTTAATACCCTATCCCAATGGCTAGGTGAATGAATCTGAGATTCCTTTGTTGCATGAACACAATGGAATTGCAAATGAAAAAGGAAATTCCCTAGAGGTATACATTTTTTTTTGTATTTAATTTAATCATGTGCTTTTATCACTGCTGAATTTTCATATAATTCAAATAAAGTTTCTCTCTGCAAATGTAGGAAGAAAGGCGTCTCTTCTATGTAGCAATGACTCGTACAAGAAGAAAACTTTTCCTCTTACATTTAATAATGGACTCCAACTGGCAAGTTAACTTTATTCTTTAGTTTCCAGAATAATTTAAATCCTCTTTAGCAGTGAACATCCCTTCTGTAGACTGTAGCTGACAAAATTTGTTGCAGGTGCTTCAACCTTTACGCTTCCTTCGAGAAATTCCACACCATTTATGTGAGGTACAGGTAAGGTACCTGGCAATTTTTTCTTGATAGCAATTACTGTGAATCATATGAATTGCTACTTAATTTTTTTGTTAGTTACTAACTCACTATTGTGTTTAGTTAGTTAAGATTAAGGCAACTGTTGAAAACAGAAGCCAGGAGCATGCGTGCAAATGTGGTGGATCATTGTGTAATATTGTGGCCAAGACATGCTCAATGTATAATAGTAACTGGTTAAAGGGTCAATACTTGGCCCATTTGATCATGGTTGCACTTTTGTTTGTTCCCAGTGACAGTTTCTTTGGCTATTGGTTTCAAGCTTTTTCTATTAATCAGTTGCTGTTCACCAAAAGATGGATATCTCAGTTGTGTGTCTGATTTTTCCTCCAATACTATGCCCAATTCAAGTATCACAATGGGGACATCACTACTATTTGATTTTGAACATTATTTTGTTATGTTTTTTTATAATATCCTTTTCGGTATTGGGATTACTTATTATTTCGTATCACACAGATATACTAGAATTAAGAATTTTAAATAGACAATATGGAAAATTCTAACTGTTGCATTTGCACCATCAAAGTAGTCTTTAGTTGAGCCACCAAAAAAAGAAATATGGAACATTATTTTGTTATTGGTATTTGACTTAATAGGTCTATTATCTTTTCCTATAGTGGGTCCAGATTCTCCCTTGAGAATGTCATCCATCTTCTTCTTCTTTTTTTTTTTTGTCGATTTGTGTTACTTGCTTTCATTTGTTGACTACATGTCTGGGGAATAATGCACTGCAGGACCGGGTCACGTCTGTGAGGACACCTGAAGTAATTAAAGATGAAGCTCTGCATGTGCAAAGTAGATGTCATGAGGATAAATGTGTGGAAAATTATCCATTTGATGGTCAAATGGCCGAAGTCCCCAAAGCGATAGAATATGAAGCTCCTTATGGAAATTTTTTCTTACAAAGGTAATATTCCAAATTGGATTTAAACATTATGAATTCCAACATATCAATGGACTTCGTTACTATGTTTATAGCTCATGTGGTAGTTCTTGACTGATTTACATATTCAATGCAGAGGACCGAGGAATCGTTTCAAGATTATTCCATCAGTGGGCCAGGAAGCAAGCATTTCAAGATCCAAAGCGGTTGCTTGACAAGGTAATAGTTTTTGTAACCACAGAGAATAATGTGATGAATCATTGGCTGTATACTTTTTTGAGTCTTGAAACACCTCTAACGTACCAATCAGGGGTTGAGTAAGTATGGTATTGATGAAGTGATAATAGAAAGGAAAGCTGTGAGCTAAAATGTGATGCTAGACTTGGTTGATGGGCATATTTTTTTTAATACGGAGTGTGGATTATGAGAAAATTGTTGGACAACCTCGTGTAGTGTGAAAAAAAAAGCCAGCCTAGGAATATGGATTATGAGAAATTGTTTGAGCGCCACTTAAATGTAAGAGTTGCAAGAATGGAACTGTAAAATAGCACTATATGGCTTTGTGTTTGTGGTGTTTTGTTCTAGTTCCATTCATAGTACTGTAAACATTGTCTATTCTCCTATTAATTTTTTTTTCTTAATCATCCTGTGTAAACTATTAACTGATTCTTGAGAGTTTCAGACACCATATGGGTAGGCTTTGGACTGGTACGTGATGAGCAGCATCAGCTACACGGATGTATATCCTCAAAATCATCTTTATCTGTTTAAAATCATTCATAGATGATATTTGGATCACATTAAACCCAACAGTAACACTGAGAATATGTTCTGTATTTGCAATAATACAATCAGTAAGAGACATTTGCTATATGTTCTGTTATCCACTCCTTAATGTTGGTATTAATGAATTTTTAAGGTCATTTTTTCTTACTTTTTTTCTCTGACATTAAATTAAATATTAGCTGCCACCCCCACAATAAAAGGCTACAAGGTAATGTTGAATGTTTGTTGATAATAAATGAAAATTTTGCTTTGCTGTTCACCTGAATGAAAAAGGTTGATTTTCACTTGATTAATGAGGTTTACCAAAGCCACCTGCAAAAAGAGATTATAAATGATTGGTTTACAGACTTTACAGTGAAAAAGTCTCTCTATGTGGGATGCGACATTGGAGTAAAATTTAGTCAATCTGATTTTTTTTAAATCATTTTTTCAAATGCTTTCTTGAACTAGTAGTAAGTCTTGCTTTCTTAATTGGATTGAGATTTAGCTTTGTGGATTTGAAATTGAGATTGAGATAGGTAAATTCATGCCTTCTAGGTGTTTGATAAAATGCCTATGAGAGAAATTGAGATTGAGTAGAGGATTTCGCATACCAAAAGGATTTAAAGCCTTTTGAAGTTTTGCACTAAAGCCTATTAGCTCAAAATGGGAGAGCAATGTGCCTACGCACAAAGATGCGGGTTCAAACCCCGTATAGGCTATCTATGTGGTATATCTTATTATGTTTCTCTTCGTGAATAGTATAAGATGCAAAAATAAAATTATAATGTGCATTTGTGCAGCTATGAAGTGCATTTGTGCAGCTGTGAAGTGCATTTGTACAGCTGTGAAGTGCATTTGTGCAACTGTGAAGTGCATTTGTGCAACTATAAGATAATAAAGTGCAAAAATAAAACTATAATGTGCACATTTAGAGTACAAGTGTGCAAAAGTAAGATTTAATTGTGCAGATTTAAACTACAATTGTGCAAAAGTAAGATACAATTGTACACATTTAGAATACTTTGAGTAGGCGGAACCATTTTTTTTTTCCTTCTCCACATTCTTACCGGCAGGAATTTGCCTATGATTTTTTCAACTTATATTTTTATATAGAAAAATCTTCTTATTTCTTCACCGCGGGTTCTCGCGATTCAATTGTGCAGATTTAAACTACAATTGTGCAACTGTGAAGTGCATTTGTGCAGCTGTAAAGTACATTTGTGCAACTTTAAAGTGCAAATATAAGAACATAAAGTGTGAAAATAAAATTGTAATGTGCAAATTTAGAATACAAGTGTGCAAAAGTAGAATACAATTGTGCAAATTTAAACTACAATTGTGCAAAAGTAAGATACAATTGTGCAGATTTAGAATACAATTGTGCAAATGTAAGATCATAATGTGCATTAATAAGACAAAATATGTGCTTTTGAAATCGATGTTTTATTTTTTATTTTTTTTTACTTTTGAGAGTTTGGGTTCACCTCTCGGATAATTTAGGTTGATAGATGTAAGTTTGAAATCGATTTTTTTACATATAAGCTTTTAAAATTAAAGTGTATAAATAAGATTAAAATGTGCATAATTAAGGTTAAAAAGTGCATAACTAAGATTATAATGTGCATGATTAACAATTTGCGATTGTTGCGCTCTTGTCTATTATGTAACCTATGTGGGATTTGAACCCACATCTTTTGTGCAAACGCACATTGCTCTAGCAATTGAGCTAATAGGCTAAATTATGATTTTTATGCTAAAATAGAAGAACCTAATCGGCCTAAAGCATATCGCAATAAAATTTTAAAATTCAATTAGCTCATGATTCACAAACAATTTGACAATGCTATAAACATGAAATTAGCTCCAAATCAACCCAACATCACAACCATATAATCAATTTCAATCAATTTGGAGGTTAGCAAAAAAAACCCCAAATTCTAAAATATATCGCAATAAAATTTTAAAATCCAATTAGATCATGATCCATAAACAATTTGACAATACTATGAACATGAAATTAGCTCCAAATCAACCCAACAACACAATCATATCATCAATTTCAGTCAATTTGGCTGTTGGCAAAAAAAACCCAAATTCTAAAGCATATCGCAATATAAAATTCCAAACTTCAATTAGCTCATGATCCATAAACAATTTGACAATGATATGAACATGAAAATAGCTCAAAATCAACGCAACAACACAACCATATCATCAATTTCAATCAATTTGGCTTTTGGAAAAAAGCCCCAAATTCTAAAGCATATCGCACTATAAAATTCTAAAATCAAATTAGCTAATGATCTATAAACAATTTGACAATGATATGAACAAGAAATTAGCTCAAAATCAACCCAACAACACAACCATATCATCAATTTCAATCAATTTGATTTTTGGAAAAAAGCCCCAAATTCCACTCCTAAATCAAACCCTAGGTTTTCAATCTCAACCTAAATCATTCAAACACTATTTTGTGCAAATATAATTTTAAATTGTGAAATTATAATATTATGTTGTGCGTTTATAAACTACGTAATAATTTTGTAATTTATTAAATTTAGATAAGGGCATATTTGGGAAGAAAGGGAAAATATGGGTCAAAATTGTAATTTCATCATCATCTTCCTCACATCGACCCAGTAACCCTCTCTGTAGAAACGACGGTTACGCAGTGGACTTCGGCAAGCTCCCGGTGGCAGCCTAGGGCACGGCGGAGCAAGGGGAAGGCAGATACGGGACCGTGGTGGTGTGGCGAGTCCGTTGGTGGCAATCGCTGGTGGCTTCGGTGGTGGGAAGGTGGCGGTCGAAGGCGGCGAATCGGCGCTCCGGTGTTGCTGGGCAAGGTGGAGTGGGTTGGCGATTCCAATTATTCCGATGGGGATTCCGGCTATTGCGAGGAGGAGAAGCCGAATCCACGTATGCCTTGTCGAATTGACCAATGCACGATGCTCGATTTTGGCGATTGCGAGCCTTCCGGCGATGGCAAGGATTCCGGCGATTGAGAGGATTCCGATGATTACAACAAGGAATATTCCGATGATTGAGACTTCGCGCTACCCCATGGTCGATGCCTTGCCTCCTGCCATGCTCGATGCCACCGCCTCGGCGCCTCCTGCCATGGCCGCTTCCGTGTTCTGTGCGTAGAGGGAGAGATGGTGATGGAGGACGGCTCAGTTTTTTTTTTACCCAACCGGTTCGGTTTTTTTTAAAAAAAAGGAGGCGTGGTCTGGTTTTCACTAAAAGACAAAATTTTACACCATAAGCAAATTTTACACGTTAAGGATGTTTTACATTTTAAAGCTTCCCTATATATATATATATATATATATATATATATATATATATATATATATAATACATGAAAAGTGTGTTCACCTCCTATTTAATGTCCATCCATTTAATGATTCGTCAATATGTATTTTTTTATTTTTATTTCATCTAATATCAAAAATTCTTCTATAGCTCAATGGTTAAATGAGGTGTTTCTTATGTGTAAGGTCATGAGTTCAAATCCTATCAATTACACTTTGTCCATATTCTATTAGAACTTTTTATAAATAGTTTATACTATATAAATGAGATCATTTGTTACACCATAACTATTTTTTATTTATCTTCAACTAATTTAAAATACATGTTTCAACTAGATTATTTTAATTATTGTCTATATATGTATGAGAGATTCATGTTTGATTTCCTTTCGTTTTGCTTTTTGTAAGCTATCGTGTTTGTAAATATTCTTTGAACAATTATGATCCTAATGATACATATCTTATTATTCTATAATTATTATATTTATTATAAAGGTATATATATACATGAATTAATTATTATATATCCTAATGATACATATCGTGTTTGTAAATTATTATATTTAACATATCTTATAATTAAAAGGCTAGAATGAATTTATGATTCGATATATTTATTATAAAGTTTGAAAGTTATTTGTAACTACTTTATAAAACTTCATTTGAAATAATTATTTAAATAAAACCACATATCGTAATTATTTTTAAAAGGTATATATATACATGAATTTATCTCTTATGGTATTTATTTATCTATATAGTATGTCACACATATGGAAACCTATATTAAACCTAAAGAATTTATTGTGTTGAACTGGTCCAAACCAAATTAAAAAAATAGAAAACCGGTTCGGGTGAACCAACCCTCCTTCTTCCTCCTCCTTCCCGGGTCCAGCTCCTAGGCTCCTTCAATGGGGTTTTTTAATTCTCCGTCATTTCAACTTCAAAACGCCTCCATTATAAGTGCTCATCTTCACCCACATCACAAAAACGTGTACAAATTTTGGATTGAACAATGTATTAAGCCCCGAATTCGTCCAAGTTCACTTTGCCTCAAAACCAAAGGTTGGGTCGTTTGGATTGATTTATTCACCATTTCTTACAATTGAATATATAAAACTGATCACCAAAAGGAGATGAAGAGATTGATATATTTAATTTGATCATTCGTGAGCATTTTAAAGATCAACTATAAAAGGGCCTCCAACCTTCAGGAGCTGGGTACACCATGGAAGGCCAATTTCTGAGCTCCGAATGTAGTTCATCGTCTTCTAAAACCTTTAATCTATAATCTCATTCAAAAAGTTTTGAGAAAAGCATACAAAATAAAAACTTTCAAATTCGATCGGACCTTCACCGGAGCCGCTCACCCACCACCTTCCAACCATTGTCGCTGCCGCTAAAACCTTCGTGGAGGAGCTTCACGCCACCAGGAAGCCGTATTGGCCACCTTAGTCCACCTTTGTGATTTTTCGCCCTCGCTAGGCTTCTTCGGAGTTGCAATCGAGCCTTGTCGGAAAGGCTGCTGGAATGTGTTGTAGAGGTAGATGCTGGAGAAGGTTTATTACGTAAAACCTCCCCAACCTTTTAATTTGTTTAAATTATACCCCTTGTTTCAATTTTATAAATTTCAGAAAAAATGTTCTTTTTTTTTCATAGCCTCTTATATATTCATGTTCAATACTCTTAGTTGGGGGTATGTTAGAAGTCGGAGATTTGACAATGTTTTAGTTTTCTATAGAATTTTATTAAATATTATATTTAAATAATTCCCCCCTTTTCAAAGATTTATTTATAAAATGTGCTTTTGAAGACAGATTAATAACATGGCGATATACTTGGTAATTAATTGGCAAAAGCAATATATATCATTTACTTTAATTGATGAAAATTTACTACTATACACACACACAAATTACAATTGTTTTTGTTCATACATCTCATGGTTAATTTACTACAATTGAGCCTCCTGAATCAATATACGCCCCACAAATAGGCAAAAGCAATATATATCATTTACTTTAATGGATGAAAATTTACTATTATACACACACAAATTACAATTGTTTTTGTTCATACATCTCATGGTTACATTTTTCTCTATATTTTAACCGCATCCAAGTCACATAAATAAAATTTAATTAATCCATTTTTATGTTTTAATAAATGTAATTTAATATTATTTAGAATTGATGAGCCCAATATGCTGAACGTTACATATCCAATCAACTCCCTTCCAGATTGGAAAAGACCCTTAATTCTGAACGTTACAATATACAAGCCTTTCAAATTATATCAACATTCTGCACGTTACAAGGCCCCTTGTAATTTGATTTTTTTTTTTAGAATTGATGAGCCCAATATGCTTTCAAAAAAAAAAATGAGCCCAATAATTATGAACGTTACATCTCTTCCACATTCTGAACGTGCAATATACATTTAAGAAGCCTTTCAAATTCTCACCTATAAGCCATCAAATCAAATATCAAATATATTCTTAAAATACCAACAAAGATTCCGACGTACCACTATCTGTTTTCAGCACCACATCCCACCAGAAAGTTATTCCATCGGCTCCATACAACCTCTCTATGGCTCCTCTCCATGAATCACTGGAAAAAGAAGATCATGTTTTCCTTCATGAACTGCGCACAGGGCAAGAAGCCAAAATCAAAGTGATGATATGTCGAAAATGGGATGTTCTTACAAAAGGAAAATACCTTAGCACATACTTCATCGTGTCTGACGAAAAGGTATGTCATACCCACAAGTTTCTTCACATTCTTCTATTGATTTTTTTTTAAATGACATATCATGTATCGTATTTGTAAATATGTGATTGAATGTACATCGATCTAAAAACATGTCTACTATGTATTGGCAAGTTTTTGGTTTCGCACTGAAAATAAATATCGAAATTCACAAAGGTATTGTACTATACAGTACACACATACACCCAGGTTCTTTGGATGCTAAAAACTATCTCCAATTTTGGTGGAATATTTGAAAAATATTAAATATATATGAATGAAGTTTTTTTTTTTAAAAAAAATACATGCAATTGCACGTTAACATACCAAAAACTTATGTACTTGATTTCATATTCTCATTTGAGAAAAAAATGTACTCACTCCGATCTTTATGCATTCATTTGCACAGGGAAATATAATTCAATACACTGCGAAAAGTAATGTTGTCCATTGCTTTATAAAACTAGAAGAAGGTGGGATATATTACCTGAAGAAATTCAAAGTGCAGCCTAACCCGGAGGAGGATCGAGTTCTCAAGGATAATGAGCATATGATTGAATTAGAAGGATCTACCATTATCACCAATACTGCACCAACCTCTGCAGCTTTCAACTGACACCCTTTCCGACTGATCCCCTACGAGGAACTCCAACCTACAAACAAGAGATTTTATTGGTGAGTTAATTATGGTCTCAATCAACCAAAACAAATCAATATACTACCGTCTATGCATTTCTGTAATTGAAACAAACCTATTTTTTTAATTTACAGATGTTATAGGTTGTGTTACAAATGTTGGGAAACCAACTACCTCAAACGGTTCACATGCACTTGATTTCGACCTCATCAATGAAAGGTAATGAGAAATTGAGCTATACTTTCCATTAAGAAATTTATGTCCCTTGCGTTTTGTTTTAAGCCTAATACTTTTCCCACTCGATCAATTTTATTTTCCTCCTAATCTAAACCTCATAATACAGGGGTCATAGGATCCGAGTAACCCTATGGGGACGGCTTGGTAAGGAACTCCTTAGCCGTAAATCCCACCATACTAAGGCGTATGCAGTCATTTTAGTGGCAATGCAAGTTAAGGAATACAGAAGTACGTATACAACATACATATCCTATGTCTGTAGCCCAAAACCTCCTATCAACAATTATCTTTGATGAAGCTAGCATCCCACAACTAAAAGAATTCATTAGCCAAGAAATCCTGAATTGCAACAGATTAAAAGCATATTTATAAATCAGGGACTTACTGGGTTTTGTCTTCAACACGTGAAGGACTAGAACATCCTTCGACAGAAAACAATTGCCTAGATCTAGACGCCAGGTTTGTTTCAAATCTGCCATCTCCAACTCAAAACTCCTATTTCAAAGACTAAAAACTGAAAGCGGGAACAAAGAAAATAGAGTCATAACCAAAGCCCATACTAAAGGCAACAATCAATACCCGATTATCATGTATTCTAATCTTACTTCTTTCTTGACACATTAACTTTGACATAAAACTGAAATGATCACATTTTGGTATGGTTATTTTGCTGATTATTTTAACTTCCCAAAACTGTTAAAAAAAACTACCATAACTAGGCTGGTCAAGAATACCAAATAGCATGTTGGAACAATAGCATTACCCCCAAAATGACCTAGCATGTCATCTTACAGTAAATTAACCCTCGAATCAATAAACACCCTACCAGGTCCAAGAAACCCTAAATTAATCTCAATCAATCAACGAAAAATGCAATAAATAATTATCATGTTTAGAGATCAGTGAGACTTACGGGGGGTTCAGTTGAGTTCAGTAGAAGAAGGACTAGACGATCCTTTGGCGGAAAACAGTTGCCTAGACCTAGACACTTGAGATGCTTCCTTCAAGGGCTAAAAACTGAAAGCAGAAAGACACAAAAAAAATCATGAGCAAAACACACACTGAATGTAACAATCAATACCCGATTACTAAAAGCAACAACTCAGCACCTGGATTTGCTTTGTTATTTGAGTGATGGACAGTTATTGTACCAATGCACCAAATTGAAATACCTGCATTTGCAAAGAGCTTGGCTACCTCGCTTGAAGCCAAGCAATAGAAGCAAGATCAATTTACTGCATTTATAGATGTGTACAGAATAATTGACATTGAAACAACTAACCACTTCTGCGTACATTTTCTGCCCGATCTTCTGCATCAAAACTCATATTATTGTTTAAACGTGCCGGAGATTATCACAATCTAGAACATATGTCATCTTCCCCATGAAATGCAGAATTCGACCGAAGGCACATGCCACAATGCTTTTTCCTGTGTTAAAAAAGTGGGTGAGGTAGGAAGAACAGGGGATCGTGTCAGCTGCAATAACAACTAAAAATTAATGGTTACCCTCTAATTAATCAAGATATGAAAAATACATCTTTTTAGCAAAGGTTAAGCAACATCTCAAAAAGATATATGAAAGCAACATTTGAGAAAATCTACCAAAAAAAATTCCATAGGTTTTTTCCCCCTTAATTTCTATAACTATGACTCAGATAGCATATTACCCATAGAAAAGATTGAACTAAAAGAATGTAAAAAGAATGGAACAAACAAACCTGGACCACTAAGGCCAGTTATCCAAATGACACAACCTTTTTGTTTAAGCAACTCTTCCCTGTATGCCTTCTTGACCAAGCACTCATGCTACAGAATGTTGCAAGATTTTCTGATAGTAGACATCTTCGGCAGAAATTTACCTATTTTCGATACCATTTAGTCAGAGCAAATCAGGAAGAAAGCCTAGCAGTGTTACACTAGAACCACAATCAACAATGTATAAAAACAACACTGGGTCGTTCCATCTTAAAGATCAAGCAAGTGCTTCACACCAATGAAACTGATTAAATTGGACATCACCATTTACATCCATCAATTCAGAGGGTCAGTGCAAAAGTAGCAACAGTCCACTAAACAAACTTGGGAAAACTATATGCTAGAGATGCAGACAAAACTCACCAACTTGTGAGCACCTGAGTGTTGGAAATATGCTCTTACCTGAAGCTACATGGGAGTTCAAATCGAAATATTGAGTCAAGTTTCTAACGGTTAAATCTGCTCAAACCCTGTAAGCTTTTATTCGATTTCGATCATGAAATCTATAACGAACAAGATCTAGATTTTACACAAATCAACCCGTGATAACCTGCAAGGAGACATAAACAAAAAACTACCTGAATCCATTAGATTAAGCTTTGATGCGGAAACACGATTCAGGATATGAGTAAACAATCTTTTCTCCTCCTTGCCTTTTCTTTTAGTTGTTTTATGATGGATTAAAACACTCCATTTCCTCTTCCTTTTATAGTGTGAAGGTATGCATGTATGACATCCATAACTCCACAACTTCAACGTTTCTTCATTCATGTATATATTAACTAAGACACTTAAATAGAGTCCATAACCTTAATAGAAGAACAACTCTTCACTTAATGAAACTCTTTGTTTAGTTAAATACAATTAACTTCGTATTTTATGAAGAGGAGGAGTTTACGTATTAGGCATGAGAAGAGGGAGATCTTTTCATATATTAAATGCCCCTAGATTTTAACGTCTTTAACCCGGTACCGATCCATCACGGTTCCGACTCTTATATTAAAACCATAACTATAATATGATGGACTTAATATGATATAAACCCAAGACACATGGACCATATAAACATTTATAGAAGATATTCTTACATTCTCCCACTTGGTCCATGTGGCGACTTAATGGTTCAATATCAACCGTAAATGCGCGCTTTTGTTATAAAGTCCATATACCGTCAATAACCTTACTTGAATTAGAATTGATCGGATCATGGCGGTCACATGTCATTGAGCGGCATGATCCCTTCCATGTATCACAGATTAATCCAAACTCAATATCACTTTTATAATTTGAGAAATCCCATAAGTCTCAAAATATATATGTTATCGAATCAAATAGAATGTGTACACATTACTATAATGATGACATATATAATGATGCAGAAACATAACCATAAGTGAATTCAAAGTGTTATAAATGTAATGAGCACACCTCAATTAAGCTAGCAAGGCTCCTTCCTTTACACCCATACGCTCAACATGGCCAATGAACGCCTTGGGTGACAATCCTTTAGTCAACGGATCCGCTACCATGAGGTGAGTTCTTATATGCTCAATAAACACCTTTTGTTTCTACACTTCTTCTTTAACTGCCAAGTACTTCACATCAATGTGTTTAGCACCCTTAGAGTACTTGTCATTCTTTGAGAAGAAGACTGTTGCGGAATTATCACAATAAATTCTCAGCGGCTTGGCTATACTGTCAACAATCCCAAGTCCTGAGATAAAGTTCCGCAACCACAATGCATGAATAGTGGCCTCAAAGCATGCCACAAATTCCGCTTCCATGGTGGAAGTAGCAATGACAGATTGCTTTCCACTCTTCCATGATACTGCTCCTTCAGCCAATAGGAACACATAGCCAAATGTTGACTTTCTACTATCCACACATCCGGCAAAATCTGAATCTGAATATCCAATGACCTCAAGATGATCGGATCTCCTATATGTAAGCATGTGATCTTTGGTGCCTTGCAAATACCTGAGAACCTTCTTTGCAGCTTTCCAGTGGTCCATTCCAGGATTACTTTGATATCGACCCAACATTCCAACAGCGAAGTTGATGTCAGGTCGAGTACAAGTCTGAACATAGTTCAAACTCCCAACCACTGATGCATAAGGAATTCCTTCCATTTCCTTTCGTTCCAATTCATTTCTAGGACATTGCATTTTACTGAATTTGTCCCCTTTCTGTATTGGAACTATCCCTGCAGAGCATTTATCCATTCTATATCTCTCTAAGATCTTAGTGATATAACCTTTCTGAGACAATCCTAATAATCCTTGTGACCTATCCCGAAATATTTCTATTCCAATCACATAGGATGCCTCACCCATATCTTTCATTTCAAAGTTATTAGAGAGATACTTCTTAACTTCATGTAACATTCCTATATCATTTGCAGCAAGTAATATATCATCAACATATAGGACTAAAATCGCAAATTTGCTCCCACTGACCTTAATATAGATACACCGATCAACGATGATTTCTACAAAACCATAGGACGTGATAGTATCATCAAATTTAAGATACCACTGTCGGGAAGCTTGCTTCAGTCCATATATTGACTTTCTCAGCTTACACACCATGTGTTCTTTTCCTGTGGCCAAATATCCTTCAGGTTGGTCCATATATACTTCCTCCTCTAAATCACCATTTAGAAAGGCGGTTTTGACATCCATTTGATGAAGCTCGAGATCATAATGAGCCACCAATGCTAAAACAATTCTCAAAGAGTCCTTCTTAGATACTGGAGCGAAGGTCTCTTTATAGTCAATGCCATCTTTCTGGGTGTAGCCTTTAGCAACAAGTCGGGCCTTATACTTTTCGATGTTGCCTTTTGAGTCACGCTTGGTCTTAAACACCCACTTAGACCCAACGGACTTGGAACCTTTAGGCAACTCGACTAAGTCCCAGACTTTGTTGTCATTCATTGACTTAATTTCTTCTTTCATGGCATTTAGCCACTTTTCAGAATTGTTGCTTTCCATGGCTTGTCTAAATGAGATCGGGTCTTCATCAATGCTTAAGTCACATCCATCTTCAATGGCATAAACCACATAGTCATCTGAAATAGCAGATCTCCTTTCCCTTACAGACCCCCGCAATGGTTCATGTGGTTCATTTGCCTCTTGTACTATGACTGGTTCATGTACTATCTCTTGTGGGTTTTGGACATCGTTTGGTTGCTCCAATGCATCGTGTAACTGTGATACGACAATTGGTACACCAACTTTAGAAGAAGTAACAGGTAAGGAAGTGTCTACCCGAATTTCTTGAATGTCTACCTTTCGTGGTTCACCACTCCCACTAGTTTGACCATTCTCAATGAACCTAGCATTTCCCGTCTCTACTATTCTTGTACTATGATTAGGACAATAAAATATATACCCCTTTGACTTTTCTGGATAGCCAATGAAGAACCCACTGACTGTCCTTGAATCAAGTTTCTTTTCATGTGGATTATATACCTTTACTTCTGCTGGGCAACCCCAGACACGAAGATGCCTTAAACTCGGTTTCCTTCCAGTCCATAGTTCATAAGGTGTCTTAGGAACTACCTTACTAGGAACACGATTCAAAAGGTACACAGAAATCTTTAATGCATAGATCCACAGAGAAAGGGGTAAAGAGCAATTACTTAACATGCTCCTAACCATATCCATTAATGTACGATTCCGCCTCTCAGCTACGCCATTCTGCTGAGGTGTATAAGGCATTGTATACTGTGCACAAATGCCTTTACTTTCGAGGAACTTTGCAAAGGGACCTGGACGTTGTCCATTCTCGTTATATTTTCCATAAAATTCACCACCTTTATCAGATCTCACTACTTTAACTTTTCTTTCTAACTGCCTTTCCACCTCATTAATGAACACCTCAAGGACATTCACAGATTGAGATTTATCATGCAGCAGATATATATATCCATAACGTGAGTAATCATCAATAAAAGTGATAAAATACTTTTCTCCGCTCCAAGATGGAGCGTCAAAAGGCCCACATATATCAGTGTGAATCAATTCAAGAAGCTGAGTGCTTCTTGTGGCTGGTTTCTTTATTGTGTGTTTAGTTTGCTTTCCTTTAATGTAATTTACACACACATCTAGGTCACTAAAATCCAAATGAGGAAGAATCTCACTTTTCACCAACCTCATTAACCTTTGTTTAGAAATGTGACCCAATCTTTGATGCCACAAGTAAGCCGAATATTCATTAGATGCACTACGTTTAATGCCTTGACTTTCAACATGTAAGGATTCAGAAAATATGGTATCAAGATTGAACCTGTAAAGTGAGTCTATTAAAGTAGCAGAACCGTAAAAACAATTATGTTTGTATAATAAAGCTTCACCATGTTCAATCTTAAAACCAAAACCCAAATTATCCAGTCTACTAACAGAAACAAGATTTCTAGCACATTCAGGCACAAACAGACATCCTTCAAGATCTATATGACAACCAGTGTCTAAGATCAATCTGTAAGTTCCAATTCCTTCAATAAGTGCTTTCATCCTATTCCCCATGAACAAATACTGGTTAGTTCCTCTTATAGGCTGGATCGAACTGAATCCCTGTTTAACATGAGACACATGAGTAGTTGCACCAGAATCTAACCACCAGGTATTATTAGGCACTTCCATAAGATTCGATTCAAAGCAAACGGAACAATAATGAATACCTTTCTTCTCGAACCATGCCTTTCTTTTAGGACAATCCTTCTTGAAGTGTCCCAATTTCTTACAAAAGAAACACTTCGCTTCTGTATGAAGGTCACTCTCTTTTTCCTTAATTTGAGTCTTGTCCTTCCTCTTGTCCTTTTTACCTGGCCTTCTCTTACTGCTATTGGCACCATTATGACCAACAAAATGGACAGTTTGGTCCTTCATCTTCTTTAATCTCCCTTCCTCCTGTACTAACATGTTCTTTAAGTCCTTAAAGTTCCATTTGTCCTTAATGGTGTTATAGTTCACCTGAAACTGTCCGAATTCAACAGGAAGAGAGTTAATGATGAATTGAACCAAGAATGTCTCACTTACGTCCATTCCCATGGTCTTTAGCTTTGCTGCCAAATTAGACATATGAGTTACATGATCATGGATAGGCTGTGACCAATCAAACCTTTTCATAGTTAGCTCACTCATTAGGCTTCCTACAATTGATTTGTCAGCTAAATCCGACTGTGAATATTCCTTAATTCTCTGCATAAACTCCTTTGCATTCTCTGTCTTTGGCATGGATGGCTTGACACTTTCTGCCATAGTCATCCTCATCAGGTTCAAGCTTAGCCGATTAGACCGCTCCCAAGCCTCATAAAGAGTCTTTTCATTATCGGAGCTGGCCTCTGTAATGGCTAGGGGCTGTGTATCCGTTAGTATGGCAAGGTCCAAGGCCATTACACCCAGTAAAAACCGGATTTGTTCGGACCAATCATCATAGTTGAGCCCATTGAACTTCACGACAGAGTTAGCAGATGCATAGAGATTTACTGAAGCTGCAAACATTTATACATGCTTACCTATTAGTGCTTTGATTACATTATACAAATCCAGATAAATTCATAAACTTTAAACCATGTATTCAAGTAACCTTTGGGCAATACTTAAACACACATACTATCATATCGATGCTAAAATATATACACTTTAATAGACAATCACCACATACATAAAACAAATAAGCATGCTATCTTTGGATATACATACTACTCATCCTAGATGTTGTAAATCATCTCTTTAATATTATCAACTATATTCAATGATCCACCTTTGGGTGATCTCCAAGAATGATAGTCAATAAAATCAATTGTTCAATCAAACTGTTATTTTGCATCCTTTAATCACGAACAATTGACAACCATAAATCAAAGTCTAAATTTCCTTTCAACCAGGCCACTTTGGTGACTAACAAGTTCCTTTAATAATTTAGACAATAAATTCATCCACTTTAATGCATAGACACATATTCTTTTAATGCGATTAACCCATATATCGCATATAACTTTTATACTATGCAAAATTTGGATTCAAAACTAAATAAATAAATTAAATAATGCCGTTCATTCAAGGCAAACAAGACCATTGAGCATAATCAACAAACGGTACTTTCATGAATTCATACGTAGGAGGGCAAGTTAATTACGCCAACCTTTATGAATTTAATTAATGGTGCTTATTAAACTTTCATGCAATTGAACATAAACAATTACTCCTATTCAACTTAGATTTAAAGTCAATAAAAACGGCACAAATAATTACTTTGAGAATGGAGATCGGCAATTGCAACATTATACGAATTCTGTCACCGGTTCGCAGCAACAACCTTACGCCGATCAACCCAAATACATCAATTTAAAGGTGAATGGTAAAATCTAAACTTGCTCTGATACCAATTGTAAGCTTTTATTCGATTTCGATCATGAAATCTATAACGAACAAGATCTAGATTTTACACAAATCAACCCGTGATAACCTGCAAGGAGACATAAACAAAAAACTACCTGAATCCATTAGATTAAGCTTTGATGCGGAAACACGATTCAGGATATGAGTAAACAATCTTTTCTCCTCCTTGCCTTTTTTTTTTAGTTGTTTTATGATGGATTAAAACACTCCATTTCCTCTTCCTTTTATAGTGTGAAGGTATGCATGTATGACATCCATAACTCCACAACTTCAACGTTTCTTCATTCATGTATATATTAACTAAGACACTTAAATAGAGTCCATAACCTTAATAGAAGAATAACTCTTCACTTAATGAAACTCTTTGTTTAGTTAAATACAATTAACTTCGTATGTTATGAAGAGGAGGAGTTTACGTATTAGGCAGGAGAAGAGGGAGATCTTTTCATATATTAAATGCCCCTAGATTTTAACGTCTTTAACCCGGTACCGATACATCACGGTTCCGACTCTTATATTAAAACCATAACTATAATATGATGGACTTAATATGATATAAACCCAAGACACATGGACCATATAAACATTTATAGAAGATATTCTTACAAACCCAACTCTACAACCAAACAAAATCACATTCCCTAAATTTGATTTTAGCTCCCCATATGATCGACAAAACTTTCATCACATCACCAAGCCTAATTTCTTCACCCATGTACACAGCTACACAATTAAAAAATCAAACAATTAAAAAATACAAACACATCTCCGATTCATGCTATTATTAAACCAAAAATCTCCAAGAGAGACAGAGGGTATCGCTTACCGGGAACTCTAATCAAACACAATATAATTGTCAAAATATGCCGTCGGACAAGCTATGATGGACACCGTCCTCTGCCCAATTTCGGAAATTGAATGAACAGTTTTATTCCTCCAGCTCGATTGCCGATCTTTGAGAGAGGAGAAATCATGATCTTACCGCAAAACCTCCGAGGTCTGGCAGTCGTGGTTGTAGACCTAGAATTGATAGGTGATGGAAGCTGGGGGAGGAAATGGAAACCAGGGGAAATGGAAAACATCTGGCTATATATATACACACAATTTTAAAAACAAATGAAACAAATGAAAAGGATTATACTAATAATATTGCAGACATTGATAAAGAAACATTAATTTTTTTTTATCAAATTACTTTTTTATGACCCAAATTGGCAAATTGCTCATCTATCTATTTTCCGTGTAAATTTGGGTGTAATCGTTTCCATTTGTTTTTAAAAGTAATTTGATAAAGAAACATAAATGAAAATCTATCTATTTTCCGTGTAAATTTTATGACCCAAATTTTCAAGTCAATAACTAAACAAATAATTATCAAATTATAAAATCAAGGGGGAAAAAAGCATTGAACTGTTGAGAGCCATTAAGATGCCTAAGGAAGAACCATTCAATTTAAAATAGACGGTTTAGATTTAAATTAGTGTAGCTATTTTTTAATTTATTTTTTAGGTTCAATAGATTTCTATAGGGTAATCTTACCAATTCCATAGAGTTATACTACCTCTGTCTCATAGTTTAAAATTTAAATCATTTATTTTTGACACGTTTTTTTAATGTGTTCAAAACTATATAAAATATATAAAAAAATCAAAATTTTAAAAATAATTTCAAACTTAATAGTAATTAGTTTCAAATTAGTTTAAAATTTTGAAAAAAGGTTTATATTTTATAGAGTTTTTAACACATTAAGAACCGTGTTGAAAACTCAAACGACTTCAATTATAAGACATATGGAGCATTATATTATATTAAAGTATATGATATAATATTATATATTTTTGGTCTAATAGAGATATATTTTATTCTACTACAAGGGGTTATCTTTAATAAGTCGAATTTTTTTCCACCTTTAATCTGTTTTCACCTTTGATGATTTAATTTTTAATCTGTCGTCACCATAATATTACTCTTTAATCTGTTTTCACCTTTAATTATTTCTTTTTTTTTCTTCAGTATTTATTTTTCTCTAAACTTGACAATTAAAGCCTAAATGCATACACCTATGATAACTATATGATTTACAATATATAGCTTTTTGTCTTTATTTACAATAAAAATACACTAATGGGTATGCACCATAAATTTTGGTCTTTATTTACATTAATAAGAACCAAAGCATATGAAAATTTAATGGGTAATTTGCTAAAATAACCCTTTTGGGTGAAACCCTTGCACGCCTAACCCCATCCGGAAAAAAATTGCACAATTCCGGATATCCGGTTTTTTGGTTCAACCGGTAGCCAGTTGCAAAGGAGAGAAAGGGGAGAGAGAAGGGGGGATCGGAGGCGGGCGAGGAAGGAAGGAGAAGGAAGGGGATCGAGGCGCGGCGCAGGAGGAGGCGGTCCAGGCGGAGGCATCTCCCTCGACGGTGGATTGCTCGAGGCGATGAGCAGGCAGAGGGATCTCCCTCGAGGCGAGGCGCAGACGACTAGAAGAGGATCGGCGCTCCGAAGTGTTGAGGATTTCAACTGGCAAAGTAAAGTGCTCAAGACGGAGGCTCCGGGGTCAGTGGGAGGGCTCGAGCTTAGTCGACAAGAAGGGAGAAGGAGGGGGGTCGGGGGCGGCGGCTAGGGTTCCGATTTGAAAAAGCCATGAGTTGTTCAGATACCGGCGAGATTTCTTCGTCTAGCATCCCGGAATCGTGCCTTTTCAGGTTCTCTTCAACAATTCTCTTCAAGATTGAACCAATCGAGGTTGAAGATGTATATCTTTATCCCTATCTTCCTGTACTAGGAATCTGTCACTTGTCTATGGCTTCTAGTAAACTTAACATCATTTCAATTTGCATAGTAATGACTGGTGAGTGAGACAACGGTGTATTCTGATGATATCACCTATATCTGTATTTGATAAAGTGCCTCCTAGGAGTTGATATCTTGTCCTAGAATGTGGTTTTATAACTATCCACAACTTCCTGCGTTCCATTTCCACAACTGCCTGAGTTCTAAATGGTGCCTCTGTCCTAGAATATGGTTTTATTAAAAACAAAGCATGTAGTACTTTCTTTTTAAGGTTGATGATGTGTTCCGTCTTTGCAGTTGGGGGGATGTGGTAGGATGGTATTGTCGGGCAGGGGGACTCAGTGAGGGGGTGTGAACGATTGGGAGGGCAAGCTAACTAGGTACTGCTCTTTGGAATTGATTTGGTAATGCCCTTCAAAGGACTTAAGCTATGGCCTGCAATCTAGAAATTGCAGATACAATTCCTGACTACTTGTTCTTAACTTTTTGCATTCATATATATCATAGAATTTGTGGATACGATGCTTTAATTAGGTTGGCTGCAAATGCTTAATCTTATTCACCCGCTCGTGTTGTATTGCAGGACATACCAGCAATTCATTTCTTCAATGCTGTTTTCAAGGAGCAGATAGGTAATGTTTGTGGTGCACGTTCTGCAGTTCAACTCCAGCACTATAATTATGTTGCTCGGTTCTCAGGTCTTACCACATCTGACAACTCTAATGCTGCTCTTTTGGTATGCTAAAACTTCTATTTGTTCCTTGTGCTCTCCTTTAGCTTTTAATGAGATTATATTATGGTCGAACATGAATGCTTGAGTACAATCATTATTTGAGAATAGACGCTAGTGATTGCCTTAATAAAAATAACATGACAGGTTATACTATTTAACATGACAGGTAATGCGAATCGATCATCTTCTCCTTAATGAAAGAAAATAACATGACATGTAATGCTATTAACATGACAGTTTATACCCTTTAACATGACAAGTAATGCGAATTGATCCTCTTCTCCTTAATGAAAGAAAATAACATGACATGTAATGCTATTAACATGACAGTTCATACCCTTTAACATGACAGGTAATGCGAATCGATCCTCTTCTCCTTAATGAAAGAAAATAACATGACATGCAATGCTATTAACATGACAGTTTATACCCTTTAACATGACAGGTTATAACCTTTAACATGAAAGGTGATAGATTGCAAAACGAACAACACACTTCTACACAGTGTTCTAAAAGTCCGCCTAGGCGGACTTAGAAAAAAACTTGATTATTTCGTAAAATTTTAATATTTCACACATGACAGCGGACATGACAGTCATCAATTAATTACATACTGCAGTTGACATGACAGTTATCAATTAATTACATGTTACATGCTGCAGCTGACATGACAGTCAAAGGGACCCTAATTTCCTCTTCGGTTTTCTTAGGAGGTGCATCCGACGCACCCCCCTTGTCCATCGTAGTGTCCACAAACTCAGTCGCCATTGTGACCTCCTTGTCCTTCCCGGTGCCATGAACTTATCCATAAACATCACTAATTAACATGACCCCTGGAATATGATACACGACGGACAAAAAAATTACATGACATAAGCATTGGACATAAACATAAAAGTCTGTGTCCTGAAAAACATCCACTGAAAAGCGTAGCTTCCTTGAAATCAGTAGCCAAGCATGACTTCTTTTAAAAAAGGTGTCCAGAAAAGGAAAAAGGTGTCCATATGGTTAAGAGCGCTCTGAGCTCAGACAAACCAGAAACAACCTCTGGTAGGCTTCGAAATTCCTTCTACTAAACTCCTTTTTCTTTGTGTGTGATTGTTGTTGCAGGAGGGTGGTCAAGTATGAAATAAATATGAAATAAAGTTCAGAATGACTTCCCTGTCTCAGCAAATAAATACAAGACTTCCTCCCGTTGTAGTAAGAGAAAGTCAGGATCGAATCCACGAGGAAGCACGTCAGCAGTTCTTAGGTAGCAACAGATCTCACAGACAAGCAGCAGAAAGACAGTAACACAGAAAAGAAACAGAAATAAAAGCAGAAAATAACAAACAAAAGCAATGAACTAAACGAAGTCAGAAAAGACAAAGTAAAGCAGCAACTAAGTCGAGGACACAGAAGCTACTCGATCTCGAGTAGCTGTCCTCTATATCGACTAAAATGCAGAAAGTGTAAATTGCAAATTCGAATGCATAACTCAGATTTTCGACAGAAATAAATCAATATAATAAAAGACTTCCAAAGCCAGGGTATCAACGCCACAACGATAACCATGCAAAGTAACACATAAAGGCATAAAAGATCATGCTTTCCATCAAATAACTTTCGTTATTAACAAATAGGCATATAGAGGCTTTCGCATAAACCCTAATTGTTACTAACCCTTTTCACATAATTAATCCAAGTTGCATTAAGATCACTTTCGCTTCAATAACACAAACAAGGATCACCTTCAACTCTCGCAAAAGAATCATGCTCATAGGGATAGAAGACGAATTGCATAACAAAATCTGACCTTTATTGCATTGCCTCACATGGCCACCGTCGGGCTCACCCCAGCCCCAGAAGTGGGTGGACTACTCACGCCTCATTGGAATAACAGACATTGATTGATGAAAAGAACTAACTTGCATAAAATAAACTCCAACTTACAATCTCTCTCTATGTAACTAACTAATTGTCTCTGAAATTGAATGAATAAAACTGAGCCCCATGGGCTTTATTTATAGCCTTCTAGTCCTTGCTAGTCAAGGATAGAATCTCCTATCTTTATCTAAAATTATATCCAAAAGCTTAAAAGATAAATAAAATGCTTTTAAGGAAATAAATCAATAAGGAAAAGATAAATCTAATTTAGGTAGGTCTTCATGTGTTGATAGATCTTGTCTCCCATGGATAGACTTGATAGAATTTGGATAGAATCTTCCTCCTTCGGCCCCAAGGAATCCCAACTCGACTAGGACAGCCCTCGACGACGCGTTTCTGGAATCCAGTCTAGTCGACCTCGACAAAGGCTTCGTCGACCTCGACAAGGATTCGTCGTCTCGGCTAACTGGTGCTCGATGTGGCTCGGACTTGGCTCGTGGCGCTCGTCGACCTCGACAAGCCCTAGTCGACCTCGAGTAGAAGAGTTCTGTCGACTAGGTCTTCTCGGGTAGGTGTGCTCGACAAGCCTGGGCCTGGGTTCTGGGCTTCGTCGATCTCGACAAGGGTTCGTCGAGATCGAGTAGGGTGTGCTCGGCTCCTCGTCCAGTTCTCTCCTCGACTCCGGGTGTGGCACTGGGCTTCGTCGATCTCGACTAGGGTCTTGTCGAGATCGAGTTGGGTCCGGAAGTCGGGTTGGTCTGGTTCTCGACGTTGCTCCTGGTCGACAAGGCTGTGCTCGGACATGCTTGTCGAGATCGAGTAAGGTCTACTCGAGATCGAGTAGCTTGGGTTCTCAGCTCGATTCGACTGGTTCCGCTGCTTCTTTGACCTTGGACTTCTGTAATGGATTTCCGAGCTTTTCCGACCTTCCTTAGAATTGCTGTAAAATGCCTCGAAATCTGCGATTTAAACAGAAACTGGTGTAGATTCCATAATTTGGCAAATAAACATAAACTACATAGGTTCTGTACTATCTAAGCCCAAATGAAT
This sequence comes from Persicaria maculosa, assembly GCA_963922045.1. Classification (NCBI taxonomy): domain Eukaryota; kingdom Viridiplantae; phylum Streptophyta; class Magnoliopsida; order Caryophyllales; family Polygonaceae; genus Persicaria; species Persicaria maculosa. The sequence continues at coordinate 67,743,548 of OY998251.1, read as the reverse complement.
GCAATGTATGCAGAAATCGATATAAAAGTTACTGTAAAACATGGCAGATTCAGCTCACAACAAACACCCCATACTTAAGCTTGCTTGTCCTCAAGCAATACTTTTATTTGTCATTCAGGGGAAGAAATCAAAACTCTCAACATCTTAGATTCATTCTTTATATGTCCCTGCAATCAATTACCATCCTCGAAAAGGTACTAGTGTCACAGATCCATGCATGTGCAATTATACAAAAGCAACATCTACTCACAAAAGGAGGGTTATGCACAAATAATTTTTATGTGACAAAGCAACAATAATCAAGAGGACTTTAATTTAAGCTCAATAAGGAGTAGATTGGTAAAAGGGCTAAAGGTGGGCAATTTTTGGCAATGTGGTGCTAATGATCCGGGGAAATGGAGTATTTCCAAACTGAATTTCCACATTCCTTCTCTTTGAGATTCGTCACCTTTCATAATGCTTTTTTCAATAATGATGCTTTTACCTCTCTAACCTTAGCACTGCCGTCTCGCGAGTCGCAAACATGGGTGTCATGAATGGCCCCGGATACTTAGTGCTTTGGACTCCTCACAATGTGTCCCATCTCGCCAAACTATTATCTCAGCGAGCAGGGTCGATCTTTGATCGGATTTTCTTTCACTCATTAAATTTTCCATATATTTCAAATAATTCCGCCAAACTCCAATAATGATAACAATCACACAAACACCATATAACAATCTCCATAATGTAACATCATTCTCAACATAATCCCCGGATAAGGTAAAGAATGGCAAATGTTTAGATCATGTGGAGCAATATTTGAAATAAGGCATAATATGGCTTTTGTGTAATGCATAAGCATAGGTAAGGCTAGGAATATAAACAATTGAGCATTATATGGAAATATAAAGTCCTCCATCATCTTATCATGCAACATGTCAAAAGCAATTTCAAATTTTACCTCCTTTCATGGTTTTCAAGAAATTATGCACTTCATTGTGACTTCCCTTTACTAGGCAATTTCATGCTATATCTCTAATGAATCTAATTTTGCATCGTCGAGTTCAATATAAGCTTCCATGACCTTATTCAAAATTTTCAATGGGGGTCATTTTTCTCAAATTTTGGAAAACATGCATACATAAGCGCACATACCAAGGCCCATGGTGGCATTTGCAGGGCCCATGTAGCTTGGGCCTCAAATAGGACTCCATTCTTGTCCCTCAGCTGCAATCCTCCAGAATGGATCTTGTTCACCACGAACGGTCCCATCCGCTTTTTGTTGAATTTGTTGGGAAACCAATGATCCTTTGATTTAGAGACATAGAACTTGTCTCCAACTTCATATTCCTTAGGCTCATCATTGGATATCCTACATAAGCGCACATACCAAGGCAAACCTCTCCCATGTATAGATAGATCTTTAATGGAAATAGGAGAAGAAAGATCCATACCTTGGCTTACCTTCGCAGAGACGGAATCGGGAACCACTGTGTTCGGTCGATCTCGACTAGGGCTAGTCGATCTCGACGAGTCTGCAGGTTCTGGTTGTGGTCTGCTCGAGGATGCGGAAGTCGACGAAGGACAGGGCTGTCGATCTCGACAAGGCTGGTCGACCTCGAGTAGGCTTCTGCTCCTGGTGTCTGCAGCGTCGAGGAAGAAGGATCTGGTGGAGTCGAGTGGTGGTCGACCTCGACAAGGGTGGTCGAGATCGACGAGGCTGGTCCTGGCTCTGGTGGTCTCAGCGTCGAGGAGGAAGGAGTCGAGTCAGCAGAGGGCTTGTCGATCTCGACAAGGGTGGTCGATGTCGACGAAGATCCTGGCTCTGGTGTCGTCAGCGTCGAGGAAAGCTGAGTCGACGTAGGGCTCGTCTGAATGCTTTTGCAACAGAAATTCAAAATAAGAGATTAGGGTCAATAAAATCATCAAAGAAAACACATAATAAGAGAAACAACATAGATATAAATTTATTATTATTTTCTAACATGAAACATACTTTGGTTCCCCAGGATTTTATAATCCAAATCTAAGTAATCAATGCTTGTGAGTTACTATGTCGATTCCATTCCTGAATTTTTAGTCTATGAGAATCCCACTTCTAAAGGCACAATCATATTGAAGATTGGAAATTGAAAATAAGCAAGGAGATGATACCTAGTAAAATCTGCCACCAAGCTTTTTCTCCTGTCTTGTAATCATTTGGCTGAAGCTCCAGACCAATATCTGGCACCCAACTTGCAGCATAAAGATTTGAGGCCTCCATTAAACCTAAGCAATTTTCATCACAAATTCATCACTATTGGTGCTGAAGACAAGATAGTCGAATGGAATGAGACATGTCAGGTGATCAAATCAATGGAGATATTTTATGCAACTAAGGAAAATAATAAAAACCTTCATCAGCTCTTCAAGAAGCCTAGGTGCAAGTTGAAGCATGCGTCTCAAATCAGCCTGCAGAACTGGGGACAATTCAGCAGTCTCACGGGTCAAATGAGCTTGAATCAACAACTCTGTCTGAAAATAAGATAAGAATATTTTCATAGCCTTCTAAAAAGTGTCTGATTAAGTTAAAGAGATACTACTCGGTTACCTTCACTACAGCCGGATGTTGTTTCCAAAACTTTGCTTGTTCTTGCTTGATGTTTTTAAGATCTAAGTTCAACTCACTCCTAACCACCATGAACAGCTTCTGAAGTGGTTCACCATCACTTCGACGAACTGGAATTTCCATATATTCAGCCGCCCTTACGAAAATTACCAGCCCTATGTAGCAATTCATTGATAAAGAACCAATGTATCATGTTTCTATCAAATGTTAACTCCATCAGATCACATCTTTAACCCGAGGCACAAACCACAATAGTGTCCTCAAATCCTCAATCTATTTTCTATATTTAAATAGGTAGGAGATACAACTACTGTGACGGGTCAGTCAATGAAATTGAGGGATTGAAGTTTACTAAACTATACATAAGAGCTAGAAACGTAAAAGGGGGCATTGCTCAAATAAGGAGCAAGACAGCGTTCACAGTCATTCGAATTGCTTTGCACAACCAGCACAGGTAACCCACCATTAGAAATTAGGTTTCTACTTCCTAAGTGTTCTTTATACATGACACTTACTTTAGGTTTACATGACACTTACTTTAGTTTTACATGACGCCCAAATCTCCTTTGATCTCCTTTCACATCTAAGTAGAGACATGGCAACATACTAAATCCTAATCTATCAACATCTGAATTATCACCTACATTCTATCAAGCAATTCAAGAATTAAGGTTGTCAAATTGCAAAAGATATAACCGTATCAGGGGTGAAATCACGAAAGACCTAGCTAAATCAAATCTTGTTGTCAAATTGTAAAAGATATAACAGTGAATCAAAAATTAGGAAGTTCACTATAAACTAAATCACCAGTAGATGTTTTTTCAGTATACAAATTAGGGATCAGTGGGTGAAGGTTTCAGAAAAGCGATTGCAATCTACAATCCATCCTGCATTGAGAAGGTTTCAAAAAAACTCAAATGCAGTCAAACATGAGCATAGTTTTCACAATACCTTCAGATCTTGTATTCTCTTAAGAATGCGATGCTCCTCAACGACAGTTCTAAGGAGCTCTTCATGCTCCTATTTTGAATGGAATCGCATGAAGACTCTATACCGCTGACATAATTCTTTCTCCTCAGGAGATAGGCCTTTCTCAAAAGGATCTGGATACAACAAGTTCCTCTCCAGAATAAAATCTTTTCTGCGCTTCCTCTCTTCAAGCCTAGAATCAAGTCCACTTAACAATTAACATATGCATATATCACATGGAATCCATTCAAAGAAAACTAAATGTAGATATTCTTTGTGATATATGAAAGCAATTCTGAATTCATAAGTTCACAATAGATGCATATAACTAGAATCATACATTTTAAAAGACAATTTCTGTACTTGCAAGCATCTTAAAACAATAATTGGAGACTTAGCACATTCACGGACAGCAATATTCTGAGTTCTCAAATCAATTTTCTAAGCTTATTGCCGATTTCTGTACTTGCAAGCGTCTTAAAACAATAATTGGAGCCATTACGTTCAAAATGCTAAGCTCGGACCTAAACCTAGGGCACACACAGAGACTTTTCTGAATCTATCTGTGAAATTAGAGACTAACCTAGATGAGCGTTGATAGTGCAGTCTTGGCTCCGAACTCCGACGCCGCAAATAGGACAACTCACCCAGGCAGGATTCCCGCCATTCTCGTCCTCCTCCGGATTCACCAACTCGCGACGCTTCGCCTGGAGTTCGCCATTTGCAGCTCTCGTCGTCTCGCAAGTATCAAATGAGCTCTGCTTTGCAAAAATCAAAATCCGAGAAATTGAAATTAGAAACGAAAGGTGGAAGGAGAAAGGGAAGGAGTGAGCGGGAGAGAGATGACTTTGACGACGGAGGAAGCGAGGAGGCGGTGGCGGTTGGGGAGGAATCGGCGACGTTTGCCGATCAATCGAACGAGGCCTTCTCTAGCGCCTCCGCCACCGCCGCTCCCCTTGACTCCTCCGATTCGGCGCCTGTCACACGCCTCCGCCCTCCGCCCCCGTCTCTCTCTGATTCCGCCTACGATCCCTCAATCTCTCTCTGATTTTTCTGCCATCGATGGGCAGGAGAGAGGCAAACAAAGAGACCGGCTACTCAAGGTAAGAAATTACCGGCTGGGTGCAATTTTTTCAAAGGGGAGGGTTAACCTTTGCAAATTGAAATGGATAGTGGGTTAGACGTGCAAACCAAACCGGGGTAAAGGTCATTTATTTCAATTCCCTCAAATTTAATATCGTACGATTCTATTTTATTAAACAATGTCCCGTACGTTAATATCGGTGAATCTTCAGTTGGTCTTAAACATCAAAACACTGGTCTTAAACTACATCTGCTTGAAAATCTAAACAAATTTATGATGATCACAATCCACCAAATAAAAATAAAAATAAAAATTTGTAGCTATTTGAAAAGTTGGGATGGAAGTTTCTATCCTAATCCTAACAAGGAAAATAAAATCAACTATGACAATACCTAAAAAAAAAGGAATCAGTACACTTTAGATAAACAACAGGGTAAAGTAATAACAACTAACCTTAATATACAATATGATATTTTTTTAACAAAAACTCTTAGGTAACTTTTACAAAAACCAAACTTTATATGTCCCGTGCATAGCACGGGCATGACCTACCTAGTATTATATAATAGATATATTCAAAATAAATTTAGGATCTTGACCCAAATAATAATAAAAATAACACACACACACAAAGCGACATGTATTTTGTAACGGCCCAGAATTATGATGACCGGGTTACGTTTCAAGGGATAAAACCCCTTGTTCGGATCTTGCAATCCAGGTACGGGTCGAGGTTTCAAACTCATTTAAGATTAGTAGAAAGAGGGATTTCAAACCCTAAAAACCTCGAAGGGCCATTGGGTACCCTTAACCTGTCCTAAGACTATGTCGCGAAATTCAGTTCAAATGAAGGTAAAGCGGAAACAAAGTTAAGATACAAAGTGTCACGGCAGAGCCGAGTCAAAACCAAAACGTAAGCGAATGATTACCATTTATACCAAGTTAGAGAATTAGCCAGGTTCTTCAATTCGCCAAAAGGAAACCCCATCATATAGACATCGAGCACTCAAATCTGCAGAAAATACCTTTAAAAGAAGAACAGGGAAAGGAGTCAGATCGAGCCACTCATGCGGGACCGGCAGTCCTCGCTGAGGCCACATAGTATGTGCTATACCTAATAAAGATGCTCTAATGCAGTACGAAAGTCAAACACACTAGCATGCTCCTAGTTATAATAATGTGTAAAAATACTATAAAGGGCCCAAGATAATGCCAAGTGGCATATCCCTCTCCTACCTCCACCCCCTTCCGATAGGGCGGAGACTGGCCAGCTCGTGAATGCATTCCATCATAATCGGGCGGCACGCATGCCTAACCCGCTCCACAATAAAGCCCGCAGGCATCTCATAATATAAGGAAGTTCATGACTCGATTGACTCAGGGTACCCGATGAGGTTGGGCTACCCTATGACCCTAGCAAAGACTCTAGGACTATCACAGATAACGGCCGTTCTGTTTCAAACGCAGTAAGTAAGCAGATGCTCATTCAATTAGTGCAACCTAACGGGATACTACATGGCATGCTTTTATGCATATGCAACACCTAACATAAAATGCAACAACAGGCATGAATGTCCAACCTGAGTAAGCCCCCTAGGGAACTTACCTGAAGATGCAGAACAGCAGGATAACACAAGTAAGGGCCCAAATGCAAGTCCAAGCGATCCAAAAGCAAATACACACCTATCATCAAGCCATTGCCATAAGCTACCGGGCCAACATTCATACACACGAACCCAAATTCTCAACATACTCAAAACCAACCGATAGTAAAACCGTTTTCCAAAACCTTTCCAATATGATCAACATCAACCAAAATCGTTCTTCTAATTTCCTTCTCAAAATCAACCTCATTAAACCAAGACAAGGAATCCCGACAATTAACATTTAAACCTAAAAACCAATCTCTCAAAATCATGTTATAGAATTAATTCCGGCATTTCGGTTTCCACACATCAAATCCTTTAAGAATCATTTGCGGACGACTTAAAACCTTTTCTAAATAATTTAACAACATTTATCTAAAATAAACAGTAAAATAAAATCATTGTTATAAACCCCATTTATAAATCAATCCCGACAATCCCTTTAAATCCCATTTATAAACAACATCTACTAAACCAACTCAAAATAATATTTAAAATATAAGAAATCACCGAAAACAAATCCATTTTATTAACTTACATTTATAAAATAACAATACTAAATTACTTAACATATAATATAACATATATAGCAACTAACCTATAGTAACAACAACCATATAAATCGATTAAATAAACAAAGTTTCGGAATTAATAACAACACGTAAACACTCAACCCAACAGAACAAGAGGCTCAACTCAAATAAAGTGAACAGACCAGCCCAGAAGCCCAAATTTCGGATGGAAATAAGCCCAACCCGAAAAACCAACCCGGATCCAATAGAAAAGAGGAAACCGGATCTGATGGGGATCCGGATCCGGGGAAGGAATTAGGCCCAAGCCCACATCCCACATCATCTTCCTCCTTCGACAGAACAGGGCTCGGACGCCGATTGTGACGACGGAAAAACGGAAGGAAGAGAGGGAGGACTCCAGGCTCGCCGGCATCTCGTCTCCGACCAAACCCTCGCCCAACCGACTGATAACCCAATTCCGATCCCAACCAAAGCAAAGATTTACAAACGCGAGCAAAGAGGAAGGAGAAGAGAGAGATTACCGATCTCGACGGGCTTCGCCGGAGAAGGATCCGGGGCGGTCGATTGGGCTCCGGAAACGGTGAGAACGACTCGTTCCTGGCCTGGGGAGAGTGAAGTGGGTTTAAAGACCAAGCTTGACATGTTATCGAGTCGGAATCGAAGGAAAATCTTACCGAGGCCAAATCGGAAAAAACAGGGGAGACGGAAGCGAGTTTGGCGATTTCGAGGGCTCCGGGGTGCTTCTGGTGGCTCGGCTTCGGGCTTCGTCGGACAGAACCCAGGAGGAGGGGGTGCTGGGGGTGGTGACTGTGAGGGTGAGCAAGGGGCGGTGAAGGCTCGGCGTCGGCGACTCCGGCTGCTCATGGGTGACTTCTGGGCGTTCGTCGGCGTCGGGGGAGATGAGGTAGATGCTGCTGCTGCTACTTCTCGTCGAGAAGGAGGGAGGTAGCTGCTCGATTTGAAGGAAGGAGGTGAAGTGTGCCATCGATGGTGGCCTGAACAGGGCTCGAAAGAGCTCTCGGAATCAAAACGGAAGGAGGGTGGAGGCGCTGAGTGTGGATGCTCTGGCTTCTGCAGGAAAAGGAATGGGAGAGAGGGAGGGGCTACTTTTTGTGGGTTTTGTCTTACTGGAATTGAAGAAAGTGAAGAGGGAGGCGTGATATGAAATCAGAGGCAACATTGCAACAGTGGCGTGGGTTGGCAATTGCGGGGGAAGAAGACAAAGAAGCACTGTGCTTACTGCTGGGCAATTCGGTAAAATGGATAAGTAAGTGGTCCCAAAACTCCAAACGTCAAATACCCGGAAAATAAATCTGAAACCCGCTCACTCGATCTTATCCCGACGCGTTTAATATACTCCTTAATTTTCCAAATCCGAATTTAATATAAGACTCCAAATAATATTTTAAATTTTCGTATATAGAAGCGGGATAAAGCATATTTTTAATTTTCAACTAAATAATGCCGGAACTCATTTTGAAATATTTAGAATAAAATCAATAGCTTAAGGACGGAAATTCCAAATCTCCCGAATCTAAGAAATCGAAATGATTATAAATCACTATTTTAATAATTTTAATATTATAAATTTCCCGGTCTTTACATCATCCACCTCTAAAAACAAGTCTCGTCCCCGAGACTAAAATCACTCTAAAACATGAGGATGAAGTTTTAAATTGGTGAGTCCAAGAATCATGCCATTGATTCTGAAAGCATCTCATAGGGGCCCGTATGAGATCCTCACAGCACCCTTGACGTGATCATAACATTCCCAATTGATCGTAGTAAGTATGTGATATGGGCCCCTATCACACTCTTACCCCGACCTTTCGGTTATATCATAACTCGAAAGCAACTATAGCGCCCCTACTAGGTCTTAGCAAGCATTCTATATGCGCCCCTATAAAATACTTGTATCCACGTCGCGAGGCGTTATAATATAAGCCCGGGTTGAAAAGTTTCAAGAGAGATTCCGCAACTGAAAAAGATTGGCCTCAAAATCGTTGAAATTCTCGGTAACGTTTATTCTTTAAAATTCCAAGTAATTCCTTTTCAAACCGCTCAAAATCTTCAAATAAGACGTTTAACCAAGCAACTTTATACCAAAACAAGTAAAATCCTTTCGATCAAAATTTCGTCAAAATCCTCCAAAACCAAATCAGTTTCTCGCATAACAATCAATTAAATTCAGAAGCTCGGAGGTGGAATCATCCACCTCTAAGGGCTAATCCCATATTCTCTTCCTAGTTTCCATAATCAAATCAATCTATCAGTCTCAAATCAAGCAAGATTCACGAGCCATAAGCAATGCATAACCACATAATCAATCGATCCTCAACGAGTACATCATATAACAAGTCTCAAACATATGTCAGCACGCTGCCACAAGATCACATCAACGTCTCCACATCATACTAAAGGTCATAATATGCATCTATGCCAAAATCATAACACACATCTCGATATCACACCAAGGTCATAATAGTTACATCCTCATCATAAAATCAACGAATCAAACTCATTGTCAACAAATCAACACAAAAAGTCATGTTATTAAGAATCTGAGAAAGGGGAGGTCAAACAGTATATCAGTCATCGAATGTCAGCATATTCACCAAACATCACCTTAACTCATCACAATGCCATATAACGATCATTTAGAAATCTGGTATCATTATCTCACATATACAAATCATATTCATCCTCAAGGTCATATTCATCATTCAACATACCCACAATCATGCTTAACGATCATATAACATAACATCAGGATGTATCACCTCATAATATAATATAATGTTTTCACATAGCAACATGTCATTATCTCATGATTCATATAACGCATCATAACATGCTTCTAAAACGCATAACAGGGTAGTAATGCTTCAATATATCATGATAACACTAGTCACTGTCAATTAGAGTTCAATATTGCAGATCAGTATGTAATATCATCGTATATCAGGTTCATCATGGTTGCTATCTAGCATCATGCCAGCAAATATAAATAATCACATAATCAAGAAAATTCTCACATCATACCAGTCAAAGTAAAACAAAATCCCCACTTGCCCATCTCCACTCTCAAGCCAAGACTAATCCTCTTCTAGACTCGCCCACGCCAACTCAGACAAAAATTCTCCAAAGAAATCCCAATTCATCTGGATGCTCGAATCTTACCCCTCCTTCTACCGATCACTACCACACCATCCACCTCTAAGAACCCAACTCCTATCTTAAACTTCGCACCCAAGTACCCTCTAACACCATGTCCTCAATATTCACGAGCCCTCTCTTACACTCCTCGTACCACCCGGAGCATCACAAGCATCCCCTAAAAGCTCCTCAGGACCACCAACATTGCCTTTTATAAATCTCAAAGCTCACTCAGTCTTACCTAAGCCAACAATCCTCACATCAACTCTACCTCACACCACCATCGAACATCCTAATGACTCAAACTCTTTCACTGCCCTCAAACTACTCTACAAGAGAATCTCCCCCACATGTTAAAAAAAGAAGCAGTTATCAAAATTATAACACCTAAGGCATGCATCATTTTAGCTAGCATTTATAATAGCATCGTTAATACATCCTCAATCATTACAATCTTATCAAGAGGTCTCAATTTACTATCATGCTCAATATTTATAGCAACATCATATATGAACATCATCAAATTAGGCTAGCAAGTTTCATCAAAACCTTATCAAATAAACAATTCAAGTTTCTCAGCATTTGCAATTCACATTTTATATGTAACGAATTTAGATCATGCTTAGCAACTCAAGCATGAATGCATCAAGACATCATGTACATTAGAACTGTAAAGCACCGAATCATATCATCATAAACAACAGACAATCAGACAACAGTTATTACCAAGTCAGCACATCAACACATAAACGTCACCATCAAAGCATTGCAACATGGTTATCAACATATTCAGAAAAGTTAGCAATTCAAACGGAGGACACTCCCGCCTGCAATTCATGTCGTACTCGATAGTCGCAATCCTCAAAACATACTTGTCCCACCAACACCGTCGATCATGAGGCTTGTGGGTTATGGGCCCACGCTTCCGCCACACAACTCTATCGTTATGCAACTTCCTTTCTCTTTCAAGCAGTCGCTCACCAAATATCGCAGAGGAGTCTAAGTTAGCAGAGATAGGGGAGTGACAAGGACGGGCAACCCAATGTTCACTTCGGAACCAAACATAGACCAAGGCTAAAGAACGACAAGACTAGAGACAAGACTTTGACCCGAGAATGACAACGATTGCCCCTATGAAAATCTATGAGGTTACAATTTGTGACAAGTAGCAAGGGTTCGTCTCAATCAATCAACCATATCAACCCACACTAACATGTACCTATCTCGAAGATCAACGACATACATGTACATTCAAAAGACACATTCGAGTTCTACCTTGAGGGGCATGCGAGACAAGCTAACAGTCTATCGATTCATGAAAGCCATAATGCCTAGTAGTCTTAAGCGAGATATGTGGGATTTACCAAACAGAGTAAATATCACACCCGCCTCCGGTCTGCCGCCCATGTTGTCCCCGGCCCCATCTGCCCGAGCATCGCCAATCGACGCCTGCCGTGAGCCATCGCCGCCGAGGAGCCATCGCCCCTGTTCTTCGTTGTACGTAGTCAAGGAGGATGAAAGCAGAGAGCTTTCAATCTCTTTTGTTAAAATTATAGAAACTTCCCTATTATTTAGTCTATTCTCGTTTTTTCCCTAAATTAATTATTTATTAAGCTGTGTGGCCAATATTTCTAAATTATTCTGTTCTTACCCTAATTTCAAGTTAGTTAAAAAGATGCATCCGTACTCTGGATATCCTGCCCCTCGACATGTCAGTTCTCAGACCTATCTGACATCGCCTGATCCAGGCTATGTTCCGCCAGCTCTGCATCACGCCTTCGCCTCTACGCATCCGACATCCCCCGACTCTTCTTGGTACATGGGCACTGGTGCCACCTCTCACATGACGAACTCCTCAGGTAACCTCTCATCTATTTCCTTTAAGGGCCATGCACACTCTATTATCGTCGAAAATGGTGGTCGTCTTGCTACTTCGGGAATTTGCCACGCCAAATTACAGACCCCAACCCACCCACTACACCTCAACAATGTGCTCATTGCCCCAAAGATCGTCAAAAAACTTATCTCTGTCCGTCAGTTCACTACTGACAACAACGTTTCCCTTGTATTTGATCCCTATGGTTTCTCTGTGAACGATCTTACTATGGGGGTTACTCGCATGAGATGTAACAGCACCGAGGAGCTCTACCTTGTCACACCACTTCCTCCATCCAGTTAGTCGTGCCCGGTCGCCCTCTCGGCATCGTCGTCCAGCCTGTGGCATGCACGCCTAGGCCATCCCAGTGCTACCGTTCTAGATGTCCTCCGTTCCCAGAGTCTTGTCACCTGTACTAAAGACCCACGCTCTGGTTTATGCTCTTCCTGCCAACTATGCAAACATGCCAGACTGCCGTTCCAACTGTCTTTGATATCTACCCTTGCTCCCTTTGATATCATTCATAGTGGCATTTGGACCTCTCCTGTGCCTAGCAGGAGGGTCACAAGTAATACCTCTTGTTTCTTGATGATTACACTCATTTCTTATGGGTCTTCCCATTGCATTTCAAGTCCCAAGTGTTTCCTGTCTTTTCCAAATTCCATGCCTACATCAAAACACAGTTTCACACATCCATCAAATGTTTCCAATGTGACAATAGCCGTGAATTTGACAACAAAGACTTTCACTCTTCCTTTACCACAAATAGATCTCGTTTCGCTTGTCTTGCCCCTATACTTCTCAGCAGAATGGCAAGGCTGAACAAATCATCAGAACCATTACCAACATGATGCGCTCTCTCCTCTTGCACGCATCTATTCCCCTTCCCTATTGGCCTCACGCCTTATCCACCACATGTTATCTCCTAAACATTCTCCCATCCACTACCCTGCACCATCGCTCGCCAGCTCAGACACTTTATTACACCATGCCTAGGTATGATCACCTTCGCACCTTTGGGTGCTTGTGTTTCCCAAACCAGTCCTCTACAGCCCCACACAAGCTTCACCCGCGCTCCACTCCATGTGTCTTCCTAGGCTATCCGTCTGATCATCGCGGTTACCTTTGCCTCGATGTCAAGACCCATAAGCTTATTGCGTCACGTCATGTCACGTTTGATGAGTTTCGCTTTCCCTTTTCTCCTCCTCCTCTCCCCTCTTCCGCACCTCCTGTGTCTTAGTCAGAGTCAGAGTCTCCCTTCCTTCATTTTTTTCTTCCTCGGAGCTCTCCCGGTTCTCCTGCCTATCCCCCTCCCCCACCACCACCACCGCCTACCACCAGACCACACACCCGTAGCGTCTCTGGTGTCTTCTGACCCCGTCAGATCGTCTCCATGAACACCACACATCGTCCCGCCTTCCAAAACCATACATACGCCCTGCCATCCACTCGCCAAGAAGTGATGCCGCGACCGCAGCAAGATGCTGCGGCCGCAGCCAATCAAAAACCCACCCCCAACCTTCGCCCAACCTACTGGCGGCGGCCGCAACATCATGTTACGGCCGCGACCAATCAAGCAGCTGCGCCCGCAGCATTCCCAGCAGTCCCCGCCCTCTACCTCCGTCCTCCCTGACTCCCAATCACCCCATGCCTCCACCCCGACCTCCCTTTCCCCCATTCCCACCTCCCACAAAACACCCCTCCTCGACCCGAATTGGCAGGCGGCTATGCTCGACGAATGCAGGGCCCTTACGAAGAATGGTACTTGGGTTCTTGTTCCTCGTCCTTCTTGGGCGAACGTCGTCCGCTGTATGTGGCTGTTCCGTCATAAGTTCTGCTCTGATGGGACGTTAGAGCGCTACAAAGCCCGTCTTGTGGTCAACAGTCGATCTCAGCACGCCGGTATTGATTGTGATGAGACGTTCAGCCCCGTGGTCAAGCCTGCCACTATCCGAGTGGTATTAAGTTTAGCACTGTCGCGCAACTGGGCCATTCATCAGTTGGATGTCAAGAACGCTTTTATGCATGACCATATGAACGAGACGGTCTACATATTTCAGCCACCGGGGTTTGCTGATGCTGATCGTCCCAACCATGTCTGTCTCCTGAAGCGCTCTATGTATGGTCTGAAACAAGCTTCATGGGCTTGGTTCCAGCGCTTTGCTTCGCATCTGCTATGCTTGGGTTTCGTTGGCAGCCGTTCGGATACGTCTCTATTTATCTATCGTAGAGGCTCAGACATGGTCTTCCTGTTACAATATGTCGACGACGTCATTCTCACCGCCTCTTTTGATGCTCTTCGGATGTCCATTATTTCGCAGTTGAGTGCGGAGTTCGCCATGTCTGATCTAGGTCTGTTGTCCTACTTCTTGGGAGTTGTTGTTCAGCGTCATGCGTCTGGTCTGTTTCTCTCACAGAGTAAGTATGCTGCGGAGATTGTTGCTCGGGCTAAGATGGTTAACTGTAATCCTGTCGCCACCCCTGTCGATACATCCAACAAGCTCAGTGCTCATTCCGGTCCTTTGGTTGATGATCCGACATTGTACAGGAGCCTCGCTGGTGCTCTTCAGTATCTCACCTTCACCGAGCCTGATATCAGTTACGCCGTTCAGCAGATCTGCTTGTTCATGCATGCACCCAGGGAACCCCACTTTCAGGCCTTGAAGCGGATAATTCGGTACATCAGCGGCACCCTCGACCTAGGCACCACAATCATTCCTTCCTCTAAGCTTGACCTTGTTGCTTACACTAATGCGGATTGGGGTGGTTGTCCTGACACACGTCGCTCCACGTCTGGTTACTGTGTCTTCCTCAACGACACCCTTGTGTCGTGGTCCGCCAAGCGTCAGTCCGTCGTGTCTCGCTCCAGTGCTGAGGCCGAATACAGGGGTGTTGCCAACGTTGTCTCCGAGTGCTCTTTGCTCCGCAATCTCCTTCTTGAGCTCCGTTGCCCTCTTCAAAAGGCCACTCTGGTCTACACTGACAACGTCTCCGCCGTCTATCTGGCTAGCAACCCAGTCCAGCATCAACGCACGAAGCACATTGAGCTCAATCTCCACTTCGTCCGGGACAAGGTTGCCATTGGACATGTCCGCGTTCTACATGTCCCGTCCTCCTATCAGTACGCTGATATATTCACCAAGGGTTTACCTCGACAGTTGTTCATTGATTTTTGGTCCAGTCTCACTGTACGGACCCCTCCCGTTTCGACTGCGGGGGTTTGATAGATTATATAGGTCTTATATTGTATAGTGGACCCAAAGGCCCATTACCTTGGTAACCTATATATATGTTTATCAATGAATGGAAACCCTCAAGGGGGACTTTACATCAATCTTGTGATCTTACATGGTATTAGAGATCCACTATACAATATAAGACATATGTAATCTATCAAGACCCAATGGTAAGAAGTAAATTGAACCTTGATTTTTTTTCACCCAAGAAAAAATACAAATATAAGGACCAAATCTAGGTCCTTCCATTAACCTCACATTTCTTACCATTGAACCACCCCATATCGTTTATATAATTAGAGATGTGTGGTACAACCTATAGGGTTCACATTTTTTTTAAACTTACAATCGACAACTATTTTTTTTTTTTTGGTGTACATACTTTTCCTTTTTTAAGTGTTTCCTCTTTTGACAATTATTATACTCTATAGTTTTTCTATATATATAATTTTTTTTGGTTAAATTCAACAAAATTGTGTTTTTTTATCGACAAATAATGATTATTAGTTCACTAAATAATGTATAGTTTTTTTATATATATAATTGTTTCAAACTTCCTCTTACATATGAAAAATCGTTGTGATTTTCCCGAATAATGTACAATTTTATTGATTATTATTTTAACATCCCTAAAACTAATAAATGTGTAAAAAAAATTATCCTCTTTATCAGATAGTACGTCTCCATGATTTAACTGAATAATCTCTTATTTAATCGATTAATAATTATTAATTTATAGATAATTGTTTTAAATTTCCTCTTATATATGAATCCTTTTTTTTTGGTCATAGGTAGGCACTTAGGCCATTACAATATGGGGGGATTCGAACTCGCGACCTATTGGTCACTACATGTCATCCTTAACCAGCTAAGCTAGCACGGCTTGACTATGAATCCTCTTTTTTTTTATCTCACTGAAGAATGTGCAACTTTGTTGATTATTCTTTTAAGGGGTGATTACCTCGATGTCCAAAATTTTGGGCTTTATTAGGAAAATGTCCACAACCCTCTCCATATTAGCAAAATGTCCACCCCTAAAATAAAGTTGTTGAAAATTTTTTTTTCAGCAATTTTTTTTTTCAACGAAATTTAGTTTTTTTTTTCCGCGTTGCTGAAACTGCTGAAACCGAAGTTGCTGAAATTGAGTTTTTTTTTTCCACGTTGCCGAAATTACCAAAACTGAAATTGCTGAAATTGAGTTTTTTTTTATCTCCATGTTACCTTTTTTTTCGCTTTTTTTTTCCACGTTTCATGAGTTGCTGAAACACCTATGCCACCCTCTGTTTCAGCAGTTTTTTTTTCTTTTCGCGTTACTGTTTTTTTTTCGCGTTGCCCAAATCGGAGTTGCTGAAACTCCGATTTCAACATTGTTGTTGATGCCGAAACCCACCCTCTATTTCAACGGGTTTTTTTTTGCGTTGCTGAAACTGTTTTTTTTTTGCCGCGTTGCTGAAACCCCGATTTCAGCGCTGTTGTTGATGCTGAAACCTCGGTTTCAGCAACGTTGTTGATACTAAACCCATGGTTTCAGCAACGTTGTTGATGCTGAAACCCCGATTTCAACAACGTTGTTGATGCTGAAATTGTTGTTGAAACCGTGTTACGGGATATAAAATTTAGTCTATGCGGGATTCGACAACAACAATTTCAGCAAATTCTAGTTTTAAAAGAGATTTAAAGCAAGTTCAGCACTGTTGTTGATGCTGAAACCCCAATTTCAGAACGTTTGTTGATGTGAAATTGAGTGTTTTTTTTCCGCGTTGTTGAAACCCCGATTTCAGCACTGTTGTTGATGCTGAAACCCCGGTTTCATCAACTTTGTTGATGCTGAAATTGAGTTTTTGTTTTGGTTTTTTTTTCCCGCGAAATTGAGTTTTTTTTTTCTACGTTGCTGAAACCGGGGTTGATGAAACCCCGATTTCAGCACTGTTTGTTGATGCTGAAATCGGGGTTTCAGCAACGTTGTTGATGTTGAAACTCCGGTTTCAGCAACGTTGTTGATGCTGGAATAGTTATTATCTGAAAATGTTATACATACAATTTACCAAATCATCATTTTTGATAAATTGTTATACACACGAACTGAGACCTATCTACATCCAAATCAATACACCTTTTTTTCCAATTTGTTTAATGAAAGACCAACTAACAGCACTTAAGCATATGTATTCTAAAGGACAAGATTTAAACCGTCTACAAGCAAGCAATGCACCAATTAGCGGTTCAGAAGGATGTCTTGTTCGTCCTAACAATGGATGTCTATTTCCGCATCATTGAAAATTCACCGAATTCCAACTTCAGATCAAGATCTAGAAGCGAAAATGAAAAATAGTTCAAACATCCAACAAACAGACACGAAAACCTAGCAGAAGCAAAAGAGAGGAAGATCAATACCATGGCCGCAAGAGAGGAAGAAGATCTGATCGGCAATCGCCGTCTGCATCCACGGCATCCGCATCACCGGAAATCACATCGAGGGAGGAGGCCATCGTCGTCCGCATCCACGCCGGAAATCACCTTCCGACAGTTGGAGATGGAGCAATTGTCGCCGAGGCTCTTCATGACCTCCAACAACACCTCAGCGGAGATGGATCTGTTTTTGTCAATGTCGTAGACAGCACCGAAAATCGGTGTCACTGATACCGGAAATTGCAGCCATCGAAATCGAAAGCAATCAGCACCGAAAATCGGTGCCACCATCACCGCAAATCACCAGAAATCTTCCTAATCGCAACCATCTCGCCATTGAAAGCACTGATCTCGCCCGATATGGAACAGTGAGATGCCATAATCGACTTCATCCTCTCAGATCTGGAGTTCCACCGGTCTCAAACTCCCCGATCTCGCAACCAGGACCTCTGGGGGCACGCGCGGTGGCTCTTGCGGCGCCGCATGATAAGAGACGTCCTCTCCCTCTACTGGATCGAACTCGAAGGAGGAGATCGAAAGACAGATCCAAGCGAAGGAGTTGTCGAGGAGTTCCGACAGAGACGATGGAGAGAACGCTCCAAGCGAGGTTTAGGGGAGGGGGGGCATAGATTTAGGTCTTGGTGGTGGTCGCCGGCGGTGGATGGTGGTGGCGGCAACGGTGGAGGATGTGGTGGGGTGGTGAGCGCGATAACGGAGGAGCGAGAGGGAGGCGATGATGAAACGGCGAGGAAGAGGAGGAGGAGCCGCCAAGTCTTGCTGAAACGCTAGAAATATCTGAGATTAGGTTAAGATCTCAGGGGCAATTTTGTCCAAAAAATTAGAGGTGGACCAAAACTTAATTTGTTGGGCTTGGAAGACATTCCCTCAATAAGGGTAAAAAAAAGGCCTGTTGGGCAAAATTTCTCTTCTTTTAACCTCTCCAAAACTAATAGATCTCGTATACATTCATCGTCTTTATATCTTATATGTGAATAATCTATCAAATTCAACAGAATAATATATCAAACTTAATTGAATAATCTATCAATTTTGCTATTGTTTTTTTCTCCAAGTAATTGAATAATCTATCAAACTTAATTGGAAAAACTTACAATATAGGGATTATCAATTTTGCTATTGTTTTTTTCTCCAAGTAAATTTATTTCTTATTTTGCTGATCTCATGAAATTGACATGCGTTTTTAAATTTGAGAAGCCGTCGGAATATGTTCAAATGAGGTTCGATCCCCCTCTCTTTATCATCACGATTTGGGATCTCATTGAGGTCTCCTACAACCATGCATGCATGGAAGTTCGTATGACTTGATAAGTGGTTGTTGTATTTCTCCTTTTCGTTTGGTGGGGCGTAAACAAAAACAATGAAAAATTTCATGTTAAGTTGATGATTTTCATATTTGAGGTTTTAATGATTCGTTGCTCTTGTGTCCCCATCATTGCGGACTCGTGAAGGAGTTGGAAGGTTTTCCAAAGTACTCCCGTTGCCCGATCTACCATAATCTGTTTTGGTTTCTGATATGACCATAATCTGTATCTGTTCATTTTTGCAAAATGTATTGATATTTGTCCAAAATGTGGTCTTCCTAATCCATGTAGAATTCCATGCACAAATTTTGCAAAATGTATTAATTTGGTTAAATAATTGACTGAACTGCAAATTTTTTACTGTATTTGTTTTGATTCATAAAAAGGTACTTAGATTATAAAAATATAGCTGATGAGGGTGTTTTCTCAAATCCCCAAATTAATTGTCCTAGCATTTATAGCAATGTCCCATTGATACACGGCATGTTCTAATTTTATAAGAATATCTTTGTTTAGTGGCATGCTCACTTGTGTTCTGGGTACAAATATCTCCGATTAAATAAAAACTATATATGTACAAAACGAGTTGGAAAAGTTGCATTACAAATAAGAAATAGTACAGATTCGTTTTTTTTTTTTAATTTTTAAAAACAACATAAGAATTCGATTCACTAGACAAATTTAGAGAAACTGAGAAAACGGACAAGTCGGTGACTCGGTGGATGGATTAACCATTCTGTACAACTGAAAGCAAATGACTAAAGCAAAAGACAAAAAGAAAATTATAGAAGCAAATGACAAAAATAAAATTACAAAAGAAGCGTACAAGTCATCCTACACTGAAAAACACAAGCCAAAGAAACAAACAAGGTCAAAGGGACGACGCACACAGAGAACTCTAGGGAACACCAATGGACCTCAGATTGTGGATTCAAATGAGCCATCAGATGTTAGTGCACATCCACGACATCATCGAACATGACAAATCAAACACCGCTCAAAGAAGCCTACAACACAACAAGCACAACACTGCACACCAACTCGCAAACCCGACTCCAAGCCAAACCATTGTCAATGAAAACCCCAAAAACCATCACAAACCCTCAAGGATGATAACAAGATCGTGAGCGACTACCTGGTAGCTAGTCAAAATGGAGGCGGATGAAACGGACCAAAAGCAGAGATAATGAAAAACAATGAAAAGGATATTGGTTCGAGGCGGCCAAAACACGATAAAAAATAACAATAATTTTTTTAAAAAAAAATTTGTCCCCCCCCCCCCCTCCCCCAAAAAAAGAAACCATGGTGTAGAAAAAACAAGGAGGCAAAGCAAGACGTAGACTGATTCTGTGTAAAATGGGATGAGCTTAACCACTAAGCCACTAAAGATAGTTAAAGCAAGCCGTAGATGGAGACGCGGAGGAGCGGTATGCTTACAGTGGGAGGGGCACGCGGTGGGGGAGCGACGACCGAGGAGCAAAGAGACAACCGGGGCAGAAAACGTCACCAGCGGAGGAGCTGATGGCGGTGAAGTAGGAGGATTCCCAGGAGCAACGACGACGGACGACACCAGGCCGGGGAAGGTGCGAAGGTTGGCGACCGTAAGAAGGCCGGAACCAAGCTGAGGCGGAGACGAATAAGGCGACTGAACCATGGTGGGTGATGGTGGTAAGCCACGATAGGCGGCTAGCCAAAGAGTAAGGCAACGGGGCAAAGTGGCTGCCTCCTAGCGAGGTCAAGAGGAAAGCGGAGAGCAAACGCTATCCAAATCCTAACAAACCCGCCCACAATCTATTTGCTATAAATAGAACGTGGCTATGGCGATGGAGTCGAGGAGGCCAGTGGAGCCGAGGAAGACGGTCGGCGAGGTTGATGGTGGCGTGGCGGCGATGATGGAAGGGAGGTAGAGGCCATGACAATAGAGGTCCATGTATGGTGGTGGGGAATCTTGACCCAAACGGAGGTAGTTGGAAGCGGAGGCAACACACACACATGGTACAAATTCATTAGTTGATTTGGGCTTTTACTACAAATGTCCTTTTTTTTTACAGTAAGCAAAAAATTGGATGTACTGCCGACATCCATGATCATCTCGCAAGATGATGTTCTGAAACTCACAACAACAGGAACTCAAAATAAAATTACAAATCAACTGAGATTTAGCAAGAAAATCAGCTGCACTATCTGCCTCTCTGTAGCAGTGCTGAATTATGAAACTCTCAAACTCTTTGCTTAACGAATGGATCTCTTCGATTATTTGAGCGACCTCTCATG